>CM061531.1:95264132-96464132 GCA_030545055.2 Neoaliturus tenellus
GTAGGCCGAGATAGTTATCTTAGAACATTTCCCCCTAGTTACAAAATTATATTATTCATCTATATATTAATAGGCAAGCATGTTTCTCGTTCTCCTTTTTTGTCGTCTTGTATGTATTTTAGGAGAAATCAGTACATACTGTTAGAAAGATAGTGCCCTGTAGATGAGCAGAATCCCATTACAATTCCCATCGGACCTCATGGATACGCCCCACAGGCTTTCAAAGTTACAATGTTAATCTTATGGAGGAAGATTGAATCACTAGACAGCAGTTGTACGAAAATGCTAGAAAAACAGGAAAACAGATGTTTATTTTTTATCTGATTTGATTCTCATTAACTGAAATTTTTGTCGAGTTTCGACCAGTGGGTGAATTCTAGTTGTCATAAAGACAGATAATTAACAAATTTTGCAAAAAGTATTTTATTTCAGTGTTTTAACTACCAAAAGTAGCTTTGATAACCTTTTTTGTGAATATCACTTCCAATGCTAAATATTAGTTAACTATTTTGGCCGGTGAGCCGAGTGGAAATGTATAAACCAGGAATATTTGCCCTTTTCAAAGTACTACCCGCTATCAATCTATCAGTACTACTTCAATCTAGAACAACTACTGTTGTAAAGGTTTTATCAACAAGTGATCAAGAGGTATGATATTTTGTTCAGGTATTTATTTTTATAGATAGCAATTAGATTCTGAATTCTTCCAAAATTGCCAGCCAAGGAAATTAGGAAATATTTTAGTTATAATAATTATAAAAAATTGATGATTCACAAAGAAATGTGTTTCACATGTCGTTGAGAGGCATTGCACGTCGCCACGCAAGCCCAGATGACTTATCTGTTCTGTTATCTGTAGGATGTCGCATTATGTCCTCGCATTACTGCTTTGATCACACCGCTAGATGTGGAAAGTTGCCAATCCCGATGTTTAGCTTTTAGCACCTCCTATACCGGTATTTTTCAAGCAATGTACATTACTTAAAGAACATAATAGAATATACAAACATTATGACAAATTAACTGAAAAACCAATTGAATCAAACCAGGTTTCTCGATACAAGTGTTGTCATATATTGGTCAAGCAGATAAGACTTTCAGGGGCATAATGAAAAGTAATGAAAGAAAACAGTTCAAAGACCAATTACTTTAAGTTAATTGTAGCACGCTTAAATGCAAAATACTAGACTATTAAATAGTCTAAAATTAAATAGTTTTTCTTAATGTATGTTTTCTAAAAAAAAGAAATAAATAAAATATTTAAATTTCAAGATCAACATCACAATTACGGCGGTGGGTGTAGGGCCAGCAGGTTGTTGATCTATTAGCCGGGTAGTGTACAAGGCCGGGAGCGCGATGTTGATGCTGCCGCGCCGATTGCGGACCTTGGTCTCAGTTATCACCGCGCCGCGCCACCGCCACGACCCACCGTTCAAGTTCACAGTCACCGGCCCAACATCTCACCGCACCGCCGCCGCCGCCGCAGGCGTTAAAGTAGGTTTGTCATAAATTACAATAGATTATAAACATACCTAAATAAAAAAAGTGTGTGGGTGTGGCCGGACGTAAACAAATTTGGAAATTAAAATTAAATTAATTCAAATACATTTTTATCTTATTAAATTGAGTTTTAAATTATATTTAACCATTTTTAAGATAAATGGTTCAATATAATTTATTTTGAGTTATTTTTTAGTATTTTGAAGTATTTGTATGGGTTTCAAACAATATAAAATGCAACTTAAAAAAACTCTTGAAAAAAATGTTTTATGACAAATTAATAGTTACTGGCCTTACTAAAAATTTAGATACAAAATTATTCTAATAAAAATTTTAATTGAAAAAGAATTTAGAAAACTACACAGTGTCTTTAGCGATCACAGTTTAACGTCAACATCGCTCAAGTTATGATGCACTCGCATGGTATGGTACCATTGCAAGGATTTAAAAAGGTTAGCATTGATGAAGTAAAAACTATCTTGTAAACTTATATACATTTTCAATTTATGCTACGATTGACATACACAGTTTTGAGCGTCTCTGCGCTAAAAAATAAGATGATAGGTGATTAAAAACCAACAGCTCTCAGCATGGATTGGATTATGTTAGTTTACTTTACGTTTATATATTTTGTTGTCAATGTGGTAATCCATAATCAAAATGTTTATTACTTGGGGTTTAAAAGTTTTTGCCCCGGCCATCAGGTGTTTTCATTGCAATCATGGTTTCATACGGTCATGTGACCTTTTATATGAGGGAGGTTTCTTATGCATGACTGGGGAAAACTGTTCTAATGTAATAGACAAGAGCTATCTCATTAGTGGTTAAAACGATGTATTGTTATATCCAATAAGTCACTATAAAACAAAAAAATGGACCTCGGATAGATTTTGTCACCAGCCTAAATCAAAAGCGGCATTTTGAAATATCAAAGGAATGAAACATTCCTTCTTTTCGTCTCCGCAGTCCTGTTTCTCATGACCTTTCCCTGTGAATTACTTGTTGTTACGGTTCGATATAGTGAGGACAACATGGGCCGGCCGCTGCGGCCTCTATTAAGTGACATCAAAGCAGTTAGGGAAATCGCCTGATTGAAGGTTTGGTTGTCATTGAATCCACTCAAGGACGCGTGGTTTATAGTAATGTCTGACATTATTGGGTATTGTTAGAAAGAGGACAAGAAAGTTAAAAACCAAACAAACGTTCTAAAACATTCGTACACAATGTATAGTTAGTACAGGAAGGAAATAAAATCGACAAACGTTTTACTACGGACGAATAAGAAATTCATTAACTTCGGTAAGACATTGGTCAAAGCTGATTTAAAATACCAGTTTCCCATTGTTTTATTGCAACTTTTTTAATTCAAGGCTGCAGCAATTATTTGGGTATCTTAATTCAGATCTCTTAATGATTCAAGGTTACTTTGTCAGTATGTTAACTTTGAGTGGTATGTTTGTACATTACATCATTACTTATAGCTCGTTACAAGTATAGCAAAAGAGTTTAAAACAGTTTAAAATTATTAATTAAAGAGTCCCGTTATACATAGCAAATAAATACGTCGTAATCAGCATAGTTTGTAATAAATAAAGAGACATTGAGTTTAATAACAGCAAACGAAATAATGAAACTAAATAATTTATGCTTTGAATTTGGTTATAGCCAGTTTGTTCAAATCAATTGTTGTGGGTGGGGGGGGGGGGGTCAAACATCACGACAATTAACTGTAAATTTTTATCGAAGGCTATAAGTAAACCCATTATTGATCCTTACTTATAAAATATCTCAATCATGCATAAGGTATAAATGCTAAGCTTTCACTGTTGTGAGATTCATGCTAATTGTTATCAGTCTTTCTGTTTACTGGTAACAAATAAATTTTCGCATTTCAATTATTTTGAATGTTAAAAAACTACTTCCTCTCAGTTATCAATAGTGAATACGTTCTGTATTGTCAATCTTAGTGTGATAAAAAACCCAAATTATTCGATTAACTCTATCTCTATATGGAAAATTACTTTTGATATCATTATCAATGATAATACCTAATGGGAGACTGGAACGGCGTGAAAACAACAAATACAGTAGAGAGAGGTGAACGAGATCAGTGAGTTGCCAGTCATCGAGAGCGGAATTGGTTGTGGGAAGTCAGCGGGAGCTGCACATGAATGGAAAATCAAAATTAAGTAAAACTGCACATCGGACAGTTATTTTTTAATTACGTACAATAATGTGCACAAACTATTTTATGTAAAATTTCCACTTCATAGTTTTCAAACAGAGTGAACAAACACAACTATACAGATAGGAGGGCCTTATATTGGCTCCTAAATATACTTTTATAGGATAGTTTTTTTATTTTTTTTTTTTTATTTTTTTAGGGAGAGGCAGGGAAAATGCATTACACACACAGGGGGCTAGTAGTGTGGGACTCTCCTAAAAACGGGTATACCCACTAAAAAACCTCATCTACTCTTTAGGAATATAGCCTGGAATTGTTTGTCACATTAAATCAGGTTATGCCTAAATTTTATAGGATAGTAGGGCATGCCTATTTTTTATAATTAAATACAGTAAAATTCTTTTGGAGTAACATTTATTAATCGTTACTAATATAAGATTTTAAGGCGCTCTTGGTTAATCCTATTTTGACTAGCTTTACAACTGCTGACTTGCAGGACACTCAAATCTTTAAGATGTGTTGGACGCAACAAATACGTATTAAATCCATATACTAATTTAAAATCCAACAGACTTAAGAGTCATCTTCACCCCTGTGCCAGTAGCCCATTGTTGCGCAGTCAGCAATGTTAATTATACGGCTTTTAATGAAAACATGGTACGCCGTTTTTCACCCGATTTTTTTAAAACTTGGTAAGTGTTTAGTTGAATAGTTATATTGTGCCCCTCATACCTCGAAATTTTGGAAATTTAACAAATATTACTAAGGAAAATCGAGTCACTTTGCAACGTCACAGAGAGTAATATTTGTTAATTTTTCTAAATTTCGAGGTATGAGGGGCCTAATAAAACTATTCAACTAAACACTTACCAAGTTTAAAGAAAATCGGTTGAAAAACGGCGTCCAAAACAGGGGAATCAAATACCATGTTTTGTATTAAAAGCCGTATAGTTAACATTGCCGACTGCGCAACAATGGGCTAATGGCCCAGGGGTGAAGATGACTCTTATACTAAAAACTTAACATACTAAAGATTGCTGGGTAACTGTGTAAGTTTATTAATACGGCTCACGTGCTCAACTTTGAATCTGAAGGTTGCCTGTTCAATCCGGAGAAAAGTTAGTAGTGTTTTAATGATTCGAAACTGGACCAAGCTGCCATTGGTTGTTTGGCTATTAATAAATAACTCTGTCTAAAGAACTAGCTGATCTTAGATAGTAACAAAGCTACACGAGGCATCTCACTCTTTCTACACTCACCTTCATTCGTATTCACCTTAAAATGCGCCCTGGTAGCATCGGCGTCTTAAAAAGTATTCAAGTGATTAAAATCCGTTATTACAATACTCATAACCACCCTTCAGTTGTTGTGGTTGTAGTAGCCCTACATCTGATATCTTTGGGCGGAAGTTTTCAAACTGTTCTTATACATTTAAACTGATAACATTTAATTATACATTTTCACTGTATTTCTTATCCATATCCATACTTATTTAATACGCTAAGGTTTTTGTTTGTTAAGAGAACTCCTCCTGCAATTCTGAACCGATTTTAAAGTTTTTGTGTCGTTGGATAGGGCTGGGTCTTTAGTTGTTTCCACCAAAAATTGATGAGAATCGGACTTAAAATAAGAGCGCTTTGCACAAATGAAATTTTAAATTTTCCCATTAGAATAACATTGGGGATTGGGTTGATCATTCCAAACATCTGTTCATGTACAGCGTTAAACAGTAGTTTTCGGCGATTCCTGATATTCACAACCTTGGATTAGTCGGATGTCATTGATTTAGAAGTAAATGTAACTTTTGTCTTGTATAAAAAAAATTACTCAATTTCGAGCAATAGTATATTTAAGTATCATTTACACTGACGAAAATTACATAATTTACCATGCCCTTGAATTAAAAGATGTGTGAAGAGCCTTGAAATAAAAATGGTTGGAGTCGAATTTAGGCATCAGTAAGTTCGTAGGTATACAACAACAATATTGAAATAATTATTTTCCTTATTTAGTTTTATCATTAGTCCTCGACACATACAACCAAATTTTACTTCACGTAAAATGAACCCCATTGTCCGACTGACCCAATGATGGGTGTTTCAATAGTCAGGTCTAACCGAGCGCATTACAATGCCAAGTGGAGCGTAGCGTAGCGGCCGCACTGCGATGTGGAGTTCCTATACACCAGCGCGGCGCGGCGCGGCGCTGCGCAGCGTAGCACGTGGCTTCACAGTCACCGTCTCTATATTCACTGATAAAAAAAAATGATAACGGTTTTATAGAAAATACCAAGGTCACATAAGAAGGTTCCCGTTAATTTTTAAAATGGAGTATGATATTTTTATTATTTTTTTTATCTCATGGGCTGTTGTAGTAGTATTACTTTAAAAATTATTATTTAAATACTATTTATAATAATAATAGTAAAAATAAAAAAGTAAACAATTTTTGACTCTTTTGATAACCCGAAAAAGCCAATTACCTCGATTAATCATTCTGGTTATTAAACTTGATTTGATGAATGCTGTCCTGCTTCTTTTTGTGGTACGTAATTTCATAAAAATCTGAAATCTCGTTACAGAGTTATCATTAGCCTACTCGAAAAAAACTATATAGGGTTTTGGCTTTAGTATCGCTGAAATATTACATGATAGGGTATTCCCTATGAGGGAATTCGCAAATATGGAGGATTACAAGGTAAAAAGAATAAAAGTTATAAATAATATAGAACTTGAAATCCAATGTATTTGTAATACATTACGATAGCAAAAATCTTAAAAAAAAATCATCGATATAATCTAGTTACATCATACAATCTCTCTGAATTTTTTTTATTTTTTACTAGTAACCTTAACAGCCTCGATCAACCTCTATACCGATCACAAACTCTCCGTATCACCTGGCTTTGGAGATGGAGAAGTGGGTCAGTCTTCCTTAAAGAGAGTTAAGAACTAATCCATACCTTACTTCGTAAAAGCTAAGTGCTTTCCTGCAAAAAGCCTTGACTTTTAAACCAATCGTCCCTGAAGCAAACATTTTACGAAGACATCAGCACTGTACACACGGCATTAAATCAGAGTCGATCATGATCCAAGGCATCCAGACACATAAATTTTTATTTTACCTGTTCATAGTCCAATATCTCTGTCCAAGTTTTTACGCTTTTCACTTTAAAACTAGCAAATTTGATATGATATTTGATTGAATTTGAGCAGATTTGATTGGTCCTGCTTACTGTGTTTAAATTACTAATTCAATTTGTGTTGTGTTCTGATTGAACAATTCTATAAATAAGAGTAAGAGACATATAGGTATAAAAGTAAAGGGATTGCAAACAAAGACGCTCTGTAGCCAATGGGCTTATGGAGCAGAGCGAGTCAGTTTCCAAACGTCCTCCTGTGACGGTCGGTGGCCCGTGTCATGCTGTGACTGCGTCAGTGTTGTATAACAGGGACAGACTCGGTGACACAGTGGGACCATGCCGCCGGCACCGACGTCTTCTGGAGGTAAGCTGGCCACCGTGTAGCATAGCTTATTAATTTGCTAAATCGCTAATCAGGGGTGAATATATAAAATCATTGTGAGAGCACAGTTTACAACGTGGATAGAGCTCTCATTCATGTGTTATAACAAAATTACTCGAAATAAAAATTTATGTTTGCACGGTTATTACTCGATGGAAGTAGCTATCCACAAACGAATATGTATGAAAGTTAACCATACACAGTACATACATGGTAGTTATCTTTTGTTACAGTTGAACGCAGGTGATTTGAATCGCTACTGGAATCAGTTTTGTATCTGTATAATAAAGTATTTCTTCTGAACCTACACCTAAAACAACTTCAGAAGAAATTTCCTTTGCTATTTTATATATACAAATAAATATTTATGCTAATTTTTCACTATCAAATAATATTATTTTCCAAGAGGGTTGTAGTTTTTAGCGGGGTTTTATGATTAAGTAACAGGAGGACCAAGGTTATGCTCGGTAAAATTTTTAAACGTCACTTTCGTTATCCAGACAAAGCTCTTCCTTTCCGTTCGTTCGCCATTTCAAAAGCACTGCGCTTTGGCATTTTTTTTAACAGGTTTAAAATGTAACACGTTAGTGTATTTCTACAGTTAAAAGTAGTTTTGTTCAATTTTGTTGCCAAAAATCTCCTTAATTATAACATGTAAACTTTGAAGGACGCTAATACGAAAACCGGATTTTCCATGGGAACAACTCGCATTCGAAACATTTTACGTAAACAATACTTTCTCACGGCCTTTTTGCTATAGTGTTGGGGTAAAAGTAATAAGATGACCCTCCACCACCACTGCCGACAACTGTGGGTGCTGATGTCTGATTGACTGTTGACCGTTGCAGATGCGACTGTGGCCGAGCGCCATGCTGAGTCTGCTGACGTGCTGCTGCTGCGGCCCGCCGTGTGCTGCTGAACCCAACTGGAGATTCGAGATGAGCCTCAGCAATTTCGAAAAGGTCCGAGACGCCCTCCTCAACATCGTTGGCAGAACCGCTACCAACCCTGGTCTGCTCAAGAGCGCGCGAAAGTTGCATGTGAGTGTAACATAATGTTGTTGATATATAGTGTAAAAATGTTTCTCTGTGACATTCTGTTGTTACTTAAAGTGATTTTTAACAATGAAAAACTTTATTTTCTTTGCACCTTTGTGGTTTCTCATAAATTTTTGCTCTTGAGCGTAATTCGAAAAACTGCAAAAGTGCAATTTTTTTTTTCTTCGTGACATTGACCTAATTAACTTCAGTGACGTTATCATGATGATGTAAGGGATGATGACGTCATCGACACTTCATTCATATTACGTCATACGTGTGACGTCATTAGTATGACATAATTAGTGACGTCATCGATGACGTCAGTGCCTTGATAACGTCAGTGGCCTTGATGACGTCAACATTCCTCAGAGGTCATTGAACTGTACCAAGTGTCACCAAAAGACACTACTTTCGTGAGAAAAGCAGAAAATAAGAGAAAAATTTCTTGTAAAAACACTTTAACAGGTCATTGGTAAAGGATATAGTCTATGAACTAGAGGTTTCCAATATTTACCCAAGTTAATTAATTAAATCACTGTGTACCTCGAACCTTGCCTGAATAAAAAAAGACTTTAATGTTGAGTATTGACAATGGACTGGTCGTTTGTCATGACCACTCGAATCTCTGAACACACATTTTAATACCATGGAGTAAAGCCATAATGTCATTTAGGGTAAAGTTAACTTAGTTTTCCTGTTTTGAGTCCAAACTGTGCTATCATTTTCATATCATAAACTACGAGATTTAGAGGAAACTTTAAATGAGGAGCACCACCAAACCTTTAAAGCCAATAAAAATAGAATTTCTATATTTATTTGAAACTGCGGTGATTTTCCAATATGACGGTCAGCTTAAAAGTTTCTCTTATAACACACTATATTTTATGGTGGGTGTTTTTTTTTTCTTTTTTATCTCTATGTAGTTTTAAGACTATTTACTCTTGAACATTTTTTACCTAAACCTATCCGCTTAGAAGCTATACAAAACTGAAGTTTTGAAATTGAACAATGTCTCAGAAACTAACGACATTTTTAAAACTTCAGCTTGGTATAGCTCTTAAACGGGCACGTTTAGGAAATAATGTTCAATAATTTAAAAGTAAATGGAAAATTCCAAAAACAACACAAAATGTAGAGTATTCTTAGTGAATTTTAAAGTTCGTTGATGCATTGGAAAATTGCGACCATTTACAAAAAAATGAAATTCATATTTTTTATTGCCTTAAAAGTAGGTGATGTTCCCCATTTAAAGTTTTCCCCGAATCTCATACTTAATGATATGCCAAAATGTTGGCACAGTTAGGTTGTTCACTCTGTATATAAAGCCTTTTTTGTGAACACAATCCCCTCCCTTACTACAAGACCACTTGGACGTAAAATTGTCACCCTAGTTCGTAGTTTTACAATAAGGTTTTAGATTTTTCTATTGAATGGCAAGGACAGGTCTTAAAGTTAGTTTTTTGTCCATGGGGAATAAGTTTTATTCAATCGAAAACTTAAAGACTAGTTATGGCGATACATTACCATGTTAAAAATGGAATGAAAACAATCAAACTACTGAAATGTCAACTAAATCTAATTCATATGGTGCATTGCTCTTCAATGGTACCCCTAGTTGTTATTCAAAATCTCAACAAACTAGTACAATCTGAAGTTAGAGAATAAATGTTAAGAAAGTGAGCGCTTTGCATTTTACTTTAAATGGTAAAATCGCTCGAAAACTAATGCATTCGCCTGGTAGAAGCTGCAGCCCACTGTAGCGGCGGGGACGCCGTTCCCGTGCCGCACGGAGGGGTCCCGCTCGCCCTCGCGGCCCGACAGCGTCCACCGCCTCCGACCCGGGGACATCGACGTGGTGGGGGCGCTGGGGGACAGCCTGACCGCGGGCAACGGCGCCGCCGCCTCCGCGCTGCTGCACGTCTACACCGAGAACCGCGGCATCTCCTGGTCCATCGGTCAGTGGATACGATATACAGCAACTCCAGAAAGTGCTATATATCAAGTTGTTTGCATCACCAACAGTTGAAAATTTATTAGTGTCAATATTCAATATGATTTATTTTCTTACGTGTTAGTAAACAAAAAACGCAGTTATTTTATTTCATACGGATTTTCCCTATATTACACCTCCAACCAACTAATACTGTCAAACAAGTTCACCGCAACTAAAGAAATGATGACTCATAATATTCAGATTTACTCAGATTGTCCTAAAATCAGATCAGCCGTACATCACATTGATCCTTATAATCAAAAGTTTTCTGTAGCATAATTTTGAAAAATTTGAGCTGGCTGGCTATTTTTTTGTTTTGTAGTTGACCCCAACTGTGTGTGGCAGGCGGCCAGGGTACGTGGCGGGAGTTCCTGACCCTGCCCAACGTGCTGAAAGAGTTCAACCCCGCGCTGGTCGGCTACTCGCTGAGGGACTCGCTGACGCATCACCGCGCCTCGCAGTTCAACGTGGGCGAGGCGGGCGCGATGAGCAACGACCTGCCCTACATGGCGGGCCAGCTCATCAAGCGGATGCGGTCCGACCCCCGGGTGGACGTCAACAGGGACTGGAAGGTAACGTGTTCAGTAACATGGCCTCTTTCCAATTAAACAGTTTAGTTCTAGACCGTCTGGACCAAATTGCTTAAAAATATTTTTTATTACTCATCTATTCTTCATCTGTTCTTCCTGCGTTTGACATTTATTACCACAGCTGTCTAGTGATTAAATCCTATACGAGTGAGGTATATTTGTATGTATGTATGTATGCATACGGATATCGAAAACGGCTCGAACTAACGATAAAGATACAAATCTTCAAACTTTACCAAAAAGTAATATAGTTGTGGGATGAAAATAAGATGTATATAGGTCTTTATTCAATGACAAATCTTATTCCGTTTTAACCTTGAATTGAAATTCAAAATTATTAAGGTAAACGCACCAGTAGTCGACAGTATAAGGAGAGGAAGCAATTTGACACCTAATTGCCGGTAAACTTGAATACCTACAATGGTTTTAATACATCGAGGTGAAAGTTGATTTAATGTTGTTTGTAAATTAATCAATAAATGTAGTTTTCAGCATAAAATAACCTTGTATGAACCGATAAAATAGAGTGATGGACATGTTCCAGTGGTGGACAGTTAAAAAAAGAGCATGTGCCAGTAGCGGACAGAACAAAGTTACCCAAATTTTTCTGTTATTATAGATTTATACAGTTTATAAACTTACACATCTTTAAGCCTTACTTAAATTAAGTAATTCCAAACTCTCCTCCTTATCTATTTGAATAAGGGTCACCTACTCCATCGCAAATTTCAGTGGGCCTCAAATAAAATACTCCTAAGCGCTTTAAATTAAAGTATACTTTATAACCTTTGTTTATAAACAAGAAAATAATAATTGAATTTTTTACCTCTATGGAACATAGAGTATAAAATTCTTTTAGACCGACTTTAAATTTCTCTTAGGCAAATTCTCTAGCCAAAAGGCTTTTTTATTCCTAATTTGATTTCAATGAAATTCTCAGGTTAGATTTTAAGTATTTTAAACTAGGTAATAAACTATAATCGAGCAATTATTTTCAAGTATTAAAAAAGCTTATTTTCCGGAATTTTTGACAGAACTTTAGTTGTTTAGGCTACATGGTTTGACTAATGTAGTTGCTATGATCGGTTTATTTTCCCCCATCGCAGCTGAGTTGTCGATGTATGCTGAAAACAACATAACATAACCTTTTCTTGTTTATATTTGCTCGCCGTTATGTTACGTTTTTAAATAAAATTTAATTGATATTTTGACAGACATATTTGTTAAATTAAATAGATCAACACTGATGTTTACTTATTGAAGTTATAAATTATAGTCTACCAAAAGATAGGCATGTTGATGTGGAATGAATTGGTGTCGTACGGAATTATGCGATTAACTAATTTATGGGATACAACTAATATCTATTTGGGAGAAAGATTTAAATTGAACAACTAATTAGAATGTGTTGTGCCATTGTAGCCTATGTCTCAGGTAACAAAACATGCATTAAGTGTTAAGTAAGCGTAATTCTACAATACTTACATTACTTGATTTTTATTAATTTGCAATCATGGATTTTAAATTGCATTGTTTTTTCGCTCTACAATCTATTTTTATTTAATTTATAAGCATAATTATTATTAAGTTACTTGCTTATTTTGAGGTCTTAGCTAAAATCATAGTTTGTATGTATTTATTTGTAGGCTAGGCCTAGGATGTACGCCGGTTGACTTCGGACGGTTAGATGACGTTCCACTCTTCACATTCGAGGAGATGGAAACCTCCGTTCTCTCCCTAAAGAGCAACAAGGCTCCTGACCCGGACGGATTCCCAGCGAGGCTTTAAAGAAAGTATTTTCAATTAATGCTGACTTGTTGAGAATATGTACAACGCCTGTTTGGTAGAAGGGGTGTTTCCGGCTCCCTGGAAAACCACCAGACTTGTACTCATCAGCAAGGGCAAAGGTGATCCCGAGCTGCCGTCGTCCCACAGGCCTTTTTGCATGTTGGACACGGCTGGGAAGCTGTCCAAGAAGCTGATCCGTTCCCGCCTGACGTCTGCCGTGGAAGCTGCCTGGTACTTATGCCTCCGTCAGTACGGCTTCAGAAAGGACGGTCAACGATTGACGCTATCACCGAAGTCCAGAGAGCTGTGAAGAGAGCCGAGAGCCACAACCATTTCTCTCGCTGAGTAGTGCTTCTTGTTACGCTTATGTCAAGAATGCCTTTAACTCGGCGAGGTGGGTCGATATGCTGGATGCGCTTCGCAACACCTTTCGCGTTCCTGCATATCTGTTGCGACTCATCTTGTTGCGGATTATTTCCGCTCCCGAAGCCTGATTTACGACACAAGGGACGGAACGTGGACGATGGAAGTCACTTCTGGTGCCGCGCAAGATTCAATACTCGGCCAGGATCTCTGGAACGTTGCCTATGACAGCCTCCTGAGGTCGGAGATGCCTGAGGAAACCACTTTGGTTGGGTACGCCGATGATGTCGCAGCTCTCATTGTTGCACGCAACGTTGAGCTGACCCAACTAAAGTTGAACCGAGTCATGCGTGTGGTCAACACATGGATGTCCGATCACGGTATCTCGCTTGCTCTCCGTAAGACGGAGATTGTGATCCTTACGAAGAAGAGGATGGTCACCGTCGTTCCGTTCCAAGTGGGAAGGGAGGTGGTCCAATCAACTCGTGCTGCTAAGTACTTCGGGATTATGGTGGACACCAAGTTAAGCTGGAGGGATCAGATATTCCGTACGGCGGACAAGGCCGCTAAGGTAGTCACGTACCTTAGTAGGCTGATGGCCAATGTCGGGGTTCCACGATTCGACAGAAGACGTCTGTTGATGTCCGCGGTTCAGTCCGTGCTTTTTTATGGAGCAGAGGTGTAGGCAGACGCTCTCGATAAAGAGTAGTACAGGTTGCGACTCGCCCGGGTTCAACGTCGAGCGGCGCTCGGGATGTGTTCTGCCTACCGGACAGTGTCCGAGCCTGCCGTCCTGGTGGTCGCCGGAGTTATCCCTGTCAAGCTCTTGGCAGGAGAGAGGAAGGCAATTTATCAGAGACAAGGCTAGATTAAAAGAACACGGCAAGAACAGAAGAGCGCTCCAGAACCTTCCAGCAGTGGGAACACAGCTGGGAGCACGACACCCGAGGACGATGGACTGCGCGACTTATCAAGCACGTCCAACCATGGGTGGAACGGCGGCCAATTCTTGACAATTCACGGCTATCTCGGTCGTACCTGAACCGGATGGGCAAGACCGGTTCACCAGACTGCATTTATTGCTCGGGCGTTCCCGACGATGCGGAACACACATTCTTCCGCTGCCCCCGTTGGGAAGGGCCCCGCCTGAAGGCCACACAAATTTTTTGGTGCATTTTTGGTGGATTTCGGTCTGCCAAAAGATCTTGGAGGATGAGGGCAACTGGGATTGTTTATCACAGTTCGTCCGGGGCATCCTCCTGGAAAAGAAACCGATCTGGACGGCGAAGTGGCCCAGATCCCTTGATCGAGTGGCTGGATAAGGAGTGAGCCCCACGGGCATAAGCCAAATTTAGGCCTAGCCTGACGTAATGTAATAAACAACTCCAGGTTAGAATCCTAAAGAGTAGAGGCGAGGTTTTTTAGTGGGTAAACCCGTTTTTAGGGGAGCCCCACACTACAGGCTTGCCACCTGTGTGCGTAATGAATTTTTCTCACCTCTCCCTCAAAAACAAAGCGTCACCTAATAACTCAAAAAGTGAGTAAAAAATTCTTGTACGGGACGGACATCGGAGCGTATTCCTAGTTAAAGATTATAATTAAAAGTCGAAAGTGTCCACTACTGGCTCAGTGTCCACTACTGGTGCAGTTAGCTTAACATTGCTCTTAAGGAGTTTAAAATGAAAACAAAAGAGTTGCTGTAAACATCTGACACAACTGTCAAAGCACGAACCACGTGCTCCAGTATAAACATTTGGGGTTTCCTTTGTTGCCAGTAACTAAATTACTGAATTATACTATAATGAAAGTAATTTATCAGTTTTTACACTAATTTATACTGTTGATTATGACTATTTGGTTAGATAAAAGTAAAATAACATAAAACAACCAAGAAATTTGTAGAATTACAATATTAAATTTTAAAACAAAAGAATTAGCAACCATGATGAAATACGCTATTAACAGAAGAGGTAAAAATCTACGTGTTACAGTTTAAACAAACTCCTGCCAGAGTGCAGCGCGTTTAGTCATACATTAAAACAACTTGGAAATCGAGTAAGCGAAGAAAAACGAGCTCGTCTAGGAGGCAAGTGAGAGAACGAGAAGTTCCATAATATTAATATTGAAACTTTAAAAGCCTGTAAGCGTAGCCCTGGGGGACGATGTGAATTACAATGGGTTTCTGCTCAACTACGTTACCCAACCTTCCTAAAAGTATGCGTAGATTTTTTATATGATGCACACAAGCAGAGAAAGAATGAGGAAAATATTCATGCTTGTCTATTGTTGTAAATCCAAAGATTTATACAGATTTAAACAATTTGTATGTATCAGGTGACTTGTGTTGGCAGCTGATCACCCTGATGATGGGTTCCAACGACTTCTGCCTGGACATCTGCTACGTGGACACCCAGATCGCCCCCGAGCGCCACCGTCAGAACCTCATCAAGACACTGGACATACTGAAGGAGGCGCTGCCGCGGACTCTGGTGCAGATCGTCATATCGCCAAGTAAGTCTTAAACATCACTTAAATACTCTTAGCCCTAAAAAATCTAATTTTGTTTATTTATCAAACATCAGTTCATAAGTGCATCAGGCCAAAATAATTAACTCATCTTTCAAATTAAATCCGTCTACATTCTTTATAGCATCGATAAATGTATTTTCATCATATCACGAAATAAGTTACTAGGTTTGAGACATTAGATAAAGAGAGCTACGAAAAATTATCTGTTTCTAATCGAGGAACCTAGAAAATTCAATTCTGACCTCTAATATTAATTTATCTGGATCCGAAGTTCATGGAAGCTAAGATAATGATAGTTCAACCTAATTCATTCATATATTTATAATAAGATATAGATATTTTTTTCAAACTGTGTACCTACCAAAGATAAAAAGTAGTTATGTGAAAAAACATTTCCAATATACAGTTGTTTTATAAAAAAATTGTAACACTACAGATCTTAAACACCTTAAGACCAGACTTTTTATTTCCAATTTATTGAATTTTAACATATGTTAGATTGTTACAGCAATTTTGAGTGGACTTTTTCTACATATTTCCCAAATTAATCTAATCAACGGTTCTATTTTCAAACATATAATCATAAATATTAAAAATATCATGATTTTAAAATAATGTCAAAATTTTACTCTCGACAAGGTTAATGCATGAACACCGCATCATAGTTAATAGTAATCATTGACGCAATTAGTCAATAGTTATCACTTCTTCGCTAACAACGTCTGTCAATATCCGCATTTTGGTTTTGGCTACAAAGCTAAGATTTGTAGTTACGGTAAGTTAATCCTTAGAAACTGTCTGAAAGTAAACAAGCTCATAATATGATAATATTTATTCCACTGAAAATAATCTATGGGAATTTGGATATCAGCCTTAAAATTTTTTTTGACATTTTACAAGTTTTAAATTTTTATTTTTTACTACATTAATTTTACTTAATTAATACTCAGTTAAAATTTTCTTGTCTTTTTATTTATTTTCACATTCTTTGAGTCTTTGTCTTCTTTCTTCCTTCATCATTTGCTATTTGTATAAAAACATACAATATTGTAATGTTAAAACAATTCAAATGCAGTAAACTTATATTAGTTTTGTTAATAGACATTTTAAATACGGATTATCTTGAATAATTTCTATCGTTAGTAATTATTTAAACAGTAATTAAAGTTTTATATCTTATATTATACAATTATTTTTCATTAGTAGCAAATAATAATATTTTTATACTATTTTAACAAAAAATAATCATCAATATATCATATTAATCTCTGCCTCTTTCTCTCTGTAAATTTGAAACAGTGTTGCAATCGCTGCCTTCTAGTACTGACCGTGATCAACCAAGTCGAATCGCTTCGTGGCCTCCACATAAAATTATGGTCTATGGACCTAAAATCAGACACAGACCTTCCTCATTTCAATGTTATATTTGAATTTCCTGTTGATTAATTTAGAAAGTTAATCTTACCTTTCAAACAGAATAGTGTAGTCGATTATTCATAAAGTTTAACTTAAATTGAAACTACTGTTCGGACAAGATAAATAAGGCACATATTTCACGGGTATCAAAACAGGAAATTACTACTAAAAATGTTAAACATCAATGGTTCCTCTGTTCCAAACAAACCCTTACATAAAATCATTACATAATTTTCCTCCATTCACATAAAGATACTTCGATATATTTAGAGGAAGAATTTGGCAAAAAAGACAAGTGCACAAAGTTTTGATTGTAAGCAGTGATAGTATGTGGTGACGATAGATTATCACCTAAATATATTTACGGGGTTTAAATTTACAAGGATATTGAATTCCCATTTGCTCCTTCAAGCAAAAATTATTTTTAACTCTTTTAATTTAAGTATCTAGTGATCATTCCTCAGAAACTAGAGTAATACACTGTTGGTAAGCTATAGTATTATCTTCAAAATATTTAACTAAACATAATCTCGTATTTAGAGATTACAGTTTAGCACATTTCAATAAAAGAACTGCTTCTAATGTTTTCACATGTGCAACTGTATTTCCAGCTTTAGTTATAGTCCTTACATACTAGGAAAAGGCACACAAATGTTTAATCAAAATCTATTAATAAAATAAAAGACAAACACTCCCAACTGTCGGATCCCAGCATCAGTATTACACGTAATGCCGGGTTTGTTGCAGACCTGGGCAAGATAATCACGCGGTTCAGGGGCGTGAGGCCGCTGTGTCAGCTGACCCACAGCTTCGAGTGCCCCTGTATGTTCGGCCTCGCCTACCAGCATCAGTATTACACGTGATGCCGGGTTTGTTGCAGACCTGGGCAAGATAATCACGCGGTTCAGGGGCGTGAGGCCGCTGTGTCAGCTGACCCACAGCTTCGAGTGTCCCTGTCTGTTCGGCCTCGCCTACCAGCATCAGTATTACACGTAATGCCGGGTTTGTTGCAGACCTGGGCAAGATAATCACGCGGTTCAGAGGCGTGAGGCCGCTGTGTCAGCTGACCCACAGCTTCGAGTGTCCCTGTCTGTTCGGCCTCTCACCAGCATCAGTATTACACGTAATGCCGGGTTTGTTGCAGACCTGGGCAAGATAATCACGCGGTTCATGGGCGTGAGGCCGCTGTGTCAGCTGACCCACAGCTTCGAGTGTCCCTGTCTGTTCGGCCTCGCCTACCAGCATCGTCAGGCGGAGTTCCTCGAGCTCATGAACCTGTGGCAGCTCGCCGAGTTCAAAGTGGTATGCAGATGTTACTACTATCAAAATGTTAGGCACCCAGATTTAGCAAAATAAAATGTAAATGTAGCGATCATTAGCAATTTTGCCAGTTGAACTCATTAAAAACGTCTGGCCGAATGGCTCTTCACAGCTGATCTGTACGTTATACCAAATCCGCATGACACTGGGAGTTTGATCAGAACTAGGTATTTCAATTTAAGCACTTTAAAACACCAATCAGCTTATTAAATGGTAGGTAGACTTAGTCACTCAATAGTGGTTTTCATTACTAGTCTCAAAAGTGACTCATTGCGGGGAGAGATTGCATTTACGCGCGAGGCGAAGCCGAGCGTGGAAAAGGCTATCGAGCCCCGCAATGGCACTTTTGAGACGAGTATTGAACATTATTTTAAATTACGATATCGAAAAACTTGTAAACAACATGAATATTTTTGTTTGTTCAACTTAGTGTCAAGAAAAAAACCGAACTCATAACGCTGAGTTTCCGTGCTTATGTCGTGGTACACACGCACTGAAACTAAGCGTTGTGCAACAGCTGATCGGACTGCACCGCAAAATCCCATAACGGTTACTTTCCGTGCACCACATACGCACGGAAAGTAAACGTTATGTAATTTTGCTGTGCACTAGCGGGAATAACCTATTTTCTTAGCTCATTTTACGTTTAGAAAGTGTACTTTCGTGTGTAGAGTAATGAAAAATCAATTTATAACGTTTTGGTTTTATTACTTAAATTAAAGATATTATATCGTTTCCAGACTTTTTTAACTCTGTATACTGATATAGAAAAATTTTTTTATATTGATTTTATAAACAAAAAGATATTAAAATAATCAAACTGTAAAATAACAAGAAAACAAAATCCCGTTTTTATTAATTTTATCACAAAAGAGTGAAAAATTCTCATAAAGTGTAATTGACCAACAGTTATAATAATATTTCACGTACAATTTTTTTCTATCATTGTTATATCATCAAATATATGAAGATCACCCGAGCGATGACGTCATCGATGACGTCATCGCTCGGGTGACCTTGAACTGGCCCAAAAGCCCCCATTTGCCACTACTTGTACACAAAGGATTAATTGCCAAGGACTTCGGTGGAACTAACCTGCTCCAACTGGACTTTTTTTTAATAATTTACGAATTTAGGACAAGCACCTAAGGGCGTATGGGGGCGGAGCCCCCATCGAGCCTTAGGCGAGTATAGTGGTACTATGTCCATTTTATTTACTTTGCTTACCGGTACCACCTGTTCCAGGCTTCAGATGCGCGGTACCAGGACACTGAAGACTTTGCAGTGGTGGCGCAACCCTTCACGTTCAATTTGACCTTCCCTCTGAGAAGAGATTGGCTTGGCAACAAACTAACGGATTTTACCTACTTGTCTGAAGATTGCTTTCATTTTAGTCAAAAGGGATATTCAAGAGGTAGGTATGTTACGTCTGTGGTCTGCAATTAATGTTTTCATTCGAGAGATTCTAAATAATTTACTACATTGGCTCTTTAATAACTGAGGATAAAGTTACAAAATAATTGCTAGTTAAAGAAACGTTGATTTTGATCCAATAAAACAAATACAAGAGTGTATGTGTCAAAATAGCCTGTAGTCACATAAAGAATCAAAATACTTATGGCAGTCTAAAATATAAACAGTTTTTAGATATAAAGAAAGGAAGAAGCTGAAAAGATTTGTATATCTTTTGATGATTTTAAATTTTATATTGTAGTGTTGTAGAAAGCCTAACGCTTAACTATTATGAGTGTTTCGTAGGTAAATGTTTGAGGGATAATTGTTAATAATTATTTATTTGTTATGCATTTGTCACACACTATATAATTTAGTACTGTTATATTGTAGAGTTTTTAGTTTTTATTGTATTCAAATATTTTCCGCATTCTCAATCTTGGCATTTTGTTTTTGAATATGTGGTAGTTTAGCTTGTAGTTTAGCTTGTAGCCAATATTCAGCCATCTATGCATGCATGTGATATGAAATGGTGTATTTTGCCGTTGGAATGTAATAAATAAATAAATAATGTATAAAATTGAATCGTTTAATATCAGTCAAACAACCTTTCTTAAACTTTGCTATAGTTTTCCCATTAATAACTGTATCGTGAAGGTTTTTTCCATAATATATCACTCTCCAATGAGATTGCGGCAATTTTTCTTGTGATAAAGCCATAATAAACCAAAGTTATTTAAGGAAACATTTTTTCTCTTCTTCTTATGCGGAACCCTGGAAACTGTGACAAGGACTATAGTCTTGTCGAAATACATTAAACTATGTAAAATCGTTTCTTTTTCCAACGTGTCAGTTACAATATCCACATGCACTTATTTTTCATTTCTGTGTTATATACTAGTGTAAGTGCATAACATACAGTTCGTTTCAAAGTTAAAGAGAACTTTTCAAATGAATAATACAATAAACCCAGTCTTCAATGAAAATCAATTTATAGGTATTTTTGATGTAGAAAAGAACAAGTTTTAGTGGTGTTCAGCTAACCAAATGAACCAAAACAAAGTTTTAAAATATATTACCTAATTGCACATGGACTTAATAGTGTTTTTTTGTTTCCCAGCTGTCACGGCCCTGTGGAACAACATGTTGGAACCAGTGGGCAAAAAGAAGACCGACTGGGCGAAGGAGTTTGAACACTTCGTATGTCCTACAGAAGAGAACCCTTACATCTACACCTATGCTAACTCGTGACCAGAATTTCATTCCCTGTACAAACCAATGCAATGTGATATCTAAGTCATTTAGTATATAAGAGTTATTTATTTCATAATTAAATAATAAGTTTTTTTTGTTGTTAGTTATTCATTACCACTTTTCTACGTATTAATATAAAAAATAATACTAAATTTAATTGTTCACTACTACATTAATAGTCTAAGATCCAATGAAAGAAAGACCACACATACTGTATTTTAGGAAGCCTCTAATTTTCTCAGTTACTTTACTGTACATCCCTTCCATGAAATGGGGGTTACTAAAGTCCACTGGTGGTAGGTTCGACGTCGCATAACGATGGAAGGAGTGAAAATTTGATATCTGACACACATATTTTAGAAAAGCTGCCGGTTTGATATGTAAAAAATATACTGTTAAACTTACTTGAAAATGGAAATGGCAGACACCTACCGGCCGCGACGTCAAGGCAAAGTATTTAAACGTAACAAAACACTTTTTGCTATCATATTTTAGTAAAGTTGACGTTTTGACCTGTCAAAATTAACTTTTATTCTTACTTTTTGGTAGATATAATTTTACATTATTTTCAAATCTTAAGTGAATGATAACAAACATTTGTGTAATTAAAAACTCTAACGTTAGATGTCTACTATGGTACGGAATGAAAGATGAGATATAGATTTTATACTTCACCTTTAATAACAGCCAAATCAGACCAAAATAGGAACATACGCAAATACATTAATAGTAGTTTTCATCACTAGAATGAATGAAATGCCAAATTGTGGCATAAAAATTTAGTCTGCAAGTCCTTTTAGCGAATTTCCCATAGGGAATAAGCTAATACCGTAGGTCTCATGGTAAGACCTAAGCCCGGGACCATGTTACTTTTTCGTTTTTAGGTGCCCAGAGAACAAAAATAATAGTCATTAAAATTTTTATATATATATATATATATGTATGTATATATATATATGTGTGTGTATATATGTATATATATATATATATATATATATATATATATATATATATATATATATATATATATATATATATATATGTGTGTATGTGTCCCTAGACACGATAACTCTCGTAAAAATGGTCCGATCAAGACCAAATTTGGTAGAGATGTGTAATCCTACGTTTATTCGGATGAGTTCGTAAACCAGACATATCGTCCTATCGGAAGGGGTAGTTTTGGGGGGTTTTGTACCCCAAAAATGGGTTTTTTGCATTTTTCATATGTAATTTTTAAAAATTTTAAATTTTTATTTTGACCATTGGATTTAGCTAAAAAAATACACAATTTAGTATTTTGAAGCTTTGCTCTATCTCTATTGGTTACCGAGATATTAAAAGTCTAAAGACAGTACATTGTATTTTGGTTCTCCAATGTTAATCTTATAGAGAATTGGGATGTGTTAATATTTCACGCATTAACCAATATTTTTCGAAGAAACTTGGATTTCAGCTTTATTTGGTTGAGATTCATCCATTTATGGTAAAAAATCTTGGTTTTTGTGCTTATCATGGCAGCAAACCTGCATACTCTTTTCCCATGTTAATCATATGGAGAATAGGCAAACTCCGTTAGCAATGGACAGAAATTGATGAAACTTAGTATATGGCTTCATATGGTCGAAATAATTTTTTTATGCTAAAAACCTACTTTTAGTGTTCCCCATGGCAGCATACCTGCATACTCTTTCCCTAAATTTATCATAAGGAGAATAGACATTTATTCCCCTATTTATGAGCTTGTGATGATATTTGGTTGACAGGTTTTTCTGGTCATAATTAAAACTACTAATTTGGAAATTCGCTGAGTACGCAGGTCTGCTGCGACGGGGGTATTTGTTTCCATTGTCCTTATTTGTTAAGAATTAGAACGATTTTTGCAACGAAGTTGAAATAAATATATTTAATTTTGTAGCCCTTGTTGATTGACGCCATTTTACCTACGATTATCGCCATTTCCTTGGTAAACATCCACACTTTACCCTCGATTCCTTGGTTACCAGTTTTAGCTATTCTGATTGGTCATAAATCACTGGTGGGAAAGTGTAAACAAAGGACTGGTTACCAAGGAAAGAGCGGTAATCGTGGATAAAATTAGAAAACTTCCCTGTTTTTGTAACACTCTATATTTAGTTTAACCTCGTTGGATTTTTGCTTAAGAAATTTTTGCTTTTGATAAACTAACAAATTTAATGTTTTCGGTGCATTTTTTGAAGGCTACAGAAAATTCCAAATTTGCGGACTAATTATATCTAAATAATTTTTCCTGATTGTTAGATAAAAACTAAACACGGTTAACAATTTTTATCCCATTATTCATTATGCACAAGATACGTTTACTACTAGTATCTACGACAAATTTTGTAAGTAAACAAAAAATAACGTGGGCCTTATGGGAAAAATCTAAATTTCAATCGCCATTATCTCCTAAGCCGTTATTATTATGGATACAGATTAAATTGTATAGTCGTCTTAAAATTACGCGTAGAATCCAAATATGTCATAAAAGTAAGGTTTTGTATTTAAAATTGACGACTTCCTATCTGGATAAGTGACTTCTGGTACACCCTTTGCATTGAAATTACTATCAATCGATAGAGCATAACCGGTTTACATATTTTGGTACAATTGGGTTTTCTTAAAAATTAATTATTTAAATTTTAAAATGGGGGTCGGGAAGTCATGGACACCCAGTATGTTTGAAAAAGTTTTTCCTACCACTGCATGGAAATAATCACATTTCCACAACTGTAAATTATACGCAAAACAGTTCATTTACTGTTTCCGTTGCTTTTCAACTCTAGAGCGGCAATGTTCTTTACCACATGCTAAACTAAACAGCAATTTAAAGTCAGAGCTGTTATAATAAACCATGCCACAGCCGTTGTCATTATTGTTGTATATTAATTGGTTCTTTTTTAGTTAGAGGTATGTATGATAGTTAACAAGTGTTTCACTAGAAACAAATCAAAAATAATCTAAATGGCATTTTGTATTCAATAAAACATTTAATAAAGAAATACAATTACCTTGTCCAATCACTGGATGTCAATAGACTACATGTTTCGTTCCTTAGACTTTCAATGATAAGTTGTCCCAGTCACTAAAACCAAAAGTTGTCATAGTGTTAAAATTAGTAAAACTGATTAAAATTTTACTTGGGCTGACCAGCACCTCACTCAATCACAAACTAGATAATACTGATTCATTCAGTTTGTTATAGAGTGAGGTGCTAGCCAGCCCAAGTACAATTTTAATCAGTTTTATTTAGTTTTATTAACTTTATCTCTATGACAATTTGTAGTTTTAGTGACTGGGACAACTTATCATTGAATCATTTGACAAACCACAATGTAATAATAAATTGGACTATGTGGTAGTTGCATACTATGGACCTGGTACAGTTCTAAGGAACGAAACATGTCGTCTATTTGACAACCAGTGATTGGACAAGGTAATTTTGTTTCATTATTACATTCCAATCCATTCATACATTCCAATCCAGGGTCAAGATGAATGCTATAAAACATTCAATCTGGTGCAATTATGTTGGTAGGAAAAATCATATGTTTATTACGAGCGCAAATAATCATTGCCGCATCTACAATTCTCGAGTGGCAATGACGTACCTTACGCTCCTTTCACACATCACGGGTTTGCCCGTGCGATTTTTAATCGTACGGGCAAAACCGTGATGTGTGAAAGGAGCGTTACGCTCTTGATACACAAAAAATAGCTATGTTTATTACCTTCAAAGTGTCTGTGACATCACTACCGCGATAGACGTCTTTGTTTCCATTTTAAAGTAAGTTTAACACTATATTTTGAAATAGCAAACTGGCAGCATTCCTAAAATATGTGTAAGTTGTCAAATTTTCACCCCTTTCACTCTTGGGAAACGCCAAACCTACCGCCAGTGGACTTTAATACTCCCCATTTCATATTTCAAATAAAGGAGGTACAGTAGGGTAAATGAGAAAATAGGCTTTTGTAAAATATGTGTGGTCTGCCATTCACTGGCTCTTAAACGTTTCTTTTTCATAGTAATATTTATTTTCAGGTGTTCCACATTGTTGGTAGGAGGAAACCAAAACAACTGTATTAAATAGTAATTAATGTGTATATTTTAAGGTGCGTTTACACTGGAGTTGTCAACCAAAAGTCATCAACAATTTTAGTCGATAAATGTGGTCGACAATCTGAGTCAACAACCAAATAAATCCTAGTTGTTGACCAAATAAATGCACGTTTACACCAGATTGACAACCAAAACTGGTTTATTGAATTATTTATACTACACTAGTTGTCAACCAAATTTTGGTCTTCAACCTAAATTTGGTCATCAATCTAATGAGTTGCTGTTGCGTTTACACTGAGATATCAAAAATGGTTGACAACTTTTGGTCGACAACTGCAGTGTAAACGCGCCTTTATAGTTATAATATAACAGCAATATTAAAAATCTCAAAAATTCAAATAATATCCACAAAGTTTTAATTCTAAGTATTAAATTAACTATATTGTAACAATTAACAATTTTAAACTTAACACAACCGCGATAACAAACACAAGCTACAAATGTGATAAGCACTAAAATCAAGTCTGACTTGAATTTAAATAGCACTCAATAGAGACAAATAACAATTATGGTGTAAATGGTAGATTTATAGTGTAATTATAAGTTATCACGTGATTTAGTAAGGAATTGACCTATATTGGGTGGGTTTAGTTGAGCATGCACGACTCGTAGGTGGGTATCATGTACTTGATGTTGATGAAGGCGTCCTCGCCGCCGTACCGCTCGAGCACCTCCAGCGTCTCCTGCACCATGTCGCCGATGTTCTCCCGCTTCTGCTGGCTGTAGTCGATCCCGTCGCCGCAGTTTACTGAAACACCCGAATAGTATGCAACTGCCCACCTTCAGGTTCAAGGGGATCTCTTGAGCCTTGCAATTCATTGAAAACAACATAACACGAATATATAGAATTTTGAAGTTTCGGGAACTTTATAAAAACCTCGACGGTTTTTAAGGGTCCTCGAGTCCATACGGGTAGACCACAATCGTGCATTAAGTTTACCAAGACTCAGTGGTGGCTAGGTACTCGGTCCGCCTGAACTGAAGGGCCCTTGAAAATGACAACATTTTATAAGTTTCAGTTTCCATGGTAAGTTTAGCTGTGTGAATATGTTTGTTATTAAATGACGAGATCAAGACATTGTCGCTTCAAATCATTGCCATAAACCTAAAGGCGAGTATTGCCAACAATTTCTAAAATTATGAGTTAGCTGAACCATGTCTTTTATGGAAAGTTTTAGTATGCAACTATGCTGGATATGTATTCTCAACATTTATCATTGGGGATCACATGAATCTGACATTGCAATCACATGAAAAAGTACTACGAAATGTTTTATTATCTTTAGTTTGTCAGCGTTTGCGTTTAGTACAAATAACTTACTTCTCTCAATTTACACCCTTAACACAAACATTCATTTTGGCTCTCTGACTGTCGTGATTTTTAGGGATTTGTAAGGGATGTACTCATAGAAGTACATTATGAGTAACACGAAGAGTATGAATAAACACCAAATAAGATAACCAAATAGTAACCAAAGAAGCGTGTTGCAATAAGCTGTCGTATTGAAACTTAAAAATTGAAACCTACTCGTATTTATGCCAAAAGTGAAAGACTCACTGACCGGAATTTTGTTACTGTATTGTATTTGTTCTATCAACGCCATCGTAATTTCAAAGGTAAATGTTCTTTGGGCAAATTGATACCTCTCCTCGAGCACCTCAATAAACCATAATTTAAACACAAGGATGAAGGCTGAGTGTTGCGTGTTGTAAAACTAACGACCCAGTAAAGTATAAAAAGTAAGAAGCCTATAAAATTTATGATCTTTGATTTAATCTTGGCCTCATCATATTTTTAGTTTCGAAATAAACTTAAATAAGCTAGTAAAATTGTTGAAATCACTTCCGATTTGATACTCAAGAAGGTTAATAGCTTTATGAAGGGTACAGACCCAGCTACCTTTGTTCATTGGGCTATTACTAAATAGAGGAATTACCTATCAAATGGATCAGCTGGTCTTTGTCAGTGACAAATCTACATCTCATCCGATCCATGCTTTTATGCTCATACTAGCTTTTCCACGCGGCTTTACACGCCTTACCCACCGTCAGTTTTAGCTCGTTCGCTACGCTCACTCGCTGTCACCCTCACCCTATATATAAAAATCACTAGAATACGTAAAATTGGAATTTTTCATTGTATTTGTTTCTTAGCAACAAACAAGTATATAATTTTAAAAAATGAAATTTTTTAAAAATAATTTTGTTTATCTTTCGTGAAAAATATTTTTTACATAGAAGGCAGGTATTTTTTAGAATATACTACACGCTTGCTTTTGGCTTTAAGTAAATTAGCTAATATTCTAATTTTGACATTCAAGAAAGAAAAAGAATACTTTCAATGGCATTGGACGCTGGCACAACCTGACCTATTCAGAGATCAATTGGAGTCTCCAACGCCCTCTACCTTACATAGTGGTGTTGAAATTCGTTTAATTTCCCGTGGTAGGTGACTTTTATAATTTGTCCGTACTAATTACTAGTTGCATTGATGAAAGAGAGTTAATTAAATATTGTAATTTAAGCTTCTTTATTAATCAACTTGGAGTAGGACCCTAGAAAATGATTTCACCAGTTCTTTGATCAAAGGCCCAAAATCTAATCTTGAAACCTTAAACACTTTGCTCAGTCAGATATGAATATTTAATAATACATTTTTTAGTGCACATTTACGGTTTAATATACCATTTAATTAACAGGAATTACCTTACAATAATTAAACTAACATTTATATGTAATCAATATAACATTTGAGAGAGGTTCGTTTTACCTGAAAGCAAAAATGATTACTGTAATACAACGAATTAAGACTTTTCAAAAGACCTACTGGCTCTGAGGCCCGAGCGTCGTTAAATAGTCCGTTTACACGAAGAGAAAGGTCAGGAGAAATTGTGAATTAAAAACTTTAGTAACAATTTCCTCTTGAATGTGATTGTCTTTTGTCAATTATACGTCGTGATAGACTTTTTATTACTATTATTTTGTTACCGTTCATGTCCTTGTAGACGTTGAGAGCGGGCAGGATCTGGCGGTAGTAGGGCACGAGCGCCTCCCCAACCATATCAGCCGACATGACCAGATGCTGCAGCACCTTCAGCGTCGTACATATCACCTCGGGGTTCTTGGTGTTGAGTGCGTCTGGACAACAACATAGCAGATGATACTGTACACTCAATGCTTAAACTTAGACTATAGGTGTGGTCAGCCTCTCTTGCAAGTCGGAACAAAATTAATATCGCAGCCTTGCCCTGATGGTAGAATCTATATATTAATAGGCAAGCATGTTTCATTTCCTCCTTTTTTCTCAGCTCGTGCGCATCGTAGAAGAAATCCGCGCATACTGTTAGAAAGGTATCGTCCTGTAGATGAGCAGAATCACATTATAATTCACATCGGACTCCAGGGCTACGCCCCACAGGCTTTGAAAGTTCCAATGTTAATTTTATGGGAGAAGGATAATTGATTGATTCATTAGACAGCTGATAACAAATGCTAGCAAATCAAGAAGCACAGATGTTACAGTTATGAACATTTTAGGCTACATCTAATGATGGACTGAGTTTTTGGTCGAATTTCGACCAGTGGGCGATCTCTAGTATTTGTTATTCATGATGATACCTAACCATTTAAAAAATACTTTCACTAGAATTTTCTTAGAGGTTTTTGTATGTTTCTTCTAACTTTTCTTTTTCAAATTGACTGCAGATTATAGTGTGGATTTGTGCGTAGTGATTTCTAGCTCATTACCTCATTGCAAGGTAAATAGGTAGAAATAACATCTTGTGATGCAGTGTTAATTAATGTATTACTTTCAGAAGTATTGGAGTGAAAATCAGGTGAACGGGATCCGTTCCAAAGTCGATCGCTCTAAGCAGAATATCCGAGTATCACCTAAAGACTAGAGTACCTACAAAATGAACCTACTGGCTGTTTATCCAAGAGGTAACGAGATATTTAGTCTCTTCCTGAGGTTGCTAGCTCCAGTAGCATCATTCTGGGCTTTTGCTACTTGTCATAGGGCTGACAATCAATGACGCTACCTAACATCGGGTAGTAATAAATCGAGGGCTTCTGCCATTCTCTGTCAAAATTGTAAAAGTTCTACTATCGTTAACAACTTTTGGTGATCAGATAACCATTTACTTTCCAAACATTAACTTCTATTCTTTCCTATGGGGGTAAAAGACAGCCCGGCAGGATGTATCTTTACATCATTCTAGATTTATTGTCAAAGACCAGCAGAGAATAATTGCTCTCGGAGTATAAACCCAGCCAGTGTGTGTACTCACTCTTGATGGGTATGATGAGCTGCGGGATGACGGGCAGGATCTTGTTGCGTCCATGCACCAGCATGTCATGGATCCCCTGGCGGGCGAAGAACTTGTATGGATGTTCCGTCTCGCACAGCCCGTCGAAGAACACCGGCAGGTAGTGGTGGAAGTTGAGACTCTCGATCGGCTCCTGCGCAGAGTTTGAGTTTCAATATAGTAATTTAGAGTAAATTAGTGAAGATTTGATTTTTCCATATTATTTAGGCATTCCATTATTAGACAAACATTAATTGAGCTTTGATATCCAAACCCAAAAACTGCCGAGATTTTTGGATCCAGATTTTTATTTGCAAGCCTATATACTCACACTGAAGGTATCGGCAATGTAAAGTCGCTGAAAATTTGACCGTTATGACGGGGTGTAATTAACACTAATATAAAAGGAACAAACCATTAAAGTATACGATTAACTAGAGCATTCCCTGAAATTATGATAGCGTAGTATAGTGTGGTAAAGAAACGGTATTTTAGTTTTATTCGTACAAGAGGTTTACAAGACCTAGCATTATAAATTTAGAAAAAATCAATTTGGGTACTCATGACGAAACTTAAGTATAGGGATCTGCCCAGGAGAAAGTATTTAATCAATTGATATAAAATTAAAGCTAGAATACAATCCATTTAAAAAAAAACTAAACAATAGATTGCTTTTGCTATTCACAATCAAAACCTCTGTTAGAATTTAAAACAAATAAATCCAAATAAACTGGAATAATATTTCTAAAAAAATTCAATACAAACCTTTAAAATAAATACATTTTTAAAGAGTTTGGCCTGCCTCTTTTTTCCTTACTTTGTCCCGTTCACATAGACTATTGAACTGTGCGTGGATCGTTTTAGACAAAGTAAGGGAGTACACGCTTCCAGTACAGGGGAATGGTACGGTACTGATAAAAACTTCCTGGGAAAACGCGGATTGGAACCCTCGACATCGCTGGACGGTCTTGTAATCCGGTAAACGCTAAGCCACGCTCATCCTGTCACTCCCCGTCAGGTTTAACTCGTTCGCTACGCTCACTCGCCGCAAGTCTATAATATAGTGTCAAGTTTTTTTTATATTACCAATATTCCCCAAATAATTTAAATGAGAACAGCTGTTTTCAAAATAAATGACCCTTCAAGTAATCATATGTTAGGACACAAAAATGTTGCTCCCATAAGAATAACATGGTAACTTTGAGGACGACTAGGGCCTAGCCCTTTGTGAATATTAATATGAAAATAGTTAGAGTTTCCAATTTTAAGCCTAAATAATGAGTTTACCAAATTTAAGCACTCTAGCTAGACGGGAAGTTGGAGAATTAGTGATGAATGAGTGAGTCAGTGAGTGACTGAGTGAGGGTCGTTTTATTTGTTCAGGTGACCCATCCATGGTTTTAACAGTTCCCTCATCTAGGCTGGCTCACCCTCCAGGCGATCTTGTGGCCGGCGCTGGACGACTCCATGGAGATGGGGAAGTCCCCGCGGATGTAGAACCGCTTGAACGCCGTGTTGCCCGCCGTGTGGCGCACTCTATCGTCGGGCTTGGGCGGCTTCTCCACCACCACGCCGCGCTGGTACGACTGGATCGAGAACGCCGGCACCACCCGCGGCTTCGGCATCGGCTTCCGCAAGTTCTCCCTGAATTAAGTCAAAATTAATTTTGTGGATAGTTGACTTATAAATGTGATGGGAGTCAAGAATCAAGAATCAAGAACGTTTATTCGTCATAAACCTATACAAATAGCATGGACAAATCGTCAGTTGGTCGTTTGTTTCAACATACAACAATCAGCAATTAATATAATTAAAATTAAATCACACCTCTAACTAAAAAGTACTGTATTTTTATCTTTTAAAAACTCCTGGACGCTGTAGTACCAATTGAGAATAAAAAATGATTTCAATTTGCTTCTGAACTTGTTCACTTCTCTTTATTTTTTAATTTCCGAGGGCAATGCATTGAAGAGCTTAACAATACTGTAAAAGGACTGTTTTTTAAAAATAGTGGTGTTGTGATGAGGTATGGATAAAGTGTAATTTGCATGTCTAAGTCTGTAGAAATCATTATTACGAAATTGAAATAAATGGCTATTTTTTATGTAAAAGGAAAGACTTTCATAAATGTACAGTGAGAAGAATGTAAGTAGTTTATTGTTTGAAAAGACATCAATCAGTCTACATGAATCAGTTGATATCATGGAAAAAATTAATCTGATTGCTTTTTTTGAAGGCGAAGTATTATCTTTGATTGATTTGTTTCGGCTCCCCAAATTACAATGCCATAGCTGAGCTGAGGATAAATGCGAGAATAAATGAGTGGTTCAGTTTTGTCTAATTATTTAATACAAACTGAGATCACACACCTAAACTATTTCAAAACCGTTGAAACTGTTTTAATATCGGAATGGCTTCAGTCACCCCAAATCTCATTGTCATCAGAAAGAACCTACATTTCCTGTATTCATAACCTAGAATTTCCTGCTGTCATAGGAGAGGTCCTCGGGATAACTTGTCATCCCTTAACTTGGACGGTGGATTAAGTAATTTGCAATATTCTTCATGTATTAAAAAATATAGGGATTAATTTTGTATTATATCAACGTGTAGCCTTCTACTTAATTAAAGTAGTGTTAACATGTTTTTCTTAAGTGTTAGTGTAAATGTATTGACCATCTGCATTTGACTAAGTTTTATCGAATGGTTTTGAAAACATTGCATTCTTTAACAAGTTACTTTGCAAGTTTGTTCTTTGATGATAAAGTCATATCGTTTAGGCTATATAGTTTTAAATAGTTTAAAGCACTCAATGAATATATAGTAATACCTAAAATATAAATGTTTTATATTTATTTATGTTTATTATGGAGTGATATTAGGTCAGTTTGCCAAAAGCTTATTTGATTATTGTCAATGTTTTAATTTTAATGAGCATGAATAAACCGTGTCATGTATTATACTAAGAGACATCTAGGTTAAAAACCTATGGATATAACATTTACGCATTTTTATGAGACCTCCGACAAAATGCAATGTAGAAGTAAAATAAAAACCGCTTGCTAAATTCACATTATCCTGCTACTTTCATGCTTGTTTTATTATGTATCCTTGTAAATATCATTAAATTGTATCAGGATGTAAACAAACATCAAGTGAGGTTACGTCATATACTGACCTGAAAGCTCTCCCTGAGACGTATTCGCCTTCAACTCCCATATTTCAGACGGAAATTCGCGAAACGACACTAAATATTGTTTAAATTAAAGTCATTGAAACTTTGTGGATTTCTTGTCAGCGCGAGTTGAGTAGCTTGGTTCGTGTCTGGACACCGTGATGTTATGAGCCGCTGTGGGAGTCACTAGGCAACATGTAAACAGAGTATAATCAATGCTCAGCTGACTTTCGCCATTCGCTCGGTACATCTGTGGTAAACATAACATTTAACAAGACAAAAGGAAACTCTATCAATGTTACATGTAATATGATCAAATAGTATATGTATTAGTATTATATGAAAAAATATTTGCATACGGTTGCTACGATAAAACCAATTGATTTACAGTAATTAACTAGGAATACGCTCCGATGTCCGTCCCGTACGAGAATTTTTACTCACTTTTTAAGTTATTAGGTGACGCTTTTTTATGATTTTTTAGGGAGAGGTGAGAAAAATGCATTACGCACACTGGTTTCAAGCCTGTAGTGTGGGGCTCCCCTAAAAAACGGGTTTAACCCCTAAAAAACCTCCTCTACTCTTTAGGATTCTAACCTTGAATTGTTATCACATTACGTCAAGCTAGGCCTAAATTTGGCTAACGCCGGTGGGGCTCACTCCTTATCCAGCCACTCGATCAAGGGATCTGGGCCACTTTGCGGTCCAGATCGGGGTTTCTTTTCCAGGAGGATGCCCCGGACGAACTGTGATAAACAATCCCAGTTGCCCTCATCCTCCAAGATCTTTTGGCAGACCGAGTCAACCGAAAATGCACCCAAAATTTGTGTTGCCTTCAGGCGGGACCCTTCCCAACGAGGGCAGCGGAAGAATGTGTGTTCCGCATCGTCGGGAACGCCCGGGCAATAAATGCAGTCCGGTGAACCAGTCTTGCCCATCCGGTTCAGGTACGACCGAAAATAGCCGTGAATTGTCAAGAATTGGCCTAAGTTCCACCAATGGTTGGACGTGCTTGATAAGTCGCCCAGTCCGTCGTCCTCGGGTGTCGTGCTCCCAGCTGTGTTGCCACTGCTGGAAGGTTCGAAAGCGCTCGGCTGTTCTTGGCGTGTCCTTGCCAATCTCGCCTTGTCTCTGATAAATTGCCTTCCTCTCTCCTGCCAAGAGCTTGACAGGGATAACTCCGGCGACCACCAGGACGGCAGGCTCGGACACTGTCCGGTAGGCGGAAAACACCCCGAGCGCCGCTCGAGTTGAACCCGGGCGAGTCGCAACCTGTACTACTCTTTATCGAGAGCGTCTACCCACACCTCTGCTCCATAAAGAAGCACGAACTGAACCGCGGACATCAACAGACGTCTTCTGCTGGATCGTGGAACCCCGACATTGGCCATCAGACTACTAAGGTAAGTGACTACCTTGGCGGCCTTGTCTGCCGTACGGAATATCTGATCCCTCCAGCTTAACTTGTTGTCCACCATAATCCCGAAGTACTTAGCAGCACGAGTTGATTGGAAAACCTCCCTTCCCACTCGGAACAGAATGACGGTGTCTATCCTCTTCTTCGTAAGGATCACAATCTCCGTCTTACGGAGAGCAAGCGAGAGACCGTGATCGGACATCCATGTGTTGACCACACGCATGACTCGGTTCAACTTTAGTTGGGCCAGCTCAACGTTGCGTGCGACAATGAGAGCTGCGACATCATCGGCGTACCCAACCAAAGTGGTTTCCTCAGGCATATCCGATCTCAGGAGGCTGTCATATGCAACACATTCCAGATATCCTGGCCGGGTATTGAATCTTGCGCGGCACCAGAAGTGACTTCCATCGTCCACGTTCTGTCCCTTGTGTCATAAATAAGGCTTTGAGAGCGGAGATAATCCTCGATGAGTCGCAACAGATATGCAGGAACGCGAAAGGTGTTGCGAGCGCATCCAACATATCGACCCACCTCGCCGAGTTAAAGGCATTCTTGACATAAGCGTAACAAGAAGCACTACTCAGCGAGGGAAATGGTTGTGGCTCTCGGCTCTCTTCACAGCTCTCCATGGACTTCGGTGATAGCGTCAATCGTTGACCGTCCCTTTCTGAAGCCATACTGACGGGGGCATGAGTCCCCGGCAGCTTCCACGGCAGAGGTCAGGCGGGAACGGATCAGCTTCTCGAACAGCTTCCCAGCCGTGTCCAACGTGTAGAAAGGCCTGTGGGACGACGACAGCTCGGGATCACCTTTACCCTTGCTGATCAGTACAAGTCTTGCGGTTTTCCATAGGGAGCCGGAAACACCCCTTCTACCAAACAGGCGTTGTACATTCTCGACAACAAGTCAGCATTAATTGAAAATACTTTCTTTAAAGCCTCGCTGGGAATCCCGTCCGGGTCAGGAGCCTTGTTGCTCTTTAGGGAGAGAACGGAGGATTCCATCTCCTCGAATGTGAAGAGTGGAACGTCATCTAACCGTCCAAAGTCAACCGGCGTACATCCTAGGCCTAGCCTACAAATAAATACATACAAAGAATGATTTTAGCTAAGACCTCAAAACAAGCAAGTAACTTAATAATAATTATGCTTACAATATTAAAGGTAAATAGATTGTAGAGCGAAAAAAAACAATACAATTTAAAATCCATGATTGCAAATTAATAAAAATCAAGTAATGTAAGGGTGTCGTGCTAAATGGGTACAGTGGTAAATGGGTACAAGCGTCAAATGGGTACAGCTTGGGGTTACAGGTGTTTAATGACCGTTTGACGAGGGTTTGATGCGAAGGCCATGAACAGAGGGAGTGGCAAATGGGTACACTACCTGCCTCGGCAGGGGCGGCGCGGCGGCGGCGGCAGCGGCCGCCCTCGGCCGGGGAGACACGGACACGGCGGGGGCTTACCACACATTAGAATACAGTACTTATAGTGTTTATGTGCCCTAATAATCTCTTAACATTAATATAATGTCATTTTGCGAGTTCTGCAAAATTTTGTTAAGTAGGCTATTGTAGTTATCTTCATACCACTTACTTTACAGTCTTCTTCCATTTACTTTATTCTAGTGATAAATTTTTTTTTAAGAAGACGTATCTGACACGGTTTTCCACCCGCCCCGCGTGGTGAAACACTCCGGTTATCTCAACAGAGAGATACAGCGCTACACCACGGTCCGGATGGGATACACCGTGTGGACTATCTACCACTGAATTCGTAACAAAGAAGTGTTTTATATTTGATTTCAAATCAAATCGTGGGTTGTGTTTTAAAAGAAACACCTTGTATTAGGCCTATACTCTTTCTCCGATTCAGACTGGCGGACGATGTATACTAATAAGTATTTGTAGCATTTCTTAAAGAACATTATACTAGAGCAATCATGCCAAGGCTATTTAACAGTGTTTTTAACGAAGGAAAAAACTGCTTTTCATCGTGAATCACTCCCTATACAATTCAGACTAGATTAAGAAACTAATATTTTGCCGCGTCTTGAATTTTATATGCCCTGTATTAATATGAGCAGTGTCTGAAGCAATGTATTTTCCATGATTCGAAATCTAGCGTGTAGATGCTGCTTAAACTTTGCATTTGAGAGTGTTCCATCAAAAAACAAGTTTAAAACAGCCCCAACCCCAGAAAAATAGTTTTCTTTCTTAAAAATTTGCCATTGCTTAATCTTTGGTTTATCCTAAACTACTCGTATAATACGAGCAATGTCTGAAGGGATGTGTGTTCCACGATCTCGAAATCTAACGGGTAGATTTTGCTTCAACTTTGCATTTAAGAGTGTTTTGGTCCAAAAATAAGTTTAGAAATGCCTCAATTCAAGAAAAAATCAAATTTTGTCTAAATTGGTGTTAAATGGGTTGCTATTTTGGTAACGAAATAACAACGAAAGGTATACAAAAATAAAGGAACATTAATGTTAAGCAGACTTTTTGAAATAGCTGTTAATTGTGAAGTGGTATAATTGGTTGTTGAAGGAAATTAATACGGTAGCTCTATTACCGTGACACTACATTGAATTAAAACCAAGCCAGGCTCGGTTAACCTGGTATAGTACTGGGTTGTTATCAAGGCAAGGAAATAGCAGCTTAAGGTATACAAAAATTAAATAATGCTACTTTTCAGCGTTTGTTTTGAATAAAGTAACGTAGAATCAACGAGCAAGACTCGGTTACCATTGTACTATCTACATTCTAGAACATTGAGACTTAAGGGTTTAAACAATTTATGCGTATAATCAAAAAATGTTATAAAATCTGGAGGCTTTTTTTATTACTACAAAATTAGTGACTTCCGGACTGGATTTAAAAATTTTATAAAAAAATTTACTTTGTTTAACTGGAATATACGTGGTTTGATAAAAAAATTGACATTCTAAATATAATGCTAGAAGAACAAAATGCTGACTTTGTTTGCTTAACTGAACACTGGTTAAAAAAAGATGACTTAGAACACATTTATATACCAGGTTACAACACTGGAGCGTCATATTGCAGATCAGATGTAATTAGAGGTGGAAGTTTGGTTTTTATTAAAGAGGGAATAAAGTTTAAAACATTGGAACATATAAATGACTGTTCAGAAGAAATGATTTTTGAAATTGCTGCTACCAAAATTTATGAGTATAACATAATTATTTTATCCATATACTTACACTAGAGATTCAAGAAAATTAAAACAATTTTTTTCCAAGCTTACTGAAGTTCTTAGTAAGGTAATACAATTTAAATGTGAAATTTTTATTGCTGGGGATTTTAATATTGATCTGAAGGAGCAAAAATGGGATGCCTCAAAATTGTTAGAAATAATGGATAGTTTTGGACTACGTAGAACTATATATGAAATCACTAGGCCCGGAACGATTAATGAAGGCAGTTGCATCGACAATATATTCACAAGTCTATCTACAGATAAATTCCAAGGTAATGTATTGAAGACATTAACCTCTGACCATAGTGCCACAATATTAAAGTTTGATCTGGAAATAGATAATAAAAATTTACTGAATAAAGACTTTTCAGAAATTAAATATGTTAGAGACATCTCTAATTATAATACAATGGCATTTAAGGAGATGATGTATAAAACAAATTGGTTAGATATATACTCTAATAAAAATTTGGATGAAAAATTTGAAATTTTATACGGTAAAGTCATTGAGACTTTAAATTTAGCTTTTCCTTTTAAGCGTATAAAGATTTGTAATAAAAAAAGAATAAATAAATGGTATACAAAAGATTTAAGGAAATTAAAAGGAGAATGTTTGAAATTATACAAGGAATTTAAAAAGACTGGTTCTAAATGCATTAAAGATGAATATAACAAATTATAGTCCAGTCATATTAGCGAAATTACCTAAAAAAACTCTTATAAGTGTAAAACTTGGAACGTTTACTGAATTTTACCTCCGGAATAACATACTAAAAGTCCTCGAAAAATAAACTTGTGCTATGGCCGCCATCTTGGAAAATGGCGCCCAAGAACCAGTTTTTCTCCGATTTCTCAAAAACTATTCATCCTATAAAAAAACATTAAATGTAAAAAATGTTCGCCAGAAAAAGAGCTACAACTTTTGTCCTTAGCAATTTTTCGATATACTTAACCGTTTAGCCATAAAATGCAATATTTAGAAAATAAATTTGAAAATAGTCAAAAAAAAAACATTAATTTCCATTAAAAATGTTTAAAATAAATTATTTTCATGAAAAAAATTTAAATGTTCTGAACAGTTTCATACCTGTAACAAAACTTTTACCTTTCCAATTATTTTTTCTGTGATATTTTTAAATGTAGTTGATGGACTACCATAATAATAGTTGATTCTCCTACCGTGTTTAGTATCCATGGTTGGTTTTATTGATTTTTTTTCGTTTTGATATTTATGTTGGTTCCCAGAGGAGAACTTTAGTCTGACGATGAATGAGGTTGGAGCAATTATGTAACAGTATACAATAATAATCATTTGATTCAAAAAAAATAATTAATTGTATTAAAGGGGTTTGTTTTTTATACATACAATATTAACATATATCAACTTATTTATTTTTAATGTCTTAATCCTTAGGTAAAATTCAATATCCATTTACTAAGATAACTGCCTACTAAGATAGTTGTTTTTGCGAGGGCTTTTGTTATGTTATTCCAGTAAATAAAACATACATAGTTACCAAATCCCATCCTTGTACCATAATGAACTCAGTATGAGATTATTATGGTAGTATATCAACGAAACCATCAGCAGCGTAACATTAAAAAATTCACAAAAATATATAAATGGAAAGGTAAAAGCTATGAACATTCCAAGTTTTAAATAAAAATAGTAAAATAAATATTTAAATAATTTATTCAAACATTGTTAATAGCAAATCAGGTTTTTTAATGAATTTTCAAATTTATTTTCTAAATATTGCATTTTATGGCTAAACGGTTAAGTATATCGAAATATTGCTAAGGACAAAAGTTGTAGCTCTTTTTCTGGCAAACATTTTTTACGTTTAATGTTTTTTTATAGGATGAATAGTTTTTGAGAAATCGGAGAAAAACTGGTTTTTGGGCGCCATTTTCCAAGATGGCGGCCATAGCACAAGTTTATTTTTCGAGGACTTTTGATATGTTATTCCGGATGTAAATATCAATATACATACCAAGTTTCACACTTATAAGAGTTTTTTTAGGTAATGAAGAAATTTTGATTTAAAATGACTACACTAATTATTAAAAATGTATAAAAGAAATGTCAAAACAGCAATGGTAGAATATAACAGTAACAGCATTGAAATGAATCAAAACAATAAATCAAAAGCTATATGGAATGTGATAAAAAATATTACAGGAGCTGGTACAAGAAAAGTGGACAATATGTCTAATATAAATTTAGATGCGGAAGTTTTTAATAAAACATTCATAACCAGTGCAAATAATGTAATAAAAAATATACAACACAAAAATTATCAAGATTTTAACCAGTTTTTAGAAGCAAGCAAGAAAAATGAAGGCAGTAAGTTTAAAATTAAACATGTCACTGTTGAAGAAGTTTTCAGTATAATACAAAGTTTAAAGTCTAGCAACTGTCCAGATATTTTTGGTCTTAGTCCCAGAATTTTAAAAGTAATATCTAAAGAAATATGTGAGGTTATGACAATTTTATTCAACAACAGCCTTGATGAACGGAGATTCCCAAAAATCTGCAAGAAAGTAAAAGTAATACCAATACACAAAGGTGGGAAGATAGAATATTGTAATTTAGACCAATATCCATAGTGCCAGTACTATCAAAAATTATGGAAAAAATAATATACAATCAAATTTATAACTTTTTTGAAGAGGAAAAACTTTTTAATAAAAGTCAGTTTGGATTCAGGAGAGAATTAAATGCAAATATTGCTGTTAATAAATTTATTAAGAATACGATAAATAAAATTGAAGAGGGAAAAATGGTTTGCTTTCGATCATTTGATGTTTCGAAAGCATTTGACACAGTTGACCACCAAATTTTATTACAAAAATTAAAATATTATGGATTTGCAGAGGACACTTTAGACTTTATAAAGTCATACCTTGAAGACAGAACACAATATGTAAATTTCAATAATGAAAATTCTACAGGAATAGATGTTAAGGTTGGTGTCCCACAGGGATCTTGTCTAGGTCCACTATTTTTCAATATATTTATAAATGATTTACCGTTTAATCTTGAAAATCAAAATTCCTCCTGTTTTTTATATGCAGATGATTTGGGTATTAATATTTCAGGAAACTCAATGAATGACCTAATAGAAAAACTAAATTTCACAACAATGATAGTAGAAAATTGGTGTCAATCAAATCACTTAAGTTTAAATTTGGCAAAAACTAAAAATATTGAAATAAGCTTTTCGAAGAAATTTTTCCTATATAATAATATGGCATCCTTAAAGTTTTTAGGTATAATTATTGATCCACAATTAAATTGGCAAGATCATATATATCATGTATTAAGAAAAATTTCAAAAGATATATACATCATTCGCCGTCTTCGAGGGAATGTAAAAGAAGAAACTCGCCTGCGGCTCGATGGGGGCTCCGCCCCCATGCCCCCTCAGGGTTTTGCCCAGAAATTCGTTAATTGTTGTTTAAGTCGCATATAATGAACAGATTACATATGAATATAAGTGTTTGTAAATGAGCAAAATAGCAAAATAAATGAGTTTGTAAGTTTATTTATAACATAAATTAACTCCCACGACTGCAGAAGTAACCTAAATTTGAACTTGTGCAACTAACTCAATCTAAGGAATGAAAATATATTCGCCTACGGCTCGTTTTCAGACACTCTTTCCCCAAACCTCCTTCCCTAATTCCCCCGAATTCTATAAAGGTTAATGGAGTTGTGAATAAATTTTGTATGTAGGTATTGTATAAGTATTTAGTTAAAATTATAAAATTCATATAAATAAATATATGAAAAAAATAAATGGATAAACTGCATAAAAATGTGCAGTAGATCATCGAAAACAATGAAAAATTCCTTTAAACCAAATAATTTAAAATCTTAACAAAGTGAATAAAACTTGCCAAAAACCCCTTTTATTTACAAAAATACTATTCAGTTACTATCCTTCAATTAGTTGTGTTGAAATTCCAGGGAATAACATAACGATCCAGTAATATTGAACATACAATGATAAATACATAATGTAATATTGGCATTCATTACAATTCCTTCATTTCAGTTTTTAATAATGTAAAACTTTAAATTTACCTAATTTCCTAATAAATTACTATCAAGGCAAATAAAAAAACTTCAAGTTTCTAAATACAATAATACAGTAGTTACTAACAAAAGTATGTTAAATAATGGTTAAAATATTAAAGTTACCATACACATCAAAGGACGTATGTTTTAGCCGTAGGACCAGGTCAGTAAATAACAATCAAAGTAAAACAATCAGTTGCTTGATATAGCAATTCGTTCCGACTCACTTTCAATAGAAGAATACGTGATATTGAAAATCATCATGATAATTTTTAAGTTTGATAATTTAATTGATATTGGTACTGTGCAAGATATGTCTATGTGCAAAGTTGAGGTTCTGAGTAAAATATTATAGTAGTTGTAAAATTACGTCTACATGGGATAAAATTCCCCACAAAAATAAATAAACATTTAATTATGTTTAATTGTGTGAACTGGGGGGCGAAAATTCATTAAACCAAACTTGTAGTAACTTGAAAGATGTTCGCGAGGATTGCCTCAGATGTTATAATTTGGCCGCTAGAGTAGAAAAAAAATAATGTCATAGGCCTATTTATTTAGGGTAAAAATGTTTGGTCGCTAAATTTTGAAATCAGATAGTTTTCTGGGGCAGGAAATAAAAAAGCTTTTTTATTTTAAATGAAAATACTGTACTGCCACCTTTTTAAACTAAACATTAATTTATTACGCACTAAAAGATAAATCAATTGTGTAATCTGCTATTTTAGTTAAAATTTTTGTTGAATTGTAAAATTTAAATTAGCATGCTATCAGGTAAAGTCAATGATGTACTTCCTAAAGCCGCGTCCGCATTGGCCGAACATGTTCGCCGAACAAAGTTCTTCCGAACTTTTGTTTGTTTGTTGCTAACCGTTTAGTATGTAAATCATATGGCCGGTTAATTGTTCGTTAATAATGTTTGTTGATTTTTGTGTTCGCCGAACAAGTTCGCCACGAATGTTCGGCCAGTGCGGACGCGGCTTAATGAGTTCGTTAGAAATTAAGTGCCATCCCAAATAAAGAACCAATATTTGGGAGGACTATCGTGCAAATATGATACTGTCTTACAGGGTGTCCCATACCAACCTGGCACCTCTTTTAAAATAAAAAAATAAAAAAAACAAATTGTGCCGTTGTAGGTAAACACATTTTGCTCTGTTGATTGACACTGATTTCAATACAGAGGGGACCAGACGTAATTTTGAAGCAACTTTAAAATTTAATATTTTAAACCCTAATCATACTGATTTAGAATAATAAATAGCATGATATTATTTATTTTAACTGGGGAAAATTTAACATATATTATGTCTGAACATTTTACATATAACAGAACTAACCAAACATGTAAATGTCTAAGAACCTCATTTAAAATAATATACCATCATAAAACATCAATTATCACGTGATTAGTTTTACTAAACATTTAAATACATGTTCATTAATCTCCGTCATGTTGTAAATTTAATAAAAAAACTTTTTGGACTAAACTGACAATTTTTGTTGGAAACGTATTTAAAAGAGTCTAAGACATTTTTGTGCCGAGACATTTTTGCTTAACCTAAAATGCTCAGAGAAGAATGAGGAAAATCTAAATTTTAACCTAAAATATTCAATAAACTGCTAAAATTACGCGTACAAGATCAAATTGTAAAGTTTTCTTAAAAACCGTGTAAAACTAAAAAAAATTATTTAAAGTGAGAGTTAGTATTTGACATCGGTGACTTCCGGTCTGGAGAGGTAATTTTAGATACACCCTGTACATTGAAATTACTCTCGGTGGATAGACCGCTTTACCTATAAAGGCACAATTGGTTAATGTTATAAAATTTCTTAAAAAGAGTGTTTCGGTAATCCGCGACTCCCAGTTTGTTGGCAATTTTCTCAATAATACTGTTTGAAACAATCAAAACAACTTATCTTTATATAGTAATATTGAGGAATGAATATGATTAATTTGTTTGGCTGTGACTAACAAAGGATCAGATGTTTGTTTATATTCATGTTGTTCTGGAGATAATTTTGTTAAGAGTGTTTGCATTAAAAAATTTGTTAACAACTAATAAAAAGGCTTCCACTGATGTTAACTAATTCATGTGCTTTTGTCATACTATTTTAGTCTGGTTATGGGCCCAGTGCCCTGTCCGTCTGTCATTATAATTTTTCGGAGAATTTTTTGTTTCATATTACATTGAACCCACGTTCGTGTAATTTTGATTGCTTGGTTGATTGCGTTGAACCAACGTTCTCGTAAATCGTTTACCGAGATGGATGCTCAAACGAGTACAGTACCGATTGTAAAGTTGACAGATGGAAGTAATTGGAATACGTGGAAGTTCCAGGTTAAAGTTTCTTTAAAGGCCAAAGGATGCTTTGAAATTGTTGACGGTAGTTCAAAAAGGCCAGAACAGAGTAGCCAAAATTATGGGAAACTTCTGCAGAGCTGGAATGAAAAAGATTGGAAGGCTCAAGAAATTATAGTTTCGCGTCTTGGCGACAGTCCCTTGTCTCATATTTTGAATTGTGAAACTTCTGCAGAGATATGGTCAAAGTTAAACACCGTCTATGAGAAAAGGAGCGAAATTAGTCTCCATTTACTACAACAGAAGTTCTTCAGCATGAAATTTGAAAAGGAGGATAGCATTAATACATTTCTGTCTAGATTGGAAGATATAATTACGAAAATGGGAGAATGCGGTGAGAAAGTATCAGAAAAGATGGCAGTTACCAAGATATTGATGTCCCTTCCAGCAACGTATAGCCATTTTATCAGCGCTTGGGAGTCGGTACCCGCAGAAAAGCAGACCAAAGACAATCTCACGGCAAGACTATTGGTAGAAGAAGAGCGTCTGAAGGGGAATGAGCCATCTCCAGAGACAGCGCAGTCGGCACTTGTAGCAGCATCTAACAGAAAGCCTATATGTTTCAAGTGCGGAACAGCAGGACACGTAAAGGCAAACTGCAAAAAGGTACAGCCCTCTGCATCTCAGGTACGTTGTCATTACTGTAATAAATTGGGACATTTTAAGAAAGATTGTTACAAATTGAAGCAAAACTCGAAAAATAAAAGTGGGAATAAGAATATTAAGGATAAAGGGGAAACGTCATACATGACAACAGCTTTCATAATTGACAATTGTACTATTATTGATGACACTTGTTGGTATCTAGATACTGGTGCTACTGAGCATCTTTGTTGTAAAAGAGATCTTTTTGTAACTTTTAATGAATTAAGTACTGATAAGTTTATCCGTTTTGGAGGAGGGGATGTACTGAGAGCAACAGGTATTGGTAATATTAATGTCATGTCAGAGATAAATGGACGCGACCCATTACTGGTAACCATTCAAAATGTACTGTACGTTCCAGGGATGACTGTTAATTTATTCTCTGTGTCTACCACTCTTGATAAGGGGTTTCGTCTGACATCAGACAAAAACCAAGCTAAGATTTGGAATAGTGCCGGACAGGTTTGTGCTACTGCTTTTAGGGATGGAAACTTGTTTAAGATGAATTTCAAATGTATTTCAGATGCAAATGTCAAAACAAATACGGCCCTTTTATCTGCATCAAATCAGCTAGAGGTTTGGCATCAAAAGTTAGCTCACCAAAATATAGCTCACGTAAAGAAGGTATTGTCTAATCACAATATTAATTACACCGGATCTGAACTGTTTTGCGGATCATGTGCTTTGGGTAAACAAAAACGTAAAATATTCAAGCAAAGTTTCTCGAGGGCTAGCAAAATTGGAGAGTTAGTTCATGCTGATCTTTGCGGGCCAATGGAGGTTACATCCATAGGAGGTGCAAAGTACTTCTTATTGTTTAAAGATGATTTCTCTAACTATAGACATGTTTATTTTCTTAAGAACAAAAGTGAAGTAAATGAGAAACTTAAATTATTCTTAGCTTTAGTTAAGAATCAAGTAGGAGAAAACATCAAAGTTTTAAGAACTGATGGAGGTAGTGAGTTTGTAAATTTAGAATCCAGAAAGCTTTTATCTGAATCAGGAATAACTCATCAAGTGTCTTCTGCTTACTGTCCTGAACAAAATGGACGTGTCGAGCGTGAAATGAGGACTATAGTAGAGGCAGCTAGGACTATGTTGGTAGCTAAGAACTTGGACAAAAGTTTTTGGGCAGAGGCAGTCAACACCGCAGTCTTTGTGTTAAATAGGTCTGGCTCAAGTCCATTTGAGGGTAAAACACCTTATGAATTATGGTGCGGTTTGGTTTTTGACATTAAGTTATTGCGAGTGTTTGGATGCAAGGCTTATGTGCATGTACCTAAGGTAAAAAGGCACAAATGGTGTAATAAATCGAAACCTGGTATATTTGTTGGCTACAGTGACACTACCAAGGGATATCGTGTTTATTTTCCTAGTGACAGAAAAGTAGAGATATCCTGTAATGTGGTTTTCGATACTACAGAAGTTGTTAAGACAGACAGCTGTGAGGATTATTCTTTTCTTGATATTGGTGACAGTGGAGATGAAGTCTCTAGCAACAAAGACCCATTAAAAGTCAAATGTAATGATAATGTTACAGAAAGTATTTCTGAGGAACCACAAATTCAAGAACAAGACAGCCATGAATGTGTTGAAAATGCTACAAACACAGAAGATGACGATACCGATTTTAGAATATTGAGAAACCGAGAAAATATTCGGAGGCCACAGAGATATGAAGATGGATACTGTGTATTTTCAGGAAATAATGATCCAGAAACCTACGAAGAGGCTATGAGAGGAGAAAACGCAGAAGAATGGAAAGAGGCAATGTCAGAAGAGTTGAAGACTTTGCAAAATAACAATACTTGGACGGTTGTCGATCGGCCGAGTGATGCTTCCCTCATAGATACAAAATGGGTTTTTAAAATCAAGAAAGCTGAAGACGGTAAGACCAATATTTTTAAAGCTAGATTAGTCGCTCGTGGTTTTCAACAGTCAGAAAATTTTGATTTTTCAGAAATTTATGCTCCAGTTGCTAAATTAACTACATTACGAGTTCTTGTAGCAGTGGCTAATCAGTATTCTTTTCCAATACATCAAATGGATGTAACGGGGGCTTTTCTTTATGGGGACATTGAAGAAATTGTATATTTATCTATTCCAAAAGGGGTTGATGCCAAAGAAAATCAAGTTTTAAAACTAAATAAGGCTATTTATGGTTTGAAGCGATCTCAAAAAAATTGGAATGATAAATTTAATAAAGTAATGGTAAGTGAATGCTTTGAAAGATCACAGAATGACAAATGTTTGTATTATAGATTTAGTAATGGCTCAAAAGTTTACGTCCTAATCTATGTCGACGATTTAATCATTGTTGGTAGTAATTTGGAGGAAGTGGAACGTTTTAAGTCAATGATCAGTAAGTATTTTAAAATGAAAGATATAGGAACCGTTTCGACCTATCTTGGAATCAAGATTGAGCACAATTTGACAACTGGAATAACGACTCTTAGTCAAATCGATTATCTCAAGAAAGTTCTTGATCGTTATGGGATGACTAACTGTAAATCTGTTTCTACTCCAATGGACTCTAATTTTCGAACATGTCTTAAAGGTTGCACTATAATAGATAGAGAATTGGAAACAAAATGTAGAAGTCTTATTGGTTGTTTAATGTATGCCATGTTGGGTACACGACCCGATCTTTGTTACCCTATATCCTTTTTGAGCCGCTTTCAGGACAAACCAAGTGAAGAACTATGGTCAGCATTGAAGAGAGTATTGCGATACATTAAGGGAACATTAGAAATGAAACTTGTCTACCAGAGAGGAAATCCAGACCTTAAGGGATTTGTTGATGCAGACTGGGCTGGTGAAATAGAAGCTCGCCATTCAACATCTGGATATCTATTCAAGGTTGGTTCAGCAACAGTGTCATGGTCTTCAAAAAGACAAACATCAGTCGCTCTCTCGTCAACCGAAGCAGAGTATGTGGCCCTCAGTTTTTCTGTTACAGAAGCGTGTTTTTTAAAGAAAATTTTGACTGATCTCAAGATTACTCAATTAGTTGATCAGCCCATTGTAATATTTGAAGACAACCAATCTGCAATACATATAGCTAATAGTGACGAAAATAAAAGACTTAAACATGTGGATGTTCGTTTTCACTATGTTAAAGAGAAGATCATGGACAAAACAGTGATTCTCAAACACATACCCTCTGAAGACCAACTGGCTGATATTCTTACCAAGCCATTAGGAAGAATCTTATTTCAAAAATTAAGGGAGGGCATTGGACTCAGTGACAATGGACTAAAGTAACTTTTTGTTTGATTTTATTGTGTTGTTGTTTTTATTGAGGGAGGGTGTTTGAAACAATCAAAACAACTTATCTTTATATAGTAATATTGAGGAATGAATAAGATTAATTTGTTTGGCTGTGACTAACAAAGGATCAGATGTTTGTTTATATTCATGTTGTTCTGAAGATAATTTTGTTAAGAGTGTTTGCATTAAAAAATTTGTTAACAACTAATAAAAAGGCTTCCACTGATGTTAACTAATTCATGTGCTTTTGTCATACTATTTTAGTCTAATACAGGTCGGTAAGTTTAGTTCTCGCTTGGGAATCACTCTGTAGTAAGTAATATATAGGAGATCTACATTACCGACTTTTGACGAATTTCTGATACCCCGATGAGTGAGTCAGTCAGTTACACATTCGGGAGTATATAATTTAGACTCGCCTACGGCTCGATGGGGGCTCCGCCCCCATGCCCCCTCAGGGGTTGCCCCTGAGTAGTTAAAGCCCAAATTAGAGTCGTCGTTACGTCATAGATATATCTTTCATAGTTATAATTTGAATGCCAGAGCTCAAAGTTCAAGATTTCATAAAAGCTTAGTGTTAATTTGGGGGGATACATAGTGTTACTTGGAGATTAAAAGTAAAAAGCAATTATAAAATAATTATTATCTTAGCTTTTTACAGGCTGCGAGACTATCTTCAATTTATATGTGAGAATTTTTTGATATTTAAAGAATGGTAAAAGAATCGTTGAGGGACATTACGTCATCGCGCAACTAAGAACTTGGTGCAATGAAAAAAGTACAAAAATATCGAATTATCATTAAATTTGAATTAAATGTGTTTAAAGGTCCATTTTTGTAAAAAAAATTATTTGTTCACTTGAAAAGAACTTAGCCATTACAAATGTTCAAATATGCTACAAATTTAAACCTGAAAGGTAGAGAAACGGTTAAAACAAAACTTATGTGTTAAAAAGTTGTGGGATCACGCATCTTGGTTACTTAGCGCAAATAAAGGAAATAACGTATAAAAATTAAGAAAATCTTGTTAATCAATAATTAAGTCTAAATTATTAAACTGGTTAGTACCACCGAAGTAGTGGACTGCCAATTTAACTTTACTCACAATTAATACTAATAAAAAGTTTGAAAATTGCTTATGGCTTTTTTCTTTTTTCCCTAGTCTCTTAATTCATAAAAAACTGTCCCCACTTAGGAAAATAAATAAAAAAATTCTAAACATTTCCAAATCGATGCAAAAGTTCACATTAATAACTGTAAACTAAAATGCCTTGCTTGGATAAAATAAAACTATAGGTGCATGGTGGTAATAATAATAAAAATAATCGGCCTGTAAATTCACCAATAAAAATGGAAAAACTTATTTTAGATAAAGAGTGTTGATATTGACAATGGTTTTGTCAAATCATGACTTACGAAAACTTATAAAATAATTGTTTATTCTTAGGCCTCCTTAGACAGTAGATCTAGGTTCTTGTATAAAGAAAAAAACATTTGGGGAAATGAACAAATATTTATATATGTAATGTACAGCAATATCTCACCTAAAATAATCAAAACCTTCAATGGGATTATTTTAAATATAAGTAATTGTAGGGATAGAATGGAGTTGTGAAATAATAATGGACTATGTAAATATTCTAGATATCATGCTTAAAAATTGATATGTGTTAAAATTTTGGCCACATGATGTAAGTAGTTGGTGTATTCAAAATGAATAAAAGTGGAATAAAATTATAAGTTTTAATTGAGGTACGCTGTATATAATGAAAGACAAAAATACTTAAGAAAGATATTAGAAAATTTAAAAATCCACCGATAATGAGTTGCAGGTGAGGCCCACCGAAGAACTGCCCGCTAAGACAGTAAGAAAACCGGCTAATACGAAAATCGCCTGTAGCTCGTTTTTTAAAACCACATCCTAGTTCTCCTTAGTTCGTAAAAAAATTGAGAATTGTGAAATCATATGTGTTAAAATTTTGGCCACATGATGTAAGTAGTTGGTGTATTCAAAATGAATAAAAGTGGAATAAAATTATAAGTTTTAATTGAGGTACGCTGTATATAATGAAAGACAAAAATACTTAAGAAAGATATTAGAAAATTTAAAAATCCACCGATAATGAGTTGCAGGTGAGGCCCACCGAAGAACTGCCCGCTAAGACAGTAAGAAAACCGGCTAATACGAAAATCGCCTGTAGCTCGTTTTTTAAAACCACATCCTAGTTCTCCTTAGTTCGTAAAAAAATTGAGAATTGTGAAATCATGATCGATTATGGAAATATTCTAGATATTATGGTATATGGAGGCTCCACCCCCTTTCCCAGAAATTAGTTGCCCCTATTCTTTAATTGCCGTAAAAATCTCAAGCACTGAACATGGTAGTTGAGGCCTCCACCCCATAACCCTCGTTGTAATTTTGTTTGATACTCTAACTGTACTGATTAGGGTTATGAGTGTGGGTTTATGTGTAGTTTCTATGTACCTATTATACCTGAGTACTAGTACAGATTTTAAGTTAAACTTGTTAATTTTGTTTGATACTCTAACTGTACTGATTAGGTTATGAGTGTGGGTGTATGTGTAGTTTCTACGTACCTACTATACCTGAGTACTAGAATAGATTTTAAAAGAAACTATACTGTAGTAAACTAGTCGCCAGGGGATGTGACGCCATGCCTTGCCTCACCCTCCTAGCGCAAAAAGTATGAAAAAAAATATCTGGATAAAATGGATGAAAATGTAGGATGGCTAAGCTAAATAAACTATTTTGCATAAACTAATTATTATATAAACTATTATTTAAATGAAAAAATAAATACCGTCAGAAAAAAATAGGACAACATGAACAAACTGTTATGAACCCGCTACAGGCTAATCACAAAAATACTATTCGATGCAAAATAAAAATGTATGTTATAATTTAAGAATAATTATTATAAATACTACTCATAAATCCTGTTGGAGTTACAGGGATAATTCAAACATTAGTTAAAAATTAGAAATTTACCTCGATTCGTTGGAAACCAAAGTTTTAGGTCAGTAAGTAACAAACAATGTAAAAAATCGCTAAGTAACAACAAACAATTCAAAACAATCAGTTACCTAACAATTAATTGTAAAACAACAGTATGGCCTAACAGGTAGAATAAAAGGCATTCATAACACTTATTTTTTTTGTTTGGTATGTACTTCCCCACTCACTCATCAGGGTATCAGAAATTCATCAAATGTCGGTAAAGTAGATTTAGTTCTCGCTTGGGAATTACTGTGTAGTAAGTGATATATGGGTGATATAACTAAACTTCGCTTAATCTACTTTACCGACATTTTCTGATACCCCGATGAGTCAGTTACACATTCGGGAGTATATAATTTAGACTCGCCTACGGCTCGATGGGGGCTCCGCCCCCATGCCCCCTCAGGGGTTGCCCCTGAGTAGTTAAAGCCCAAATTAGAGTCGTCGTTACGTCATAGATATATCTTTCATAGTTATAATTTGAATGCCAGAGCTCAAAGTTCAAGATTTCATAAAAGCTTAGTGTTAATTTGGGGGGATACATAGTGTTACTTGGAGATTAAAAGTAAAAAGCAATTATAAAATAATTATTATCTTAGCTTTTTACAGGCTGCGAGACTATCTTCAATTTATATGTGAGAATTTTTTGATATTTAAAGAATGGTAAAAGAATCGTTGAGGGACATTACGTCATCGCGCAACTAAGAACTTGGTGCAATGAAAAAAGTACAAAAATATCGAATTATCATTAAATTTGAATTAAATGTGTTTAAAGGTCCATTTTTGTAAAAAAAATTATTTGTTCACTTGAAAAGAACTTAGCCATTACAAATGTTCAAATATGCTACAAATTTAAACCTGAAAGGTAGAGAAACGGTTAAAACAAAACTTATGTGTTAAAAAGTTGTGGGATCACGCATCTTGGTTACTTAGCGCAAATAAAGGAAATAACGTATAAAAATTAAGAAAATCTTGTTAATCAATAATTAAGTCTAAATTATTAAACTGGTTAGTACCACCGAAGTAGTGGACTGCCAATTTAACTTTACTCACAATTAATACTAATAAAAAGTTTGAAAATTGCTTATGGCTTTTTTCTTTTTTCCCTAGTCTCTTAATTCATAAAAAACTGTCCCCACTTAGGAAAATAAATAAAAAAATTCTAAACATTTCCAAATCGATGCAAAAGTTCACATTAATAACTGTAAACTAAAATGCCTTGCTTGGATAAAATAAAACTATAGGTGCATGGTGGTAATAATAATAAAAATAATCGGCCTGTAAATTCACCAATAAAAATGGAAAAACTTATTTTAGATAAAGAGTGTTGATATTGACAATGGTTTTGTCAAATCATGACTTACGAAAACTTATAAAATAATTGTTTATTCTTAGGCCTCCTTAGACAGTAGATCTAGGTTCTTGTATAAAGAAAAAAACATTTGGGGAAATGAACAAATATTTATATATGTAATGTACAGCAATATCTCACCTAAAATAATCAAAACCTTCAATGGGATTATTTTAAATATAAGTAATTGTAGGGATAGAATGGAGTTGTGAAATAATAATGGACTATGTAAATATTCTAGATATCATGCTTAAAAATTGATATGTGTTAAAATTTTGGCCACATGATGTAAGTAGTTGGTGTATTCAAAATGAATAAAAGTGGAATAAAATTATAAGTTTTAATTGAGGTACGCTGTATATAATGAAAGACAAAAATACTTAAGAAAGATATTAGAAAATTTAAAAATCCACCGATAATGAGTTGCAGGTGAGGCCCACCGAAGAACTGCCCGCTAAGACAGTAAGAAAACCGGCTAATACGAAAATCGCCTGTAGCTCGTTTTTTAAAACCACATCCTAGTTCTCCTTAGTTCGTAAAAAAATTGAGAATTGTGAAATCATATGTGTTAAAATTTTGGCCACATGATGTAAGTAGTTGGTGTATTCAAAATGAATAAAAGTGGAATAAAATTATAAGTTTTAATTGAGGTACGCTGTATATAATGAAAGACAAAAATACTTAAGAAAGATATTAGAAAATTTAAAAATCCACCGATAATGAGTTGCAGGTGAGGCCCACCGAAGAACTGCCCGCTAAGACAGTAAGAAAACCGGCTAATACGAAAATCGCCTGTAGCTCGTTTTTTAAAACCACATCCTAGTTCTCCTTAGTTCGTAAAAAAATTGAGAATTGTGAAATCATGATCGATTATGGAAATATTCTAGATATTATGGTATATGGAGGCTCCACCCCCTTTCCCAGAAATTAGTTGCCCCTATTCTTTAATTGCCGTAAAAATCTCAAGCACTGAACATGGTAGTTGAGGCCTCCACCCCATAACCCTCGTTGTAATTTTGTTTGATACTCTAACTGTACTGATTAGGGTTATGAGTGTGGGTTTATGTGTAGTTTCTATGTACCTATTATACCTGAGTACTAGTACAGATTTTAAGTTAAACTTGTTAATTTTGTTTGATACTCTAACTGTACTGATTAGGTTATGAGTGTGGGTGTATGTGTAGTTTCTACGTACCTACTATACCTGAGTACTAGAATAGATTTTAAAAGAAACTATACTGTAGTAAACTAGTCGCCAGGGGATGTGACGCCATGCCTTGCCTCACCCTCCTAGCGCAAAAAGTATGAAAAAAAATATCTGGATAAAATGGATGAAAATGTAGGATGGCTAAGCTAAATAAACTATTTTGCATAAACTAATTATTATATAAACTATTATTTAAATGAAAAAATAAATACCGTCAGAAAAAAATAGGACAACATGAACAAACTGTTATGAACCCGCTACAGGCTAATCACAAAAATACTATTCGATGCAAAATAAAAATGTATGTTATAATTTAAGAATAATTATTATAAATACTACTCATAAATCCTGTTGGAGTTACAGGGATAATTCAAACATTAGTTAAAAATTAGAAATTTACCTCGATTCGTTGGAAACCAAAGTTTTAGGTCAGTAAGTAACAAACAATGTAAAAAATCGCTAAGTAACAACAAACAATTCAAAACAATCAGTTACCTAACAATTAATTGTAAAACAACAGTATGGCCTAACAGGTAGAATAAAAGGCATTCATAACACTTATTTTTTTTGTTTGGTATGTACTTCCCCACTCACTCATCAGGGTATCAGAAATTCATCAAATGTCGGTAAAGTAGATTTAGTTCTCGCTTGGGAATTACTGTGTAGTAAGTGATATATGGGTGATATAACTAAACTTCGCTTAATCTACTTTACCGACATTTTCTGATACCCCGATGAGTCAGTTACACATTCGGGAGTATATAATTTAGATTCTGTTATTGGCATACTATGGCTATTTTCACTCCCACCTCACATTTGGAACTTCTGCTTGGGGAAATGCGCCAATGGCAAAACAAGTTTTCATTAAACAAAAACAGGCCATAAGAATTCTAAGTGGAGTAAATAAAAGAAATCATTGTAAACCTTTATTTCGTAAACTTCAAATTTTAACATTACCTGCTATATATATATATATATATATATATATATATATATATATATATTACAAACGATTTTGAATGTGAAAAAAGAAATTCAGTATTTCTCAAAAAATTCAGACTGTCATTCTCATTATACAAGAAATAATTCCAAATTAAAAACTGAACTATGTAAATTTTCTAAAAGTCAAAAAAACATTAATCAAATGGAAACAAAAATATTTAATAATTTACCGAAAGTTTTAGCAATTTACCTGAAAAAAAATTTAAGAAGACAATAGAAGGAATTTTAATTGAAAAATCTCCTTATAAAGTGGAAGAATGTTTAGTGCGAACATTTTGGACACTATAACCTTTCTAAATTAATGTAACTTTTACGCATTGCTATGTGTACAATTGTATCACCTATTTCAATAAATATTATTATTATAGGTTGTTTTTGGTACACCCTGACATTGAAATAAATGTTAATTGATAAAGCGTAAACGGTTTACCAATAACAGCACAATTTTGGTTTTTTAAACCATAAATTTTAAATAGGGTGTACGGTGTACGTGTGCTCTGGGGGACACCCGGTATTGATGTCAATTAAAATCAAGAAGTTTAAATTTATATCGTCAACAACTTAGTTTAATGAGTAACAACTTTGTTTAATTTTTAGAGTTCACTGATGACAATTTTAGTTTTATTACGTAAAAATCAAGACGAGAGTCTTTCTGCAGATACAAAGCAACACAGCTTCATCCCTTACAGGTAGCCGGTATTGTTTTGCAGCAACCCTGCTCCGCTAGGGGTATTTTATGCGCGGCGCGGAATTTCCAACTGTTGCGTTTCCCGTTATGCAATTCATGGAATTTTAAACTAGTCAGAGTTCATCTGAAATGGTATCTGAGGTAGGGGTGGCACTTTCTTTTCTCATTCGGTTTTTGGCGATTGAGTGGTCAGGACCACTCAATGTTAAGAGATTATTAGGTCACATAAACACTATAAGTACTGTATTCTAATGTGTGGTAAGCCCCCGCCGTGTCCGTGTCTCCCCGGCCGAGGCCGGCCGCTGCCGCCGCCGCCGCGCCGCCCCTGCCGAGGCAGGTAGTGTACCCATTTGCCACTCCCTCTGTTCATGGCCTTCGCATCAAACCCTCGTCAAACGGTCATTAAACACCTGTCACCCCAAGCTGTACCCATTTGACGCTTGTACCCATTTACCACTGTACCCATTTAGCATGCATTCCGTAAGTATCGTAGAATTACGCTTACTTAACACTTAATGCATATTTTGTTACCTGAGACATAGGCTACAATGGCACAACACATTCTAATTAGTTGTTCAATTTAAATCTTTCTCCCAAATAGATATTAGTTGTATCCCATAAATTAGTTAATCGCACAATTCCGTACGACAGCAATTCATTCCACATCAACATGCCTATCTTTTGGTATAATTTATAACTTCAACAAGTAAACATCAGTGTTGATCTATTTAATTTAACAAATAGGTCTGTCAAAATATCATTTAAATTTTATTTAAAAACGTAACATAACGGCGAGCAGATATAAACAAGAAAAGGTTATGTTGTTTTCAGCATACACAGCGACAACTCAGCTGCGATGCTGCGATGGGGGAATATAAACTGTTCATAGCAACTACATTAGTCAAATCATGTAGCCTAAACAACTAAAGTTCTGTCAAAAATTCCGGAAAATAAGCTTTTTTAATACTTGAAAATAATTGCTCGATTATAGTTTATTACCTAGTTTAAAGTACTTAAAATCTAACCTGAGAATTTCATTGAAATCAAATTAGTAATAAAAAAGCCTTTTGGAGGTCTAAAATTCGCCTAAGTGAAATTTAAACTCGATCGTATAGAATTTTATACTCTATGTTCCATAGAGTAAAAATTCAATTAGTAAATCATCTTCTTTGACGGTAATTGTTAGTACGTGTTGGTCACCACTTGTCGGATAATCAATGGGCCCTGATTTCGAGCGGGGAGATCAATTTCAAAAATTCAAATTCAAATATGTTTATTCCACAAAAATTATATATGCAGAGAAAATCCATATGAAAAGAAATTTCCACGTAGATTATTTATCTGTGCGTGGAAATACGTTCCATCAGCCTCTTCACTGAGAATAAATGGATATATAGAGAATAAATGCTCGATTATTAATTTAAAATATAAGAACTCTCTTAACTTACTAGAAAAAGTTACTAATTTTATTGATAAAACATAAAAAAATTTTTACATGTAAAAGTATTGTATGGATTTACTTCTACAATTATATAGAGGTATTGTAATCTACTGTATTATAGATGTAAAATCTATATTACAGAACCAGGGGGACCGAGCTCACGCTCGGTAAAATTATTAGTTTCGTTTCTCACAAAAAGCTCGTTCGCTCCGCTCACTCGACCTCTTCCTTTTTAAGACGAGCTCTTTCGCTTCGCTCACTCGCCAGGCTGAAAGATGCTGCATTTTGGTATAATATTTCTAATCCACAGGTTAAAGATGAAACAAATTGTTTTATATCTACAGTTATCAGCTGATTTTTGTTCAATTTAAAAATCTCTGTAAGGATAACATGAAAACTTTGAAGGGCTCTATTACGAAAACCGGAAATTTTTCCAGGACGTGGGACTAGTTCCAATCGATTTCTCGTGGCCAAAAGCCCCATATTCAACAAAAAAATCAAAAATCCTTGGAACGAAAAAAAATATTTGCCTGTACAAACATTGTTGGTTTTAGAGTATAGGATAACAAAATCTATATAACATAGGCAAGCATGTTTCGTTTCCTCTTTTTTTCTCGGATCGTGTACATCGTAGGAGAAATCCGTGAATACTGTTAGAAAGGTGGTGTCTTGTAGATGAGCAGAATCCCATAATTTCCATCGGCCTCCAGGGCTACGCCCTATGGTCTTACAAAGTTTCAATGCTAATCTTAAGAGAGAAAGATTCATTAGACAGCTGTTATAATACCAAATGCTAGCAAACATGAGGAACAGATGTTTCAGTTATCAAACCTTTTAAATCTAATTTGCTCTAGATGAATTGAGTTTTTGGTCGAATTTCGACCAGTGGGCCATCCCTAGTTTATATATAACTAGCTTACCCGGCATGCTTTGCAATGCCAACCAGAAGAAGTTGTTGCCCTTCAGCTGAGCTCGTTCGCTCCGCTCACTCGTCGTCGGTCAGCTTGTTCGCTACGCTCATTCGTCGTCAGGTCTAGCTCGTTCGCAAATTTTTATAAGAAGACATTCCATTGAAGACGTGTGGGGCGGAGCCCTGTGGAATATACTTAATTTTCTCTTTCATAAAAATCTTCTCCTGACAATAACAACAAAAAAAAAATAATAAAAAGAATTAGTGAAATCGGTCCAGCCGTTCACGCTTGGTAGCATGACGAGAAATAGGGACTAATGTTTATATATAGCGATAGAGAATTTTCAGAGGAAAGTTTTTTTATCTATTCTTAAATTACCATTTTCTGCCTAACAAAAAATTTTTAACTAGGCCTAATTAAATGGAAAATTTCAAATAAACCACAAAGATAATTTAAAATTAACTAAATTGTAGTTGCAATGTGTTAAATAGAAAATAAGCTTTTAAAAAATTAGACTACATTTTCATTGAAGAATATGTTTCTTGTTGTTATTCTTTGTTTTACCTTTTTTGTATTTTGAATACATTGTACAGTACCAAAAGAAGACATAAAGAAATAAAGTAATGGTTTGGTTGGCCAGTTAAAGTGGACCTTGAACAGACAATAGAGAATTGCATGTCTTGGCCTGGTCTATTGAGGGCGCATGCAAGCTACGTGCATAAAAGTAAAACCACATGCCACATTCAGACTTGACATTGCACGAACCAATTTCTGAACTTTATTCAAACTACTTAATTTTGAGATTGACACACGTGATTTATAGGCCTATTATAAGTTTTTATTTGAAAAAAGGGAAATAATTTTTAATACATTACGGCATTACTTTTTCTATTTTATTTAATACTATAGTTATGTATTCTTACAAGGAAAATCTTGGGCAACAAGATAAATTTTACATAAATTTTATGTTTCTATCAAGAGAACGGGTTTACTGCTTGGTGTAAAATTTGGTGCCATGTAATTTATTTTCATCACACTACATCGATATCACCTGTTTTCGACCCTCACTTCTACCAACGAAACACCTGTTTTGCCGGCCTAGGGCGGTAATGGACACGGTAGCAGAGAAATCTAGAATATTAGAAGGTATTTAACAACAACAACAACAAATAACAAATCAGTGACGTAGTTAGTAGTTCAGCTGATAGCAACTGTTCAATATGTATGACGTAGATGGGAAAATAGTGCTATTCCATTGGAATCAGCTGTAATCACTTACCGTTAGATTATTAGTTTTGGTGGCCTTAGCTGATGTGAAGTGGTTGCCTATAGCAACCAGAAACTCAAGCAGTACATATCGCTAGGTTAGTTGAAGTTGAGGTTATGTTTTGTTTGTTATGAACGAAAAAGTAATTTTTTCACTTGTTTAGAATTTATTGAATTGTGTAGTGTGATGAAAAATATCGTTCATAACTCGGGCCGAAAGCGTTTTGCCAACTCTCGATCGTTTCAAGTTCTCGACTTCGTCTCGAACTTGAAACACGATCTCGGGCTGGCAAAACGCCACTTTCAGCCCTTGTGACGAAATATACTATTTCAATCATTTCAGTGAGCTTGGAAACGATTTTCAGGACTGGTAAATATAGGAGTTTTTTCAATCCATGATAGTGAAACAACAAGTATAGATGGGGTTATTATAAAGAGGATCCAGACGTTTATTAGCGAATTTCCCATAGGGAATAAGCTATTACCGTAGGTCTCATGGTACGACCTAAGCCCGGGACCATGTTACTTTTTCGTTTTTAGGTGCCCAGAGACCAAAAATAATAGTCATTAAAATTTATATATATATGTAGGCCTATATGTATGTATGTATGTATGTGTCCTTGGACACTATAACTCTCGTAAAAAAGGTCCGATCGACACCAAATTTGGTAGAGATGTGTAATCTTACGTTTATTCATATGAGTTCGTAAACCAAACATATTGACCTACCGGAAGGGGTAGTTTTTGGGGGTTTTGTACCCCAAAAATGGATATTTTAATTTTTCATATTTAATTTCAAAAAATTTTAAATTTTAATTTTGACCATTGTTTTTAGCTTAAAAAAACACACAATTTAGTATTTTGAAGCTTTGCTCTATCTCCATTGGTTACCGAGATATTAAAAAGTCTAAAAAAAGTACATTGTATTTTTGGGCTCCAATGTTAATCTTATGGAGAATAAGGATGTGTTAATATTTCACTTATTAACCAATATTTTTGGATGAAACTTGGTATACAGCTTCATTTGGTTGAGATTCATTTATTTATGGTAAAAAATCTTGGTTTTTGTGCTTATCATGGCAGCAAACCTGCATACATCAATCATTTCAATCATTTCAGTGCTGAGCTTGGAAACGATTTTCAGGACTGGTAAATATAGGAGTTTTTTTTCAATCCATGATAGTGAAACAACAAGTATAGATGGGGTTATTATAAAGAGGATCCAGACTCTTATTAGCGAATTTTCCATAGGGAATAAGCTATTACCGTAGGTCTCATGGTACGACCTAAGCCCGGGACCATGTTACTTTTTCGTTTTTAGGTGCCCAGAGACCAAAAATAATGGTCATTAAAATTTATATACTGTATATATATGTATATGTATGTATGTATGTGTCCTTAGACACTATAACTCTCGTAAAAAAGGTCCGATCGACACCAAATCTGGTAGAGATTTGTTATCTTACGTTTATTCGGATGAGTTCGTAAACCAAACATATTGACCTACCGGAAGGGGTAGTTTTTGGGGGTTTTGTACCCCAAAAATGGATATTTTAATTTTTCATATTTAATTTCAAAAAATTTTAAATTTTTATTTTGACCATTGTTTTTAGCTTAAAAAAACAAACAATTTAGTATCTTGAAGCTTTGCTCTATCTCCATTGGTTACCGAGATATTAAAAAGTCTAAAGAAAGTACATTGTATTTTTGGGCTCCAATGTTAATCTTATGGAGAATAAGGATGTGTTAATATTTCACTTATTAACCAATATTTTTGTATGAAACTTGGTATACAGCTTCATTTGGTTGAGATTCATTTATTTATGGTAAAAAAAATCTTGGTTTTTGTGCTTATCATGGCAGCAAACCTGCATACTCTTTTCCCAAGTTAATCATATGGAGAATAGGCAAACTCCTTTACCAATGGGCAGATATTGATGAAACTTAGGATATGGGTTCATAAGGTCGAAATAATTTTTTGTTTAAACTTAAGACCTACTTTTAGTTTTCCCCATGGCAGCATATCTGCATACTCTTTCCCTATTCATCATAAGGAGAATAGACATTTATTTCCCTATTTATGGTTTCATGTGATGATATTTTGTTTACAGGTTTATCTGATCAAAATTAATATCACTAATTTGGAAATTCACTGAGTACGCAGGTCTGCTGCGACGGGGGGTATTTAGTTTAGCACAAATTTTTAGTTAACTTACGCTTTCTCCTCCTTCCCTCTGACCCCAGTTGGCCTCCACGTCTTTTTAGTCAGTTTTCCTTATCGCAACTTTCTGTCTCTACCATGAAACTAAAATTTTAATTGTTGCTATGGATAATTTAACAATATAAAAAACAAGAATTAAAAAAGATTCATTGAGATTATTCTTTCTTTCGTCTACGATTTACAATGTGTGTTTCGTTCATACAGAGATCAAAATAAACCAGCTATCATTGACTGGTTGGCTGGACCCATGTACAGGCAACGCTCTGCCCGTCTGAACCTTGTATGATCACTACTTGTAGGATTAACTTGCCCCTGTAGTCGACGGAATGCAATCTCAACATTAGGCTGCGTCGTTGCTGTCTCTCACTCTTTGAAGGCACAGTCTAGGTCACATCGTGTTGACTATGTTTGTCCAGAATGTCATTATGGTTTGGAAAGATTTAAGCGTGAGAAGGCAGAGGTCGGTATTCTCTTAGGAAATCTGTCGATAGGGAGGGCATACTCATACAGGAAAATTTTCAAATCAATTGCATACATTTTTTAGCGAGATTTATATTTTTTCTGCAATATTTTAAATTTTTGTTTATAAAGTTTTGAGTAGATTTATTAAAATTATTAAATAGTTATTTGCACTAAATTTTTACAAACAATGTATGCTGCATAACGTAAAAGCTCGAGATTTTCTAAGTAAAGAAGGTAGGTAAGGTGTTTTTCCCGGTTAACATTGTAAAAGTGTGATTTGAACTTCTCTTGGTTTATCGTGTATAAGTTTCTTTTTTCCATTACGTAGCTTTTAAAACATACAATATTTGATTAAAATTGTTATTTTAATAACTATAACTGTGTTTTCGCAGATTAGATGATTGTCGTTTATCTGTGTACACTTATTAACGATAATAAGTGGTTCTATTTAATTTATTTATTTCTATGTAATTATTTCTGTGCAAATTCTTAAAATGAGAAACTTACTTAGAGAAAACAGAAACTGTTACTGACCATGCATACTTGGTCTGCCTGGTAGACACAGTGTAATACATTCCAGTGTGATACAGTGTAATACATACACATTTTGTAATACAAAAATTATTTCCATGTATATTTGTTTTTTTGAGTTTTTTATGATGTTTAAAATTATAACTTTATCTGTTTGATTTTGAGATTTTGAATGTCTCCCGAAAGTTAACATAACTAGGGGCTTCTAGGTGCAAAGGCCCCTAAAAATCCAAATGATGATGTTATCTCAAAAATTAAGTTTCAATTCATACAATTGTAATACTTTCACAATTGCCATATTTCTTCTCAAACTGTATTGTGAATTTACACGGTTGGATTTTCTTATAAAATATTACCTTATCTTGACTAATCTTTTTGGCAGTATATCAAATCAGAAATTAACCAATAGTCCTTCCTGTATTAAAAAAGATAGGTAGCATATTTCGTGGGAAATAAAAAATTTATTGCACTCTTAGACTGTCGGACGCCATAAAAATACTTTTAACCTTAAACATGTACCCATAATGAGTTTGTAACTCGAGTAAATACAATAGTTAAATACAACATGACAAAATGGTTATTAGCCTATTAATACTGTACACTACTGTATCCTGGACGCCTGTGCCCTCCACTTCCCCCATGCCATAGTGCCCCCCCCCCCACACTCGCCGTGTCCCCCAAAGCCTCCCCTGTGCCTCACGTTCCCCTTCCTTGGCCCGTGCTTCCTGTACCCCTTATGCCCCAGTGTACCCCCGGCCCCTCTAACCCGTAGGCCCCTACACTAAAGTGTGCCCCATTCTCCTGTGCCCGCATGGAGCATTGTTTGACATATTATTCTTTTTTAAACACTGTCATTTACATGAATAGCTTCCCATATTTAGAGATTAACGGGCATTTACTTTTTCCGTGCGGCCCATGTGAAGAAAGAAACCGAGAATTAATCAAATAAAATATTAATCATACGGTGGTTATCCAAGTTTAATAATTTACATAATATTTTTCAGTCAAAAATAAACAAATACTTAAAACAATTCAACTCTAACAACTAAACAGCCAATATATAAAGCAGTGACGTAATAACTACATGCACCGAGTGAAGACAATTTATTATTATCAATTTATATATCAACCTTACCACGGCCAATTCACTTTTAATTGCGGTATATTCAGCACACAAAATCATAATGACATAGATGGGACATCACCAGGGAGGATGTGACGTCATCGAGGATGTGTTGTGCTGATATCGGGGGTGCATGCGTCAGCAGATCCTCGGCCTGCGAGACCTCAAGCATGTCTGTCTGGAGCTGTCACCAGGGAGGATGTGACGTCATCGAGGATGTGTTGTGCTCATATCGGGGGTGCATGCGTCAGCAGACTCTCGGCCTGCAAGAGTCTGTCTGAGCTCAACGTGTCTGTCTGGAGCTGTCACCAGGGAGGATGTGACGTCATCGAGGATGTGTTGTGCTGATATCGGGGGTGCATGCGCCAAAAGAACTCTCAGCCTGCGAGACCTCAAGCATGTCTGTCTGGAGCTGTCACCAGGGAGGATGTTACGTCATCGAGGATGTGTTGTGCTGATATCGGGGGTGCATGCGCCAAAAGAACTCTCAGCCTGCGAGACCTCAAGCATGTCTGTCTGGAGCTGTCACCAGGGAGGATGTTACGTCATCGAGGATGTGTTGTGCTGATATCGGGGGTGCATGCGCCAAAAGAACTCTCAGCCTGCGAGACCTCAAGCATGTCTGTCTGGAGCTGTCACCAGGGAGGATGTTACGTCATCGAGGATGTGTTGTGCTGATATCGGGGGTGCATGCGCCAAAAGAACTCTCAGCCTGCGAGACCTCAAGCATGTCTGTCTGGAGCTGTCACCAGGGAGGATGTTACGTCATCGAGGATGTGTTGTGCTGATATCGGGGGTGCATGCGCCAAAAGAACTCTCAGCCTGCGAGACCTCAAGCATGTCTGTCTGGAGCTGTCACCAGGGAGGATGTTACGTCATCGAGGATGTGTTGTGCTGATATCGGGGGTGCATGCGCCAAAAGAACTCTCAGCCTGCGAGACCTCAAGCATGTCTGTCTGGAGCTGTCACCAGGGAGGATGTTACGTCATCGAGGATGTGTTGTGCTCATATCGGGGGTGCATGCGCCAAAAGAACTCTCAGCCTGCCAGACCTCAAGCATGTCTGTCTGGAGCTGTCACCAGGGAGGATGTTACGTCATCGAGGATGTGTTGTGCTCATATCGGGGGCGCATGCGCCAAAAGAACTCTCAGCCTGCGAGACCTCAAGCATGTCTGTCTGGAGCTGTCACCAGGGAGGATGTGACGTCATCGAGGATGTGTTGTGCTCATATCGGGGGTGCATGCGCCAAAAGAACTCTCGGCCTGTGAGACCTCAAACATGTCTGTCTGGAGCTGTCACCAGGTAGGATGTTACGTCATCGTATCGCTGAGAGCAAACCATGATCGGAGCAATCACCTCTGAAGATGGATTGACCAATCAAGCGTCCGTGATAAGTCTTGCCAATCTGCTGTCTTCGGCAGCGTCGTTTACATAATTTGTCCCAGGAAAGTGTGAGGAAGTGATTACCATAAAGGAGAGTTTGTATTTTTATGAACTTTGTACCCCCCCCCCCCACACCGGTACTGAATAACATTCCACTTAGGCATTTGTTTGTTCAGCAGACAAAATTGTATCACACCGAGGGAACATGTGGGTGTTCTTACCTTAATTTTAAATTTTATGTATATTTTAACTGTAATTTGAAATGTTGTGAGATAAATCACCTTCTTCGACAACTCCATTAAGTCACTTTTAGCAGTATAAAGAGGAACACTTCATAAAAAATTACTTTTATCGACTACAAAACCTTAGCACATCAGATTACTGAGACTTGTGTAACTGTGCATGAACTATGTGGTTGAAATTATTAAAGACTGGATAATTACAAATATTCGTTTCTTCTTTCATAGGAATCATGAGGTTAAAACAGACCTAATATTATGTCAACGAGTTGCTTTAGTCATAATTCAATCTACCTTTTACGTTTTACAACACTTTCTATTCTATTATTCTCACTGGACTAGTTTGAGGCAATATTGATTAATAAGTAAAAGCTGACCCATTCCTTACCATACGTCGAAATATTGAAAGGTAATTTTAATAGTGCAGTAAACGAACAAACAAAAACACATAACAAAGTCAAAATCGTTTGTCAAGACGTTGACAGAGTGGGGGGCCCTGCTGTGAAACCCAAATTACTGAACTCCCTACTGGACTTGGAACGTCCAACTGGGAGACTAGCAGATTTGAAATTAGTAAATGTAAAATTGATGTTTTAGACACAGAATACCTTATCAAATGTTTGCCCTCCATGATTGCTTTCTCTCATGTTTTTGTCAATTTAATCACTTAAATTTTGAAATTCAAAATTTAGTACGTATTCATCCTTACATTATTGATTTGATAATATGATTTTCATAAAATTTATTGGACTCATTTCGTTACCCTCCAATTTCCAACTCTTTCAATAAAGCTTGATAGTAACACTTTGGACTGTTTTTCCCAAACACGTTTATAAAAGTAGGTACTATCTTACCCGTCAACTTGAGAAATTATTAAATTTAAGCTGGTGTGAAACCACACTTTCAACACTAAACCCACATATACGGAGGAGAAACAAGTTATTTTGTGGCAAATCTTCAAATTTTCGCATAAATAATTGGACTCACTGGTAACAAATAGTCCACTCGCATGCACGCAGGCCCTCCGAACTCTGTTATTATTTGGATTCCTCTTACAAGATTTCCTAGGTTCCAGCAAGTATTCACCTTTTTCAGAATTCAAATGTATAATTTGAAAATTTCAAGTATTCTGTTTAAATATTTATTATTATTATCACTAGGAGGCTCAATATCTTTTGAGTATCTTATTCCCCGGTCTTTCTTTTACATGGAATTTCCTGACGTCTTCCATTATTGCAGTCATGGTGTGGATTCTGTTTGGTTAAGATTTTTGTTGATGGCGTTTATCCTTTTAAAAATCATGAGAAAGGCATTACAAATTATTTTAGTGGCACTTTCCCCAAGTCATTTTAACATTAAAGGCAAATTCGTTTGCTAACCACCTCTCTCAGTGTAGTCACATTTACTCCTTTTATAAATGTTGCAATATGTTGTGCATTTGTTAAACTACTTATATGCTTACAAAATGTTCAAAACGGTTCTGTCCATAAGAATAACACCTATAATTGCTCATGAGTACATAGCAGTAATTGTACAGTTTTTCACTAAATTGGTTTTAACTCCTGAGGCATTAAACTACTTGATAAGACTCTTGTCTTGGTACTATCCAACATCAACCTGTAGATATAAGTCCAGACTGGGAAGTGGGTTCAGAATCGACTCCGTCTGGAATTGAAGTTGCAACCTTAAGTAGTGAGGTGAGCCCTTTAAATCCCAGGCTCCCCAGTCAGTGTATATTTTCCATTCTTATTTGTTAGTATAATGTGTTCTTTTTTGATTGATTTATAATTAGGTATCAATGTGAGACAGAAAATGTAATTTATGGAGAGGTTGAGCTCAACATTCATTCACTATTTGGATAATACATTTCTCCTCGTCAACGGCAAGCGTCCTTCAGTGCAGTGTGCGCGTGTTGCGGGTGCGCGCGCGCGTGTAATAGTAGTGGTGTGGTGGTGATGTAGTGGTGGTGGTGTGCGGTGTAGTGTTGTGATTGTCTCGTCAGCGCCAGCTCGCCAGGTGACGGTCAAGGCCGGAGTGAAAGTGGCCCCAACAAACAGATCCAATTCTCATGCTAATATCTGTCACTTGTGGCACTCTCTTCATTACAGTTGCGCAACGGAGGTTATGAAGCGGAAAGGCTTCACAATCAGAAGAGTAAACGGTCGTGTAATGGACTCGTTCCATATCCGATTACTTTTGTTAACGGCTTCGTCTCACGAATGTTAGTCGTCTAACAAAATTACTTCTACAAACATCGTGGTTTTTAATACTTACATTGGGGTACTTGGAATGAAACAAGAAAAGATTAATTAGAATAAAACAACCAAGTTTATTATTTTTTTGTAACAAGGTTAAAAGTAATCGGTATCAAAAAATTATAAAAATGTGTTCTGTAATTGGAAAGAGGTGATTTGATTATGTTTTTTCTTCTTATTTAATGTTTTTAATTACTGATCTGGAAAACTAAAATTTTAAGTTTATGGTCAAATGTTAAAACTTTGAAATCTATGGCAAGCTCGTTACAATATGATCCATTTAGTCCCCAAATTAAACAAAATATAAAATTCAATTTGCTTAAGCAATTTACCTTAAAAGATTTGTCAAATTTAACTTAAAAATATAACTGCCCTGCCCAAAAATGTCTTTTCATTTGCGGCTCATTTTACGATAACGCATTATTTATACTTTTGCTCTTGTAGAAAAACTCCACTTTTGAAAGTAGTTATGAGATATACTATTATTTATATTTTCGCTTTATGCATAATTAATAAAACGCACTATAAATAAGAAAAAAATTGGGGAGAAATTTTTTGTTTTGTTTAGTAAATTATTGTGGACATTTTCCATAACTGATTAGTAAATTACAAATTCACGACGTTTCGGTATCTGGAATCTGATCCCGTCTTCAGGTAGAGGAAATACCTAGACCATAACAAACTTTAAACAAACAATTTTTTGTTCTTGAGGACAATTTGGTAATAAAAGTTAAGTTTTCCTATGCCATATTACACACTTTGTAACCTCACTACACTATATTAAATTCAAAATATAATGGGAAATTTTTTGTTATACGAATTATATATGGGTTTAGTTCAAAATAATATCACAACTACAGTTAAAATAAAGACATGGGGGGCTCCGTAGGCGAATTAGTAATACATAGAACCTCATTCGAATAATGATTGATAACAATTTCAGATCTATAAAAAAATGTCAACATACCGAAACAATACAATTACTACCCACAGAAAATACACTTTTCGTGATGCTTTAAACAGTTGTTAAACAACCATAAAAATATACATATAAAACATGGATATAAAACATCCATATAAACGTTTGATACCATAAATCAAATTATTGTTTAGCTGAGTTTCCAATTTTCGCGGTATGGTTTTTGTAGGAGTCTTAGAGGACGCAGTTTATTTATGAATTTCTGTCACGATAAAAATTCCTTTGCTTGTAACAACACTCAATAAATAACTCAAAAAGTAACCAGGCGTTAGCGCTTTAACGAGGGCAAATCCCCGTACATAATATGAAATTTATTGTTTCCTTCGGGCTCAGACCTCCAGATGAGGCTAAAAGGACGAAATAAGAAGACATTTTACTGCCAAATTCTGAGAACAGACTTACGTTTGACTCTTTTACACCAGTGAACTTTTGCAATTTTGAAACAAAATATGGAGCAGAACTATGCAATAGACCTAGAATGTATTTGTTATAAATCTTTATCACTTACGGTTAGGAAACTTTAACCATGTATTTTTTAAGGCATAGTATCATACTATAGCTATTCTTTCTTTTTAACGAGAGTAAACATCGATACTTTATTATCATCCTCGGGTTTTTCATTTAAATTCAATTTGAGGTCGAAAAATAACTTTATGGAACAATAAGTTTATAATATGAAGAATGTTGTTTTTACTCTTAGCGCTACGTCTTGTTTGTATCTATTTACTGTTTTATGATAGGCCTAATAATCTATACCCCTGTTTTCTTGTTTTCGTAGATCTACCATTGAAACAATGCACCATCCAAACTAATCTTACAAAAGCATAAAAACTACCTTTAAAAGCCTAGGAAGTGCTGTAGGCAGATGAGTTAGTTTCATTACATTTAAATTAATAAGTAAATTCTATTTGCTTGTAATTGTACTTTATGATACGAGGCAGTTACTAGGATTGACGGCGCACGCCGCGCCGGCAACTCTGATACCGGTTATTAAGCTCTTATCTGACAGATCCCTGATTGAAACTTTCTTTATCTAAGATATTACACTGAGCAAGCATCTGATTACAACGAGTGTATAGTATTACCTCACTTTGCAAATATTTGCATGTTTATAGCAGAAGTTAGACGTTCATTACACACAAGATGGGAGTGCCCACTTTTGCTACTTTCCTTGCTCAGCCGACTACAACATTATGGAAGTGAGCATAAGGAAGTAAATATAAGGGAAGTAAGAGTGCTTGCTTAAGCGCACAAGATTATTGATATTTAGATTAGGTAACCGCTAGAAAACATTATTTATTGTCTAATTAATTTATATTGCAGAAGGGTCAGCCTCACTAAAGTATAAAAAATAGTCCAATTTTTTTTCGATTTAATTTATTTTACTTATGTTCTAATATTTGCCGATAAAAAATTAAATTACAGGAATTCATTGGTTGTCAAAAACATTTTATCACGCTTTCCATGGATTTTTTTATTGACGGGAGTAAATTGAGGCAGTTTGACTATCAAAGGAAAAAATAACTCATATACAAACCGCCGCCGTTACGTCAATAATACTATCAAACATAGATCAATAATAGATCAAACCGTTCTTATAGTTTAGCCATGCTGATAACTGCATTAGGCATTCATCTTTTTCTCTATAGGTATTCTATATAAATGTATTTAAAAGTTAGTTTAGGTTGAAGGATACAACCAATAAACCCCTTATTTTAATTCAATTGAAGATTTCTCGCTAGGTACTTGCCAATGACTTGCGGTGTAGGAGAATATTGCCACTATTAGACAAAGGCTACACAAATAATCTGATAGATAAACAGCAAGTGTCAGGAATGTTGTAGACAATGCAGGAGACAGCGAATGATGGGAATGGACCCTGGGGCATGGTCAGAACTCCGTCCGGTCAAGGGTCAGGGGGCAGCTTGACCTTGCTGGCCAGCCCACTTGCTTAAAATCAATTGGTAAGAAAATTATGTGTTTGGTGAGTTTAAAATCTCCGTCGTTTTGTAAAAAAGTTTTTTTACATGCCAAAAGTGATCAAGCCTCACAAATTCATCTGGCAGAGTAATTATCATATACACAAAAAAATTTATAATATTTGTCAACGTTGCGAAGAATGACGCAAACTATCATTTCTGGAAGAATTCCAGAGCCACTCGAATACGATAGGCCCTGCCGAAATATCGGATAAATACCACTTGTCTAAATCAATGGAGCGGTTTATAAAAATTTGTAATAAAGGAGATTTTTCCGATTTTTTTTACTGTTCGTAACGGTTTGTTGTAAGTTCCGTGCTTGACTCGGTATTCATAAGTAAGAAATTTAACGTATATTCGAGTTCCCATAGATAACTATGCTGGATAGAAGTCTATGGATCTGCTCCCTACACTCTCTTTCAAAAGAGCATAATTTCCTGGATATTCTTGAAATGCAGACATGCCTTTTCCCAATTGAAAGAAACTGAGGCAGATGAAGGCCGGTGGTCCATTCCGTAAGATGGTCCTCCTCACTGTTAGGTACAATTACATCAAGGTTTCAATGACAAGTTTGGAGATAGAAGGAAGGGAGACAGATGAATATGCCAGTATCTTGGCTGCACTTCACAAAGCTAGGTTTACACATGAGAGTTTTTCACTCTCTGAGAGTTAGTTAGTTACTCTTATAAAATCTAAGACAGTTGTTGAGAGTATTCGCAGTTAAATGTTTAGGTGCACCTTTGGCCGAAAGTTAAGTATGTGAGTCTGTTATCCCAGCCGTTTCACACAGGCGGGAAGGCACTAACTAATTTTATTTATTATTACCAAGTTAAGCACGGAGCCCACGCCAAACTGTTGTAAAAAGTACACAACTTAAGGAAATCTTTTGATATAAAACTAATCGAACAAGTTTTCAAACCGCTCCATCAATTCGTGGATACCCTACAATTGTAATATTCAGTACAAATGGAATTTCGTTTTGTCTTTTTTATTGTTTTGACTACTACCTTTCACTGCTGTATTTCGATTTTTTTAGTTAACAGTTTTACTGTCTAATTGGTTAAAAACATGATTCACTGTATTTGAATTTACTATTTCAGTTTGTAATAAGTATCTTATATATATTAATAGGCAAGCATGATTCTTTTTTTCTCAGCTTGTGTGCAACGTAGGAAAGATTTGTGTATACTGTTAGAAAGGTAGTGTGCTGTAGATGTGCAGAATCCAATTATAAGTCACATCGGCATCCAGGGCTACTTTCGGAATGCCATCGGAAGCTTTATCTTTAACCTTCGGACAAATACATTGGAGATTTAAAACATGGTATTTTTAATATGAAGGGACTAGGCGGACCAATGTATAGTATAAATTGTGTTGACACGAAGAAAATGTTATTTTGCCGGATTACACTCCATCCTATTTCATTCAAATCCACGAAGTTAAATGACCAAATATGAAGTTAAAGAATTAATAAAACTAAACTACTTGAAAAATATCCGTTCAAATGACTATCCAAACTAATTTGCTCAATTTTGGGGACATTGCGAATTACCTACGAATTCCACGTTTTAGTGTAAAAAGTTTTGAGTTTCATAACACGTAAACGCAATTCGTAACGTGAAAAATAGACCAAATTCTCTTGCAGTGAAAGTAAAACAATCTGTTTTAAAATATAATAATATGGTAAATGAAGGTAAAACATTGAAATTACTACTTGATTGCACAAAAATGTAAATTTAATAACTTATTCGCCCGGTGTTACCTCACATATAAATAAAACATAGCAATCCAACTTGAATTATTTGAAACTAGTTATATGGCGTCTTGCATCTTTTACGTAGTTTAATAGTTGTAAACGCACTGATTTCCATATCTCAACCTGTAAATGATCATGACTCTATGTAATCATGATTTGCATAGCAATTACACGAAATGGTTTGATATTGCTTTAGAATTAATAGCAAACAGAGACGAGTTGAACCAAACTGAATTAGCAATCAAACACCATTCGATACAAACCTAAGGCTATTTATAAGTATGTGTTAGAACAATGAACGTAATATCAACCCTTTAAATTATAAATGAAACAAATTCTCTGATTGACCTGCAACAACATGGGTTTCAACCATGAAAATCTACAACGACTGCGATGGTAAATTTTATATCAAATATAGTAAATGCAGTTGATAAAGGAAAAAAAGCTATTGGCATCTTCATGGACTTGAGCCGCGCTTTTGATAGTGTAGACCATGACTTATTAATTCAAATCCTATCAAAAATTGGAATAAGAAAAAACTCATTAAATTGGTTTATTACATATCTCAAAAATCGTACTCAATATGTTGAAGTGAATTACGAATTTAAAAACACAGAACTGAAAAATTACTGTTCTTCATTCCAAACTACGGTATAAAGTACGGAGTTCCACAAGGATCAATTTTGGCCCCAATTTTATTTATCTGTTATATTAAAGATCTACCAAATTTAATAAATGGAGGAGGTAATGAAATAATATTATACGCTGATGATGCTAACTTATTTGTGACTGGAAAATCAAACACATCGGTAGAAAAAATTACGCACCTAAATTTGACTAATATTAAACAATATTTTGACAACAAAAACCTTTTATTGAACAATGACAAAACAAATTTTATATCTTTCGGCACATTTAAGAACAACCGTTCACCCCTGAAAATTTATTGTGATAGAACATTGATAAAAAAAGAAGAAGAAACAAAGTTTTTAGGCATAATAATTGATAAAAATTTAAATTTTAATAACCACATAAATTATATTTGCAAGAAGATCGCATCTGGAATATATGCTCTGAAAAGAATAACAAATTATTGTAGCATAACTGTGAAAAAGATGGTCTACTTTTCCCTCATCCAATCCCATATTACATATGGTCTACCAGTGTATGGGATAACATCTAAACAAAATTTAAATAAAATATTACTTCTTCAAAAGAAAGCAATAAGAATAATACTCAAATTGAAAACATCAGAATCAGTAAAGAGGCATTTTCCTGAACTAGAAATTTTAACAGTATACGGACTCTATATATTTGAAACTATAAAGTTCACAAAAAAGCACTACCTCTCTAAAATTAACAATACTCATATTTATGACACAAGAAATAATCAAATCATTACAACAAGTTATCACAATCTAAATCTTTATAATAAATCACCAACGTACATGGGCCTACAGTTTCTACAAAAATTACCTAATGATATCAAATTCGAAGATAACCACAATTCATTTTACAAGAAATTAAAATTATTCCTTATCTCTAAGTCCCTATACTCAATAGAAGAATATTTTCAAAAAGAAGACTAGCTAGAAGATTACAAATAGAAGTCAAAATTTATGTTTGCTTTTAGCTATAAATTTTACTTTTAGAAATATTTACTTGTAAATTTTGTAACATCTTAAAAAACATCCTAATGTATGTAGATGTTGTATATTAAATAAATAAATAAATAAATGCAATTCTAGGAATGTGGCTAAATAAATATTGTTATGTGCACTATTTTGTCTAGAATTTTCTGTGTACCAGGAGTAAAAACTTACTGTAGTTGCCTAAATTTGACATAATAAACTATATAAGTAGGCCTAAATGTTTCTTCTTATGTAGTACCAATTTTACTATGGCTTTCTCGACTATAGAATATAAAAAATATATAAGCTGCTTCCGGTATCCACACAAAAGAGAATAGTTAGTTTTTCATATCACATAACATCTAACTTATGTGTTTTGTGTTTTAGTGGCCGTAAATAACCCAAGTGTGGTTCCAAGACGGAACTTTGGTTTTATAGTGAGGGTTTAGGAGGACATTTTTAGGAGATAGTTTTATCGCCTTAAATTTAAATATGTGAAAGATTAAAGTATTAATATCTAAGCATTACAAGATGTAACTTTTTTAATATTGTACCAGATATGAGTTACTATTATAACTCATTTTGACACTAACTGCTTTAACCCGAATGTTTCTGTAACCACATGCTTCCTTTACTGTGTTACATAGGGCTGTACTTAATTAAAATTGTAAATAACTGCAAAAACTTTAATCTCTTTTGTAAATTCCCATGCAATGTAAAACTTTTTTGGAGAAATAAAAATTATTATTATTATTTTGTGGCAACTTTTACAAAAAAAAAAAAAAAAAAAAAAAAAAAAAAACGTTTTAGAATAGGGACCGATAAAGTTTTAAGTCCCACAGCTATCAAATACTTTGGATAAAAATTATTAACCATTTGGTTGATTGTGAAAAGAAGTTTATGTTTTGGTAGTTTTCAGAAAAGTCTTTTTAGGAGTTATGATATAAGTAGACAAAAGTCAAGAGAGTTAACTACTTTAGTTTGAGTACACATACAACAGTTCAAACCAAACGAGTCAACAGTTAATGTATTATATTGCAAACTATTTTAACTATACGCAGATAGTTTCTTAACCGTTAAAATAACTTTAAATGAAAGGAGAAATTAAATTAAAAATAATTCTGCAAAACCAAATGTGTTTTTAATAGAATATATTCATATAAATTTTAACTTATTCATAGTGTACTGTGATAAATTTAGGTTATTAATAAATTTTCACACCCACAGAAAAAAATATGAGTTCCATTGGGTCGAAGAAATGAGGTTCAATTTTGATAGTGAAGTGATTTTTATTCAAATTATGACATTTGGTGGGGCCTTTAGGGGGCATCGACAATGGGTGAGTTTTACTTGGTTTGATTTCTTTTCGTAGAGCTCCTGAAGTGTGATCCTTCTATGAAGTTCTGAGTCAATTAATTTTGCATTGTATGTGCCAATTGTCGAGTTTCTAACTATGAAATTTCTTTTCGCTATAATTGTCAATTTGTGCTGTATTGTATTATGTATCACTCTGTGTTATACAGAGTTCTGTAAGTACCGCAAAAAAGGAGTAGGTATATTTTAAACCTTGATCTGAAAGTTTGTCAATTTATTTCGCATTCCTATGTGAAGTCATTCTACATTTTAGCGAATTTCCCTATAGGGAATACGCTATTACGGTAGTAGCCATGGTAAGACCTAAGCCCGGGACCACTTTACTTTTTCATTTTGAGGTCCCCAGAAGCCAAAAACACCATTCGTTCATTTTCATATATATGTATATATATATCTATATATATATCTATATATATATGTGTCCGTGGTACTGATAACTTTTGAAGGGGACCTCCGATTTTGATGAAATTTGGTATGGAGGTGTAAGACCAGGTCTATTTTCATGAGTTCGCGAACCAGCATTGTCGGGTTATGGGAACGGGGTTTTATGGGTTTCAAAGGGGTCAAAAATGGGTTTTTGGCATTTTTGGACCTTAATTTTTAAAATTCATCAATTTTAACTGAAACCATTTAAAAGAGATTAAAAAAACAAACAATTTGGTATTTTGAATTTTTATCATAACATAACTGGTTACGGGGCAAATCCAAAAATGTGTTTTCCATGTTATTCTTATGGGAAATCAAGAAAACCCTCTATCTTGCTTATTTATTGACATAACTTAATCAAATTTCGTATGTACATTATCTATATAAGGTTTAACTTATACTTGCTTACAAAACCCATATGGCGGCAAACCTACATACTCACCCCCATGGGGTTTATGGGGAAAATAAAAAAATTGCCAGAGTTTGATACAATTTTGTGTTTACATTCACCAATTATTGATAAACTTAGATTTTCTAACAACACCCAATGGCAGAAAACCTAGATAATCGATCCTATGGTGTTTTATGGGGAAAGTAAATAATCTGAAATTCCATTGGAAATTCGCTGAGTACGCAGGTCTGCTGCGACGGGGGTATTATCCATGCCATCTGTGGAGTACCGATAACTTTCATCACCTATTGTTGTAATCAATTGGTTATGTTACTGTAATTTTACTTATGCTTATTTGATTAATCGTTAATGTAAAATCATGTAAACCGTCGCGAAGTAAATAAATAAAACAATTTAAACATAAATGTCTCCAGTTAGTTCATAGATGTAGTTACAGATTCACTTTCTATTTTATGAACGAATTTTTGAATCCCGTCGTCAGCCATCGAAGTGGCGTCGCCCATCCCCCGTTTCCACGGCCTCGCCCGCCTAGGCCAGGTTAGGTGCCCGGTGAGTCACCACCGTTGGGGAGCCGCGTCCAGGGTCATTAGGCCTAGCATTTAATTTCCTCGTGACTGTCCTACAGGCCTCGATTCCCGGCTCCTGGTTTCACTGGTCCATGCTGTCCAAGCACCTGTGACTGGGTCTGAGGCCTTGTTCGCAACTTTGACCTTAAGGTTACCAGGATGAGCAACATTACGCATTAATGATCTGTTTTCATTTAGGATACCATCAAACTCAGTTGTTGGCTCATAAACTAAAATATTATTCATGAAATAAATCAAGCGCAGGCTGCATAAATAATATAGAGAAAAAATACTATTTGAACTGAAAAATAATTTTCATTTTTCTTCTGTGAAAGCAATTTAATTCAGGGTTGATTTTTTTAAAATTTAAACTTGGGCTAAAACCACTTAATGAATACCCTAAGTACAGATTCTCTGAAAACTACAAAGTTCAGTAATGGAGAGAAATACCGTATTTGCAAAGATATTTTATGTAAGTAATCGGCCATGACCAAGACAAAATTTACAAAATTTAAACGTCAGTATATATTAAGATAGCAAAAGATAAATGTCATGGATTAAAAATTTTCTTTTTTTATTTAAAACAAAGTTTTCAAATTGTATACTACAACGCACTTACTTATTCCAGTATATTTTGAAAAATGTTATTCCCAAAAATTATAAACTTAATAAAAACACCAATTAACTGTTTTAAAGAAATGTTGTCGCCCTGTCCACCGCCTATCCGCGTCGACTGCACAAGCAACGACGCGCCCAGGCCTGAGACGTTATCTCTCAGAGGGCGTATATCGTGCCAATAATCCTGATACGTTCTTCGGCATTGTTTTCCTAATGATGACTATGCGGAGAAAGGCCGGCGACCCTTCTAGCCTACTTTTACTTTCTCATAAGCTCGTGTTGACCACTTTTCTCATTGTTTGCCCATTGTTCTTCTTAAATATTGCCACCTATCAATTTTATCTGATTTCAATGGGCGATTATGCCGATAGGCTTGCTACCTCTTGTTTATATCCTATAAATCACTGATAGTGAGTTCGAGTCAACACATCCTTTCGTATATTCTAAGCGAACGTTGGATGAATGATGGTGGAGTAAAAAAAAAAACAGTGAGTAAGCAATAAGCTTTTATTTGCTGCTTGGTATTTACACTTATGTACAAAATAGGAACATCATTTTTTCACAATTACAACTTTGCAACATTATTACATTAAGATAAAATTTTTTTGAGAATTAGGCTACGTTAAATACATTTAGAAAAATGTAATTTAACCTTATTTTTTAATAATCACAATTAATGCTTTTGGTAACAATTATTTTTGTTACGGTCATTAATATAACATAGTCAAGTTATTTGGTGTTTATTTCTCTTAACTTTTTTTTTAATTGAGCAACATCAATATAAATCAAATGTTCAGATCAACGGTTTTGATAAGCAGATAACAGTTAATGTAATAAAGTTAGCAAATATATAAGTCAAACTTAGTAAAGAGTTTTTTCTGAATATAATTCAGTAACTAAGACAGCATGTCCTGTGGAACCTAGATTAAGTGGTCACTGTCACATTAACAAGTATTACACTGTGCCTTTTAAAATCCCATTTTAAAGGCTTTCAGTACTATTTAATCCAATTTCAAATGCTGCCAAAACAACTTTTACGTAATTTATTTGTGTTATATTTATCCATACATTTCATTAAAAAGATGAATATTCAGTTCACTTATGGTTGTTGTCCATCACTAACCTTAAATTACCTATTAACTCTACCAATATAGAAGAATAATAATCTAAATATCTCTCATCTTTGAATTATTTACACAATTTACAATTTCATTTGATTTATTCTCCTATTATTGAAAGGCGTTTTCTAACACGTGATTTCCTCTGTCTCTATCATCTCCTCACTGACGCCTCCTGGTTGGCGCTCGGCGCGGCCGCGGCGAAGTAGTGACATCGCTCTCAAATGCTGAGAGACGGCCTCTTCTTGCGGTCGCGCTTGTTGCTGTTCTTGCCGAAGATGGTGCCCAGCACCTTGGACACGCTGTTGACGCCCAGCTTGCGCCGGATGGGCATCGCCCGCAGCAGCTGCACGGACCGCGCCTCTCGCAGCAGGCTCTGGAACGCGAGTGACACTCCGGCGAAGCTCTCGGCGGCGCTCACCTCGTAGTACTGACACGAGTAGCGCAGCGACAGCTCCTGGCCGGCGTCCACACAGACGGCCCTGCAACACCGACAAACGGATGGATCAGAGGACTGTCTGAGTCGTAGTACTGACACGAGTAGCGCAGCGACAGCTCCTGGCCGGCGTCCACACAGACGGCCCTGCAACACCGACAAACGGATGGATCAGAGGACTGTCTGAGTCGTAGTACTGACACGAGTAGCGCAGCGACAGCTCCTGGCCGGCGTCCACACAGACGGCCCTGCAACACCGACAAACGGATGGATCAGAGGACTGTCTGAGTCGTAGTACTGACACGAGTAGCGCAGCGACAGCTCCTGGCCGGCGTCCACACAGACGGCCCTGCAACACCGACAAACGGATGGATCAGAGGACTGTCTGAGTCGTAGTACTGACACGAGTAGCGCAGCGACAACTCCTGGCCGGCGTCCACGCAGACGGCCCTGCAACACCGACAAACGGATGGATCAGAGGACTGTCTGAGTCGTAGTACTGACACGAGTAGCGCAGCGACAACTCCTGGCCGGCGTCCACGCAGACGGCCCTGCAACACAGACAAACGGATGGATCAGAGGACTGTCTGAGTCGTAGTACTGACACGAGTAGCGCAGCGACAACTCCTGGCCGGCGTCCACGCAGACGGCCCTGCAACACCGACAAACGGATGGATCAGAGGACTGTCTGAGTCGTAGTACTGACACGAGTAGCGCAGCGACAACTCCTGGCCGGCGTCCACGCAGACGGCCCTGCAACACCGACAAACGGATGGATCAGAGGACTGTCTGAGTCGTAGTACTGACACGAGTAGCGCAGCGACAACTCCTGGCCGGCGTCCACGCAGACGGCCCTGCAACACCGACAAACGGATGGATCAGAGGACTGTCTGAGTCGTAGTACTGACACGAGTAGCGCAGCGACAGCTCCTGGCCGGCGTCCACACAGACGGCCCTGCAACACCGACAAACGGATGGATCAGAGGACTGTCTGAGTCGTAGTACTGACACGAGTAGCGCAGCGACAACTCCTGGCCGGCGTCCACGCAGACGGCCCTGCAACACCGACAAACGGATGGATCAGAGGACTGTCTGAGTCGTAGTACTGACACGAGTAGCGCAGCGACAACTCCTGGCCGGCGTCCACGCAGACGGCCCTGCAACACCGACAAACGGATGGATCAGCGGACTGTCTGAGTCGTAGTACTGACACGAGTAGCGCAGCGACAACTCCTGGCCGGCGTCCACGCAGACGGCCCTGCAACACCGACAAACGGATGGATCAGCGGACTGTCTGAGTCGTAGTACTGACACGAGTAGCGCAGCGACAACTCCTGGCCGGCGTCCACACAGACGGCCCTGTAACACCGACAAACGGATGGATCAGCGGACTGTCTGAGTCGTAGTACTGACACGAGTAGCGCAGCGACAACTCCTGGCCGGCGTCCACGCAGACGGCCCTGCAACACCGACAAACGGATGGATCAGCGGACTGTCTGAGTCGTAGTACTGACACGAGTAGCGCAGCGACAGCTCCTGGCCGGCGTCCACACAGACGGCCCTGCAACACCGACAAACGGATGGATCAGCGGACTGTCTGAGTCGCAGTACTGACACGAGTAGCGCAGCGACAACTCCTGGCCGGCGTCCACGCAGACGGCCCTGCAACACCGACAAACGGATGGATCAGAGGACTGTCTGAGTCGTAGTACTGACACGAGTAGCGCAGCGACAACTCCTGGCCGGCGTCCACGCAGACGGCCCTGCAACACCGACAAACGGATGAATCAGAGGACTGTCTGAGTCGTAGTACTGACACGAGTAGCGCAGCGACAACTCCTGGCCGGCGTCCACACAGACGGCCCTGCAACACCGACAAACGGATGGATCAGAGGACTGTCTGAGTCGTAGTACTGACACGAGTAGCGCAGCGACAACTCCTGGCCGGCGTCCACGCAGACGGCCCTGCAACACCGACAAACGGATGGATCAGAGGACTGTCTGAGTCGTAGTACTGACACGAGTAGCGCAGCGACAACTCCTGGCCGGCGTCCATGCAGACGGCCCTGCAACACCGACAAACGGATGGATCAGAGGACTGTCTGAGTCGTAGTACTGACACGAGTAGCGCAGCGACAACTCCTGGCCGGCGTCCACGCAGACGGCCCTGCAACACCGACAAACGGATGGATCAGAGGACTGTCTGAGTCGTAGTACTGACACGAGTAGCGCAGCGACAACTCCTGGCTGGCGTCCACGGAGACGGCCCTGCAACACCGACAAACGGATGGATCAGAGGACTGTCTGAGTCGTAGTACTGACACGAGTAGCGCAGCGACAACTCCTGGCCGGCGTCCACGCAGACGGCCCTGCAACACCGACAAACGGATGGATCAGAGGACTGTCTGAGTCGTAGTACTGACACGAGTAGCGCAGCGACAACTCCTGGCTGGCGTCCATGCAGACAGCCCTGCAACACCGACAAACGGATGGATCAGAGGACTGTCTGAGTCGTAGTACTGACACGAGTAGCGCAGCGACAACTCCTGGCCGGCGTCCACGCAGACGGCCCAGCAACACCGACAAACGGATGGATCAGAGGACTGTCTGAGTCGTAGTACTGACACGAGTAGCGCAGCGACAACTCCTGGCCGGCGTCCACGCAGACGGCCCTGCAACACCGACAAACGGATGGATCAGAGGACTGTCTGAGTCGTAGTACTGACACGAGTAGCGCAGCGACAACTCCTGGCCGGCGTCCACGCAGACGGCCCTGCAACACCGACAAACGGATGGATCAGCGGACTGTCTGAGTCGTAGTACTGACACGAGTAGCGCAGCGACAACTCCTGGCCGGCGTCCACGCAGACGGCCCTGCAACACCGACAAACGGATGGATCAGAGGACTGTCTGAGTCGTAGTACTGACACGAGTAGCGCAGCGACAACTCCTGGCCGGCGTCCACGCAGACGGCCCTGCAACACCGACAAACGGATGGATCAGAGGACTGTCTGAGTCGTAGTACTGACACGAGTAGCGCAGCGACAACTCCTGGCTGGCGTCCACGCAGACGGCCCTCAACACCGACAAACGGATGGATCAGCGGACTGTCTGAGTCGTAGTACTGACACGAGTAGCGCAGCGACAACTCCTGGCCGGCATCCACGCAGACGGCCCTGCAACACCGACAAACGGATGGATCAGAGGACTGTCTGAGTCGTAGTACTGACACGAGTAGCGCAGCGACAACTCCTGGCCGGCGTCCACGCAGACGGCCCTGCAACACCGACAAACGGATGGATCAGAGGACTGTCTGAGTCGTAGTACTGACACGAGTAGCGCAGCGACAACTCCTGGCCGGCGTCCACGCAGACGGCCCTGCAACACCGACAAACGGATGGATCAGAGGACTGTCTGAGTCGTAGTACTGACACGAGTAGCGCAGCGACAACTCCTGGCTGGCGTCCACGCAGACGGCCCTGCAACACCGACAAACGGATGGATCAGAGGACTGTCTGAGTCGTAGTACTGACACGAGTAGCGCAGCGACAACTCCTGGCTGGCGTCCACGCAGACGGCCCTGCAACACCGACAAACGGATGGATCAGCGGACTGTCTGAGTCGTAGTACTGACACGAGTAGCGCAGCGACAACTCCTGGCCGGCGTCCACGCAGACGGCCCTGCAACACCGACAAACGGATGGATCAGAGGACTGTCTGAGTCGTAGTACTGACACGAGTAGCGCAGCGACAACTCCTGGCCGGCGTCCACGCAGACGGCCCTGCAACACCGACAAACGTCTGAGGCGAGAATAAGGGGCTCACAGTTACCTGCAGTCTCGACAGTGAAATGTTCCGAAGTGATAGAAAAACTGATCGTGTTCTGCAATAGGACAATAAAAAACTCAGCTTTCTCATAAAAAGTACCTTCCATGAAGGAAAAACACTGGCACACGGAAAAATGATGTTAACAACGAGAAAAAAAGTCTAAAAATAAAAATTAGTATTATCAATACTTTGTTTTCTGAACTTATAACATTGACTATAGGAACTAGCCTGAATAGACTTCATAGCATAGGCATGTCTGAAACTAATGGTAGCGTGATCTTTCGAAGCGTAGGCCTACATTGAGCATTATATGACAGGTAAATAAGTTCTACCCAGGATTGCATAAAACAATGTCTATTACATTACAAAAGGTTACCCCCCAGACCTGGCTCTACTACCAATGAATAAAAAAACTTTTTTTGTATTCATTGCTACCATACTTTTCAGACGGGATGGAATGAGAATTTTATAACTGAGGATTCTGTTTATGTTATGACAGTGTTTGTGCGTTATTTTATTTTTTTATTATTTTATTTTTACCAGAGGAACAATCACTACAATGATTGCAGCGCTTCTGTCGAGACGAACTTGAAAAAAAATCAGTCTGTTAACTTTTCTATGCTTCTAGATGACTTGCGTGACTGTGGAATTCCCCCATCTATATATTGACTCAGAATGACGAGATAAATTCTTACGACAGATTACTTTAAGATGTAATGTTAAATCTAAGTCATATGAAAAAAATAATAAAAAATAACACACATGCCCTGAAAAATGAGATAAGAAAAATCAATAATATTGTTTTCCTTGATTAGTTACTATGGAATTTCCTGTAAACGAATCTTTCAATCGACCTCGGGGAGAGTTAAAAATTCCTTTGCAGAATATTATACCAACATTATATTCTTATGGATGAAATATATTAGCACATATTGCACCAAGAACCTCATCAGAAGAAGCAATTACAAGTTGTGCGACAAATTAGGTCAATTACAATAGTGTCAATTAGCTTTGGATGGTTGATGCAATCGGTTTTAGGTATTTTCTTTTAGGAAAAAATACCTAAAACAGATTGTACCGGTAGGCTCTAAAAGTCTTTTTCATTATTACTAGATTATAGAAAATATTAATGATACAATTCATCAAGCAATGCCAGTAATATTTTTAAATTAAATTAAGTTTACCCACTCCGTAAAAACTTCACTTCTTATTTATTATTATTTTTTTTTTTAGTTTACAATAAATTACTGTACAGTTATTAAATGTTGCGACAGTCCAATTTTAGTAAGGTTCACATAAAATTATGATTCATGCTGTCGATATAACCTGGACACACGCACCTTAAACGAGCCACGGAAAGCTTGTGTAAACCTCGCTCGAAAGACTTCCCGCCATGTTTATGGTCAGTTAACGTCACGGAACCACGTCGGTGTTTTACATCTGCATTGTATAACATCTGAAGTGGCCACTCTCTCACCCTCTTTGAGGTATAACCGTCTTTACCGATTTTATGTGGGAAAAGCCTGCAGAGGGTACAAAAAATCTCATGCGGATTAAATATTTTCTAAAAGATTACAGATAAAACAACAAATGTTGGTACATTATTTTTAAGTTTAAAAATCTACTTGTAAAAGACACTATCAGTTTTCAGTCATATCGTGGGTCGCCCACCAGAGGAAGTCAGAGGAAAATCGTATGTGTATGCATAGGTTGACAAGTTCTAAATTCAAATAAGTTCAAGAGTAAAAAATGAATTTAGGGAGTTTAATTGCTATATTTGGGATCGTTCAAAAATGTTAGACCAATGCAGAGACTTAAACATAACATCTTTGAACTACTTGAAGGCCTACTATTATCATAAAACATGAAAGAATATGTAAGAATATGTTTTTAAACAATATAATTTTTATTACATACAAAATAAATTTAAATTGGGAATCACGATGGTTGCCCTGATATAAATGTTCTTAATTTAGCAAGTTGATGCTCGTCTAATTAAAACGTGAGGTTATTCCGGCCTATAAAAATACCATGCAATGTGGTATTTATAGGCTAATGCATACAGATTGAAAATCGCCACATCCCAGATGAGAATTAGTGTACAATCACAAATTAAATGAACAAAAACTTATAAAAAATATCAGCATTTTCATACAGAAATACACTTTCATTTGAGACAGCAAGATTGTAATGCATTGAAATGAGACGTAATTTCTTTTAGTTTCTTTCAGCTAATTTAAATTTTTTAATAGAGGTCATGATTAAGTACATAGTAGGCTATCTTTAAATCATAATAAACAGAATATAAACTCACCGGGATAAAGTAAGTACAGTAGTACATGACAATATCGGTCGTTTTACGAAGTACACTATTTTTTCAACTACTGAACTTGAAATGATCCTTAGCATTGTGAGGGTCATTTGATATTCCATTCTTCTCCATTTGTTAGCTAAATATTGGTTAACTATTACAATATTATCACAGATTATCATTAATTAATATTTGAGTATGGAAAGCCCTTTGACACTTTGAGTAAAGGGAAATGCAAGTTCCAGCGGATTCACATATATCCGAGTATTTCACACCACATGTACTGTGATAAGGCGGGCGACAGCGGTGCTCATGTAGTGTTCCGGGAATGGAACCATAACTCCGGTGACCTTGAGCTGTTTATGTGTGCCAGGTGTGATATGATCGCCACAGCCCGTCTTGCTCCTTCTGGCGTGCGACAAGGCTCCACTATGGGGCCGCTTTTGTTGCTCTTGCGATTGGAGATTCAGAGTGATCGCTTACGATTGTGCTTTGTGTTTTAAGGTGGAAAGGTAGGATAGTATCATTTGGCTTTTATAGTTAAAAGATTATACCTAAACGAATACTTTGATCATCCATTTTGAGGAAGGAATACACACATTAGTTATTTTAATGGTTTTTTTTTTTTGTGAAGGTGTATTGGGGCTATTTTCCCTCACTAATTTCTCTTTTTAATAACGATTCGGAATTTTTTGAAACATATATAAAAAGCTTTCAAACAATCTATAATTTAAATTAAAGTATACTATTACGCTAGTTTTTCGTAGAACTATTTCTCATGTAATTGTAGCAAGAGTTTTTATTCCCAATTCATTTTTCCAAAGTGTACCATGACGGTAAAAGAAGCTATTTACCGTCAAGAAGCTCCTTATGAAAAAATTTGCCCTGAGAAATTAATTTCTTGTAAATATTTTTACCAAAGGGCAACGATAATTTAAACGAGTAAAGAATCCCAAATTTAATTTAAAATTTTATGATTTGCCTTTTTTTTAACGCTAAATCTGCAACTTGATGTCTCAACTCGTTACCGATCTTTTCCGTTTGGCTCCAATGTCGCCCACTCCCGTTGGTCCGGACCCCGGATACCCGGACCTGTCCGTGCTGCGCCACATAGCGTCGCGTCGCGTCGTGTCCGCGTCCACACGGATCCTTGTGTCGAAGGATCCTCCTGGTGATTAACTATAGATTTAATTACCTCGTGACTCTAAGAAACCTGCCGCCGAATTTCAAAACCTCTAATCAATTCCGTCCCTACACCGTTATTTCAAAACAACCGTAACATCCAGGCTACGACTCTGTTTCCTGTAATGGTAGAATACATTGGAAACTGGACGGGAAGCAAATTTGGCTTATATAAATAAAATAAATTTATTACAAACAAGTTTTCATATTTATATTTATTTATTCTAAACTGTAGAATCTCAAGTTGTTGGTTGTGGGTTTTTTAGGGTCTTTTTTAGAAGAGGGCCACACTGTTAAAACCGTCTGAAACCATAATAGGTTATTACCAATTATGTTTTTGGTAATTTAGAGGGCTATAAATGGACAAAAAGAACTGTCAATTGTGTCCACAGGATTAAAAATCGCTCGTGCGATTCTGCACAACCGACCCATTCTGTCGGTTGACCAATACACTGGTTTGGTTAAATTAGGTTAGGTTAGATTTTAGGTTAGTTCTGTAGTAAAGTAGTAGACAACATAATGTTAACGTAAAAAACAAATGACCAAGCAATTTCCCGGAAGTCTGAAAACAAAAAGCCAATGCAGGGCCGGCCAAAAAAGGTAACTTGGTGACTTGAAATAATATAACGGCTGATAAGACCAGTCCACCAAATATGACATTCCAAATCCGTATAATTTCGATGTTTTCCATTTATTTGTGGTTAATTTTTTTCTAAGAACCCATTTGTAAACAATTAATTAGTTTATGACAAATTTTAATACAGTGGAGGCCCTCTTCTTCTAAACAAGACCCGGTTCTTATCATGGTGGAATTAAATACAGATTACTTGACAAGACCGTTTTGAAATGTAAAATAGTGTTTATTTTTCTTCTTTACAGAGATAAATACCAGTGATCACTGCTAGATACCAGCGATAAATTATTAACTCATTCATTCTTCTAAGTTATAAAACTTTGTACTTGTCAAAACCCACTATGGATATAAATCCCTCTATAAATACGCGTAATCAAGCTATTTATTTGACCACACCGACACCGTTGAAGCAAAATGAGAACAAAAACTTTCAAAGTAGTAAGATTATTGTTTGCGAAATTAATAAAAATTTAATAACCTAAGTTTTGAGAATTGATAAAGTATTATCAGGAATGTTTATGTAGGCAGTTGTATAATTGGCAGAATTGGTAAATGACAGGTCCGTGTGTTGGAGCCCGCGGCGCGGCGCGGCCGCTCATCTCGCGTTGCGTGTCGCTGGACACCCAACTCCGCAGACATTCCTCGCAACCGGCGCGGCGCTTCGAGGTTTTGCTCAACTGTAATTACAGTAATCCGAAAACCAATACGAATACTGTATGAATAAAACCAAAGCTTAAAAAGTTCTGCTCTCGAAAAGGTGGATTTTTTCTTCATTTTCTAAGGCAGTCTTTCAATGTAAAATAGTAATAATAATATGCTCTTTCATCTATTTTCTTTTAGGTAGAATACCACTCATCTGAAAGTTTTAAAAGATAAAACCAATAGTCTTTATAATGAGTTAGTCTTAATAGTTGAGATCATACATATATAAGTCACGAAGTTGAGCTAGAAAAATTGGGCGATCTAAAATAATGGTTTTTGTGTTTCGATTATGTAACCAGACATGGACTCATTAATTGTTCTATACCTCTCTCATTGGTTTTAATGTATAAAGTAATCATCAAACTTTTAATTCTTGAATTGTTTTTAACCATCGTTGTCAAACACATGACCCCATTACAGACCCCATCAGACTGATATGACAGACCCCATCAATATAATTCATTAGCTAAGTTTACTATCACACTATAAAGCCTTATTGATTAATATTCAAAAGCCACCGGATAACTTGACCTTGTAACAGATATGACGCCAGCCCCGCTGAGCTATCACCCCATTGTCGGCCTGTCCGTCTGTCTCCCAGGTACATTATAGCCCCACGACACTCCAACTCCTCGTCGTGAGCAATCAGAAGCCGCGAGGGATCAAGTTAAATGAGTTGTCAATGGAGATAATGAGGTTCGTGCCTATAAACAACACGCCTGACGGTATCTCCTGGACGGCGCGGCGTAAATTAAACCTAGAGTTATTGTTTTTCAAATTAAGTAAGAGATAAATTGATTGTTACTTTAAAGGACTGTAATAAAAACGTATTTTTACGCATTGTATATGTTTTACATTATTCAGAGATTTTAATTTATCTATAACCTATTGTTTAACAAAATTTGACCTAGTTGAGTTTATTATTAGTTATGCGTCTACAGCCAACTAAAAATTAAATTACTAGTTTTGATGGATTTATTGTGTTTTTCATTGTCTTAAATTGTATTCTTAATAACATCCTTTGTTATTTAAATCAAAAAGTCTATTACAGTTAAGGTTTGTTGTGAACAATAAACACCTTTTTCAATGTTTAATTTACGCTTAAATATGTTTACTCCAATGATCTTATTGTATAAAATTGTATTACTTTTCAAAATAAAGTAATAATCGATGTGATTAAAGAGCAAGCATTTATAACCAGACAGTCTTCATATAACTTAATAACAACCTTTCTCACGATAAGATTGATTTTATTCATTACACTAATGTCATCATTACAAAACTTTGAACATTACCATGGTTGAACATAACATGGTAATGATTGCGGTTTGAATAATATGAGACCGCAGTTTAGATTAACCATCGACATCGCAGTAAATTTAATGTTTGAGGGTTTCAAATAAACCTGTAAAGAGTTTGTTCCCACAATATTTTACAGTAGAGCCCTTCCGCAATTGTGATACCATCTGCCCGCGGGATTTGTTGTGTAACCTCCAATCGCCTCTTAGAGCTCGGTCCTCGCCGGCACCTCTACACTCTACGTCTACGACGGTACCAGTGCCTTTGCTTCAACATCACGTACGTAAAAATGTCTTAAAACCTGCTGTCAAAACAAGAACACATTCGCTGCTAATGGCACAGTACTGTGCCATGAAAATCTGTACGCTCACCCTGATGGCACAGTACTGTGCCATGCTACAATGCACTCATCATTTGTATTTTGTGAGGTTAGCTCCTAGCGGAATTAGTTGGATACCACGTTAGCGTGGGGGGTAGGTATGGCTTTACCTTAGGGCTGAGCAGTTCCCGCGTCGCGTCGCGGCGACAGCAGCGCTGTAGCAGCGGGAACAGTAAAGTGCCACGCCTGCGCTCATTGCCACCATTCCTGTCAGTGTGAAGTTTGCCTTTGTTGTGGACAGACGAGTTTGTAACTATGTTTAGCGCACCTCAAAAACCAAACGAACACTATACTTTTGTGCGCAGTGCCCTGGGGAGCCCGGACTATGCCCTATGCCGTGCTACGAAAAATACCATGTTTAGTGATAAACAATGAGGATAGATTTGGGTAGTTAATTTCAAAACATTTTAAATAACCCCCCTTTGTGTTTTTCATTCATAATTTTATTATCTTTATTGTGTTTTACTCAAATAAACAAATACTTCTTTCAATTTTAGTACATTATTTTCACCTGTAGGCTGATGGCACAGTACTGTGCCATAAATATGACGTCACGAAATGGCGTCATAAACACAACGGATAACATTTTTGACCTCTGTTCCTTAATTATGTCATATAAAGGAATGTTTTGGTACAATAAAATTTTTCAGCTCCTGGGGAAGGTTTTATGTTTTTATTAGCCGCAGCGAATGTGTTAACCTCTGTTTAAAGTTAATTGTTGATGATGGCGAGTTGATATTATATTTAGTAAACTATCGAAGGTATTTACCATCAAAACGACATTTCCCATCATAATGCCCAAATACAAGTTACACCCTTCAGCTTAAGTTCAATCACATAAGTTCAGAAAATTTTTACTCTGGATTTAATTTCAATCAAGAGGCTTAAGGGGAGTCATTACACTCCGAAAAATTATTTGCTTGCTTTGGTTGGGCCTGTCTAGAATTAGGCTGGCGCAGGTCAGAATGCCACCAATTTCTGTCCAGACATTTGTACAAAATCATCCCACAAGCGCAGAGCTCTGTTTTGGGATATTGACTGTATATTTCGAAGTCATACTTTTTTACGTTAAAAGGGCTTTTTGGTTAAGAGATTTTAATCTTCTTGCTTGAATATCTCTCTATCCTTTCCACTCTTCTCTGTGACGGATTCCTCATGGTATATATGCTCATGGTATCTGAGATAATAACGAGTGTTTGGTCTGAATCCACGGCTTTAATGTTGGTGTCTTTTTTATTTACAAATTTATATTATTAAACCGACTTTGATATGGATGTCTAGGTCCAAAGCCCAAAAAATCTCTAACACGAATTACTGACGGACTTGACGCCCTGTGGACAGCCTTGGGAGGGAGAATCACAAGTGACTCCGTCTTGTAACCATCCCTGAAAAATTCAGAAGCGAATGGGAGTGGTTGGAGTGGTTGAAGCTGTTCATGTCGATTTAATACCCACGTACCTGGAGTGGTCGAGATCCCGCTTGTTGCCCAGCAATAGGGTGTTGTAGTAGGACGGCAGCTTCAGCTTGCTGAGCTTATCCAGCAGCGAATGGGAGTGGTTGAAGCTGTTCATGTCGATTTAATACCCACGTACCTGGAGTGGTCGAGATCCCGCTTGTTGCCCAGGAGCAGGGTGGTGTAGTAGGACGGCAGCTTCAGCTTGCTGAGCTTATCCAGCAGCGTATGGGCGTCGTTGAAGCTGTTCATGTCGAGATAATACCCACGTACCTGGAGTGATCGAGATCCCGCTTGTTGCCCAGGAGCAGGGTGGTGTAGTAGGACGGCAGCTTCAGCTTGCTGAGCTTATCCAGCAGCGTATGGGCGTCGTTGAAGCTGTTCATGTCGAGATAATACCCACGTACCTGGAGTGGTCGAGATCCCGCTTGTTGCCCAGCAGTAGGGTGGTGTAGTAGGACGGCAGCTTCAGCTTACTGAGCTTGTCTAGCAGCGTATGGGCGTCGTTGAAGCTGTTCATGTCGCAGATGCTGTACACCACCACGAACGCCTCGCCCCAACGTATATGGTCGTAGAGACATCCTGTCGCCTGCAACAGATACAAAATATCAATGTTGGATAAACCGTCAATTAACATTGTAAGTATGATTTACTATGTATAGTTTTTTTTAACTATTTCCTTCATAAACAAACCTAAGAAATACAGATGCCATTTCCAACGAGTGAACGAAACCTGTGCGTCGAGTCAAATCGGTGATTATGCAAGATCGTAATCTAAACCAAACTTAACTATTAACTATCCCAGGCAACGTGACAGGGTCATACAGCTCTAAGAAAAGCAGTGCGAAGTAAGCAGTCTACATTAAATAGTAAATTTTCTTCTCGTATATAATTTTTTTCATGGAATAACCTTATAATTTAAATTTACTTTTAGTATTCCTTTATTAGGCTTTTTTTACGATTGTGACCTAATCGATCATTTAAAGTTTTGTAACTGTTATGGGGCTTTGTATTTATTTTATTACATTTAAATTGTCTCTTTTGCTGACGTGTTCCAGACTTGTTGACTTCTTCAGAAAATTTCCCAAGCTTGTCTTAGAGTTTTTTTCTACATGTTTATATTCATTAACGTAGTAATACAATTATTAAGAGGGAAAGGCTAAGTAGTAAACCATGTAGCAAACACATTTTACATCTTCGTCTGAGTACGGGTGAGTCGGTGGCGTAGTGGTTAGCGCGCCGGACTTCGGGACCATGGCAGCGATGTCGTGGGTTCGAATCCGCGTTCTGCCAGTGACTTTTATCAGTACCTTTCACCTTGTACTGTAGCGGCTCACCCCCTTACTTTGTCTAATACGTTCCAGGCACAGATCAATAGTCTATGTGGACGGGGCAAAGTAAGGCAAAAAGAAGTCCGCCAACCTCTTAAAAAAAATAAAATAAAAATAAAAATTAAATTAAATTATGGCTTATAGCTTCCATTTTTTAAGAATTGAAGTTTCATTTTTCTGGATTTCCGGTCCTTCCCTGACAACCTTAACTTAAGTCCCTCCAATACCGAATCCTCGGCCTCCCGACCTTGTGTGCCCCACCCGCACCCACGCCCCATTGAAGAGCCTCTCTCGCCCCCGCCGCCGCCGCAGCCCGGAAGTCCCGGCTTCACGCACTCTGTCGAGCACTGGGGAAAGTAAACAATCGTTACGTCACGCGGATGATGGATGCAGGCCCGCGGGATGCGGCAATACTGTCAACATTCCCGCCCGGACACTCGGCGAAACACATGAATAATATATGACGAGCCGATGAATACGATTTGAAATTAAGGAGATGGGTGACACTTGTTTACAGAGTGAATAACTTTTGGAATTAACGTTTGTGTTACATTTATCTGAGACCAGCTGTTTAACCCTTCTTCATATGGGGTGTGTGTAGGAATAGTTGGTTAAAAAGTTTCAAGCATTGGTTTGAAATAGATTTCACCTGTGCAAAGGTATAGTTGGTGCACAAATTAATACATAATATTACTTCTCTCTGTATTACTTCTCTGTGGTTGGTGAAAACTTCAAAGCCTGATTACTGTAGCATTATACTATAAAAAAGTGAATTAAAACCCACAAGGCTCGGTTAACTTGAAAGTCAGATCAAATTCTCCAAAAACCTTATACGGGTACCTTCATGACGATCCTGGGACTTGGCTCTGAGGGCTATACAAAAGTAATGGCTTAAAAACCTATTCCATGAAATTGTTTATTTAGACATCGAATTTAATGGGAAAAGTAGTTTCCCACTCCGTCGATGGCTTATATACCATCGTCCTTTTTTACAAATTCAGCTCATAATTTTCACTATGTATATATTGTATACTATATTATTTTTCATGTAGCATATTAAGATAAATCCTAACCATAAATAATTTCTTTGATGTACTCGAGATCGAAATAAACAACTGAAAATTACTGATATTGTAAGATACAATTACTCGTATACACAGAAATATCTCTAACCCATGTAAGGTATAAAAACAGATAATCAGATGTAGACCGTGCGTAGGCTTACTGAACTGACCGGCTAATTTACCTTGCACTCACTACTACTTTATACTTTATACGAAGTTGCGAAATACAAACTCACTAAAAGTTTGATTTTTTCCCGGGTCCATTGTGATCTTTAAGAAAAAATTCTTAGTATACTGTAATAATTAATTAGGAAAGGGACAAATGTTAGGGAGGATAAAATAATTTATTTAACAACCTAAAAAGTGGATTTTCTTTTTTCCTGTATCAACGTCAGTGTTCTTAAAAAACTATTTAATTGACGTTGATTAAATAAGACATTAATAATTAAGAATTTGTAATGTTTCGTAAGTATGTGTTATCGTTTGCTCCTCCCGGGATGTGTTGTGTAGGCCGTTGCTTCACACGACTAGTATGAGTAACGGAGCGCCGCGCTGCGCCGCGCCGGACGGTGTAGTTGTAGTTGTGTGGGCGTTATGTTTTGTGCTGCGCTTTCCACAATCCCCGCGACCCGCCCTGGGCTTTCTCTGTGGCTAACCAATGCTAATTGTCTTCAATTGTAGATGTCACCAGTCGACGGTGACCTCGACACAGGCCACCACACGCAGGAGGATATAACAGTCACATGTACGGGGCGGCGTGCAGCTAGTCCATGCTGGACACTGAACATGTAATGTCGGAAATGTAACGTCCAACATTAACCGACTTCATGAGTTTAGATCTCCATGGGGAGTCATGGTTACGGTTGTGTGCAAATATGTAAAAATTATACGAAATGACAGTTGTCCGCAGAAAACAACAAGCTAGTTGTTCGGGTAGTCAATTTCAACCATCACTTAAATATGACCAAAATTAAAGTCGTTTTATAGACTAATATACGCAAAAATACTGTAAATAAATGCGAGGAGATAGTGAAAATTGGCATTCGTATAGTTGTCTAACGTGTGATAATGTTCCTGCTGGGCAAGTGACAGAGCACAAGAGTATATAGGGATTGTGTCTAGAACTAAGTATATAATTATTATAATTAGTACATAATTAAGTATATAGGGATTTTATATTATACTAGTCAAGTATAATATAATTAGAGCACACTAAAAAGATATAGTAAGCACACTTTACTGATGAAAAGATACAAAACCATGTTTAAATTCATGTGTGACTGTATTCATAATGTTACAATAAAAATTTTAATCTTGCAATCGACTTTAACATGGAGTCTTATGGAAAACTGCTTTGCGCGCCCATAGCTCTCGCATATTTTGGCCTATTGAGTGGTATCATTGTTTTCCTCAAGTCCTCGTACTGTATGTAAATTACAGCTCTCTAAGTTTAATTCTATTGGAACAAACTTAAAGTTTTTCACGTAACAAAAAAATAGAAACCTTTTTAATTCGTGTTAAATTGAGGATATTTCATTTTACAAACACATTATATTTTAACTTCATAGAATGGTCAATTATCTAAAACATTTGAGTTACATTTCCTTCAACATCAACATCAACAGTAGATACAGGATTTCAACTAAAAGGTTTTAAAGGAAGATTTTTAGAAATTTTCTTGAAATACTACGCGTATATTTTTTAAGTATTAATTGAATACAAATTTTATCCTTTTATTATGATTACCGTACTATTCTGTTCAGTATTTTTATTTGTTTATGTTTTCATTAGGATAAAATGCAACCTAGATTGGAATATTAATTGAACTGCTCAGCGAAATAACGACAATAGGCAACGAATGTTGTATTCAGAACGTGAACTTTGTTGTTGACAAATAAAATAGTGCATAACATTTATGTTAGATTGACAGGAAATTTCATCAGTATTTTATATAAATTATTTTTTTATGGAATTTCAATACGGTTTTTGGAATCACCCAACAATCCGAATTAATCATTAATTCCTTTGTATTCCATAAATTTTATAAAAGTGAAGTGTTTAACATACAAAATTTTAACTAATGCAGACATCATTTACCAGCCACTTTGGATTTTGATTTCCATAAGATTAATATTTAATATCAAACATTTCCTATACGCCTTTCATATTGCTCCAAATAAATTAATATTGATGTCATTTTAATACCTAAGGCCCTATGAAGTCAAAATTTTTATATTGTTGATGGTTTGATTGATAAACAACAAATTATTCTCAACATTTTTCATTCGTAAATGGACGCTTTTTCAGTAGTTTAATTTCGTAAATTGGTCTATAATCGTCATTTTAATTTGTCAGTGTCCTAGATATTAAAATTTCCTTTAAAATGTCATAATAATGAATGTTATCGACCAATATTAAGGCATAGCGGATGTTTAATTTAACATTAACCTTAAGGAAATAAAGTTTAATGGCGGCTTGCATCTTCCATTCTAGCGCCTTCACAACGGCCGCAAGGACCGGCATGACTTCAGGCAATGTTTTTTACCTTTATTAATAGCGGATTTCTAACGACCGGTCAAGTGCCAGCTTAGGTGGAGCTAGCTATACAGATAGTTTCGCGTCAGAAAATAGTTCATTTGTGGGTCATAACCAGAAGTAATTACTATAACACAAAGATTAATAAGAGTAATAATATAATTTTAATTCCCAAAAAATATTGGCCATAGTTTTAATTGCATTCGATATTTAAAAAGTATAATTTAATTAGACACCTTGAATTAAATAAGAATAGTAAATCAGAGAGGCAGGGTCAACAAAACAAGTGTGGTGGGAACAGTGAATATATTCACCAGAAGATAGCCTATAATCATGTAGCTTATTTGAAAGTTTAGATTTACTGCTGGTTATGTTTAGGCAAAACAATGGAAAAGAAAAGAAAAGTGGTGGCAAGAAAGTAAAAGTAGGCTAGGAGGGTCAGAGTGCCTCTCTTTCTCCCGTTTGAGTCATCGTTATGGACACAATACGTGTAACATATCAGAGTTACTGGCACGAAACGCCTACCGCCCGATCTAATCTTTATCCCTATGAATCGTATAGGATAAATTTAAGTCGAGCTAGACTCAATACAGATAGTTTTATAACTATTCCGGCATTTATCAAACATTTAAAGCGATTATTAGCTTAGATAAAAAAATAAAATGGATCTATTAAACATAAAATGTATTTTTTAAATAAGTTATTTCCTTAGCATGGTTTTTTTTCCTTAGCATAATGATAAACAAAATTTTCATCACTTGGACCGAAAGTTTTTTTTTGTGCTTGACAGCGATTCGCTTCACTCGTAAAATACAGCACAGAAAACCGCCACTTTTGGTCATACTGATGTATTTTTTTTATTTTTTTTTTTACTTCTGTTGAAACATTGTCAAATTTTTCTAGTTTAATATTGGCAAATAAAAACTCGTAAAACCTACAAATCTAACAGTTGAAAGCAAAACACTATCAAATAATGAGTAATATTAATATCTGAACAACAAGCCTTGCCTGTCCGTCACAAATTACCCAGCATTGCGCAACGGCTTTCAAATGTTCGACTCGGAGGTTGATTCCGTTTAACCAGACGTGCAATACGTGAGCATAACTCATCTCTTGTGCAGAGGAAGGTAAATATCCGAGTGCAAGGAGAAAGCTTACGAAACGCATCTGATACATCGTGTTATGGGGGGGGGGGGGGGGCACCAAGACCAATCAAATGATGATTTGTGGAGCCGTAGCTTCCGATCCCCCACCAATAATGAATAATTTGTAAAGGCAACTGACTATATAAGGACTTCGGCATGTTTAAACCATTATAGGTAGTAAGCTACTTTAATACGCGAAAGAACAAGTTAATCTTGGTAAACATGATAATGTATGTAGGCCTGCGAAAAAGTTTACCAATAGCTGATTTAGAAGAAGATTTCTTTGTTCGAATCCATTAAAATTTTTATCGATAGAAACAAAACTGCTCCATTTCAAGCAACGGTTACGATAGTAGTTTATTATAACAGATCTTAAATTTTGCGATTATTTCATATTTGTGTATACAATCTGTGAAACGCTCACAAAATTGCTCTATATTTGCATGCATACGAATGGAGTTCATATAACACTCGAAGTACACTCCGAGGCTTAACATAACCTTTTTCCTGTGAACTGATGAATAGGTTTCACTAATGTCCGGTGTTAAACAGCTTTACAGCTATGTACTTGATAATTAATCAATTTCTTTACCAATGTTTATCAAGTGGGAAAATTACGAAATTTAAGAGCTTGTAGGGATCTTCCTTTTAAATGGGTATTTACCAATTTACTTAATAAACAACTTCATAACGAGCTCTATCCGATGACACCAAAATAATTAAAATAAGTTGAAAACTATGGGGGGGGGGGGGTTCCTTGTACAAAAAAAACCAGATCTTGTATTTAATATGTATTATTTTACTGCTAAATAGTTCGATGTATAATAGAGTATGTTTCAACATTCTAAAGTGTGAGACAGCACTGGATCCTACAGCCTTTAGTTCCCGCCAAACACGCGTCACGGCTGCCAACGTGTTATTACACTGTGATAATATAACAGAGCAAACACAACTACAACTCGCCGGTGATCAGCAGCCCAGAGCCAGTCCTACAATCATCGGCACGAGCGTGTAGCGACGTCGAGAGGTGTTCCAGGCCCAATCATCTGTCTTTAGGAGGACGATTTAACGGATACACGTGTTCTTATTTCCTTGTTAACGTTTCGTCACGTAAAAATAATTTCAGTCTCCAGCAAATAATAACCGTAAAAAGGTTTACTCTGAAGTAAACGAAAAATACATACAAGTGAATATAGTAGTCCTACGAAATAAGAGTAAGTAACTATTTTTGTACGTACACTTTTGTATTTTCAAGTGTTTAATCGATACTCATGGTTTTTAAGGGGTTGGCAGGCCTCTTTTTGCCTTACTTTGCCATGTCCACATGAACTATTGGTCGGTGCGTGGATCATATTAGACAAAGTAAGGGAAGAGCCGCTACAGTACAAGGTGAATGTTACTGATAAAATTCACTGGCAGAACGCGGACCCACGACATCGCTGCCATGGTCCCGAAGTCCGGAGCGCATCAACTACGCCACCCGCCACCGACTCACCCGTAAATTAGATATACTGTACTAGTCTCATGTTTACAAACTCTGAAAGCAGTCTTCTGGTCACATCTTAAAACCTCTTATTGATCAAACAATCTTTGCAAATTTACATTAGAATATGATGGGATGCAGCTGGATAGGGAGCCTAGAGCTCTCGTTTTGTACCCTTAGGGGTGCTAAATAGATTCCGAGAAAAACAGACAAAGTTAGTGACGGTTTGAAACTAGACTCATTTTGCCATTATCCCAAGCCACCATTGGTCATGGAGCTATTTATACACTGACTACAAAGAATGGGGTTTTTCAGCTAATTTATTGTACCACGTCACTACAAAACTCTTCTGTGGTGTCAATTATGATGTAAAATTTGTAGGCTTTATGATGTAACTTATTTTCTATTTTTCTTTGTGGCAACCGTAAACATTGTTTGTCCATTCACTTTATTTTAATAATTGGTTGTGATTAGCCACAAGTAGGCCTATAAAACAACTTTTTGGATTTATACCGTTGCACTTCATCGTCCGCAACTGTGCAGTTTCTTGTTTTTATTTACTTGCTTTAGTATTGCATTTTTATTTCTGCATTAGTATTTACTTATTATGTTAGAGAAAATCTTGGGAATGTCATGTGAAGGTAGATAATTTACTATAAGGCAACAGTTTTTACCACACGATAATTCAGAAATATTACAAAAACACAACGATAATACTTAAAAACTCATCGTCAACTCATTAGTACAATAATTATTATGAAATACCATACATACAACTATTAGGCTGATCATGTCAAGTTTTTCGAAAAAGACATCTTTTAACATCAAACAAATAGTGGCATAGTTTTTTTATTGTTTACCCATTTCTTCTAGGCTAAGTGAGTTCGTTTTAAAAAGTAAGGAATTAAGAAAGCTTTAATTGTCTATTTTAAGCTGCGCAGTCATTCAGTTATTATTTTTAAATGTCAAAACACAGTGTAATTAAAAACTGCATGCTAAGTACAGTGGAGTACTTATAATATTCATTATTAATGATTTTGCAGTTAGCTTTGTTAGTGTTATCAATAACACCAATCAGTAGTTATAGTGTTAAGAGTATATAGCAATTATTAAGCAATTGACAGTACGAGTAGGTCGCCCAATCAACAGGATGATTAGTGGTTAGATACAGTGACTACAGCTATGACTAAAGTGGCTACGGCTACAGTGCCAACAGCTACAGCGGCTAAAGCTACAGCTACAGTGGCCACAGCTACAGCTACAGCGGCTATAGCTGTAGGTGCTACAGCTACAGCTACAGTGGCCACAGCTACAGCTACAACAGCTACAGCGGCTATAGCTGTAGGTGCTACAGCTACAGTGGCCACAGCTACAGCTACAACGGCTACAGCTACAGCGGCTATAGCTACAGTGGCTACAGCTACAGTGTCTACAGCTACAGTGGCTACAGCTACAGCGGATACAGCTACAGCGGCTACAGCTACAGCGGCTGGCTACAGCTACCGGGGCTACAGCTACAGTGGTAACAGCTACAGCTACAGTGGCTACAGCAACAGTGGCCACAGCTACGGACCAGCGCTACCCGCGGCTGTGGTACCGTTACCGCCGCTCTAATTAGATGGATTATCAAAGCTGCTCGTCGCCGCCCATTGTTGCAACTATTAGTGCAACAATAAACAATGCACCAGGACCGAGCCGTGCTCAGGGAAAGTGGCGAGCGGTCCGAGCCCGCTAAACCCATCTTACAATCGATCTCGCATGATCCTTTCACTTTTTAGCGAAAATTGGACCAACAAGTGATGAAAGTTTTGTTCACTTTCCCTCTATCGATGGTGGAAACTGTTATTTAATAATTATTATAAAAAAAACTTCAAGATAATAATTTTGGTCTACTGTACCCTGTTTTTATTTTCCAATGTTGGACAGGAGTTAAAGCCCAAATGCTAATTAGAATACTGATGAACTTATTTCAATTCACTATCAATGGTTAAATTTAAACATTTACTGTAGGTACGGTACTACCTAAATAAAAACTTTCTCAACTGAACAAAAAATATCATTAATTGTTAAAATTTATTATGGTTTGAACAAATCTGATTAAATTAAGTTTGTATAGACTTCTATTGTTGTATTAATTACACGGTGTCGCACTGACAGCTTCTTGATTGATTCAATACAATATACAACAATGTTCAGTAAACAATTGGAAAGTGCTCAACTAATGAAGAGTTGGTTAGGTTCAAGGCCAGATCAATGCTCGCATTGTTTCTACCACAACAATGCCCGACACATTCCGCGACAACCATGGATCATTAATTTTGCGACCTAGCTAATATGCACTTTTACTGTAAAAGTATAGCACACCACAAAAGCATATAGTAACAAAACTTATATAAAATATATATAATTGGGGAGCAAAATACGATGCATGTAAAAGTTTTGACATGTAAACCAAACTTTCATGTAAAATTTATGTTCTTATTAGTCTTTATCTGTATGTTAGGCCTACTGTATATCACTTTCATCAATGTTAAGTCACTTATCAAGAACTATATTGTTATCATTAAGGATTCACACTGAGGTCAGAGAAGAAACAACTTTGCCTACTGCATAACAACCATCTCTTTATTTTTTTTAATTATTATTATTATTATTTTTTTACTTTATTTACTTCATTTAATCTGTTTTTAACGCTTTACCAAGAAACCAAATAAACCTAAATTACATAAAATTATTTCTTTGGAAAATTTTGACCGCCTTAAAATAACCCCCAAGTTAAGAAATACATTATAATTAAAAATAAGTTGAGTTTTTACTAATTCAGGGTTTTAAAAAAATACGAGTCTATCTATTAATATGTTCACTCTTCACATAAATATAAATGGGAAATGTTCAGATTTTTTTCATTTCGGCTTCGTTAAGCCGCTCTCCGGCATTTAGTTTCTTACACTTTCATCTTATTTCTGTAACGAATTGTTGTATTAAGTTAATATTTAGCATGTACCGTTCCAACATACTATATATGGCTTGTGGATGAGATATTCTCTGGTGAGGAATAACGTCCGCACTAGTGAATACTAGTTCATCCTTAAAGATCATCCTCATAATTAGACCAATTCGTATATGTGAGGTCGAAATTGTGGTTCGGATCCCACGTTTAGCTGTAGGTCCCTAGGATACCATTGGCTGTTGTGCCATTAATTAACAGTCCTGTCTAAGGAGAATGTTGGCCTTAGTCAGTAACAGGACCACAAGATCGCGCCACAATCATCCTACACTCATCTCTCATTCATATTCAGGTTAAAATACCCACTATGTGAGGTCCCTGTCTCAAGATAGTGATATAGTGATCTATCTATATATTAATAGGCAAGCATGTTTCTTTTCCTCCTTTTTTCTCAGCTCGTGTGTATCGTAGGAGAAATCCGCGCATACAGTTAGAAAGGTACAGACCTGTAGATGAGCAGAATCGCATTATAATTTCCATCGGCCTCCAGGGCTACGCCCTATGGGCTTCAAAGTTTCAATGTTAATCTTATGGGAGAAAGATATTTGATTAAATCATTAGACAGCTGTTATAATAACAAAGCTAGCAAACCAGGAAGAACAGATGTTTCATTCAGTTATAAAACCTTTTCAATCCAACTGACTCAAGATGTATTGGGTTTTTTTTCGAATTTCGACCAGAGGGCGATCCCTAGTACTTATTTAATACGCTAAGGGTTTTTTTGTCTTGGGAACAACTCCTACAATTTTCAACCGATTTTCAAGTTTTTGGTGTCGTTGGATAGGGCTTGGTCTGTAGTTGTTTCCGCCAAAAATTGATGAGAGTCAGACTGAAAACAAAAGCGCTATCCAACATTGAAATCTCAAAATTTCGTATTTAAATAACATTGGGGACTGAATAAAGCATTTGAAACATCTGTTAATAATCAACTGTAAATACGTGTAGTTATTGACGATTAAAGATATTCAAAATTGGATTGGTCGGATGTCATTTATTAAGAGCTAAAGTAACATTTGTACTGTATTTAAATAAATTGCTCGATTTCGAGCAACACGTATACTAGTATAACATAAATGTTCATTTACGATGAAAATAATCCTACGTGTAATTTCAAAACGGTGGCCATTTTAAATCTTAAAATGCAAATCTATCGAAAACAATAAATTTTAACAAATTTTGGCAGGTACAAAAAATTGGCTATTTAATTATTTGAACAACGATACCAAGATCATAGTGATTGAACAAAAAAAGATGGAGTAACTGCGATTTTACTTATAAAAGTGTCAAAAAATACAATAGTTAGGCAGAGCAAATCTAATTTTTCATAAAACTAATTGTATTTACTCCATCATTTGTTGTTTGATATTTATAATCTTGGCATCATTGTTTCAATGGTTAAATATTCCCATACAGTCCTGTCTAAGGAGAATGTTGGCCTTAGTCAGTAACAAGACTACAAGATCGCGCCACAATCATCATCCTACACTCAACTCTCATTCATATTCAGGTTAAAATACCCACTATGTGAGGTCCCTGTCTCAAGATAGTGATATAGTGATATAACATAAATGTTCATTTACAATGAAAATAATCCTACGTGTATTTTCAAAACGGTGGCCATTTTTTATCTTAAAATGCCAATCTATTGAAAACAATAAATTTTAACAAATTCTGGCAGGTACGAAAAATTGGCTATTTAATTATTTGAACAATGATACCAAGATCATAGTGATCGAACAAAAAATGATGGAGTAACTGCGATTTTACTCATAAAAGTGTCAAAAAATGCAATAGTTAGGCAGAGCAAATGTAATTTTTCATAAAACTAATTGTATTTACTCCATCATTTGTTGTTTGATATTTATAATCTTGGCATCATTGTTTCAATGGTTAAATATTCCAGCTATTTGTGTCATTCTAAAATTTGTTAAAATTTACATTTCTAAGATATTTGATTTTCAAGATTAAAAGTGGCCGTAAATTCTAAAATGCACGTAGGAAAATATTATATTTATTTTTTGTTATTGGACCTTTACGTTAGAAAGGTCCCGCCAAATATTAGATTAATACAATGTTTCGTCACAGAAATTGTTAGGTAAGTGTAAACAAAGCCGAAATAGAATGAAAATTTCGATTTGTTTTTATGTGAATGCCAGTTTGCATTTTTGTGTCACCCTGTATATTACTCTAAGATCATATGCAGTTAACTTGAAGTTGTTTAAATAGGATATTTTATATCTAACTATGTTTTATTTTGACTTTATGTGTTATTGGCCAAAGTGTCATTCTGGCCAACATTTTAAACTATTTTTATAGTTACATTTCACTTTAATAACTTTCATCTTAAAGCAACTTACCGTTAAAGCGATTACCGGCGAAACGGCCGATAATCGGGCGAAATCGGCGTGACATTGCGGCGAACAGCCGCTCTGTTGAAACGGGTCGGGTCAATAGTTAAACGGGGCTTTTACAACGGGTGGGTAATTTATATGCATGTTTAAACCGACCATCTCAAATAGTAGCTTTTAGATTTCTCGTTAAAGTAATAATAAAATGGATCGTCGTAGTGAAAGGAGTAATTAGTTAACCAAGATTAGTTATCGTTAAGATCTTTTCCGCATTTGGAGCACATTTTGGATTTAACGAACTAATATTTTACTGTAATTAACGAGTGATGAGTGAGTGTATTTATCAAACTGAACGACTGTTTCGTTGTGTGAGTTGTAAGCAAACAAATGTTCTACTAATCTGGTTTGCTGAACGCATTCTTAGGCCTACTCCTTTTTGTAGCCTGGTTGTTAAAATTTGTTAAAATGGATCTTGAAAAAAGAGAAGTATCGACGGAATACTTGATTGGCTAGAATAAAAATTATAAGATTATTATTTTTATCATTCTGCACGAAACCAGCCTGTTTTTTGTACTTTCAATAGTACAAAAAATGTTTTTGTTTTGTCCTAGGACTCAAAAAATCAATCAGCTGTCTTTTTAGGTCCTAGGACTGAAAAGTCAGCTGTTTTCTCTCTAAGTGTTATTTATTAATTTTCTATGCAAAATAGTGAAATTCAAATGTTATAAAAGTGCCGTGTTTACAAACAGACGTGTCTCTTACCTACTGCTCAGTTTTTACATTATATTTGAAGTTTTTTGTTTCTAGTGTTATAATTATCTGTTAGTAAATAACTAACAGATAATTATACTATAAATTATATACTAAATTATATACTATAAAAAACTATAAATTGGACTTTTCAGTGGTATTTATTGTGTAAATTCTCTGACTTTCTACCAACTTAATTTTGCCTACCATAGTTGCTATGGCAACTCAAACTCAACAAACAACCTCTGGGGAACATCTCACTCACATGGATCCAGTCCTGCTGATCAAAGTACACACAATTTAGATCTAAACTGGACCAAAGTTATTTCCTCCAGAAAAAGGAGTAATAGTAATCCTTCATCTAGTCCTAGGCCCACGAAGTTTAGTCATAATCATAATAACACCCAAAACATGCATGCTATTCCTACCTCAAATAGGTTCCAACCCCTTGCTAACAACAATGAGAATGTCAGAAATGAGGCAAAGAGGAAAAAAGTCCCTCCAATCATTCTCAAAACCCATGTGAGATACATAGAGCTTTGCAAACTCTTGTCTCAGCTCGTCGGCAATGACCAGTTTAGGTGCTCTTCGTCTTTGAAGAGTATAACCATTCATCCCTTTTCATCGGAAGCTTACAGGAATATTGTTCACTTCCTGCGGGAAAACAAAGCTGAATTTCACACATTCCAACTTCCCGAGGACAAAGTTTTTAGGGTTGTTATCCGTGGTCTCCACAGCTCTGTTGATCCGAACACCATTAAAGAGGAATTGTCCTCCAAAAGGTTCTCCGTACAAAATGTAACTAACGTCTGGTCAAAAGATAAAACCCGACTTCCCTTGTTTTTTGTTGATCTTGACCAATCTCAGTCGAATGATAATATTTTTGACCTTTCCACTTTGCTTTATTCAAAAATCAATGTCGAAGAACCGCGTCCTAAGCGAATTATAGTTCAATGCATGCGATATCAACAACTGGGTCACACAAAAAAGTATTGTAATCGAGCCCCAAAATGTGTCAAATGCGCCCAGGACCACGATTCCTCAGTCTGCACCAAACCTAATACCACGCCAGCAACTTGTGCTCTTTGTGGTGGAAATCACCCTGCTAATTACAGGGGTTGCTCCGTCCATAGAGATTTACAGAACCGCCGTTCTGCAAAGACCACGACCTCAAAGGATCAAATTCCACCTCGCCAAATTCCCCCGACCCCTGATCTATCTCCTTCATCATTTCCACATCTTCCGAAATCAAACTCTCATCCTTCTCCCTCACCGCCGACTACACTTTCTACCTCAAACGCCGTATACCATAGTGAAGAGCACAGTTATGCCAAATGACTTCAAAGAACTAGCGATACCTCTTCCAACCATACCGACATTATTGTCTCACACTTAACTGCAATCCTCTCGGAGTTCAAGGCCCTTTTTTCTCCATTACTAGCCATGATGACCCAACTTATGCAGGCTCTCGTGAGTAAACATGACAAATAATCTATCAAATGTTTTTCTTACAGTCCTCCTTTGGAATGCAAATGGTTTGTACCAGCATGCACACGAACTAGAGTTGCTACTGCATGAAAAGCGTATAGATGTTGCATTAATCAGTGAAACTCATTTTACAACTAATTCAAGGTTTTTCATACCGGGTTATAAAATATACAGAGCTGACCGCCCCGATGGTCGAGCATATGGCGGTGCAGCTGTATTTGTGCGACAAACAATTCAACATTTTGCTCATCCTTCTATCACACCTACAGATTTCCTCCAGTCAGCAGCATCAACTTTGACGTTCAATAACAGTGAAATAAATTTTTCAGCCATTTATTGCCCTCCCAGGTTTGCAGTCAGTTCGAATGACTTCACAGATTTATTTTCAAACCTCGGTCCTCATTTTATCTGCGGGGGAGATTTTAATGCCAAACATATGCGATGGGGCTCCAGATTGGTTAACCCGCGAGGCCGCCAACTACTTCATTCTGTTGATTCTAATAATCTCAACATCTGTTCACCTGGCACACCTACATATTGGCCTACAGCCGCAAACAAAGTGCCTGACTTACTTGACTTTTTTATAACAAAAGGTGTACGTCAATTTTATACAACTATTACTTGCCTTGAAAATTCTCCATCTGATCTCAAATAATATTAACTATGTCATGTGTTCCTTTGGATAAAATTGAAAGCCTGTCCTTAACAAATGGAACGATGAACTGGGAGCTTTTCCGTACCAAACTTACATCATCTATAAATGTTAATCTTCCACTGAAGACAGGTGGCGACGTAGAAGCAGCGGTAGACCATTTGACTCAGGCCATCCAACAGGCCGGTTGGAGTTCACTAACTCCGAAACCCGCCAAAAAACGCGCTGGCCCTTGCTACCCCCAACACATATGTGACTTGATTAGGCAAAAACGAACAGCTAGAAGAAAGTGGCACCACAGTAGACTACCGTCTGACAAAACTGCTCTTAACCGCTCCACAAACCAACTGAAGCAAGCTATTAGGGAGTTTAAAACATCTACCTTTGACAGCAAGCTAACTAAACTTTCGCCTAATGATGGATCTCTATGGAAAACCACCAAACAAATACTTCACTACACTACATCTTCCTCTCCAATCAAACGTCCGGATGATTCATGGACTAAAACGGACAAGGAAAAGGCAGACTTATTTGCCGAACATCTGTCTGGGGTTTTTTGCCCTCATGAAGTACAAAATCAACAATTTTCAACTGAAGTTGAACAGTCTGCTGGAAACCCCTTGCCGATGTCCTTACCACCACCTAGAATCACTGCAAAAATCTCCCGGATATGATCTAATAACGAGCGAAGTTCTACGCGAGTTACCAAATTGTTGTATTACTCTACTGACTCAAATATTTAATTCTATTTTGCGCACTACCCATTATCCAATCCAATGGAAACTTTCCCAAATAATTCTAATCCAAAAACCGGGAAAACCTGCAGACCAAGTTTCCTCATACCGGCCTATTAGCTTACTACCTGTTATTTCAAAATTGTTCGAAAGACTACTTCTAACTCGACTACAAGATGTCGTTCAAGAGTGTAATGTACTACCAAATCATCAATTTGAATTCTGCTCTCGTCATTCCTCCATTCAACAGCTTCATAGAGTAGTAGATGTTATTGCATCCGGGCTAGAGAATAAAAAATATACAAGCGCTGTGTTTCTGGATGTAACCGCTGCCTTTGACAAGGTGTGGTATCCTGGTCTCCTATCAAAACTAAGATTTCTTCCATCTACATACTATTTGATTATCCGTTCCTTCCTAGATGATAGGTTCTTTATGGTAAAACAAGGATCGGAGTTTTCTGACTACAAACCAATAATGGCCGGGGTACCAGAAAAATCCTTATTGTCTCCTCTTTTATATAGCCTCTATACAGCTGATCTACCTGAAACTAACAGCACTAAAATTGAAACATTTTCTGATGATACCGCCACATTGAGTTCCTCCGAAAATCCCATGGAAGCATCAAGCAACCTTCAAAATCACATCAACATTCTGAGCAATTGGTTAAAAAACTGGAGAATTAAAGTAAACCCATCTAAATCGTCCCATGTCACATTTACATTAAGAAAAGGCTACTGCCCTCCCGTCTACATTGACAACTCAAGAATCCCACAAAACACTGAAGCGCGATATCTTGGCGTTCATTTGGACCAATGACTGACATGGAAAAACCACGTAACAACAAAGAGAGCTGCTCTCAATGCGAGAACAAAACAACTCTACCGACTTCTACACTTCAACTCAAAATTACCTGTTTAATTAAAATTACTATTGTACAAACCTCTTCTGAAACCAATATGGGCTTATACGGAATTCAAATTTTTGGATCTGCAAAATTCTGTCACTTGAAGAAAATACAAGCCTTTCAATCCAAAACTCTCCGTCTAATATCTGGCCCACCCTACTACGTTAGCAACAAAACTCTTCACGAAGACTTCAAAATTAAGTTTGTCAACGAAGTTGCAAAAGAAACCTACCACAAATTTTTCATCAAACTCGACAGCCATTCTAATCCCTTAATCAGTGACTTGTTTACATTAAGACTTCCTGGTGTTATTCGAAGACAATTGCGAAGGAAATGGAACAGAGACCTTTTGGACTAAGATCAAATTTACAGTTACCAATCAATCAAGAGTAAGACTACTGAGTTTTCTCTGATATGTTTTAATTTATTCAAGTTATTGTGATTTAATTAGTATTCATCAAATTTGCTCGTTGTATATTGTTACAGTTGCAAATAAAAAATTAAAGAAAAAAATGTTATAAAAACATTGTTTGAAAATAACATAAATGTAAAAACGGTAGATTGCTTATTTTGTAAATATAACCTTGTTTACTCGCCTACGGTTCGATGGGGGCTCCGCCCCCATGCCCCCTCAGGGGTTGCCCAGAAATTCGTTAATTGTTGTTTAAGTGGCATATAATGAACAGAATACATATAAATATAAGAGTTTGTAAATGAGCAAAATAGCAAAATAAATGAGTTTGTCATTTATTTATAACATAAATTAACTCTCACGACTGAAGAAATAACCTAAATTTGAACTTATGCAACTAACTCAATCTAAGGAATAAAAATATATTCGCCTACGGCTCGTTTTCAGAGACTCTTTCCCCAAACCCCCACCCTAATTCCCCCGAATTCTATAAAGGTTAATGGAGTTGTGAATAAATTTATTATGTAGGTATTGTATAAGTATTTACTTAAAATTATAAAATACGTATAAATAAATATATGAAAAAATTAAATGGATTAACTGCATAAAAATGTGCAGTAGATCATCGAAAACAATGAAAAATTCCATTAAAACAAAATAATTGGAAATCTTAACAAAGTGGATAAAACTTGCCAAAAACCCCTTTTATTTGCAAAAATACTATTCAGTTACTATCCTTCAATTAGTTGTGTTGAAATTCCAGGGAATAACATAACGATCCAGTAATATTGAACATACAATGATAAATACATAATGTAATATTTGCATTCATTACAATTCCTTCATTTCAGTTTTTAATGGTGTTAAACTTTTAAATTCACCTAATTTCCTAAAAAATTACTGTCAAGGCAAATAAAAAACTTCAAGCTTCTAAATACAATAATACAGTAGTTACTAACAAAAGTATGTTAAATAATGGTTAAAATATTAAAATTACCATACACATCAAAGGACGTATGTTTTAGCCGTAGGACCAGGTCAGTAAATAACAATCAAAGTAAAACAATCAGTTGCTTGATAGGCTATAGCAATTGGTTCCGACTCACAGTCAAAAGAAGAATACGTGATATTGAAAATCATCATGATAATTTTTAAGTTTGATAATTTAATTGATATTGGTACTGTGCAAGATATGTCTATGTGCAAAGTGAAGGTTCTGAGTAAAATATTATAGTAGTTGTAAAATTACGTCTACATGGGATAAAATTCCCCGCAAAAATAAATAAACATTTCATTATGTTTAATTGTGTGGACTGGGGGGCAAAAACTCATAGAACCAAACTTGTAGTAACTTGAAAGATGTTCGCGAGGATTGCCTCAAATGTTATAAATAAATGCTAGAGTAGAAAAAAATAATGTCATATTTATTTTGGGTAAAAATGTTTGGTCGCTAAATTTTGAAATCAGATAGTTTTCTGGGACAGGAAATAAAAAAGGTTTTTTATTTTAAATGAAAATACTGTACTGCCACCTTTTTAAATTAAACATTAACTTAGTACGCACCAAAAGATCAATCAATTGTGTAATCTGCTATTTTAGTTAAAATTTTTGTTGAATTGTAAAATTTAAATTAGCATGCTATCAGGTAAAGTCAATGATGTACTTCCTAATGAGTTCGTTAGAAATTAAGTGCCATCCCAAATAAAGAACCAATTTTTGGGAGGACTATCGTGCAAATATGACACTGACTTACCGGGTGTCTCATACCAACCTTGCACCTCTTTTATAATTGTACAAAAAAAAAAAACAAAAAACAAATTGTGCCGTTGTATGTAAACATATTTTGCTCTGTTGATTGACACTGATTTCGATACAGAGGGGACCAGACGTAATTTTGAAGCAACTTTAAAATTTAATATTTTAAACCCTAATCATACTGATTTAGAATAATAAATAGCATGACATTATTTTTTTTTACTGGGGAAAATTTAACATATATTATGTCTGAACATTTTACATATAACAGAACTTACCAAACATGTAAATGTCTAAGAACCTCATTTAAAATAATATACCATCATAAAACATCAATTATCACGTGATTAGTTTTACTAAACATTTAAATACATGTTCATTAATCTCCGTCATGTTGTAAATTTATTAAAAAAACATTTTGGACCAAACTGACAATTTTAGTTGGAAACGTATTTAAAAGAGTAAGACATTTTTGTGCCGAGACATTTTTGCTTAACCTAAAATGCTCAGAGAAGAATGAGGAAATCTAAATTTCAACCTCAAATATTCAATAAACTGCTAAAATTACGAGTACAAGATCAAATTGTAAAGTTTTCTTAAAAACCGTGTAAAACTAAAAAAAATTATTTAAAGTGAGGGTTTGTATTTGACATCAGTGACTTCCTGTCTGGAGAGGTAATTTCAGATACACCCTGTACATTGAAATTACTCTCGGTGGATAGACCGCTTTACCTATAAAGGCACAATTGGAAAAAGGGTGTTTCGGTAATCCGCGACTCCCAGTATGTTGGCAATTTTCTCAATAATACAGGTCGGTAAGTTTAGTTCTCGCTTGGGAATCACTCTGTAGTAAGTGATATATAGGAGATCTACTTTACCGACATTTGACGAATTTCTGATACCCCGATGAGTGAGTTACACATTCGGGAGTATATAATTTAGACTCGCCTACGGCTCGATGGGGACTCCGCCCCCATGCCCCCTCAGGGATTGCCCAAAAATTCGTTAATTGTTGTTTAAGTCGCATATAATGAACAGAATACATATAAATATAAGAGTTTGTAAATGAGCAAAATAAATGAGTTTGTCATTTATTTATAACATAAATTAACTCCCACGACTGCAGAAATAACCTAAATTTGAACTTATGCAACTAACTCAATCTAAGGAATGAAAATATATTCGCCTACGGCTCGTTTTCAGAGACTCTTTCCCCAAACCCCCTTCCTAATTCCCCCGAATTCTATAAAGGTTAATGGAGTTGTGAATAAATTTATTATGTAGGTATTGAATAAGTATTTACCTAAAATTAGAAAATACGTATAAATAAATATATGAAAAATTTAAATGGATAAACTACATAAAAATGTGCAGTAGATCATCGAAAACAATGAAAAATTCCATTAAAACAAACAACAAAGTGGATAAAACTTGCCAAAAACCCCTTTTAATTACAAAAATACTATTCAGTTACTATCCTTCAATTAGTTGTGTTGAAATTCCAGGGAATAACATAACGATCCAGTAATATTGAACATACAATGATAAATACATAGTGTAATATTGGCATTCATTACAATTCCTTCATTTCAGTTTTTAATGGTGTAAAACTTTTAAATTTACCTAATTTCCTAAAAAATTACTGTCCAGGCAAATAAAAAAACTTCAAGCTTCTAAATACAATAATACAGTAGTTACTAACAAAAGTATGTTAAATAATGGTTAAAATCTTAAAATTACCATACACATCAAAGGACGTATGTTTTAGCCGTAGGACCAGGTCAGTAAATAACAATCAAAGTAAAACAATCAGTTGCTTGATATAGCAATTCGTTCCGACTCACAGTCAAAAGAAGAATACGTGATATTGAAAATCATCATGATAATTTTTAAGTTTGATAATTTAATTGATATTGGTACTGTGCAAGATATGTCTATGTGCAAAGTGAAGGTTCTGAGTAAAATATTATAGTAGTTGTAAAATTACGTCTACATGGGGTAAAATTCCCCGCAAAAATAAATAAACATTTAATTATGTTAAATTGTGTGGACTGGGGGGCAAAAATTCATAGAACCAAACTTGTAGTAACTTGAAAGAAGTTCGCGAAGATTGCCTCAGATGTTATAATTTGGCCGCTAGAGTAGAAAAAAATAATGTCATATTTATTTTGGGTAAAAATGTTTGGTCGCTAAATTTTGAAATCAGATAGTTTTCTGGGGCAGGAAATAAAAAAGCTTTTTTTATTTTAAATGAAAATACTGTACTGCCACCTTTTTGAATTAAACATTAACTTAGTACGCACTAAAAGATAAATCAATTGTGTAATCTGCTATTTTAGTTAAAATCTTTGTTGAATTGTAAAATTTAAATTAGCATGCTATCAGGTAAAGTCAATGATGTACTTCCTAATGAGTTCGTTAGAAATTAAGTGCCATCCCAAATAAAGAACCAATTTTTGGGAGGACTATCGTGCAAATATGATACTGTTTTAACGGGTGTCCCATACCAACCTTGCATTTCTTTTAAAATTGTACAAAAAAACAAACAAAAAACAAATAGTGCCGTTGTAGGTAAACATATTTTGCTCTGTTGATTGACACTGATTTCAATACAGAGGGGACCAGACGTAATTTTGAAGCAACTTTAAAATTTAATATTTAAAAACCCTAATCATACTGATTTAGAATAATAAATAGCATGACATTATTTAATAATATACCATCATAAAACATCAATTATCACGTGATTAGTTTTACTAAACATTTAAATACATGTTCATTAATCTCCGTCATGATGTAAATTTAATAAAATAACATTAAGTTTAACATATATTATGTCTGAACATTTTACATATAACAGAACTTACCAAACATGTAAATGTCTAAGAACCTCATTTAAAATAATATACCATCATAAAACATCAATTATCACGTGATTAGTTTTACTAAACATTTAAATACATGTTCATTAATCTCCGTCATGTTGTAAATTTAATAAAAAAACATTTTGGACCAAACTGACAATTTTTGTTGGAAACGTATTTAAAAGAGTCTAAGACATTTTTGTGCCGAGAAATTTTTGCTTAACCTAAAATGTTCAGAGAAGAATTAGGAAAATCTAAATTTCAACCTCAAATATTCTATAAACTGCTAAAATTACGCGTACAAGATCAAATTGTAAAATTTTCTTAAAAAACGTGTAAAACTAAAAAAAAATTTTAAAGTGAGAGTTTGTATTTGACATCAGTGACTTCCGGTCTGGAGAGGTAATTTCAGATACACCCTGTACATTGAAATTACTCTCGGTGGATAGACCGCTTTACCTATAAAGGCACAATTGGTTAATGTTATAAAATTTCTTAAAAAGGGTGTTTCGGTAATCCGCGACTCCCAGTATGTTGGCAATTTTCTCAGTAATACAGGTCGGTAAGTTTAGTTCTCGCTTGGGTATCACTCTGTAGTAAGTGATATATAGGAGATCTACTTTACCGACATTTGACGAATTTCTGATACCCCGATGAGTGAGTGAGAGAGTGAGTTACACATTTGGGAGTATATAATTTAGAAGATAATGTTGTAATAATGTTTCTGAAAGCCTGGAATTAGTAATAAAACAGATAATGGTCTTAAAAAGGCTGGAAGTAGTATAGATATTTGACCAAAGGTCTGGAAAATAGTATATTTCACCACTAGTCCGGAAAGTGACCCATTTCTGGGCGAGATAGTGTTTTACGCGCGAGGCGAAGCCGAGCGTGGAAAACACTATCGAGCCTGGAAATGGGCTTTCCGGACGAGTTGTGAACGATACTTTTCATCACGACGCAATTATTAATAAATGTGGAAGTTTTAAAGGAGGATTATTTTTGTAAATTTTTCGCCATTGGACAAAGTAAACAAAGCTGGAATTCAAAATTTAATTTGTTTTAAACCCAGCTGATTGTTGCTGTACGGAAAAGTTTGTTTACCTTGGACGGAAAGTAATGTTTACAAACATTACTTTCCGTCAGTAAAATCAGCTGACGGTGACAGTTTGGGAAATGACTACTTTCCAAGGTCTCAGCTGTACGGCAAGTTGTCACTTTCGTATACGGAGTGATAAAAACAAAATTATTGTGTATTTCATAGCAAAAATTTGGAAACAATGATTTTTTTAATTGCCTTATTTTGTTCCCAGGGTAACTCAATAATTACTGATCAAAACAGTTAATGTAAATTTTTGATTAGTTGGGAAATAAATTACATTAAAATAAATTACGATTTAAGGTGTTTTTATTTTTTATCTTCCTATATTTACTGCTTTGTTCTTTATGTAATTTATTGTTAGTAATTAAGTGTTCTTGAAAACTGATGTGGACTTTTGAGATGACTCGTTTTGTTTGATTTAATTCGTTTTCTACTTTAATTTGTGATTTCAGGTAAGTTTAACAAAATCTCTCTAGGCTGAAAAACAATCTAGGCCATTTTTTACGCAAACTTATTGCTGAAAAATGTTTTTTAATGCCAATTTGGATGAACTGACAAATGTTTTTTTATCAGGGATTATAGTATTTTTCTTTTTATTAAAAACTTTAATCTATGGCAAAATTTCGATAGTTAAAGTTACCTGAAGCTTCATTATTTATAATGACGCTGAATATAGAAAAGTCGTATAAAAGGCCTTAAAAATTCTGGAAATAGCTATTTGTGTATTATGAGCGTAAAGTACGTAATTGCCACTGGAGAATTAATTGTGCGGCCAAACAATTCAAGAGCGGCAATGATTATTGGCGCTCGTAATACACACAAGATTTTTCCTACCACCAGAATTAATGTTTTATTGTATACAAAATGAAATTTAGGTTATTTTTAATTTTTTTTCTGTTTGAACATACGATTAACTATCAAACATAACCTCAAACTAAAAAAATGCAATTACTAAACGACAACAATGACCAACAGCTGTAACATGGTTTGTAATAACAGCTGAATTTAAATTGCTGCTTGATTTAGCGTGCGGTAAAGAACATTGCCGCTCTAGAGCGAAAAAGAAACGGAAACCGGAAATGCAGTGTTTTGCGTAGGGTTTACAGGTGTGGCAATGTGATTACTTCCATGCAGTAGTAGGAAAAAGTCATGAATTTTGATTATGAATTTTGTTAGACACCCTGAAATAGCGACCTTTAATTTGAAGTGCCTGAGGATTTTTTCAACCTACTGTTACAGCAAAAGTTGTTCTCATGTAAAGAGGAAAAGATCAAATATTGATCATATAAAAGATCTTTCCCTGAGCTGCCCTCTTTTAGATAGCTGTGTAAGTATTAGTTTTGAAAACTATTTTCTAAAGTCCGAAATCGTTTTAAGGAGTTTAAATTTATTTATATTACGACTATTTCCAGCCCAGTATAATTTTGCAGGTCAAGTCCTTGAAATACCTATATTTTTTACATGTGTTCGTTAAAATTAAAAAGTATTAAAATTAAAATTTATACCAGGAATATCAGGCTCCTCAATTGAGTAAATTCCATTTGCCTATTATAAGGCAGTTACCTCAACACTTTCGATGAGCATGCCCTTGCCCAGTAATGAGGCATAAGCCCAAATTCGTCAGGGGTCGCGGCGCTGTGGTACTATAGATGCAATCTTCAGTAATTAACATAAGATGGCGCTGGACCCCTAATAACACCAGTTTTTACTTTCTCTGTTTTCAGAGAGAGTGTCGTGACTGAAAACGGTTCTAATCCATAATCCTTCGAATGATTATGGATAAGTGGTTTAAACCTACCAGATAAGTATTAATCAAGATTTGACTATTCATCGCAATTCAATTTATAAGTGTCCCTACAACTTTTACTTTCGCGGACTTGTGTTGGAGGCTTGCAAGTCCAAACTGTGAATTCTATGTTAATAGATACTACGAACTAAAGGTTTAAAATTAGAAACTTGAGAAGATTTGCTACTAATTGGGGTAGATTTTGTATTATTGGAAACTATGTCTTGGACAGTTTTTTCTAAAACAGAACACGCTATCAAAAATGGGAAAATAAAAAACACATTCTTAAGTTTTAACATGGTACAAACAAATTTAAAACTGTGTTAATTTTCTGTTATTTTCCAAGCGATATATCACCAAAAGTTTTACACGATTTCAATGATTTTTACATTACTTTAAAGCGAATATAAACTACTAAAATACAGATGGAATCAAGTTCATTTAGTCCTCAAAACAGAAGTGTATAAAAATTTCAAATATAAAAACCATAATTTACTGAAATTTTTTATCATTTATATTTTTTGATCTATGAAAGTTACAGACATAAATCTACCTAACTTTTTAGCTACATTTAAGAGTAAATGGTAAAAAAATATATAAACTCCAACAAGTAGTTTCTGAAATATATCAGTTTTAATCCTAAAAAAACACAAAAAATCTAACTTTTGGAAAGCAACATTTGACCAAAACAACTTTTACTTTAAAAATAAGGCTAAATTTGGGAATTCTTTACAAGTAAAGCGGTTTTTTTTTCTTTACAAGTTTTAGTTTTATTACACATATATTTACACAGCGTTTTAGCATAAAACTAATGGCGTTTAAAATGGTTAACATAACCGAAACTCAAACTTCGAAGTATATCCCTTCACTCAAATAATCACTAAAAGTTTTTTTTCGAACACTTAGTGTATAAGGTGGAAAATTAATTTCTGTTGCATTTTTCTTACGTAATATGACCTGAGAAACAAAAAAATAATAAATAAAATATATAAATAAAATAAGATTTAGCTATAAGTGGCAAATCCCATTAAATTTGCTTTTAGGCCATTAAATATTGGATTCTATACTTTTTTCATGGGATAAGATGTAAAAGCATTCATGAGGAATTTCGTAATAATATTATAATTACTAAATGAGTTCATGAATCTAAAGATGGCGTTTACTACTTTTGCAATATTATCATGCAATATCTTGGAACATATGTAGTCATGGAAATATAATATTTTGTGCCAATGGTCATTTTGCAATAAAATTTCATCGTAAATATCATGCCATAAGAGTATTTTTAAATATGTGTCTCAGTAAAAACAATAGATCAAGGAACACTTTTTTAATAATTTATACAATAAAAACATGCAGGTCAGTTACAGTTAATTAAATCAGCGTGCCTTGTTTTATTGAAAGTGGTCTTTTTTATTTAATAAACCATTGTTTTTTTTTTAACTTTTTATCTTAATTTTACAATTTCGTTGAGTGTTTCAGGGATCCTCATATAAAGAGCGTTCTGTCCGCCTTCTGGTTTCGTGACCCACTTCCTTGGTCTGCTAGACGTCCTTATATTAATAATGTCAAATTAGACGAACCAGTCAGCAATTTTCTACGGTTAATTTTCTACTTTCTTGGAGAACGGCGAGAAGCAAAATGAAATGACGGGGTCAAGGGCAAGATATACGACAGGGGGCGTGTCGCGCATATCGCGGCGATACGGTTACTGTGCGACCAGGAAATGTCGCGGCGGCTCACCCGACGTGAGATTTATGGTACTAACAAAAAAGGTGATTTCACCTTATTATAAGGAGAATAGTGGGTGATGATAAAAGGTTATGAAGTTAGTATGACGATTATTTTGTTAGTTGTTGGCATATAACTTAAAGACTATGATTGTATTCATTCGTTTAATTTATTAACTGGCTAACCTTGGAACATTTCCGCACCAAGAAGACTGATCTAGACCAAACCTCAAACCACAGGTCAGAGAGCCAGAATCAATTACGGATTGTGGGCGTAAGTCGGATTTAGTCATAGGCTGGTGAAATGTGATAAACAGTGATAAAGTGCAATAAGTTGTTAAATGGGTACTACTACAGGTTTTAGTTTAATCTTGTGGTAGTCTCACACTATATGCTGGCCACCGGTGTGCGTAAAAGCATTTTCTGCCTTTTCTTCAAAACAAAAAAGGCCTTGAACCTATGAATAACTTCACTGCTGAGTGGTGTAGTAAAATGCAGTTTCACTCTACTTGAGGGGAAAAATTTTTGGTACCCTAGATTTTAAAATATTTAAGCGAAAATATATTCTCTTAAGAATGATGGAAACAAGAATAACCACAGGGAACAACTTGGTAACTCACAATCTCATACTTTTTCAGGAGAGACGTTTCAAGTTTCCTAAGACAGAGAACGGTTGTAAACAGTAAAGATATGACGATTTACTGTTATTTTTTAAATTTTATAAGTGTGTGTGTATTTTTTTTAAATTTGTTTGTAAATAAAATTCAATAATAAAATACATGTCTAGGACTTACCAAATTTTCCCTGATATATATTCATTATTAATGTCACCGTAGGTGTATAAGGAAATCAATATGTGTGTATTCCACAACAACTTGATTTCATTTGAGAAAGAATATAAAAAAAAACTAGCATTGTGATGTAAAACTATCAGATGGAAAGTAATAATGAAATAAAAAAATAACGACACATTCTACATTAAAAGGTAAAACCTCTTAAGAAGAAATCAACAAACTCCCCTTCATACTATATTTGTCTTTAAACATATTCACACAAGGAATAAAGTTTAAATAATTTACTAAGAGTACAGTAGACCACCGATGGGAGGGTCCCAGTGACGCAAGCGTGGCAGGGGGCGCGGAGGCTCCCGGCGTTACTGGCGATGATTGTTGCCGAAGTCGCTCGGAGGCTATTAATTACACAGCGATATGCAGCAACTCGCAGCGGGCGACGGTCGCGTGCTTCGGATTACTGGCCGAATTGGAACACAGAACAATAATTTACCGGTCCTGTATAGAATACAAAACACAAACTGCTATTCCTACACACTTAAAGAACATCTATCTTTTATAATTACTGTAATTGAGCATGTAATAATTTTACTATCTTACTTACGCTAAATTGGGTACAAATTTTATTTCCGTCCGTAACAAAATCCTTGAGCTGACAACAATATTTTCCTTTCATAACGTTTGAAATATGTTTAACACGTAAACGTCGCATTATCACTAAAATAAGTAGTTTTATAATACCCATAGGAAACCACACCTTTCTTTAGGAAATGCAGAAAGTTCTGAGTAAAAAAGTTATAAGTTCCCTCTTTGGACTTTGTTTTGATATAATGTAGGTTTGTATTTCATATTTAGTGAGTTTCAAACAAATATTACAAAATATATATACGAAACATCTGTAGTTGAAAATAACATAAAAGGATTAGTTTTAAGTGGTTAATGTGTCAGTTAACTAAAAACTTCATTAAAATCAATTTGGTGTACCGGAGGCTATGTGCAATAATATAATTTTTGTTGTAACTTATAACATAATAATGTAAAAAAGGTGCAATAATATAATATATACTGTAACTTGTAACACAAATATGTAAATATAAAAATGTGTGGTGGACTTCAAGTATTAAAGTTATCACTTAGATGGAAACTGGCTCCGCTTACATCACTGTTTTACGTTCAGCGGTTTCCTCTGTATAATACGATACTCTGCTTCCCACTTCGCGGTGGTTTAAACCAGAGATAAATCAAACCTCATTATTTCACAATCTCAGGTTTAATATTCAACACGCCCATATAATCTTTTCACACAATAAATCGTCGAATCTTCGGAACACGATACTATAATTGAGCGACCTCTCGTCTCCAGTTTCCAATTTTGAAGCTAGCGTATAAACCTATGCATATTTCGAAACGATGCATTACTATGCATGGATCGATGCGGCACGCGAACCTATCGATATGCTCAGCGGGAGCGACGGATCCGATATCGACATAGGGAAGGAGTAGACATGCGATATCACCATATCACCACCACTGCTGATGTATAAGGGTCGCCACATTAGTTGACGATTGGGAGAACAGCTGTGATAGGCGAGGGGGAGACGGGATACTTTTAATAAAACAAGGGGCTTACTAATATGTTGAAAATAATGGAACAGCTGATTATAGGATATTTTAATCCCATATCACCACCATTACTGAGACAGCTCGGTGGTGATAGCTGGATCAGCATCCATGTTACTAGGCGGATATGCTATATCACCAAATCACCACCATTGCTGATACGGCTGAATGGTGATAGCTGGATCAGCCACCACCAGTAATTAGGTGGATATGTTCACCATATCACCACCATTGCTGATACGTCTGGGTGGTGATAGCTGGATCAGCCACTACCAGTAGGGAGGCGGACATGCGATAATTCCATATCACCGCCATTGCTGATACGACTGGGTGGTGATAGCTGGATCAGCCACTACCAGTAGGGAGGCGGACATGCGATAATTCCATATCACCGCCATTGCTGATACGACTGGGTGGTGATAGCTGGATTACTACCACGATTAACGCCTCAGGTCTTAAAAATAACTTTGCAAACGAAGTACTGTCCAAGTCATTATTAGGCTAGTTTACTATCACTGTATCACTTGAACTTCGATGTGAAACTTATTGGATTATAATAATTAATATTACTGTTCATTTATTAAGTGCAGGATGAAATTATAATGATTGGGTTCGTCATGTCTAGATATTATCTAGTCGTCATAAAATTTGTCGGTTTATAACTATGCTTGAATTTTATTGGAGCCAAAACCAGTTTATTCAAATAAATTTCATACATGAGAAGCTTGGCATACTTAACTTGTTATTAATTTAACAGCCTAGCTTTTGGCTTACATATATAGAACTATTAAAACATTGAATGTAACAAAATAAAACAATCCGCGTGTTGAAAGAAAAATAACGAATGAGTAATGAAATAGCCATTAACTGATTGTAACTAATTCTTATACTTATATAAGCCTATATACTTAGTTTTAGCTTTAAAAAAGTACATCATTTTAGTTAAATTATTCAGTTTGTTTACTAAAGAGAGGAAGGAGAGTACTGAGTAAACAGACAGATTAAATATCTAAAGATATCGGTTTTTAATTATTAAGAATTTAAAAAGATGTTTTGTTAGTTTATATAGATTTAAATTTAATATATGTTTGAACTAAACAACGTTTATTTTCTATTAAACATTGTATAGTGATTCACGAATAAATCTGCTAAATGAGGAATCCAGGCCATGAACTAGCGACCCTTTCTGGAGCAAAGATTTCCTAGTTTCTAGTCCCCAGGCTCGCCATAGAAGGTTGCACAACCTAATTTGATTCTTTAATGAAACGTTCAATAAATAACGATCGTCTATCGCACCGACCGGTTAGTGATTTACTCGCATCTTTGTAAACAACTCACAAGACAAGCGGGTCCGACCACATTCACGGCTTCGATCTGTTACAAGATGTATAGTGCAGACACTGTAGTGAATAGGTTAAACATTTAGCGATATACTAAGGTAATATTAATAGTTACTCAATCCATCTTAAGGTAGGTTTACACGTGAGAGTTTTTCACTCTCAGAGAGTAGTTAGTTCTCTCATAAAAAACTCAGACAGCTGTTGATAGTATTCGCAGGAAACTGTCTGGGATTAACCATCTTGGAAAATTCTCTGGTTGTGTAAACACCTCTGAGAGTACATGCTGAGAGTAAGAAACTCTCTGAGAGTGAAAAACTCTCATGTGTAAACCTACCCTTAATGGTTGTTGTTACTTTATTTTATTAAATGGGATAAATATGCAAAAAATAAGTAAATGGCCTATAAAAAGCCTCTTTGCCCAACTTCTTTTGGTTTGATAGTAAATTATAAATTAACTTTAGTTTGTAGACGATGTCGGTAAAATATGCAATAAAACTAATAAAGCTTAAAATTTTAACATGAAGGAGTCAGTCTATACAAGTAGTCAAAACAGCTATATAATGTTTAGAGTATGATATTACTTCTAGAATCGTGATGAAATTTCGTGATTGACCACAACTGTTTACCATGAAATCGATCTCAGTTGTCGTTAGTGCGAAGCTACGCCTGGTTTGGAAACGTAAGACACAAGTGACCATGTTTTGGATGACCGATTTCCCCAGAAGGTAAGGCGGACCGCCGATATTGCGGTGAACCGTTTCCTCATTCCCGATTTTAATTAGAGATTTGCCAACATTAATTGGGTTTGTTTAGAGGTGTTCAATCCAGCGGAACACCATTGCTCCTTCATCGAGTTAAAGCCCAGTTTCAAAACTGATACAAAACACGTGATCTTGCAACAAACCCATCGGTATCAGTTTCAGGAGTGGATTTTATGTTTGTTTCAGCGGCTCGGATTCCATTATAGATCCACAGTTTTCATATCTGATGGAGCGTAGAGTGTGTTCTCACAATCGGGGAGGGATTCTCCGGTGTCGTATTTCGTGGGAGATTTTCCCGATAATAGAGGCATCTCAAATATTCTATATTCGCTTTAAGAGATTTATCTCAACGATTTTTATTTAGAATAAAATCAATAAGATATCTAATCCTAAATATTCTAGAACTTAAACTTAATTTTATTTTACTGCACACTTTGATATATTTTGTAAACTTTATGTTGAAATGAAGCAGTGGCATTAAACTTACCGTTTTGAACTAAGATCATCTTATAAAGATCACGAGTTTCTAAAAGGGTTCTTTACTCCCAGGACAACTGAAACTGGTTTATACTAGTTGCGAAGTTGACATTGGGTACAGCAAACGAAGTTGTCATAACACTGTGGTAAGTCTTTTGGCTGTCAACTATGACAATTTCCCTTCCTTCATAATCCATTCATGCTCAAGACAGTGGGGGGTTAATGCGAACTGCATGTAAACCCCTAGCTGGAACATATGTAGGCAGCAGGGGGTGAGGAGAAATGCTATGGGCATGGAAAACCTTAGCTGGAACATATGTTCAAGACAGCAGGGGTTGAGGAATGCGACAGGCATGGAAACCCCTAATTGGAACATGAGTGGACAGTCCCGTGTCTCACCCTTGCTCTTCCTTCAATATCCCATCCTTCCGTGGGTTTGCGCAAAATGCCCATTGAGAGGCAGACGTGCTCAACGTCTCCTTCGGCCGGGGTCTCCTTATCCACCAATAACAACAATAAGGGTTCTTTACTGCTCAAAATTATTTATTTGTGCTTTTTGTAAACAGGATTATCTTTAGTGCTTGACACTAGTGTGAAGTCTAGACAGCTATGTAGAGAAGCTTTTTCTTCAATCTTTGGCCCTGAAGGGAAAATTATTTGATCTTTTGTTGTTGTATAGTCTCATTAATGATGAACTTGATTGTCGTGACTTGATGGCCAACAGTGACATAACCATTCCCAGGGGGACCAGCTCGCATACCCCTTTTAGCAGACGATACTCTCCTGCTTACTGTCTCTACAATACTGGCATCAACATACTTAGTCATGAGGCAAGTCATTAGTCACTGGGCACCTATGTTGATTTCTTTGGGGGCTTTGTTGGCAGTTTCAACACCAGCCTTTGTAGATTCTTGTGGAGCCTGACAAAACCTGCAAATTAATTGTTGTGTAACAATACGCTTGACCGAATAATATTTTCCAGTTTGTAGTCTAAAAAACAACAGGAAATTTCTATATCTATAAAATTAGTGGTATAGGATAATAGATTTATTAGTCAATATGGTTCTTCTGGAGCCTATTCAAGAAAACCCATTTTATTCACAAGTTTCCTACATTTTATGAGATGCAGATGCATTCAATGGTGAGTGACTAGGGAGAATATTAGTGATGGGTGGGTGTGATGGATCAGATGAGGTTTAACTTTGTTACTGACAAAGACCGGCTGAAGCATTTGTCAGGATTAATAACCCAACATCTCTGAGTGCGTAATATAATGAAGAATTAGTACATCAACAATAATAATGAATCGTCTCGTCTACGATATATTTCATTCTATGTAATCTCCGCAACAACAATAAATGTCTAAGAATTGTAACCAACAATCCCAGAGGATGTAGAGCTGTGAAATGGTCAATCTCCAAAACTTTCTAAAGACATTAATTTCGCACGGCAACGACATACCTACGCAAAACGATTGACACAATGACCCTGTCAGTGAGAATATGAGGCGGAGATATGGTCAAGGTGACGGATGGATACAACCTTCATCGTCTTGTAACAACCGGTCCAGAAAGGATCCGCACCAAGTAATGATGGACATAATCGCATTTATCATCTTAGTCTCTTTATATCACATGACACTTCAAAATGTAAGCGCGCGGTCAGAGCTTACTTACGACTCCTGAATATTATGTATTTTTTATTGTAAAATGTTTCCCCTAAAGGACGGTAAAGAGATCATTCTATTTCATTGTTGAAACGTTTTTTTGTAATGTTATGTAATTTTTCGGCTGCACACATGTGCCTATTTTTCCAATCGTGTGAGTATTAAGTTGGTGAGTTGGTTTATTCGCCAAAGATTTTCATCCATCCTTGTAGGTACACGAAAATGAATATAATTTTAAAGATCTCTTAAAATTTTTCAACCAGTCAAGTAATAATTTGTATCAACATTTAAAGGGATGTTTACATTCACCATTGTCACGTGCATGTGTAAAAATGTATTTAATGCGGAAAATCTCATCAACTCACCTGCTTTTACTTACGTAAAAAATAGGTAGTGAGTTGTTTTGGTGAAAAAAACTCACGTAGGGGTCAAACATTCTTCTTCTTCATCTTAATCTAAGCAGGAAATAATTCCATTCATCAATAACAACTTTCATTCTTTTTAGATCGATCAGGTTATTTTTCCATTAATTAATTAGCCTAAAATGTAGATTGATAAGTACAATGATTGTGTAACAAAGCATCTGGTGTAAAAAATGGAATTTTATTGCCATTTTGTCCTAAATATAACATTAATAATAATTTAATATTTTACTTTGGCATTCTTCTAAAACATTGGTGAGAACAATTGCGAACCCGCAGATTCATTTTCAGTTACAGTGTAGGTCAACCGGAATAAAAATTTGAAATTACTAAGTCACAAATCTGACCTTAAAAGGCCAACAATGTAAGAAGTAATTTGTAAAGGAAAGACTTATCATATGATTTATGTTCTTTATTATCTCCATGGTTACCAAATGTTTACTTGTTTATATTGGCTTGAAGTTATAAGAATAGAACTAGTTGTTGTTTTAATAAACTTATTTAAATGCATATATCGTAGTATCTTTAGTTGGTGGCAGCGGTTGGTTAATCAATATAATAAAAGAATTTATTGAAGTATGGAATTGACTCCTGAATTATTGAAAGACATTTTGAATTCTGTATTGAATGCAAGATTGACACAAGAAAGTCAATCACAATCACAACAGGAGCCTACATACCAGGTTAAACCTCCGGAAACTTTTAATTTTCAAGACCCGGCAACATGGACAAACTGGATAAAAAACTTTGGGATGTTCCGTAAGGCTACAGGTTTGGCTTTAAAATCAGAGGATCAACAGGTAAACATGTTATTGTACTGCATGGGTCGGGAAGCAGAGGAGCTCTTGACATCTCTGGGACTGTGTGAGGAAAATCGAACATCGTTTGATTTGGTTGTTAAGACTTTTGACAATTATTTCTCGACTAAGAAAAACATTTTTTACCACCGGGCTATTTTTTGCAGAGAAATCAAATGTTGGGGGAAAAAGTTGATACATACATTAACGATTTGCATAAACTGTCTGAGAAGTGCGAATGGTCTTGTAATAAATGCAAAAGTAGACATTTTAATGATGAAATGATACTTCTTAAGCTTGTTACAGGAATAAATGATAAAGGATTGTCCAAGCACCTGCAGTTGAAAGAGGGCATGACCTTGACCAGGGCGGTTCAAGCAGTGCGGCAGGCTGAGGCGATGGATCAGCAGAGTAGTAGGTTGGAACAACAGGGTAATAAGTTGGAATCTGGTAACGATACGTCCGTGATGGAAACGAAGAGGAGCTTCACACCAAAGTTCGGTAAGACATCTAAGTCTAACTATAAGAATCAAAGATGTAACTATTGTGGTTCAGAGCGGATTCACTCAAAAGAAAATTGTCCTGCAAATGGAAAGTTTTGTTTTAAATGTGGTTTGAAAGGACATTTCAGTCATGTATGTAGATCTTCAAAGTCAGTTCAAGAAGTGGAGTCTGAATCTTTGGCTATTAGTGGGGATAATTCTTTTAAGCTAGGTGCCATTACAATTGAGGAAGGGGTTTGTGACAGTCGATTATCTGATCCATTTTATGTTAAACTGTTTGTAAATGGTGAAGCTTACGTAAAATTTAAGATAGATACAGGTGCTGAACGTAAGTTGTATTGGTTATGACGATGCCAAAGCTTTACATTTTAAGATTGAACAAACAAGGGCCCAGTTAAAGGGGCCAGACAATGTACCTCTGAAAGTAATTGGAAAGTCAATCGTTAACTTGCGGAAGGGTGATATCAATCACAAGGAGGAAATTTTTGTTCTTAGCAACCAAAGGGAACCCCTCTTAGGTCGTACAGGGATATTAGCATTTTCATTGTTAAGGGAACTCAACGAAGTGAACAGTAGTACTAATTGGCTAGCAAAATATCCTAAATTATTTTCCGGGCTTGGCAATTTCAAAGAACCTTACACAATCAAATTAAAGAAAGATTATGTGCCAGCCTCGGTTGAGACTCCCCGAAGGATCCCTTTGTCTTTAAGGGAGAAAGTTAAGCTAGAACTAGATAAGATGGTTAAGGCAGATGTAATAGCTCCTATTACGGAACCAACAGAGTGGTGTTCTCCTTTGGTTGTTGTCCCAAAGAAGTATGGTGCTGTGAGACTGTGTGTTGATTTTACGGCTCTTAACAAATATGTGGAAAGAGAAAGACTTATTTTACCTTGTGTAGACGAGACTTTAGCTCAAATGGCAGGAGCTAAAGTTTTTTCAAAACTAGACACAAATAGTGGTTTTTGGCAAGTTAGCCTTGATGAGGACAGTGCCATGTTGACTACCTTTATAACGCCTTTCGGTAGGTATTTTTTCAAACGCCTCCCTTTTGGTATTAGTTCTGCTCCCGAGCACTTTCAAAGAAAAATGTTTGAATGTTTGGAGGGATTGACTGGGGTAGTCAATATGACAGATGACATTTGTGTGTTCGGCCGCACAAGGGAGGAGCACGACGAGAGGCTTAACAGTGTTCTTTCTCGTTTGTCTGGAGTAGGCATAACTTTAAATCGTGAGAAGTGTGAATTTACTCAGCCTAAGGTAACTTTTTTGGGGCATGTAATTGGAAATGGACAGCTTATGCCAGACCCAGAAAAGGTTTTGGCGATCGAGAAATATCCAGTCCCAAAAAATCAAACAGAACTGAAACGGTTTCTAGGGATGGTCAACTATTTAATGAAATTTGTTGAGAACCTTTCGGAAATTACCAAACCACTGAATGACCTCTTATCAAAAAAGAATGAATGGTACTGGGATGTTACTCATGATGAATGTTTCAAACGGGTAAAAGAGAATTTAATAAAGGCTCCAGTGTTACAATTGTATGATCCACGGCGGGAGACTAGAGTCTGTGCGGACGCATCCAAATTTGGACTTGGGGCTATTGTGGAGCAACGGGTGGATGGCCAATGGAAGCCAGTACAGTATGCTTCGAGAACTATGTCCAACACCGAGTCGAGATATGCTCAGATTGAGAAAGAAGCTCTTTCTCTAACTTGGGCTTGTCAGAAGTTTTCTTCTTTCATTTTGGGGAAGAAGTTTGAGCTCGTTACAGATCACAAACCTCTTATTCAGATTTTAGGACAAAAGTCTTTGTGCGATCTATCTCCTCGGTTGCAGAGATTCAGAATGAGACTTATGTTGTTTGATTATGCGATGATGTATGAAACTGGGAAAAGCTTCTACGTTCCTGATGCTCTTTCAAGAGCTCCATTGCAGACTATTCCAACGGCAGAGAGTGATGTTTTGGAGGAAGACGTTGATGTGTTTGTAAATTCGGTTATTTCTACACTATCTTGCACAGACAGTAAGCTAGATATTATTCGCCAAGCTGTGAAAGATGACAAAGTTTGTAATGTATTAAAGAAGGCTATAGAGAATGGGGATTGGTCAGAACTGAAAAATACCGAGTTCTTCAGGGAACGTGGAAGTTTAGCCTTTGTCGACGGGCTAATTTGAAAAGGAATGAGAATTTTCATCCCAAAGAAGTTAAGGGATGACACTTTAAATCAAATACACAGTGGACACTTGGGGGTAAACAAGTGCCTGGCTCAATCAAGGGAGGTGGTTTGGTGGCCAGGTATATCGGTCGACATAAAAAGAATGGTGGAAAACTGTTCTAGTTGTTTGGAGAATCACACTAATCCAGCTGAACCTCTGATCCCATCTAAAATTCCCGAACGTCCTTGGGAAGTTGTAGCAACAGATTTATTTGAATACAACCGAAAGGTCTACATTTGCATGCAGGACTACTTTTCAAAGTATATTGAATTGTTAAATCTAAACAGTGTAAATACAGCGGCTATCAAACAAGCATACTTATCAATATTCTCTCGTCACGGAATTCCTAGTATTGTGAGATCAGATAATGGCACGGCTTTGGTTTCGTCAGAAATGCAAAATTTTGCTAGAGAATTGGGCTTTAAGATACAGACGTCAAGTCCTCACTTTCCTCAGTCGAATGGTCAAGCTGAGAGGGCAGTCGAAATTTGCAAAGGCATCCTCAAGAAAAATAAAGAACCTTATCTTGGCCTTCTAGCACATCGCGCATCTCCACTTGCATGTGGGGTCTCTCCAGCCGAACTTATTTTTGGACGCAAAATTCGGACTACCCTCCCGTCTGTATCTGAAAAGCTACAACCCCGTTGGCCTGACCTCCAGAAGTATCAAAAGAATTACAATAAGCAGAGCGAGAATAACAAGTTGTATTATGATCGCAGACACAGAACAAGAAATCTGGGCACACTACTAGAAGGAAGCAAAGTATGGATAACAGATCTCAAACGGTATGGTACAATAATTGAAAGAGGACAACACAGGGACTACATTGTGGAGTCAAATGGCAACCGTTTAAGAAGAAATCGAAGACTGCTCATCCCAGCATCTGGTCAATTGAAATCTAGTTCTCCTTGGCACACGTATCCATTGGATGAAGATCCCAACGAGAAGGAGGAAGGAGTAGAAGGCGGGTCAGAAAACACGAAGGAAAACGAGACCCAAGAAACTAGTAAAAAAAACACCAATCCGTGGCTTAACTGCTGATGGGCGGTATTTCACTAGATCTGGAAGAGAGGTGAAACCTTCACGCCGTTATTTTTCCTAATCTTTTGCTGGAGGGAGAGGATGTAAAGGAAAGACTTATCATATGATTTATGTTCTTTATTATCTCCATGGTTACCAAATGTTTACTTGTTTATATTGGCTTGAAGTTATAAGAATAGAACTAGTTGTTTTAATAAACTTATTTAAATGCATATATCGTAGTATCTTTAGTTAATTGAACTATTATGTTTAAGAAGTGTGATTTGATTGCAAGTTTGATTGCCTGTCATTTAATACAAGGCTCGGCAATCCATTTGAGGCCGGGTTTACGTCATTGTACTCTTTAAAGTGAGGCCTTTAATTTGATCTACATATCATGCTATGCAATTTTTTACTGACTCCTCATTGGCCGACCCCAGTCCTACTTGGGTTCGTTGGTTAAATCCAGGTTGATAAACTTTGAAACATTATAGCTTGACATGGATTCAAAATATTTAAAAGTCCATAATCAAATCGAATAGCCCAAGCCTTTATATTTTATTTAAAACATCTCTAACTTTTATCGGACTTTAAATAAGGGCAGTAAATGGGGAGTGTGCGAAGCATTAAATAACGTTATGACAGGAGCCCTAGCACCCCCTCTTTTTCGGGCCCTGTCTGATTTGGTTTATCTTAACCATATCACCCGCTTCCATTTTCACAATAAAACTCTTCCAATTCATTCCTTAAAAACACATTGACATATAACCTAGATTGACATAAGTCACCTGACTTTAACTAAACCAGCCAAAACAAATTTAAAATGTGCGGGTAATATAACCGACAAGTACGAAAAACTATAGACCATATTTGAATTATCATGATTTCTGATAAGTGACCTTTATGAGGTATAAGACTTGCTTTACTTATTCAAATATGGTTATAATTGTATGAATGAACGTTAATGCTCGGTGATTTTAGGTTCATGAATAACATGGTCGGAGTCGGAAGCGAGTCGGTTAAATTTAATGTAGACGTAATTTTCAATGTAGTTCATATTTATTTGTGTTATTGAGCTTTTTAACAAATTTATTTTATTCAAGCGGTCGCTCACTTAGGTTTTTTAGCGAATTTGATATAGGGAGCAAGCTATAACAATAGGTCTCGTGGTAAGACCTAAGCATGGGAGCATGTTACGAACTTTTTTCAATTTAAGGTGCACAGAGACCAAAAATAATAGTTTTTAATATATATAATTATATATATTATTTATTATGTATTATAATAAATTAAAATTATATATATATGATTTTTTTTATTTATCATGGCAGCAAACCTGCATACTCTTTACCACGTTAACCATATGGAGAATAGGCAAACTCCTTTATGGACAGATATTGATGAAACTTGAAATTGGCTTCATATGGTCAAAATAATTCTTTTATGCTAAAAACCTACTTTCATTGTTCCCCATGTTGCCACCATACATGCATACTCTCCCTATATTTACCATAAGGATAATAGACATTTACTTCCCCATTAATGAGCATGTGATGAAATTTTGTTTACAGGTTCGTCTGGTCAAAATTAATATTACTAATTTGGAAATTCTCTAAGTACGCAGGTCTGCTGCGACGGGGTTATGTTTTTCTACAACGATTAATAGTTCACGATATTCATTTTTATAAGCTTGGGGGCTGAGCCCAATCGAGCAGTGGGCGAGTCTATTTTTATATGGATACATTCATATTAATCTCGCCACACATTGGATGATCTCATTTAGTGGAATAGTTTTATGCAAATTGATAATTAATAAGTTTATGCCATCTTCATTCATATCACTCTTTATGATGTATCTGACGACTTCTAAACTTTTATGTCACCATTCTTCACACGTCATCCAATTCTTGCTGAGAGTCTTCAATCAGCAAAGCTAAATAATGGTAACCAGAATCGTGACACAGAGGTTTCTACAGTGAGAGAAACACCTCGGACTGTCGATGGATAGTTTTATCCGCCGTGCAAACAAGATTTTAACCTAGATCATTCGATCTGGACGCGGGACTTTCTATTTTACCCGCGAAGATAAAGGGGAGATCGGATTACCCGGCAAGGTTATCAGATCACGCCACTAATGTCAGTCAATCTGCGGACAAGATCGAGTCGGACTAAAGTCTGTATAGATCTTACACTGAAAGTTAAGTCTGTGCATATATCATTACTATTATTAGAGAATTGTCCATATTAAAACAAGATATATTGAAAATCACGTTTTTAACGTTTTTTTTCGGGGAATGTCATTCCTTTCATATTTTGAACTCACGCAGCTGGATTGGTTTATAAAAACTTAAATTTAAGTCGTCGAAATCTTTCTTTTCTCATTTTATTGCTTTACATCACAACAATTGATAATACATAGTGTTCCTGTACAAATAGTTTCCTGTACAGTGTACAATAATTGAGGAATGGTGTTCTTGATCCAAGATATGTTCCTACGACTTTTTAAAAACCTTCAAAACATATTTTAATGTTATTTTTAGAAATTGTTTCCTGTAGACTATCTGGTAGAACTGTAGATTAAGAATCTGGCCTGGTACGACATTATTGTTCTGGTGACCTTTAGTGTATGACGTAGGCTAGTTAATAAGACGTAAGAATAAGCCCTTTGATGGAAACCAGTATTAAGTATGTTTGGTGGAAACATTACAGAGTACACCGTTGTTTAGTCAAGAGGCAGGAAAAAACGGATATCCCCTTTAAGGTTAAATTGCGACAATGGGGACAATTATGTTAAATCTATAGATGGTAAGGGTAAAACATCTGCAAAGAAAGCCATATATAACGAAAATGACTCCCACTATTGTGGACAAACTATTTTGCAGTGCAAATTTTGCAAAGCGATGAGTTTTATTGGTGAGAAAAGCCGAATAGTCAATTCAGATCATGTTACCTCAAGAGCAAAATTTCAATAACAGCTAAAGTCGCGTCCGCACTGGCCGAACATGTTCGCCAAACAAAGTTCTTCCGAACTTTTGTTTGCTCGTTGATAACCTTTTATAATGTAAATCATATGGCCGGTAATTGTTCGTTAGGAATGTTTGTTGATTTGTTGTGTTCGCCGAACAGGTTCGCCACGAATTTTCGGCCAGTGCGGATGCTGCTTAAGAATATCTTACCTACCGTATGCATGATCAAATTTAACACCGCACTTCTAATGTGCACCCAGAAGAGGTGGAAAGTCGTAGATTTTTTGAAATTTTTTATTTACAGACAACAACAAACATTAAGTACGTGTTTTAAGTTGTCACACAATTATAGCTCAACACAATAAGAATTTTGAATCAAGTCTCTAATTATCTTCAAAGAATAATTCAAACAAATATATCACTTTTTCCACTAGACATAATTTTAATGCCTTCTTAAATTTCTTGAAATTACCATTGTTGGTAATATTACCAGGAATGAATTTTAGAAATTTTTTGCCAATATAATAAGGACTTTTTTTTAATATTTCAGTTCTATGGTACTCTTGTTTGCTTTCTTTATGCCTTTTTAAGTAAAACTTACAACTATCTTCGAATTCGGATTTTTCAGTTTTTGACAGACATATTGTTTTATAAATATACTGCCCAAAAACAGTTAAGATATTCATAGTTGTACGTAGTTGATCCATGGACCATGTGTAATTATGAATCTGCATGTAGAAAAGTAAATACACTTATGAATAAAAAAAAATAAAAAAAGGAATGAGACCAAATTGAATGCGAACTAATATCGCAAAATGCACCGTAGGCGTCCTGGAATTATAATAAAACTAGGTAATATTTAATAGTTCACCGTTGGGTAGTTCGGCACAATCCGTTCATTTATATTTTCGAAGTATATTTTCTACTAATATATTTCGATGCAGTTATGACTGTGCATCTGCTACAATCACTGTTCATTGAGGGAAAGGTTTACTCACGATTAAGTTACAAGCTATTTAGATTCAATAAACGTTGGTGGACCAGAAGCAATATGGAGAATGTTTCAATTGAAAATGCACGAACGTTCTCATGTAATTCGGTTAGCTGTACACCATCCTCAAGGGCAGGTGAAATATTTCTATAAATGCCTAAAAAGAAGCATTACCACACTACATGCATGGTTTAATTGAAACAAACGTAATTTTGCAGCCACAGAATTTTTATAAGGTGAAATGCCTTATCATTTTTATTTTGTGCCAGATGTGAGAAAAACTAAGGAAATTTGCTAACAACAATGTACTGCCGAGAATGTATGCCGTGAGTACGAAAGACAGTAAAAGATGTAATCTTCGGCTTCTGTTATTACAAATAACAGGTGCAAAAAGTCAGTTATATCTTCTCACTATCTTCTACTATTTGTTATAAAGTTGCAATACATTCAAGGAGGTTGCACAGCTACAAAATGTTTTAGAAGATAATAGCGAATGGGAGAAGTGTTTAACTGAAGAAGTTAAAATACACGATCCTTCATCCCGAAGACAAAAAGTTTGCGTTTTTAATACTCCAACAAATCCACTCAATTTATGGAAAAATTCAAAGAAGATAACAACACTCGTAATAGGAGATGGTAAAAGTTGGTTCTCTTAAGCAACCACTAGAATTGCTGGTGATTTGATTAAAGGAGGAGAAACTGTTCTCAGTGGGTTTAAACTTGGACGGTGGCGACGTCCTGTAATTCAGCTACTTGGAGGTCACGAATTGTGGATAGTTATAAGCGATGGCTTGTGGATGCGATGGTGGGGATTAACGTCCGCACTAGTGAATACTAGTTCATCCATAAAGACCATCCTCATAATTAGACCAATTCGTATATCCCAGGTTCGGATCCCACGTTAAACTGTAGGTCCCTAGATACCATTGGCTGTTGGGCTATGAATTAACAGTCCTGCCTAAGGAGAATGTCGGCCTTAGTCAGTATCAAGACTACAAGATCGCGCCACAATCATCCTACACTCATCTCTCATTCATACCAATGTATACAGAACCGAATAAGTAGGGACATCCCATGTAAAAAAAATTAGTTTTGCCCCTGAAAACCAGAGGAAAATAAAGCGCTGATGCTAGGATTACTTCTCCTTACTGTCACGGGAAGCGCTCTTTCTACCTCTCAAATGTCAAAATGAGCATATTGGTTTACAAAAAATCAAAACAATAACAAACCTTTACAAAAATATTCTAGTCATCTGTTTCCATTCAACCAATCAGCATAATCCTTACCATCTTGGTGGTGCTATCTGTGTTTCAGGGGCGGCGTTCTCACTTCCCCATAAGGATGTCCCTACTTATTCGGTTCTGTATACATTGTTCATACTTGGCCTTAAACTACCTATTGAGTTGGGTCGCCATCTCAGTAAAGGTATTAAAGGTAAGGTATTAAGGTACTTACAATACAAATACATGAAATCTGAGTCATCTTTTATAAAGATAATATCCGAAGAAGCAAATGCTCTCAAAGATGCCTTCTTTATAATTATTTATAGAGCATTAATTATGACAAAACTCTTCGTTGTACTGACCAGCTTTTGCTAGAAATAATGGAAAGACTAATACCATTTGGATGAAAAGTATTAATATAAGAGGCGACTTCCGTCAGTCGTTTCCAGTAGTTCCTAAAGGATTGAAAGAAGATATACTCCAAGCTTGTATAAATAGGTCATTGTAATGGAAATTGCTGCATGTTATAAGGCTTGAAAAAATATGAGATCAAAAACAAGACACATCACATTAGATGGATGCGACGCAAAGGGAAGGCTCTCGTGTCAACCACTGTAAACGTTTTGCGGATGACTATTTTGGAATTCCCAAAAACATCATGGAATACAGATATATCATCAAAGCAATTTATTGGCAGTAATAAACGCTAATGAAATAAACGCCAAAATAATAGTTTTATTCCAAAGAATAATAATGATAAGGACTGTCTGCTCTTCCTTTATTGAATTTTATATTTGATTCCAATGAAAGAAGAAAAATATTTAAATGTAGCTTCAATAGTTGATGAAACGGCAAAGAGTTAACTCAGAGTATCCGGTTGAGTTTTTGGACAGTCTTAGACTTTCTGGCATGTTTCCTCATACTTTGAAACCAAAGGTTGGCTTCATAGTAATGTTGATAAGAAATATACAAGCAAACAGAGTACTTTGTAATGGCACACATTTTAAGGTAGAAAACATTGTGATTATAGCATTAAAAAAAAAAATTGTAACCAAAACTCACAAAAATATAGCAGTTTATGTCCCTAGAATAAATATAGACCATCCACAAATAATCTGCCCTTTTTACCAAAAACGAAAATTTTCAGCAACTTTGTAGTTTGTGACAAGCCTTTGTGGTTAAATAACGCCAACCAGAATTCAGCAATGGCCAATTATATGCGGAGTTGTCCTGAACAAAGCGAAAATCATTAATATATTCTAATTAAATTAAGTGACGAGTATTGTAACTTAAAATCAGTATGTAATTATAATGAATTATATACATTTTGACGGGTAAGCAGCTGGTTTAGAATAAATACTATGTTTAAAAGTTCTTTTTAACTGAGTTTTCATGTCTTTTCGACCGTCAGAGGCGGTGTAAGGTAGGACGCGTATCCGCCAGCGGGTCCGCGATATCGGTCACACGTGAGGCGGTGATGCGCCGACAGTTATGACGCGTTAATGCCCCTCGCCTTCCTCTTCCGGTCGAGGTCACCAGAGGTGGCGGGTTCAATTAAAAACTAATTAACAACCGTCTACTATGAGCTAAAATTTAACGTTTAGTTCAAGGTTTCTGACTCCCTAACGGCTTTTAGTGAGAATTATGAGCCGATTTGCTTACAGAGGACTTTGCGAATGCTATGTATACTGTGTAATGTTTTTTTTTTTTTTTTTTTTTTTTTTTTCAAAGTATTAACGTCTATTCGGCTGTTTTAAGAAAGGACTGGGTCTTAAAATCATCACAAGGACGATCCTAATAACAAAGTGAGTTATGAAGAGCAAAATAACTCATCGGCAAAATAATTTACTTATCATACGGTTATCATTACTTATCATGAGCATTAATATTGGTATGCCTTTTTTTGGCAAATCATCATTTATAAAACTGAACTTTTAAGCTAATCGAGTGTAAGGGATTCTATTTATTCGTTTTCATATTTAATTACAAATAAGATTTCATACCGAATCGAACCAAATAACCGTTGCTGCAGTGAACTGCTTATATTTAATCCATGTAGCCCTAACTCGGCTTCTTAGTTCACTGCATTCTATTACGATTTTCATTACAATCAACGATCAACTATAGCAACACAAATTCCAATTAAGGTATATCGCGTTGAGTTAAGTGGTACTTCTAAATGTTAGTTTAGACTAATTTCCAAGTAGGTCAGCCGGCCTGTGTTGGTTATGAAACAGTAGCCGATAAAGACAACCCAAAACCAATACCCCGTATATTGGGACCGCCCGTCAGGGGAGATCTGGCCTGTGGAGGGCGGCCCCCTAAAATCCAACAACGCCTCTGAAGAAGACAGATTTGGATCGTGTCTGTTCGATTTGGCGACCGGTTCGAGCAACTGGTTTGAGTCCATACTACCGCCGCGCCGAGACGATAAGCCTACGGAGAGGACGGTCTCATTTATATTTATGTAAGCTGAGCTCACACGATAGGCTCGAAACGTCCGCTACAAATCGTTCGCACCTCGGCTTAACTTATCCTCATCTCTTCCGTCTTTCACTACCGGTCTAGTTTTATTTGGCAAATTGGAATCGGGAGTTAAAAAATGTTAAACGTCGTCAGTGGGGTACAACTTATACGGTAAGAGTATTTGGAAAATTGCTTACGGTCGGCGGTTGGAGAGCTGAATGTTTAAAAGCTATAAGAATTAAAACATATTTAATTCAATAAAATGTTCAAGGGAAATAGAGAGCGTGCAGATCCTATTCTTTATTGAATAATGCTGAAATAGTTCCTAAGTAAATTTTGACCAATGCTAGGAGGGTTTTAATCGTCAGCATACTTATGGCAATACATGTGTAATTTTAAATTGTAATGCTAAACTCACAACAATTATGAACTAGGTTAGCCACAACATATGAATTATTTTCAGCCTTAGCACGCTAATAACATTAAATGACCATTTGTTAAAGTTATGTGGTTATAGAACAAAATAATGTCTCTTTGTAAAATTGAGATAAATAAAAAACCGAGTTGAGCACTAGCGGAATTTATCCAATAAGTCCTAGCTTGCTCTTAGCCTTTAATGAGTCTTAGTGTATTTACAAACATCAATATGTATTTTACTGATTTTTTAAATGTCCTAGAGAGGCGTGTAGTAAATCTGTAGAATATTAAATGTAAGCAGTTCATATGTAAACCAAATAATATGTCCCGTTTGTATTAGAATTAGAAAGACTGCTGAGCCGGAATTAACGGGCGATCAAACATTGCATTAAAGTCTAAACGCAAAAAATGGGATTATTTCTTATATGTGGCTTTTTCCTGTCTATGGCTAATATATTTTTCATAATTCACTTAAAATGATTAATTTTATTATAAAATACATTAGAATTTCTACCAGCCTTCTTTGGGATCGCTCCCAAATAAAATAATGTAATAATAAGTTACACCAGATTCTGATCAGGACATTTAGGTCACATCAGCTATATCCGGATATTCTCTCAACACTATATAGTAATATAGGTGTCAAAAAATTACTATACAGATATTTTTGACAAAGCATGCCGGTTAAGCTAGTTATTATTAATTTAATGTTTATGGTACAACTTAGTTTCACAGAGAACAAATATTAGAAGTAGAATAGGAATAATTGAACTACTGGAATATTAACAACATCTTTGTTTATGCACCCCTGGTAATGGGCACCCTTAGTTTTATATTCGCAGTACTATTGTTTGTTGTAGTAAGAAAAGAGTTCTATAAAAACATAATAACAAATTTTACTTAAATAACGCCATTATTTTTATTGGAAGGTGAAAGTGAACTTTTTATTCACGAAAGCTAATATGTAATAGGCCTATTTGGAACAACGTTCAAAATTTTTTTTAAAGTTAATTTCCCACATACTGTAGACTACTATTGTACTATAAAACATAATTTTTTATATCCTTCTGTATGCCAGTTTGAGTGAACCTGAATGAAAAAAAACTATCCATTTTTCATAGTAAAAACAGCGAAAGACCACCATGGGTCGCCTAAGCTTCACTAGCCTAATTAATAAAATATAATCCGGTGAACGTGAACCTTATTATGTAATTAAATAAAAATTCAGGCTTATAGTATGAGATTTGGAACTAGATTTGCATGCATACCAAAGAAGCGTCTACGATATTTGCTTAATCCTAGTAAATTTCCTACATCGCCGGGCCGTTGAGATGCCGCTGGCGGCAGGAGTGTCCCAGAGCTAGTTGTTAGTTTATCCACCTGTGTGTTCAGCCACGACGAGAGGGGGCGGGACGAGAGGCGCTCAAATTGGGAAGATGGCCTACATGTGACTTGCTGCTTTCTTCTAACCTTTACCGCGAACGTGTGTCGACCGTCGCCGAGGCCGTGGAAGGTGAAAACCAAGGACTTATAGAAACCTGGGAACATTGTGGGAAATTGTTTGGTAGGGCCTACGCATTTTTGTTTGTTATACGAGATATATTTTTATACAAAAACAAACTCTATGGAAAACAATATAAATATAAATAGTGATGGAATTTAATGTTTTGGAAAAAACGTTTTATAGTTGGTCCTAATTGACTATTTTACTTGTAGGAAAAAGTTTTATGCCGCTACAAATATTGTAAATTGATCTTATAATAATTTAAATTCATTTTTTACAATGTAGGCTCGGCATGACCTATATTGTTATGAAAATATTATTGTTATGAAAATATTAACGACAGTAAATATTCCGTTTTGGAAAAGAAAACGCTTCACATCAACAATTACACTAAACAATGATTCTTTTCCAGTGTGCCACCAGAAAACGAGCCTGTAAAAGACACTTTCTTCAATGTAGATTTTAATTTCCATAAACAGCCGTTGGAAATGTAAACCCAACAAGATGAATTATGCCATGAAACAAATCAATTACCGGGCGAGAAAGCAGCCGCAAATGATTTATGTAAATATTTATATGATACGAGGTGAACGCAGGAATGCCGAGGCTGACTTATGACCATTCGCAGCGGTAAATCTCGGAAACTGGGGGAACTGGTCGCTAATAGACCCACCTCACAACAGCCGACAACAAATTGACCCTCGGACCTTCAGATATACGAGAGCTCCTGTTGTATTTGTGTCTCGTTCCGCATAACAGACGGGTTTGACTCTCGTGTATCAAATATCAGATTACTCTAGTCTGGTAAATATTTGCATAATACAAGGCCAAATTAGAAACCACTAACTAGTTAATATTTATAAAAACGTTATTCACAGGTCGGGCTGAATTTATGAAAATAGGTAGGCGCATAAAATATTCAGAGAAAGTCTTTGTGGGAGCCATATTTTAAAGTGATAGTTTTTGTTGTACAACCGGTAGTTTCAACATAATCAATTATACATTATATTAACTGTGATGGACTGCACTACTAAAATCCCAATGAAGCACCGAATATATTAGGTGTGGATTAACCTCTCGACGTAATAGGACTATAACATTTTGTGTCTCAACAAATCACGTTGTAAAATTACTTCTATTATATAATGAAAGTTCATGCTTTCCAGCAATCTCTAATTTTATTATACATTATTATTTGAACACTACAGTCAATGTTAACTGACATAATCCATCAGATCTGATTAATTGTAGTGTTTTCATTAATTGTTGTAAGTTTTCATTGTGTATCAAGTTATGATCTTATAGCGATTTTGCAACAACCCGTGTCAACTAAAATCTAACCAATACAGGAAAACTGCAAAAATGTTTAACTCCTCCAAATATCGTATGTACGATAAATAAATGATGAAATTGCGTTGTGCTATCTGTAGATCGAAGCACCTGGCCAGCAATCAAGGCCCAGTGCATCATAACAGGTGGCAGTTGAAGGGCGTTTGCTGATCAGTGCGGTGTCAACACAACCCGTGGCTCAGGTGCAGTGTGACGTCACGTGATCCCCGTACGTGTCGGGTCGACCAACGACCTCAATGTCCGCGACCTAGAGCAAGGCCACACCACACGATCGATCAATACCGTTATTGATTGTTGACGCATAACTTATCATTGTGATTACTTTTAACAACTCTATAAATGCCGTATAGAATACGTGCTTTAGATATCGGTTGAAATTTTTGATGTACATATTTTAACGGAGCTAGAAGGGTAAGGCTGCGATACACAGAACTTCTTGAAAGAGTATCAAACATTGATGCCAATGTTTAGGAGACCTGTTTGAACTGCGTGAAGCCCAAATTCAAAAGAAGATGTTAGTGTGCTTGTTATAAAAACTTTTTAATTGAAGAACCTGATAAAAAATGAACAATACACATGAAACTGTACTTATCAGTTCCTGTAAATGCTGGCGTTAAAACATGTGCAAATGTTACTAAAATAATTATTGTGTCCTTGACAGAAAAGTCACCTATTTTATTTAAATTACATAGAGGTAATAATATGTAGTAATTTCTTTTTTTGAGTGCCGTGGGCTTAAAGCCGCATTATTGTTAGTCAGCCAGTGTAAGTTTCTTATCTCTAGTTAGTTTACAATCCTCTGGTCAATATTGCAGTGACAGTGAGGAGGCAGCGTTTGCCTCTGTTCTTGGTAGAACCGCTATATATATTTAACATAAATATATACTTGAAAAATTAAATCGTATTGAATACTTATGACTGTAACAAATATTTAGTAGAAAAAGAAAAGTACAAATAGAATTCGATCAAGACGAGTTTAATCTGACGCATCAAGCCGAATGATAGTTAGCAAGTTAATAGGCCTAAGTTCATTTTAGGTTCACAGCTATATTATTGGTGTTTTTGTTAACGAATATCGCATAAACACCAACAAACATCATTGTGAAGACACGTAAAAATATTTTATTGCAATAATTTACTCTGAATACATCGAAACACAGAGAAAAATTCAGAAATTGCAAGTATTCCTTATAGAACTGTAATTAAATGAGAAGGCGACAACAGCTTTGGAGGACATTATATCGATAACACTAACATTTAGAATTCAACAGACTTTGAATACCGTGGAGATAGAAAATACTCATACCTAACATTCTACAACTATTGTCGACAATGGTGGATTATACTCTATAAGCAGAGTGCATTAAACGGGCGCATTTAAATGGTATTTCATTGTTCCGAGCCCCGATTGATGTTTTATTTGTGTTTAGGATAATTTAAAACCCACTTGGATAACTTTACATCAATTCAAATCAAAAGAATCTGTTTGTTTTTATGACAAAGTTATGTAAAAATACATTAAATGCTTTAGAAACTTTATTAAGTCATTATAGCTTATAAGATAAGTTTCGCAACGCGGGGCGGTGCCGGTGGTGTAACAATCAATAGAGACATTTAACCACAACTTTCATCGATCATTTCACCGCGATTGAATCGGCCAGATTAATGACGGGTTTGGTTCAATACCGAGACAGTGGCTCGCGGCGATCAGCGGTGGTGTGGATCAGCGGTCGCAACGCAGAAATCGGAAGAAACACCGAAGTCGGGAGAACTCGGTGCTGCTGTGGATCAGCAAATAAACTGCTAAGCAACTCGAAAACTCATAGGATCAACTACCAAACTACCAAGGTAAATGGGCGTGTCAACAAATGAAAAACTTGGCAAATTGAGGTAGTTAAGGAAATGGGGGAAAAACTCAACCATAAACAAAGGCACTCAGTATAAAAGCAACCATAATAATTAATTATGGAGTATATAAGCAGTTCAGGAACTTAGTAGAGACAGTAAAAACTGAGACAAACATCAGGTCAGAAACTATTGAATAGCATATAGATAAACAGATCAGTAATTGAATAATAATTAGGTAAAGGGTGGAAATATGCGAGTTCCTTACACATTTACCTATCAACTAAAGTCGTTGATAACTTAGACCCGTGATTGTTGATCTCCTATTATCCTTTATTGTTAATCTTATCATCCATTGTCTTATCCCTTATTGGTGATCAACTAGAAACCTCAAATTTTGAGAACCTAAGCTTTTGAGTCTAAGCTGCTTAGCGTCTTAGTGACTGATCTACTGAGTTACTAAGTTGCCCATTTATTTAGTTTATTGTTTGCTCCACCATTTGATATCATTACTGTTACTGAGTTAGTTGGTTATCTATTGGTCCCTAATTACTGATAGATTTAGCACCTTGATTATTTATCTACGATGATAATTAATTACTTCTGAGTACCGTAATTGCTATTGATCGGAGTGAATTATGGAGTTCATTTTATAGAGTTCCTTATAGAAAACTTAGTTGATTATAAACTAAGGAGCACAGAAGATCGACAGCAATAAATACAAAAAGTTATACTACATTAGTTCAATAAACGTGGACTATACCATCATTCAACTTAGTAGTTCAGAAAGACAGTAATGTAATTAGTGAAGCAAATAAAAAGCCAATAGATCAAAAATAAAGAAATTTTATAGTTTTTCAGTCAAGGAACTTAGATACGATCATCGATAATGGAACTTGTTAGAAAAACAAACAAAACTCAACAAAACTGCTGCGAAACAGTGTAATAAACAAGCATCCAGCTGAAGTCAAGTTTTCGAAATAAAAAGCTCAGCAACTAAGAAACTAATAATAATTAGTATCTACGGTTCTCAGTGTATTAAAACCCAAGAAACTCAGTATGGTACTTAAGCAACAAAAGGAACTCAACGGTTCAGCCAGATACCTCAACTCGAGAGTGAGAGTTACGTGAGGAAAGTTGGCAAAACCGAGTCATAGCCGAGGAGGGCGGCGACCTCGGTCTGATCGAGAGGAGTTCATCACTTCCTGATGATCGGCGGCCTCGGGCCCCGCCTCGGTGTCGGACAGTTAGGTGACTGGCATCTCGGCACAAAGCATTCCGTCGGCGAAAACAAACTTGGTAGGTGGCCGATCGCCTTGAGTAGCTAGTGTTGGAATTAGACCTGGTTGGGTAACATGATCATGTAATAGCTGATGTGATGCTGCAAAATCGGCTTAATGAGCTTACGTGATTTTAAAATGGTATTCGTTGGAATTTTGTATCTACTGAAACTTTGTAATGGACCCATGGATATCACAAACCCAATTTATATAATTAAAAATGTCCTTCCCATCCATTAATTTGGCATGTTTATTCATAAAATAAGTTCATAATATGGAAGGTTTCGTGTTCTAGGTAATTTTTGTGGACCCAAAACAACCAACAAATAGACGGTGTTGGTTGAAAACACAATCCAACTACAGTACTGATTTTAACTCCAAATCTCCAATTGGTATAAATTTTATGTAATAGAGGTTAATTATTTTTAAATAATAAAATTATGTTGAGAAGTAAAATAATATTAATTTCAAACAAATGAGAGATCTATGAAACTTTTTTGCATGTGACTACACTCCGTTCCGTGTGAACTTAAGCCGATGTGTAAAACCAATCAATGAACAGCAGAAAGATACCTCACCACACTCACCACAGCTCCATAGTACATAGGGACAGGTCAGCATGAAAAAATATACGGTCCGACATGTTTATTGCAGTGACTGTTTATGTCCACGTTTTACACAGTGCATTTTTATTGAGTGACAGTAGTGTTTTTGTCACATTAGTGTTGGTGTCACAGTAGTGTTGGTGTCACAGTAGGATTTTACAGTGGTATGAACAGTTTTGGGCACGTGTTAACGTTGACTGGGGAGACGTTTAGTGGACGCGACTCCCTTTTTTACGTGCACTCATTTGCAAATTGAGTGAAGGTTACGGGTGTAATACTGTCATTTATATATATAAAACAATGAGTTTCCCATTAATTTGATCGTAATTTATCTAAAATATAACAGTAGATGTCATTTGTGCTATGGTTGCAAATTTTTTGTGGACCATGAACATTGAAACTCTTAAATCGTGTTTTTATCATAGCCATAAACAGTTCTTTCTTAACCGTACTATTGATCAGTGGCACCAAAAGCGATCCCGTTAGTGTTATTACTCTCGGACGAGGAACGCGTCCCGATCTCCCGCAGTCAGTCCGCAATTACCCAGCGCCAAATTAATGGGTTCATTTTTGCGAAGCGAATCTCTGCCTGGTGGCTTAGGTGTACCAAAGATTCGCGCAGCATAAATTGTGGAGCCGTGTAGAGAATAATTGTAGTTAAAATATTATGGTTGATAAATGAAAGTACTTTTCTACTAACTTGATGCTTGATTTAGTTAATGTGTATTGGATTATGCTCATGAGCTTTTGTCTCATTGTTACATGATTGCTTCTTTTAAATTCGGTCCCAGCGAATCATCATAATTTTGACCATCTTCATGATTTTCTTATTTCATAGAATAACATAATGTTTTAATGTTATTAAAAATTTGTGGCCTGAATTATTACCTGCAATAAAGCAAAATATGCTAAGGTATCATTGAAAAAAAGTAATTTAGAACATTAGATTCCTTTATAAAATATCTCTAAATGAATTAATAATTGTTTCTTCAAATCTTTTCTACAGTTAATATCAGATAGTAATCAATTTTAAATTTATCAAACGAATTCTGTACTCAACTCTGTATAAAGATTTGTCTTCTCGAACTGTTCGTTTCGCTTCACTCACAACAAACGAAATTAATGAGGGGCGATGTTTATGGGAAAGTTAATTCTACGGAACTTAAACGGCAAATTTTCGCATAAAATATGACGGCTTTCACCTCTCGCCGAATTTCAGCGAGAAAGCATCGAGCCTGATAACCGTGGCAGAGTGATGACGACAAGCCATAACTCTGTGGCTTTATGTCTCTGTTGTAATGAAGAGAGTATCAAGGAATTGATCAGTATTCAGAAGCACGTTTTGTATTTAAACGTCACAATGAAGTAGGGAAATTCATACATGCTTGATAAGAAAACATTTCCGTTTTTCATTTCAGTTCTTGCAAGAACATTCATATTATTAAAAAAGCTCTGTTTAAGGGGATTCGCTACTGAAAAGGGTGATTTATTTCAAATCATAAGGAAAGTGGGCTAACTATTTTTTTCATGCAGAGTATGAGGTAAAAAAAATAGAAAAATATTGGTTTACTTTTAAATATAAAGTATATGTGGAAAAAAATAAAATAGAGGTTTTTCGGTCAATTTGTAAGGGTTTTTAAAAATCGATATTCTGAAGAGAGTTCTTTATGGATTTTCATAACTTTGGTGTGTTTTTAAAGACAATTGTCTAAACTTCATATTTAGGTAGATTCATAATAATATCTCCGACACTTTTTTTGCGATGACATATTAACATAAATTTTTATTAGTACGAAAAAAATTAATTTAAAAAAATTTATTTTTTAGTACCTGATAAACTTAGATACCTAATTCTACCTAAATATTTGCCTAATGTTGTCTAGAATAAGTAGTAAAAATTTCATCAATGTACCTCTAATGGTTCTCAAGATATATCAAATTTTGTCTTGAAAAACGTGAAATTTCAAAGTTGCGGAAAACAGCGTTTGAATAAAAAGCTGTAGGCCTACCGAAATCAATGATATAAATTAACAGTTTTTTGGCTAAAAACTTTTTTTATTGTTACATTATCTTATAACCTCAAAAAATAAGTAAATTACCATCAGGCCTACTTCAAAAAAATATTTAATTAAAAATATATAAGTCTCAGGCTTATGACAAACTTAGTCCATCGGAAAGTTTGAATTACGCACTGTTTTTTAATTCTCCTGCACCATATGTTTTACCCTCTTCTTCTATCTTCTTTACTCTACCCATATTTAGTTTTTTAGTTTACAAAATAATCACTATGACAACACAAAAACCAAACAGCAGACCAACTCATTTCAGTTTGTTGACATTGAGCAGCTGATCATCTGACTCCAGTTTATGCCATTTGTTTTTTGTGTGTAATTTTCAAAGAGTATAAAAGTAAGTAAAATTGTCAAAGAGTGATTTATTTGTGGCTTTTATTGTTCTGACTATTTGTAAATACGGGAATATATTTATATATAAAACCTAAGCTGAAATGTAACGTCATAATTGCGATGACATGAAATCGTGAAATTTCACGAGCGTGCAGTAACACATAATTTTTTCATGGAAATAACATTCAGTCATGACTTATATTATATTTTTTGGATGTAATAAGGTCCAAACTACAAAAAAATGAAAAAATAAAATTTTTGAATTTTTTATGATTTTTACCCATTTTCAGTAGCGAATCCCCTTAACCAAAGAACTGTTACCGGTATGCAATAAGAAAACATTAAGTAATTTCTAGAATTGATATAAAATGTTGTGTTGTTTTTAGCAATGTAAACATAAAGCACACAAGTACTCATAACAACAAAACTTACATAAGTTTTTTTTAATTTTCCCATTAAAAAAGGTTCAACTAATTATTGATAAAACAACTGTCTAACAAACAGGTGAAGTAAGTAAAGTTGAATGTAAACGGAATAAACCGTTGGTAATAGGTTGATCATTAGAGAGAATTGGAAAGCTACCCAAGCCTCTTTATTTTCTCTAAGACTATTGTTAAACTACAGACACAAATATTTCCTCGATTAGGCGTCACAAAATAATGGTTTAGCTCCATGAATACTTTTGCTCCATAGTGGCACTTTAAAACGTTAGCGGAAGACCACAAAAACATAAATAATTCGAATAACATTGAACTAGTTTAAAATGGATAGTTCGAGTTTGGACACGAATCGCTTGAATCGATATCTAAAAGTATTGGTGAGACCCGTGTGGCGGCGCGGCGTAGTGGGCCCGGTCCCGCCGACGCTAATGCCGCGACATTTCACCGCCTCCAATCATAGGCTGGGGGCGACTTTACTAACGAGGAAGTGGATTTTAACCTACCGATGACAAACGGTGGGATTCGCTGGGAGAAAGCCACTTCGTTATCCGGACCAGTGTGAAATCCTAATCCGCAACAAGCAGGGGTTATAAGGGCAAAACGGATTTGTCTCTATTGTCAAATTATCTGATTTTTATTGCAGTTCGGTAGGTAACGTTTTGATAACCAGAAATAGTTGGGGATAGCTAATCCTCAAGCTTATTGGGAATAGTGTCCAAATTTTTAATTTACTGCTTATCTGAAATAATCCTAGCTGAAATAGGAATGCGGGTTTCGATAAATTTTCAAGGATTACATAAATCTCTATTGTAAAACATATTATACACGATGTTTCATAACTTATTCACAATATGTTTGAAACTCTCGGTTGACTTTTAGTTGGTTGGAATGTTGTCTTACAAAATCACCATAGAAGTGCTCTGAGAAATTACTCAATCGGTTTCGATTAAGTATGTTTCAAAAATAAATTTTAGGTGAAAGAAAAAATGTCACAAGAATGCAGAATGAAAGAATTTACCATTTATGATACTAAAAAGCATTTACGAATATTGTTTTCAATATAAACAACCATATAAAGATCTCGAACACAATATAAATGCTAAGTTAGCAGTCCGCAATATCGTATATTCGAGTGGTTTATTTATCGTGAGTCCGAATGAAGACATCTTGTACTCCAGGGTAGATGCGATGTGGACGGTTAGGTCGTGTAGTGTGTACTGTAGTGCCCGCATTGCACGATCGTGCACGCACCACCGCTTGTACCGTGCACGGTCGTGCGTCGAGGCGGGACCGATGTCGGCTGCTCGCTGGTGGCACTATCCATCACGGTGCTCTCCACTACAAAGTCCTACACACTCGGGTAACACATCCATCATTGAGTAGCGGGTTGAACATTTTCTTACAGATTAAACAGATAAAGCAAGTTTTCAAGGTACCAACTAAAGTGATTAAGATTTGCCACTGATTCGGCAGTGTATGTAAAAAAATGAGTTTTTCCTTATAGCAACGAGATGAATTTTTTTTTTATAGAAACTAATAATAATATTTATTCCTCTGGCAATGTTTTACAGTTTATATAAATTTACACAATAGGGGCTTAAACAATTTTTAAAGTTTACATTGACGAATTTTTTTACCAAGTGCATTTTTCATTTATCACCCAGTTAACTTTTTCCAGCCTTTTTACTTTTTTTTGTAGTTTTTCTTCTCTCTTCTTAATTCTTTCTCCATGATTATATTTTTCATTTGGCCTACCTCTTTTTTTAGTTTATTTTTAGCGAATTTCCCATAGGGAATAAGCTATTACCGTAGGTCTCATGGTAAGACCTAAGTCCGGGACCATGTTACTTTTTCGTTTTGAAGTGCCCAGAGACCAAAAATAATAGTCATTAAAATATATATATATATATATGTATGTGTGTGTGTGTGTGTGTGTGTGTGTGTGTGTGTGTGTGTGTGTGTGTGTGTGTGTGTGTGTCCCTAGACACGATAACTCTCGTAAAAACGGTCCGATCGACACCAAATTTGGTAGAGATGTGTAATCCTACGTTTATTCGGATGAGTTCGTAAACCAGACATATCGACCTACCGGAAGCGGTAGTTTTGGGGGGTTTTGTGTCCCAAAAATGGTTTTTTTCATTTTTCATGTGTAATTTTTTTTATTTTCACCATTGGATTTAGCTAAAAAAAACACACAATTTAGTATTTTGAAGCTTTGCTCTATCTCCATTGGTTACCGAAATATTAAAAAGTCTAAAGACAGTACATTGTATTTCTGGGCTCCAATGTTAATCTTATGGAGAATAACGATAAGTTAATATTATACTTATTAACCAATATTTTTGGATGAAACTTTTTATTTAGCTTTATTTGGTTAAGATTCATCCATTTATGGAAAAAAATCTTGGTTTTTGTCCTTACCATGGCAGCAAACCTGCATACTCTTTTCCCATGTTATTCATATGCAATATAGGCAAACTCGTTTATTTATGGACAGATGTAGATGAAACTTAGTGCATGGCTTCATATGGTCGAAATAAATTTTTTCATGCTAAAAATCTACTTTTAGTGTTCCACATGGCAGCATACCTACATACTCTTTCCCTATATTTATCTTAAGGAGATGCATATATTTCCCTATTTATGAGCACCTTATGAAATTTTGTTTACAGTTTGAGCTGGTCAAAATTAATATTACTTATTTGGACATTCGCTGAGTACGCAGGTCTGCTGCGACGGGGGGTATTTATTTTTATTAAAACTACAGACAATTGATACATGGAAATGTTGTGAATTGGTACTTGTTTGTTATAAAACAGCCACCTCGCTGCACCAGTTAGGTTAGGTATTTTATTGCTATTTCTTTCTGAAATTTCTCTAATTGAAAACAAGTAATCTTATACTGATGAAACATATTTCGAGGACTAAGTATCTTGTTTTCTAAAAAAAATAATAATAATAATTAGTTACATTAATTAAATTGCCACGATTCAATGATTTTTTTTTAGTTGATTCCTACAGTAGATGCAGTAGGTGCGCTGCTGATTTCGTTAACAGATTTTAGCATTGGGTTCGTTGTCTAGTACATTTATAGTCAACGGTCATATTAAAAGTAATGCTCAAAAATGGCAGAAACATTTAGTATCAGGCTATTAATAAAAAATAGATCGATTATGATAAACCTGCTTAATTTTTTAGATGTGAATTGGAATGTCAACCCGTATGCTGAGATAATTGAATTTTTTACTATATGGAACATAGAGTATAAAATTCTTTTAGAGCGACTTTAAATTTCTCTTAGGCGAATTTTAGACCCCCAAAAGGCTTTTTTATTACTAATTTGATTTCAATGAAATTCTCAGGTTAGATTTTAAGTATTTTAAACTAGGTAATAAACTATAATCGAGCAATTATTTTCAAGTATTAAAAAAGCTTATTTTCCGGAATTTTTGACAGAACTTTAGTTGTTTAGGCTACATGATTTGATTAATGTAGTTGCTATGATCAGTTTATTTTCCCCCATCGCAGCTGAGTTGTTGCTGTGTTTGCTGAAAACAACATTCAACATATTAACATAACCTTTTCTTGTTTATATCTGCTCGCCGTTATGTTACGTTTTTAAATAAAATTTAATTGATATTTTGACAGACCTATTTGTTAAATTAAATAGATCAACACTTATGTTTACTTGTTGAAGTTATAAATTATACAAAAAGATAGGCATGTTGATGTGGAATGAATTGCTGTCGTAAGGAATTATGCGATTAACTAATTTATGGGATACAACAAATATCTATTTGGGAGAAAGATTTAAATTGAACAACTAATTAGAATGTGTTGTGCCATTGTAGCCTATGTCTCAGGTAACAAAATATGCATTAAGTGTTAAGTAAGCGTAATTCTACAATACTTACATTACTTGATTTTTATTAATTTTGATTAATTAATCATGGATTTTAAATTGTATTGTTTTTTTCGCTCTACAATCTATTTACCTTTAATATTGTAAGCATAATTATTATTAAGTTACTTGCTTGTTTTGAGGTCTTAGCTAAAATCATTGTTTGTATTTGTAGGCTAGGCCTAGGATGTACGCCGGTTGACTTTGGACGGTTAGATGACGTTCCACTCTTCACATTCGAGGAGATGGAAACCTCCGTTCTCTCCCTAAAGAGCAACAAGGCTCCTGACCCGGACGGATTCCCAGCGAGGTTTTAAAGAAAGTATTTTCAATTAATGCTGATTTGTTGTTGAGAATGTACAACGCCTGTTTGGTAGAAAGGGTGTTTCCGGCTCCCTGGAAAACCGCCAGACTTGTACTCATCAGCAAGGGCAAAGGTGATCCCGAGCTGCCGTCGTCCCAAAGGCCTTTTTGCATGTTGGACACGGCTGGGAAGCTGCCCTAGAAGCTGATCCGTTCACGCCTGACGTCTGCCGTGGAAGCTGCTGGGTACTTATGCCCCCGTCAGTACGGCTTCAGAAAGGGACGGCCAACGATTGACGCTATCACCGAAGTCCAGAGAGCTGTGAAGAGAGCCGAGAGCCACGACCATTTCTCTCGCTAAGTAGTGCTTCTTTGTTACGCTTATGTCAAGAATGCCTTTAACTCGGCGAGGTGGGTCGATATGCTGGATGCGCTTCGCAACACCTTTCGCGTTCCTGCATATCTGTTGCGACTCATCTTGTTGCGGATTATCTCCGCTCTCGAAGCCTGATTTACGACACAAGGGACGGAACGTGGACGATGGAAGTCACTTCTGGTGCCGTGCAAGATTCAATACTCGGCCAGGATCTCTGGAACGTTGCCTATGACAGCCTCCTGAGGTTGGAGATGCCTGAGGAAACCACTTTGGTTGGGTACGCCGATGATGTTGCAGCTCTCATTGTCGCACGCAACGTTGAGCTGGCCCAACTAAAGTTGAACCGAGTCATGCGTGTGGTCAACACATGGATGTTCGATCACGCTCTCTCGCGTACTCTCCGTAAGATTGAGATTGTGATCCTTACGAAGAAGAGGCTGGAGACCGTCGTTCCGTTCCGAGTGGGAAGGAATTTGGTCCAATCAACTCGTGCTGCTAAGTACTTCGGGATTATGGTGGACACCAAGTTAAGCTGGAGGGATCAGATATTCCGAACGGCGGACTAGTCCGCTAAGGTAGTCACTTACCTTAGTAGGCTGATGGCCAATGTCGGGGTTCCACGATCCAGCAGAAGACGTCTGTTGATGTGCGCGGTTCAGTCCGTGCTTTTTTATGGAGCAGAGGTGTGAACAGACGCTCTCGATAAAGTGTAGTACAGGTTGCGACTCGCCCGGGTTCAACGTCGAGCGGCGCTCGGGGTGTGTTCCGCCTACCGGACAGTGTCCGAGCCTGCCGTCCTGGTGGTCGCCGGAGTTATCCCTGTCAAGCTCTTGGCAGGAGAGAGGAAGGCAATTTATCAGAGACAAGGCGAGATTAAAAGGACACGGCAAGAACAGAAGAGCGCTCCAGAACCTTCCAGCAGTGGCAACACAGCTCGGAGCACGACACCCGAGGACGATAGACTGCGCGACTTATCAAGCACGTCCAACCATGGGTGGAACACCAGCCAATTCTTGCCAATTCACGGCTATCTCGGTCGTACCTGAACCGGATGGGCAAGACCGGTTCACCGGACTGCATTTATTGCTCGGGCGTTCCCGACGATGCGGAACACACATTCTTCCGCTGCCCCCGTTGGGAAGGGCCCCGCCTGAAGGCCACACAAATTTTTTGGTGCATTTTCGGTGGACTCGGTCTGCCAAAAGATCTTGGAGGATGAGGAAAACTGGGATTGTTTATCACAGTTCGTCCGGGGCATCCTCCTGGAAAAGAAACCGATCTGGACCGCGAAGTGGCCCAGATCCCTTGATCGAGTGGCTGGATAAGGAGTAAGCCCCACCGGCGTTAGCCAAATTTAGGCCTAGCCTGACGTAATGTGATAAACAATTCCAGGTTAGAATTCTAAAGAGTAGAGGAGGTTTTTTAGTGGGTAAACCCATTTTTAGGGGAGCCCCACACTACAGACTTGCCACCTGTGTGCGTAATGCATTTTTCTTACCTCTCCCTAAAAAAAACCCATAAAAAGCGTCACTTAATAACTCAAAAAGTGAGTAAAAAATTCTTGTACGGGACGGACATCGGAGCGTATTCCTAGTAATATCTATACTTATTTAATACGCTAAGGGTTTTTTTGTCTTAAGAACTCCTCCTACAATTTTCAACTGATTTTCAAGTTTTTGGTGTCGTTGGATAGGGCTTGGCCTGTAGTTGTTTCCGTCAAAAACTGATGAGAATCGGACTGAAAATAAAGGCGCTAAATACCATTGAAATCTCAAAATTTCCCTTTTAATAACATTGGGATTAAATAAAGCATTTTAAATATCTGTTAATAATCAGCTGTAAATATGTAGTTTTTGGTGATTAGAGATATTCACAATATTAGATTGGTCTTATGTCATTGATTTAGAGCTAAAAGTAACATTTGTATTGTATTAAAATAAATTGCTCGATTTCGAGCAACACGTTTACTAGTAATTGTTGAATGTGCGTTTGGCATTTGGCCAATTACATGGAGGATATTTCCTCGACCAATGAACGAACTAGGCAACGATGAATTAATCATATCAAATGTGAAAGCTTGTATTTGTTGTTTGCTTGTATTTGTATTTGTATTTGTTGTTGAAAGCTGTATTTCATATAATTTTGTTGCAGTTTGTGGAGGTTTTAGGTTCTACGATATACCGGATAATGCAATGTTGCTATGGGTACGCTATTTATCGTAACAACACCATACCACTTTATTTCACATTTGGCTTGCTAGTTAATCAAAACCATTACGTAATCAGCAAATTAGCAATAATCAAGCAAGGTAAATATATGAAACAACAAATTTTCAACCCTTATGAGTATTTTTAAATTCCTTGCTGTACTCTTATCACCTGTCGAGAGACTACGATCGTCTTCGGGGTATCAAACTATGGATCACAAGTAACCACATAGTGCTATCCATGGCCTGCATAGTGCAAGTAAATCTGGGCTGCAATGGCTTAGCACCTTGTTTACGAAAAGCGATTATTGTTTGTTGATACTAATATATGTTCACCCGTACCACTGGATTATGTATTTACTCAAAATGCCACATCGATGATAACGTAATAATACATTCTGTCATCTTAAAAAATGATATATTTCTAGACACAAAGTCTGTTCTAAAACATAACCAATAACGATTGGCAACAAAGCATCTTCTGCAAGAACGAAGCTTTCTAACAATCAGTCAACAGTTTTATTGATAGGCCATCTCGTAAGGATGCTAATGTCTGTCCCGTTAGAGACTTGTCCGATAATTTGTCAAAAACACTTATGATGAGAAGAATGACGGAGATGCGCTATTTATATTCGAATGGGTAGTTTGAATACGTGGACTGCAGGACATTTGTCAATAAAACTTATCGACGTTTCGATCAAGACAGGAGCCGTATTCAACATCGGCCTGCCAAGGAAGACTAGTAACTCATCAAACAAGTATCTTGTGCAAGTTCATTGCAAGATACTCCAGAGAGAGACTTGCTTACATGATAAGGTAACGCATAATATTTGTCTCTCTATGTAGCTTTTCATGTATATTTGTATTTTGAGGTATAAAAAAGACTGCATGTGAGTCTGAATTGTACTGCTCATTTAAAATGTTAGAAATTCTTATATAGTATTAACACAGGTATATCGATATAAAAGATAGTTGATTTTTAATCATGACCATTCAACTGCCGTGATTGCCAGTCATGCGAGTGTTGTGTAAGTCTCGTCTAGCCGCGTAGTGCCCAGTTCGTACACTAGGGGCGCCTGTAAGCACTGTTAATTTGCGGTTTACATTCACAAGGTGTGCTAACTACTGATAATTAGGTGTTGATGCCGGTGGGTAATTGTGATTTGTAGCTTATAAGCCGCCCAGATTGCGTTTCAGCTTCAGTTTGAATACGCGACAGTTAGTGTGAACTTAATTAGTATAGGTTCCTGTACGCCCCATAAGGGCGATGTGTGATTTATGTTACTTACTCTGCAATTACTTCTCGAGATTTACACCAGCCCGGTGCAAAAATATGGGGTATGAACTTCCCCATGAATTATGGTGTGGGAGGAGCGTATCTAGCCATAACTGCGAGCCGCCGACTTCCTATGCCCATTTCATCCGTTGCAACAATAGTGAACGGCCCGGTTTATGTTGCAGCTTAAAATGTAGTGTTATAAATGTTATTAAATAAAAGAGAACACGCTTTGCACCGCTGTAAATGATTTAGGAACGCAGTAAACCATCTGGGGATGATTGAGTCGTTTGTTTTCAAAGCCATACATACCTTACCTGAAGGATGTTGCATGCATAGGATAATACGGTTTCTTCCCAATGAGATTGTAAAACGAGATAATATTCGACATCTGGATAGAAATTTTTTTCATGTTTAACTGATTGGTTTTTGTGTTTACAGATACATTAGTTTAAGGTTACCTGTTATTGATCGTTAGAGACAAAAAAAATATTAATAAGTACAATTTTCAGGCAGCAAGATAATTTTAAATTTTACTATTTATTTTCAAGCTGATAGTATTTTTGTTATAACACTGTTATAAAAGGTGAAACGTGTCAACAAAAACTTCGATAAATACAAGCATAAAAATATGTTTCGATGTTACTTAAACAGGGGAAAGTGGTAATATAACCTGTTGCATCTTAGATTATGGTAATAATGAGTAGAACTTGCTCTTAACATTGTTATCATGCAGTGTGAGAAGGTGGGCGACTGACACGAGTAAAGCCATCACACCGAACATCGCGAGCTACAACACTCATTACAAGGAGTCTGCTTCATAAATCAATATAAACTTGTCTAATGACGTCCATCAGTGCTGATCGCACCATCGTATCGCTATCACTTTCCCAGCATCAATATTCAATGAATCGCGAAATCCAACAAGATCCAGTCTAAGTGTTGGTAATAACCTCCTAATAGACTCTCCTTTAACGTCTGGCGTTCAAAGTCCTCGGGAGAAAGGTAAATAATTGACAGAGGGAAGCAGTTCGACAAATGATTCACTTTGGATGTCCTACACTTTCCTTATCGTATGTGTACATTTTTTAACTGTGAAATAAATGTTAAAATGGTTTTAGTATGATATAACTCGAATAAAAAGTATTTTAATCGATTATTTTAATTTAGGTATTAGAATCATACAGTTAATAGAAACAATATTATAACTGTTAAGAAAGGCTAGTTAAAAATAAATATTTGAAATGTACAAGGATATGTTAATAATTTTCATATAGGTAAAATAATTAGTACTCTTTTGTTTGTGTCAGCAGAAGATAGATGTACATGCTTTTTTCTAGTTATATTTTAATAATTAAAACCTTAATGTTTTGATAATATTTTTATAAACTGACTGGGTAGTTGAGTGGTTATGATGCTAGCCTTAAATAATAGTCTATGTTAGATGGTAACAAAACCGGGGTTTGGAACGTTCCCCGTCAAAACGTTATAAAATGTCTCTGGCATAGATACACAAAATAAAATAAATATTTAAACATCGTACATAAAGATTAGCATGCAATAGTATATTTCGTAACTAGTTAGTTTATTTAAATTGAATAAGAATATTTTATTACTAATAATAATCTCTACTCCATACTGAAATTCACTGCAAGATCGAGTTTCAAGCACGGGGCGAAGCCGAGTACTTGAATTCGATCAAGCACCTTCATACCACTTTCGGACGAGTTACACAAGTACTTTTCATCATGCCACCTTTAATACAGTTTAGGTAAAAGTGCATAAATATGGAGACCTTTGATATCCCTCTACGTTGTTATTTGTTTATCCGATACACAGCTCCATTGATATCACGTCCATAGACTAAATGTCCATTTTTTAGGTCAACCCCTTATATGTCAACTACTTTATGTCCATCTTTCTTACGTCCACTTGTGCTTATGTCCAAACAATGTAACGTCCACAATGTTTGAACGTCAAGTTTAGTATATTAAGGAATAAAAAAAATAAAATAAAAAACTAGTATGTAAAATGTTGTAATAATTAAATAATTTAAATAAGTTTTAAAAGTTTTAATTTGGTTAATGATCAAATTATATTAGGCCTATATGAATCATTAGATACAGGAACCTCTTCAGGAATTTCTTATGTATAAAGCTTCAGCCGGTCGGAAATGGCTCTTAGATATTTATTTACTTTCTTTCTCTGTAGTTATTGTGATACCGTATCATTTGTCCCACATGATTCGGAAAAATTTAGCATATGTGATTTAATAATGGGATGAGGAATATCGACATATCCTCCAAGAAGCTCATTCATTATTAGGTTATTATCTTTTTTTTAGGGAGAGGCGGAAAAATGCATTACGCACATAGGTGGCTAGCCTGTAGTGTGAGGCTCCCCTAAATAACGGGTTTACCCACTAAAAAACATCCTCTACTCTTTAGGATTCTAACCTGGAATTGTTTATCACATTCCGCCAGGCTAGGCCTAAATTATTAGCAGGTTATTATCATTCTGGTCCTTATTGATATAATAATAACAATTAATATAATATTAATTGATCTTGTAAATTCATTGTGAACAATTTAAAGTAGCGTATATCAAATCTTACTGATCTTTTTAATGAAAGCGGTGATTAAGATTTACGGGTGTTAATACTTGTTCATGTTTGTCAGAAGTAATAACACGTATTTCTGACATCTCACACAAATAAATACTAATTTTATTTATAAATTTACAGTAAACTGTTAAAAAATCTTATTGATCTATCAAATTATAATTTTCACATAAACTTTGACAAAATTTAAATGTACAGGTTTTAGAATTTTTTATGTGAAAGTTTTTGTCCTGTGGACATCAGTCATAAAGGACACGATATGTATGGACATAATAGGGAGTGGACTTAATGCGTAGTAGACGTTTGTAAAAAATTGACAGTTTGGTTGTGGACTTAACAGTCGTAAATGATTTATCTTGTTTTTAAACTGTTTTCAGCTTAAGATTAATAAAATTGACTTCAACAGATAATTATCATGTCAGGTTTGTTACTGTTTCAGTGATTTTATAGAAACAATCAGATAATTGAAATTTGTTTAATGGAAGACTAAGTAGAATAGCAGCGCTCGTGTGTCAAATCTTGGAATTTTTTTCCAACCTAGTCCGGAAATATTTTTCGGACTGTTTACCCAACCAGTCGGGAATCTACTAGTTTCGATCACCATTGACTATTCTAAAAACAATGGTTTATCGATAGAGTGTGATGAAAATGCAATACTGCAAGAGGCACATATTTTTTTTTTTTTTTTTTTTTTTGTTTTTTTGAGGGAGAGGCGGAAAAATGCATTACGCACACAGGTGGCCAGCCTGTAGTGTGGGGCTCCCCTAAAAACGAGTTTACCCACTAAAAAACCTCCTCTACTCTTTAGGAATCTAACCTGGAATTGTTTGTCACATTACGTCAGGCTAGGCCTAAATTTGGCTTACGCCCGTGGGGCTCGCTCCTTATCCAGCCGCTCGATCAAGGGATCTGGGCCACTTCACGGTCCAGATCGGTTTTCTTTTCCAGGAGGATGCCCCAGACGAACTGTGACAAACAATCCCAGTTGCCCTCATCCTCCAAAATCTTTTGGCAGACCGAGTCCACCGAAAATGCACCAAAGATTTGTGTGGCCTCCAGGCGGGGCCCTTCCCAACGGGGACAGCGGAAGAATGTGTGTTCCGCATCGTCGGGAACACCCGGGCAATAAATGCAGTCCGGTGAACCGGTCTTTCCCATACGGTTCAGGTACGACCGAAAATAGCCGTGACCTGTCAAAAATTGGGTCAGGTAGTAGTCCACCTCCCCATGCCGCCGTTCCACCCATGGTTGGACCTGCTTGATAAGTCGCGCAGTCCATCGTCCTCGGGTGTCGTGCTCCCAGCTGTGTTGCCACTGCTGGTAGGTTCGGGAGCGCTCTTCTGTTCTTGCCGTGTCCTTGCCGATCTCGCCTTGTCTCTGATAAATCGCTTTCCTCTCCCCTGCCAAGAGCTTGACAGGGATGACTCCGGCGACCACCAGGACGGCAGGCTCGGACACTGTCCGGTAGGCGGAACACACCCGGAGCGCAGCTTGACGCTGAACCCGGGCGAGTCGCAACCTGTAGCACTCCTTATCTAGAGCGCCTGCCCACACCTCTGCCCCGTAAAGAAGCACGGACTGGACCGCGGACATCAACAGACGTCTTCTGCTGGATCGGGGACCCCCGACATTGGTCATCAGCCTACTAAGGTAAGTCACTACCTTAGCGGCCTTGTCCGCCGTACGGAAGATCTGATCCCTCCAGCTTAACTTGGTGTCCACCATAACCCCGAGGTATTTGGCGGCACGAGTTGATGTGACCACCTCCCTTCCCACTCGAAACGGGACGACGGTGTCGATCCTCTTCTTCGTAAGAATCACGATCTCCGTCTTACTGAGAGCAAGTGAGAGACCGTGATCGGACATCCAGTTGTTGACCACCCGCATAACTCGGTTCAACTTCAGTTGGGCCAGTTCAACGTTGCGTGCAGCAATGAGAGCTGCGACGTCATCGGCGTACCCAACCAAAGTGGTTTCCTCAGGCATCTCGGACCTCAGGAGGCTGTCATAGGCAACGTTCCAGAGATCCGGGCCGAGTATTGAACCTTGTGCGGCACCAGAAGTGACTTCCATCGTCCGCGTTCCGTCCCTCGTGTCATAAATCAGGCTTCGAGAGCGTAGATAATCCTCGACGAGCCGCAACAGATATGCAGGAATACGAAAGGTGTTGCGAAGCGCATCCAACATATCGACCCACCTCGCCGAGTTGAAGGCATTCTTGACATCAAGCGTAACAAGAAGCACTACTCGGCGGGAGAAATGGTTGTGGCTCTCGGCTCTCTCCACAGCTCTCTGAACTTCGGTGACAGCGTCGATCGTTGACCGTCCCTTTCTGAAGCCGTACTGACGGGGGCATAAGTCCCCGGCAGCTTCCACGGCAGAAGTCAGGCGGGAACGGATCAGCTTCTCGAACAGCTTCCCAGCCGTGTCCAACATGCAGAGAGGCCTGTGGGACGACGGCAGCTCGGGATCACCTTTGCCCTTGCTGATCAGTACAAGCCTGGCTGTTTTCCAGGGAGCCGGAAACACCCCTTCTACCAAACAGGCATTGTACATTCTCAACAACAAGTCAGCGTTGATTAAAAATACTTTCTTTAAAGCCTCACTGGGAATCCCATCCGGGCCAGGAGCCTTGTTGCTCTTCAGGGAGAGAACGGAGGTTTCCAGCTCCTCGAAAGTGAAAAGTGGAACGTCCTCTACCCGTCCGAAGTCAACCGGCGGTCGCTGTGGATGTTCAGGAAACAACGCAGCGACGATCCTCCCCATGGTGGCGCCCTCCATGATGGAAGGTGGAGAGCGGGCGCCGAGTTTCTGTGTTACAAGTTTGTAACCCAGGCCCCACGGGTCGGAATCAACGTCGTCACGAAGTCTCCTCCAGCTAGAGGCACATATTACTTTGGTTACAAGTAATAGGATTGAGAAACATTTGGTTACAAAACATCAGACATTTGCAATGGAAAACCGCAGTCCAATCTCTTTTAATTTCCGTATAGAGGAAGTAAATGTTTTCTTGGTTAGCGTAGTCCAGCAACAGTGTTTGTTAACGTAAAATGAACACGACTTGGAAATTCAAGTAGAAACAATGCAATTCAATCAGTGGAAAGAGGTGTGAAATGAGAGTCGTGGAAGGAGAGGCTGCATGAACGTGAACCTGCTCGCCATGCATGGCACGACGTTGCTTCTGCAGTTGCAACCTCGCCCTGACCGCTTCGACTGCGCTGGCTAACTTCCACATGGGTTATAAAAATTATAATTCATACCTTTTAAAAACATACAGAAAGTTCGAGTCTTATCGCACACGCTGTACTAACTCGTTGTATTGCTTAAAAATTATCAGGTAGCTTAAAATATTAAGCTAATCTATATGGATCAGAAGTGATAATTTATGATTGCTATATACGGAGACAGGTCTTTAGCTTGCCAACATATAAAAAATAACATGAATGATTCAGTGAAGAAAAGTACCATTTTCTTTGTTGCTTGATAATTTATGTTCTCAGCCTTGGTATTTTTAGTAATTACTTTTTTTGCTTTTCAAAATATGTACTAATTACTTTTGAAACTGTAATATTTTGGTAGAATTGTAGTAGTACTCGTACAAACATTAACATACACGTAGTTTTGGGTCTTGGAAATGGCATCATCGTTCAATTGTTGTTCCTTTTGTTACTCAGTTTGCTTTAGGATACCATTGCTAACAGACAAAGCCAAACCAAGACCAAAGGCAGGAAACATTTATTTTTGTATTATTTGCTTGATCCTTTATTATGGATAACAAATTATATTTCTAACAATATCTTAAACATTTGTACTAGACCGCCTATAATGCCAATCCCAATGATGAGATCTGTTAACAAAATTAGCAGCCCACCAAACCATTCTCTGGGGATTGCACAAAGGCCTGCACGGTTCAATTCAAAGTGGACCTTTGTCCACAACAAATACGATAGTTTTTAATTTTGGATCTTAATTTTAAAAGGTTTTGATGGTCTAACCATTTTTTTAGTGACTGGCTTCTTCTTTAGGCAAAACAGCAGAGTTCCATCGTCCTTGATCGTCCTCCAGGCAACAACACTGATCCTTGCCGGAAGCTGTTGTTTTGTGGGTTTGTTAAGACTATTCATCTGACACCTTAAATCTTCCTTTTTTTTATCTCCAAATATATTATTAATGTAAAAAATATATAAAAATATTTTCGTGTACTGAAAGGACGTTTATTTTAAGCCATTCAAGTGGGTATATAGAAGACGAGGTTTTACCAATGACTGAAAAATCCTTTTTGTGGGCAATGCCTTTTTCACGTTTTCCACATTGCCCCAATAGATTTGCCGTCAATTATGCGGGTGTTCATTTAATGCCAAGAGCCCTGTTGTTTTTCACTATACTGTATATTATTTCGTTTTTGATGCTAAAGGTTGGATCTAAAATCAATGGTTATAATCGAAGTTAGTTCTATTGTAAATTTGAACAGCTACATTGGCCGAACGTTTTATTTTTTAACCATGGGGTGCACGAAGACAATCAGAAAGACATAGTGACTGTTGTTAAATAAATCACGTTCATTTCCTGTAATAGTCGTATTGAGTTTTGAGTGATTTATGGTGGAAAGCGGGATAAGTTAAAAGCAATAATTGTCATTCAGTTGTAATTCACTACGTAATAAGTTATAACATTTATGTTTTTTAAGCTTTAGTATGCAATATAGAAATGTAATAAAAAGATAAAAAGAAACTTCTCCTCTACAATTATTTAGGAAGCAAACGATTTTAGGCTACTAAATATCAAAATAGAAACAAGTAATACTTCCCTAAAACTATTTTCTATGCAAAAAACTAACTGCCAAATATTTCATTAAATATCATTTTTAATTCTTTACTTTCATACTTGACAAATGTAATGATGCGAAATGTAAAGGTCGAGGAAAAGTTAACAATGCATCTTGTTTTTGTTCATTTTAACATATGAAGCATTTTTCAACGTTTAGTGGAGAACAGTCCAAACCGTGGAATTGTTATTACTGTATCTGTATCTGTATTTGACTTATTGTTAGATAGCATCATTAATTAATATAAGTGATAAATGATAACTATATTTCAGAGTTTATTTCTACAGATTTTTAGTCTGATTTGGTGTAATTGGGATTCGTCATTTGAGGAACGTAATAGTGCACAATCTAAACAAAAAATCTTATTGGAATATTAGTTATGGATCTGTTTCCTTACAATCCTGAACTTAATTATCAACTAGCTAATTCAATAATGAATTGTAAAGTAAAGCACAGTATGCGTAAAAATAAACAGCACTGAAACCTAATCAACTGTAGTTTTATTCATGGTTGACCAGACAAAAAATAATTATACACGTGTGAGGATTGGTTCAAACTGGATGGAGGTCATTTTGAACATGTTGTTAATTGATTTAAATCCGTGATGCTTAATTAATTGTATGTTTGGTAAAACTAAGTAAATAAATCTTACAATTTCAGTACTTTACTGTTTATTTTGGCACATAGTGTAGTACGTAATTGGTAAAATTAAATGTGAGGTGTTTTTTTTTTCATCACGAGTGTTAAAAAAGCAGTAGTGCTATATTACATCACGTATTATTAGTAATTGTTTCGTACATTTAAGCATACATTTTATGATAAGTAAATGTGTTATAATTGTAAACAGCAGAGGTATATCTAACGTATTACAGTTCTACAGCATGGCTATTCCAGAGGAAAGCAAAATTCCTTACAAACAGTTCTAACAACATTTCAGAACAAATTCTTTAATTTTATTGAATGTCGAACATTTTTATACAAAGGCAATTAAACACTATTGAACACATCCATTTAATGTTCAAAAGTCTCTTCATTTGACTGATACGTAGAAGTCGAGATGGAATGCATGAAGTCAGGGACCTGAGGACAAGATAAAATAACGTTGTAGCGTGATAAAACTAGGGCGAGAAAGGTGTTCCGTGTAGTGCCACCCTCCCCGGGCGAAGACGATCTGTCTGCTTGAGTTATTGGTTAAATGTAGACATTCCTCCGGAATGGGGTTGGGGTGTTTTGGCATAATGCGACTAAGAGATAACTCATTCCCCTAAATAAACATGCGTGTACCTGGCGGCCCTCACCTAAAAACAATAAACGACTCCATAATCACTATACTTAAGGGGAACGGTTAGCCGAAACGTAGACCACATAAAATAGCCGGTAATATTAATTAATTTCCTTAAAGTGAATTAAGTAAATTAATAAGCCAGCGGCTTTAGCGGAGTATGAGCGACCCTAACCCACATATGTTGACCCCAGAGCGGCGGTCAGGTTGTTAATAAGGCTGTTGGGCCGGTCCATAACCAGCAACCGATATTTAATCAGCAGATAACCGAGCAGGTAGTCCGCAACCGGGAATTAGGCTCCGTAGGTACTGGAGTCACCGCTTGGAGGCGCCACCGGTTGAGCAAGGCCTACCGTACACCGCCACCGCCACCGCCACCTCGCGTACAACACTCAACACTGTGGTTATCGCGGATTGCTCTGTCGATAGTGATTTGTATCGGGAGAATAACCTTGACAGCTTGTTACGCTATTATCAACATCTCATTTGAAAAACGACGTAATCGTTGTTGTTTATTGGTGAATACATTTGCAAAGTAGGGCGTGAAACTGCGATAATAGTTTAATTGCCTGCTTCAGCCGCGTGATTTGCTGTTGAACAAAGTTGTTGCCTCGTGTCGACTGTTATTATTTATTTAAAATTGGTGCACAATGAATTGGTTCAGATAGGAACTTTTCATTTCTTCAATTTTCCCAAGGGGTCGTCCATAAATTACGTCATCTGAAAATAGGGGGGGATGTTCCAGATTGAAAATGACGGTAAGGTGATGTGTAAGGGGGGGGGGTCGGCTTTGATATGACGTCACTTTAAATATGACGTTTTATATCAAATTTTAACAGTAAAACAATGATAAATTCTAACACAACTCAACTATTATAAAATAATTATTATCTATAAAATACATTAGACATTAGACTATAAGGCGTTGTTTTATATTTTATTTTTCCATTGAGAAAGTCATTTTGGCTGAAGGTAAACTCAGATTTGATTGGTCAATTTTTTAGTTTATCATGTAGCGCTTAAAAAGCATTATTTTTACTTAAAACGGAGGTTTGTTAAAAATGACGTCATTTTTCCGAGAGGGGGGGGGGTCAGACAAATTATGTTGGTAGGCTGATTTTAGGGGGGGGGGGGGGTCCAAAAATGGCCAAAAAGCGATGACGTAATTTATGGACGGCGCCCAAGCAAAATTATTAAGACTTAAGATGAAATGGTCAACTTATTTAGATGCCATTCCTACAGTCGTACTTAATGTACAGGGTGGAATGAAGTTAGTGCTTAATATTTTAAGGGAACAAAATAGACACAAAATGTGATAAAACTGCGTTTTTTTTTATTCAAGCAATTGTTACCAATATTTTTTAGCATTTTTCAAAATCCGGTACTTTTATTGGAAAATCTTAATTTTATCAGAAAACTGGACCTTGTATTGGGAATCTAGTAACATTTTTGGATTCTGCATAAAATTTTAAATAAGAATAACAAGATAAATCATGAGTTTAACTCAGTTATTTATTTACAATTTTTGTTAGAAGATTAAAAAATCATTTTTTATAAAATTCTTAATCTTCTTCTTATTTCTATAAGGGTTTCGTCTGTTACGTCCCTTTTTCTCTCGGCCTACTGAACCGATTTTTAAGATTGAGGTGTCATTTTAAACCTTAGGATATTCCGCAGTGACGAATCGTAATTAAAAAGGTCATATTGTTTCGTGCTCCGCCCCCTTGCCTTTGATTTATTTCTAGAGGGCGCTTTAAAATGTTGACTAACTTTTATTGCAAGTTCTTTAATATGAATTGTAATTTAACAGCTGATTACCTTCAGATTAATTTTAAAAGCCACATAGTAAACAAAAATAGATCTCTGTCACTTCATGATCAACATTCACGCACTGTAGGTGAGTTTCACTCATACACAATCATAAAATGCGCAATTTGCGCACGGGCCACCTTGTTTTTCTTAAAATTCTGTATCGATTTTGTCATAGGAGGTATCAAATATTAAAAATATTAAAAATTTTGGTATTTTATAGGCTTCAAAATGATACATCACATATGAAGGTTTAATCATAATGTAAGTAAAATAATCAAACTTATACTAATTAAAACAGGTTTAATCCAAATTTTGAGTGATTCGTTACCTTTATTAATAAATAACAATTTTATCCACAATGAATATTTACTTTTAATACTGTAAGTACATATTTATACTCTCCATAAAATTTTCTATTAATAAATCAATAATGATCAAGCTTAGAACGCAGCACTTTGAGGTAAGGAGAAGAATTCCCATAATTTGAATCTTGAAGTCTCGTTTTTATGCTTTTATTTTGATTGATATTTTAATATTTATGGCTTATAAAGTGTAATAAATGCCCGCGACATGAAGTTAAACATTCAATAACTTTTGGATTACAACAAGATGGCCTTCTTACATTATCCTAGTGTGTGTACTGCCTAAGATATTGCAATAAAAATAAAAAATTTCCTTGAGACATCATAAAATACTGACTTATGAAAATTCACATTTTTTCACACTTCAACCAATGCACGAACATGAGGAAAGCTCAAGCACTGTGTTACCTTTTGAAGTTGGTCAGCAGCGTTTGGGACGATAGCGATCTCTTTTCACAACGCAACTTTGTCGTGCCCCTCAAGACTCACGCAACTTCTTCCTCTTTACCCCTCGTTACTCTCGAACAAATTCGGGATATTGTTATTTTCTTAATACAATGGTTAGACTGTACAATATTCACGGCAAACCTTTAATTTATTTAAGGGTTCTTTAAAATGAAGTCCATTGTATAAACGGTTGGTTACTATTAGTTTAATTAATTAGTTCACATTCTTGGAATTGTTTTAGATTCTTGTTATTTAATTGCTATCTATTTATTGGTAATTTACTGTTGTCGTAGTCTATTTATTTTTATAGTAATCTTTAAATGGCATTATATTGAGAAGAGATGTTATTTATATTATTAGAAATTGGACTGTCGACTGCACCCAAAATGCAAGCTTGTTATATAGTTGTTTTAAAAATTAATGCTACTTCGTAAATGGTCTTTGATGACTGTAATATAGAATTTTAAAATGCATTAAAACTTGGACAGTACTTGCAAGGTCTTTCCATCATTGAACACTAAACCTTATATTTTCCCTCCCTTAAATCCCATTTCTGTTTTCACATATACTTCATCCACAAGTAAGAAGCATAATTTTTAATTTTCTTGAAGGAGGTTTAATTTTTTCTGAAATAATTTTCTTGTCCACATTCTAGTGCAAAATTATTACTTTCTAGTCTTAAATGTAAAGAGCTTAGATATTTTGAAGATATTTAAACTATTTATTTTTTGGCAAATTCCAGGATACTTGTTTAGGAAAATCTTTGTAACACAAATCCTCATTGCTTACTAATGAAATCTTTATTTGTAATCCCCTACGTTCATTTTTGGACTGAAAAAATAGTTACACGACCTTCCTTAAAATGTAAATAAAACCCGGATGTTCATCGGACATCGTTGCATTCATACTTGTATTTAATATCAGAAAGCTAACCAATTTCGTCTACCTGTGTAGGCCTACTTGTTGGTCTAGGTCTACCTGATGGGCTGATCGATTTTAAAAAATAGTGGGACTGCATCTGAAGTTAACTTCAGACTGTCGCATTTTACGGTCAGTATAGATCCGTCTGGTCTAACTGCCGAGTCTCCTCGCACAATAAAACTGCCATCGAAATGTTTGACACAAACGATGGAGGACTTTCCTGGAGTAAAACTTTCTCATTTTATTGGCATTAATCGTTTTTGATGTAATGATTAGTTGGGGGAAAGTAAAAAAACCTTTACTGACTTGTTACTTATACAAATGTTAATAGTTTGATAAATAAAAAAATATTGTCATCACACTACATAAAAATCACCCGTTTTCGACCTTCACTTTTAACAACGCAAACCATACTTCAGAAGTCTAAGGCCGAACATTTTCTGCCCTATAACTTCCCATTGGAAGCCAATAAAAATCGGTAGCTGTGAAGTGGTTGCCTAGTAACCGTGTGAAACACAATGCATCCCTCTGGGTTAGTTAGGCTAGGTTTTGTTCGTTAGGGGCAGATAAAAATATTTTGTTTCTTTGTGTAGAGCTTATTGGATAGTATATAAATAATGTTGTGATGAAAAATATCGTTTGTAACTCAGCCGAAAATGTTTTGCATTTCTCGATCTTTTCAAACGATTTCGTGGCCGGAAAAACACCATTTTCGGTCCTAAACTAAATACACATTGGCAGAGGTATGCCTTAAACAAAAGGAACGATGTTTTAAACGTACTTTAGGAAGAAGTTATTTTTATACCATATGAATCATTGAGGTACATAATTAGAAAATTCTAAGTACATTTTCAACGCGAGTGTCTCAAGATCGTTTAGGGGAAGGTCGGCTGGTATCGGACAGCTGCCGGTATCGGACAAACCCAGTTTCCGGAAAGTGCCGCTAGGGGCAGCACTTATCACGCCGTCAGTAAAACCACCTAAATGAACAAGCCGGGCCATCGCCATATTGGACAGTTGTTGTACACGGTTTTTGCTGTGGATCGAGTTTTATGTTTTTTCTAGTGGAGACACGTGCACGGAGATAGTTTTCCCGAGCTTTTACATCAATTTAAGTAAGTGATATTAGTCATAGTTCAGTTTAAAATACTTAGTGTATTTTATATGAAGTAAATACGACGTTTAGCTCCAGTCGTATAATTGATTACGGCTTGGCAGCCATTCTAACCTAAGTTGTCTGGCGGCTGGTATCGGACAAAGTGCAATCGGGTGGTATCGGACAGTATAACTACTGCTTAAATTCGCTAATTTTAATAGATTCTTTGGTATTTCAGGGACCATGGGAAAAATAAGAAGAAATTGGGAAGAAGTGGCTATGAAAAAAGAAAAAAAAGAAAATAGCAGAAAAGAAACGAAAATTACAAGAGGAAAAGAAGCTAAGGCAGTTGAAAAAGAAAATCAAGCAAGAGAAAACAGAAGGATGCAAAGCTAATGAAGATACAAGTAAACAGAATCAACCTTTAAAGAGAAAATCCAACCATTCACCGAAATCAACAGCGAAAAGATTTCTCAACTTCGATGGCAATGGAGCCGCCTCAAGTTCAACCTCTACAAGCTGCATCATTCGCAGAGAATGTTTCGAAGAAGATTGGATCCAGTGTGGTATTTGTGAAGGGTGGGAACATGAAAACTGTGCAATTTGGACGACTCCTTGTTTTACTATTGTGACATGTGCAAACAGAAAAAAATAAGTTTCTAATTTGTGAAGGTTTTAGTTTTTTGTGAAGGAACTCTAAGATAGACGTAATTATATTTTTTTAAATACAGTATGTAGAACGTTTAGAAAATAAACAATGTTGAAAAATATATTCATTTGTATGATTTATTATCCGCCAAACATAATTTTAGTACTATTTTAGGTCTGTCCGATACCACCCTCCATGAATTGAAAAACGCATTTTGTAGAAAGGTAAACTTTTGAAAAAAAAACAGTATGTTGTTGTTGATATTATTTTAAATGATTTAAGCCTGTTATAAATGAAATACTGTAGTATTATTTTACGCATAAGGTTTTTATTTATCGCCATCTTTAAACTGAGTGGTTAAAAAAACCTAAGGTGTCCGATACCAGCCAACCTTCCCCTATATGAATACCTGCCAGTTAATTACGGCGTTTCCAATTTGTTTAATCATTTCTTAAAACGTTACTCAGGTTGGGTTATTTACAGAGAACATTACTTACTGAGATAAAGTTGTTACTCAAGATGAGGGCAAAGGTGCATCTAGAAAGGGAAAGCATTTCGTTTTATGTAATCTTATCTTAGCTCTATTAAGTGTTGGGTCAGGACGATCCTCTAACAACCTAGAAACATTCTGTAGCTCTTCCCACTAACTTGTACTTGCTTGTTTTTGTTCCTATCTTTAAATAGAACCTCTCGTGATTCAATGCCCTTAGGCTCCCTTTATGACAAAATTGACCCGTGGTTTGACTTGTTAATGGTAAGAGCCGGTTAGAATACATGGAAAACCTTTTTCAACGTTTAAATCCACGGTAAAACAATAAATATTTGAGGAAATAATCTAATTGACTGACTTCCATTGTACTAATTATAGTTGGTATTAGCAAATTTTTTAGATAATTTTGTAAATTATTTAAGTATGTTTAAACATTCATTCAATTGAAATATTCAAAGGCACTTTAATTAGGCAGATTAAATTGTCATAGATTGTAGATAAAGGTATGATTCAGAATTTAGGGTTACCAAAGAAAAATTTCAATGGAATTTAATAATATTAGTAATCTTTAAAATATGATAGAAAACATTTCCTATTTACCTAAAATGTTTTGTAAAAGTGTTATCCTTTATTTAAAGACTAACTAATAGATCGTCAAAAAAAAGTTAATGTATATGTTTATTACTTATTTAGTTTATAAAATGTTTTGTTCATAATTTTAACTGTCGCCGAATTTTCTGAAAATCCTGACAACATGATATTAATTTTAAACTTTACCATTTCTTTGTTAATGTCAACAGTTATACAAGGCATCGAAAACTCCCTGGGGTATAACCAGGTATTCCGCCCGTTATAATTATAAAACTAAAACATGCAATTACAAATGCTTATTAGAAACCCAACATTTTATTTTGTGTTTCATATGGTTTAATTGTGTTTATTGTTGATTAAAAATCACATATTTAGATTAGTTGTTTATAAATAGTTGAAATGTAAACATGGTTACTAAAATTATGTGAATAATAAAAGTGCTTTTAAAATGAATAAAAACCCTTTTATACTTTTAAACATGGCGCAGTCTTTAAGAATTTTATCATTACATTATATTTTTTAATATTATATTTGTAAGTGGTTTTGAAAAGTAACAATGGAATTTAACAAACCTGATGTTTTGAGCCTAGAAGGAAACCTAGAAGAGAATTTTAAAACTTTTAAAGAAGAAGTTGAAATATATTTTACCGCGACAGAGACAGGAAAGAAATCAAATGCAATTTAAGCAGCAAGACTTAAAAATCTACTCGGAAAGGATGCTTTAAAAGTATACAAAGACTTTAGACTTGACAATAAAGAAGAAACTGTGGAGACAATACTTGAAGTGTTAGAGAAGTTTTGTACTCCTAGGAAGAATGAAATTATGGATATATTTAAGTTTTTCAAAAGAACACAGCAACCAAATGAACCATTTAATAAATATTACTCAGACTTGAAAAATTTAGTAAAACCGTGTAACTTTGGACAACAGGAAGACAAGCTTTTGAGAGCTCAGGTAACTTTGGGTCTAGCATCAAAGAATGTTCAAGAGAGATTATTAAGGGAAGATGTATCGCTAGAAAAAACATTAGAAGTCTGTAAAATGATGGAACTGACTGAGAAAAACATGAAAGAATTAGAAGTCTGTAAAACAATGGAGCTGACTGAAGAAAATATGAAAGAATTAAATTTGAAGCCAGAAGTTCACCAAGTCACAAGGAACCAAGCTAGGTCAAGTAAGTTGGACCGTTTCGAAAATACTCAATTGGAACAACCGCAAGGTAAGAAATCCTTTAAATGTTTTAGATGTGGAAAGAATCATGCCAAGCTACAGTGCCCAGCCTGGGGTAAAATATGCCTTAAATGTAAAAAAGCAAACCATTTTTCTAATATGTGTAAGTCTAACGATACTTGTAATGAGCTTACAAATAACATCAATCATTCAGTTTTAGGCTCTGTTGCTTATGAAACAGATAATGTTTTTGAGGTTGATTCTATTGAATATAAAGGAAAAGCTTGGTACAAAACTGTAAATATTGAGGGATATAAATTAAGCATGAAATTAGATACAGGATCTGAGGTTGATATAGTTCCTTATTCGTTTTTGAAACAAAATGGTTTAACACAGAGAATCAAGAAAGGACATACTAAACTCACATCTTTTGGGGGGTTTCAGATAATTCCTGTAGGGTATATTGAAGCTCACATAGAAACAGAAAATATAATGGACGTTGTTAGTTTAATTGTAGTTAAAGGAGATTGTACTCCAATATTGGGTTTGAAATCTTGCCTGAATTTAAATCTCATCAAAAAAGTAGAATCGGTCATTGGTAATGATCAAAAGATAGACATGTCAGATGTAAATTCTAAAGAAAAGTTTAAGTTGTTTAATAAATATAAGGATGTTTTTGAAGGCGTGGGCTGCTTTCCTGATTTATGTAAAATCAAATTAAAGGAAGATGCTATCCCTCAGGTGAGTGCAGCACGAAGAATCCCTTATAAAATTAAGGATAAATTTCAAGGTGCTTTAAATTCCTTAGTTGAAAATAAAATAATACAACTGGTGGAAGAGCCTGTTGAATGGGTTAATAATATTGTTGTACTTGAAAAGCCAAATGGATTGTTAAGAATTTGTATTGATCCCACTCAATTGAACAAGTATATCATAAGAGAAAGGTATTCAATTCCTGTCCTAGAGGACCTTGCTCCTAATCTTACCAATAAAAGATACTATACAATTTTGGACTTGAAGGATGGTTTTTATCACATCAAACTGGACGAAGAATCAAGTAAACTATGCTCATTCAGTACAGTATTTGGAACATACCGATTTTTACGTGCTCCCTTTGGCTTATCATGTGTACCAGAAATTTTTCAAAGGTTGGTGCACAAGTATTTCAAAGACATACCAGGTCTCTCAATATATTTTGATGATTTGTGTATAGCTACCGACACGAAGGAAGAAAATGATGCTATTTTAGAACAAGTAATGGAAAGGGCTCGACAGTATAATATTAAATTTAATTTTAATAAAATGCAATATTGTGTAAACAAGGTAAAGTACATTGGTGCTGTATTTAGTAGATAAGGAATGCAACCAGATCCATCAAAAGTTACAGCAATCAAAAACTTTAAAACTCCAAGTAGTAAAATAGAACTACAAAGGTTTCTTGGGATGGTAAATTACTTAAGAAAATTTGTTCCCAATCTGGCTTCTCTTACATCATCTCTCAGGGAATTACTGAGGAAAAATGTTCCTTGGCAGTGGTGTGATTACCATTCGGAAGCCCTTGAAAAAATTAAACTGTCACTTTGTAGTGATCAGGTTTTAGGACACTTTGACCCTTCTCTTCCTATTGAAATCCAATGTGATGCATCGCAAGATTCAGTGGGATGTTGTTGCATGCAAAATGGAAGACCGATCAGTTATTTTTCCAGAAGTCTCACACCAGCAGAAATAGAATATGCTCAAATTGAAAAAGAATTATTAGCTATTTGCTTTTCTTGCAAGAAATTTCACAACTATATTTATGGGCAAGAAAATGTAACAGTTTATACAGATCATCTGCCTCTCTTGTCAGTTCTTAATAAGCCTTTGTGCAAAATTGTTAATAACAGAATCAGAAGACTCAGACTCAAGTTGCTGATCTACAGCTTCAAGTTGAAATATCTACCAGGTAAATACATGCATGTAGCAGATTTTTTATCAAGAAATGGTATAAAAGATGAAGTTTTATGGAATGAACCATTAGATGGCATAGTACATTGCATTGACTCTGCAGAAGTAAAATTCAGTGACGAAAGGTTTAAAGAATTTCAAGAGGAGACAAAAAACGATGAAGTATTAAGTAAAGTTATGCAGTTTTGTAAAACCCAGTGGCCAAAGTCAGTTAAGGAAGGTGTTTTGAATCATTATTTTAAAATGAAAAACGATATTACATTGGAAGGTGGGCTTTTGTACTACAATGACAGACTTATAATACCGGACAAGCTGAGGAAATTCATGCTTTCACGCCTACATGAAACTCACATGGGAGCCACCAAAACTTTACAAACTGCAAATTTACATTTTTATTGGCCAGGAATGTCATCTGACGTTAAAAATATTGTGTCAGATTGTGCAATATGTATGAAACATCAACGTTCTAAAATGAATGATAAATTGAGACCTCACGATATCCCTCAGCTGCCTTTTTACAAGATTGGGGCTGATATTGCTGAATATGCAGGAAATTCTTATATTGTTACAGTGGATTTTTACTCACGGTGGATAGATGTCTTCAAATTGAAAAACAAAAGTAGTACGTCTATAATCGAAAAGTTCAAAGAGCTATTCTGTCGAAATGGAATCCCAAAATATCTTATAGCCGATAATCAACCATTCAATAGTTATGACATGAAAACATTTTCTCAACAGTGGAATTTTGACATCATTACATCTAGTCCTCACTATCCAAAGAGCAATGGATTATCGGAGAAAGCAGTTGGTATTGTAAAGAATATGCTTAAAAAATGTACTGAAATCAATCAGGATTTTGAACTCTGCCTTTTGAATTACAGAAACTCACCGGTGGCAAATCTGGGTTACACTCCATCTCAACTTCTAAACAGTAGACACTTACGATCTAAATTACCTATACCCGAAAATCATCTTCAGCCTAAAACGGTCCCTCAAGCTGTATACAACGAGATGATGAAAAATAAGGAATATCAACAAGAGTGGTACAACAAAACAGCTCGAAAGACAGAAGATGAATTCCAGGAAGGAGAAGAGGTGTATGTCCAGGATGTAAAAACAAAATTTTGGAGTCCTGCCCTTATAGTAAAAAAGTTAAGTGAACCTAGGTCTTATTTGGTTAAAACATTAAGCAATAACAGTATTTTAAGAAGAAACTTGCATTACATCAAGAAAAAACATTCTGAATGTAGAATAAATGAAAGACAGTCCAAAATAGATGAAGATCATTTTAAGCAGCCAAATATGACAAACGACTTTAAAAGTGTCAGAAGATCATCCAGGATTCCAAAAAGCCCAAACAGATTTTATTAAAAGAACTAAAAAAGGGAGATGTTTCATATGGTTTAATTGTGTTTATTGTTGATTAAAAATCACATGTTTAGATTAGTTGTTTATAAATAGTTGAAATGTAAACATGGTTACTGAAATTATGTGAATAATAAAAGTGCTTTTAAAATGAATAAAAACCCTTTTATACTTTTAAACATTTTGTACTATCACCAATTAAGGTAATTCCTTATAGCTATCTAATTCATTATAGCGATGGATTAGTTATTTTTAAATTCAAACGGACTTTAGTAACATTAAAAACAATTCGCAAAGTCCATCCAGTTAGTAAAATACTAATTTAATATTAATTTGTATTCCCTAACCCTTTCCAATTTTGTTTTTACGATTTTTCCTTGAATGATTATATGGCATACACAATATATTTAAAAGTGTTAATAAAAAATATGGATTTTAATAAAATTGTTCTTCTTTGACGCAGTGATGATTTATTGTTTATGGGTTTTCTATGATTTATAACTACAAATAATATTTTTCATTTATTTTGTCGATAATGTGTAATTTAAGGATTATTGGACTATGTTCATTATATTTTTCTTGATCAGAAGGGATTGTAACGAATTTAACGATTGGTAAGTTTTTGTCCTTTTCTCACTTACAAACAAATGAGACTCCTTGAACTACTAAGACTGGAGGTCACTCGGGGGCGATAATCAGAGGAGAGCCATGACGGTCCCAGGCCCGGACCCACCTGAGGGTAGGTGACATTCGACACGGCGGCGCGGCGGCGGCGGCGGCACTCGCATCATCACATCACATCACAGCCAATCTACCGGATTCGATACGTGCTAAATAAACTGTCCGGCGTGCTGGTAACCGACGCATTAGGTTTAGATCAGGTTTTGATTAAGCAAGTCGGTTATAGCGTATCAAGTCAAAGCATATCATGGAAATAGTATGTTTCGTCACTAGTCCGGAAAGTGGTCGTTATCGGTGCAAGATCGAGTTTCAAGTACGAGGCGAAGCCAAGTAATTGAATTAGATCGAGCACCGGTATACCACTTTCGGACGAGTTACGAACAGTGCTTTTCATACCACCATAATAAATATACAATTTGGATGAAAGTTAAATTGTTTACCTATACACCGGATCTTACCTTGTTATTGTTTATCTTCTATTTGAACTGATTTCAGCTGATTAGTATTAATAAATATTTACGTCGACAAATATCATCAGGGAATTGTTAATCCATTTGTTTCAACAAGCAAAACAATCAGATGTTTGAAAATTTTACAATGGAATAAGTTACTGTAAGTTGAATAGCAGCGCTCTTGGTGTAAAATCTTGGAAGTGTTTTTCCGGCCTAGTCCCGATAACCACTGTTTTCCGGTCTAGTCCCGAAAACTATTGTTTACAATAGTAGTTTTCATTACTAGTCTCGAAAGTGACTTATTGCGGTGAGAGATTGCATTTACTCGCGAGGCGAAGCCGAGCATGGAAAAGGCTATCGAGAACCGCAATGGCACTTTTGAGACGAGTATTGAACATTATTTTTCATTACGATATCGAAAAACCTGTAAACAACATGAATATTTTGGTTTATTCAACTTAGTAACAAGAAAAAAAAAACGAACTCATAACGCTGAGTTTCCGTTCTTATGAGAGGTACATACGAACGCACAGAAACTCAGCGTTATGCAACAGTTGATCGGTCTAATGCAACAGCTTTTGTGCGCCACAAAAGCACAGAAAGTTAACGTTATGTAATTTTACCTTGCCGTAGTGGCAATAACCTATTTGCTTAGCTCATTTTAGGTTTAGAATGTGTACTTTCGTGGGTAGAGTAATGAAAACATGTTCATTCGACCCATAGGGAATCAACTACTTTCGATCACAAGTAAAAAATAGTATATTTCGTCACTAGTCCGGAAAGTGGTCGTTATCGGTGCAAGATCGAGTTTCAAGTACGAGGCGAAGCCGAGTACTTGAATTCCATCGAGCACAGATATACCACTTTCGGACGAGTTACGAACAGTACTTTTCATCATACCACCTTTAATAAATATACAGTTTGGGTAAAAATTAATAAATTTTAACCTATATACCCCCTCTTACGTTGTTATTTGTTTATCTTGTATTTGAACTATTTACAAATAAACAATCAGCTTTTTGACATTTATATACTGGAGTCAACGAGGTTTAAGTTACTGTAAGCAGAATAGCAGCGCTAGTGGTGTCAAACATCGGAAGTTTTTTTCCGGCCTAGTCCTGAAAACCACTGTTTCGAGGTCTAGTCCTGAAAACTTTGTTTACCAACACGTTTATCCAACCCACCGGGAATCAACTAGTTTCGATCACAGCTGACCGTTCCGAAAACAACGTTTATCGCAATGGTATGATGAAAACAACTTTTATCGCATAGGTATGTTTTTAATACAAAACAAAATTTTCTTCTGTACCTTTTCTTATGCATAATGATTGTTATGACCAGTTTTTTTGTGAACCTAAAACATATAGAATGAAAAGCATTATTTTAATGTATAGCCTTTATTAGCATGTTTAAACTATTGTCAATGGATACCAACGGAAACTTCAAATTCGCTACATTTTTAATTATTGGACTGGAAATGGATATTGTGAAATACATTTACGTAGTCTACTAAGATATTAAGGTTTCGCAGTCACAGACCCATTTAGGGATGACTTGGCCCGCCATGAAAGCCTTGCAAAAGGGCAGTAGCTGCGAAACCAAGCGATGGATCTGCTCTTGAGGCATTTTATGTAAATGGAAAAGAACCCAACTAGATGATGAACAAATAGTTTTATTCACAGACATCTTCTCCTCTAATATTAAAGTGAATTATGTGAAAGCTTCTGATACGAGCATCAGTGAATTGAGTCAAATCTTTCCATTCATACCTACTCATTCTCTTACAATAAAATTAATTGTTAATTTATTAATTTGCTAAATTATTATGTATGTAGTGGTGAATCTTTTTAAAAATGAGTCAAAGTGGATTCCGCAGTTGTGAGTTTTGAAACTATTCTTCACCTAATAAAGAAATCTCACATTTGCAGTTATTACGAACGGTCCTGCCTGTAGTCCGTGTGATAATTTGAATTGATTTTTCAATCTTTCTTTATGGAAAATGTGAATAATAAATAAAGCCATAACACGCCATTACTATGCTGCTTTGGGGACTAAAAACAATCAGGATCGTACATGAAAAATTAACTACAGTATTGTAATCAGATGACCCCGATTTCATTTTCATTACAATTACAGTAGTTGCAATAATATCACTTGATTTGACCTCATCAGTGTCTTACAACAACTGTATTGCATGAGGGTTCTGTGAAGCTATACACTGCTTGTCCGACTATAGATTCTAAAAAAAAAAAAAAATAAATAAATAAAACATAAAATAAAGGGCAAATTTTAGCTGAAATTTCGTCCTTTTAAAACTTTGCTAAGGTATTTTTTTTATCTAAGCAAAATTGTTCGAATACGTTTCGTTTGAATTCAATATGAATAATTTTAAAACACCTCTCGCAAAAGTCATTAAATTACAAAAAACATCAAAGAACCGCACGACCAGCTGACATCGCAACAAAAATGCCATGATCGTGATTGAAGCAGGATCGTTCCTGCCGCTGACACGCACAGAAAGATGGGTAATCACACTGACCGAATACCTTTCTCTATAAACTTGTCTAATAAACATTTATTCATTAAGTATGTATTAGATTCGGACTTATCGTTGCATACGTATAAATAAAACATGTTTGTGATATGATGTCAATGGCACTGTCATTATACTTGAGTATGAAATACTCGTAATACCTAGAAATAAGCAAGAAGGAATTCAGGAAACTAGTGGAAGAAGCCATTTTAAATATAATAATTAGGTCTACACAACTTCTAAATTAACTATTGGTTTTATTTAGTACTTAATCAAAATAAACTGAATGATTTATCTTTTGCATTACCTGGTACAGTTGGCACAGTTTTCCAACTGGTACAAGTTGGTAATTTTCCATCTATACAAGTAGTGGGGTTTGCCTACTCCTGGCCCAGGTCAAGGTCAGCGGTTGTAACTGTTGTAGGGGTAGTAGCGGCTGGGGTTTTTCTTTGACAGTGATGGGTGGGTTTTGGAAGTGGGTCAAGGTCATCTGGAGGGGTTTTTAAAAAAGGTGAGCCCCGAGGGGTTAGATTGAAGGTGGGTAAAAATTTATTTAATCAAAGAAAAGTAGTGGTTTTATTTGAGGAAGCGTTGGAGTGTTGTTTACTGGCGATGGAGTGGTAAATGCCAAAGGTGATAGCAATGAGAAGATAAAAACATACTATCCACAGTACGCATTTGAATAGTCGTAAAAGCTGAATCATTTCTTGTTGATTCTTTGTTTCTAATTGTAGTCTGTTGATTTCGAGTTTGAGTTTATCCTCTTCCAATTGTGACGTAAATGAAAAATCATCCATTATCTTCGTGTATTAAATGTATGCAGGTAAAAATTGGAGCGGTGTTGATGGTGAGAAAGTTGGCGATGAAATGAGAAACAGAGATAGGGACAGGTTATATATTACTGTAAAAATAGTGGGGGGTAAAGAAAATAATTGTAGTCGACTAAACATCATTATTAGCTGTGTCGGGTGTTGCAGCTTTGGAAGATGGAAGACTATTATCTGGCAGCTGTAAAACTTCGACGTCTTCGCTTTCCATGTTTTCGTAATCAGAAGAATTGTAGGAAACTTCCACAGTGATAGTAATGGTGTTATTTGGAGTGTTTATTAGATCACTTAAAATTTGAAAAATATTTTGTAAGTCTTCCTGTGATTGAATAAGAAAAGTACATTTACTTGTTGTTAAAGGAGAGGAGCTCATTGTTCGGAAGTTGGCAAACAAATGGTGAGCAATGGTCAGAGGGTTGCTTATATGTGGGCAAAGGTGGTGGAGGGGGAAGTAGAGGGGTGGGGGTGGTAGAGTGGTGGGGGAAGGATGATATAATCATATGCGAACTGGCGGCCAGAGCATTTTGCCGCAAAATCCCATTTGGGTAGGTTATGGGTGGTGTGTAGAAATAAGTATTAGCTGTAATATAAATTAGAAACACTAATAATTTTTATAAATTAAATATTAAATTTATATTTAACCAGAGCTTGCATTTCTTGTTCCTCGTCGTTTAATTCAACAATTTTAACACCATTAGTTGTCTGTTCCTCTTCCTCTGCACTTTGCGACGATGAAGACATGGAGGTGGCAGAAGAAGATGATGAGGATGAAAATATTTTGGTAGGATTGACGTATTGCACTGTGATGTTGATCCATCTTAAAGGATAGTTATCAATGAGTGTGAGTAAGTTTTGGAATAGGGCTTCCATCTCTTCTCTGTCGGTAACTAAATGTTGAAAGGAAATGAATTTATCATCCATGTTGTTGTCAGTGCGAGTAATGAAATAAGAATGAGAAGCGTATCGAATGATCCGTAGAATATATGTTGTAAAAAATAAGTGGTGGGGGTAATCTCAAGGTCAATCAAATGGAATTTTAAAAAAGGGCTGCAGTCAGTGACTACAGCTATACATCTGAAGCTTCAACAGGATCAGTAGACCAATCAGATCTGTACTTGCACGCATTTATGATGCATGTACAAAAGTCGTCTTTATAACATGCATTACACTCTCGGCAATTAACAATTTTTTCTGGATGAAATTTGATACATCTCTGGGGACAGCAAGTGTGGAAGTATCTTGATTTATAAATCTTGAAGGTTCGCAATTCTGGTGGTGGTAGTTGTTTTGTCTTGCATTTGCAGTAACAAGATCCGAAGAATTCACATTTTCTACAAGCTAATCCGTCTACCATCCATCTTCCTATATCGGTACATTTTTGTTCACAACAATAGCGTGGTTTGTATTTGTCTTTCTTGTTTTCCATGTTGACGCTTCTAAGTTTAGCCAAGAAATGAAGGTGTATAGTGTAGGATAGTGTGTTTTATAGACTAGAAAAAGTGGTGGGGGTAATCTCAAGGTCATCCAAATGGAGTTTTAAAAAAGAACATCTTACAAGTGTAAGATGTATTTATTTAAGATAGTGAGTTTTCATTTTCTTTTTCTTTCTTTATATCTTGTTTGTATTTTTCTTTTTCTTCTTTAGCCATAGCAATGAGATCTTCAGTGGATAGTGGATGTACTTCAGGAAATTTTAGAATTAATTTTGGTTGGAATCCTTCTTTAGTCAATACTTGAAGATCGGACGTCATTTGTTCTACACTTTGATAGTCTTTTCCGTAGATTTTTCCATTGAATTCAATCATCATTCTGTACAACATGGTAGTGGTAGTTGTTTTCGCTGCGTCAGTTGGGAAGCAAATGATGATTCTGTTTAGGTTACGCGTTCCTTTTATAGATGCCACAGCGACCACTCAATATTATTCAACATCAGTAATATTTCTGGAACTTAACATTACTTTGAGTAGATGGTGTTGTAGTTGAAGGTTGTGTGGAAACAAATACTTCTTCATTGCAGAATTTTTGTTTAGGAAACATCCTCATGTTGTTAGCGTAAACATCAATATTTAAACGATAACCACCGGCAAGTAACACTCGCAATTCATTAGTAAAATCGTCGAGTTCTTCAAAAGTTGTGATGGTGGTAGTATCATATGATGCACACTTAACCTTAAGAGACATGTTGTTATTTGTAATAACTGGAGAGCCAACAGAGATGTGTACGGCACGAAAGGTAGTTGTAGACTGATGAGATCCTCAAGAAAATTACGGCCTTTATATACCCTCAAAACTAGGTCAAGGTCACCCAAACGTGTTTTTAAAAAAGCAACATATCGATAGTGCAGAAACACTATCGATATGTTGCCTTTTTTATTTTATTTTTTTTATTTTTATTTTTTATTTATTTATAATCAGTTACATACATGTACAACAGTATATATAAACTACAGATTAGTTGCTAGTAGGCATAACATGAAGTGTAAGTTCAGTAGAGTTGCTTCCGCTAGGACCGTGAGCTGCTAAGTAGAGTGCGCCGGGGTGAATCAGTCGTAAATCTTCATTCTGCAGCAGTTGAACAAAGCGTTTGGGAAGAAATACTTGAAATTTTGGTTCATCACCAGGTGTGTAGGGTGCTTCACTTAATGTACAATTGATAGCGTCTCCAATTGATGTTTCCATTTTCTTAATAGTGTGAATAATATAATGTTTCTCTTCCTTCAATTCTGAACATTTTTTTGTCGGTAGTATAGTAGATTTAGAATGTTTGTTAAATTGATCAACAAGCGATTGTAGAAAATTTTGTGACGCCATTATCTTCTTCTTGCTATTGTTCGTCTTCTTTTTCTTGTGTTTGCGTGTCAGAGGTGTTGACTCCCCGGAGGTTCGAGTAATACTGATGCATTGTCATAGTGCCGCTCTCGCTTTTATACCCTTCGTTTCCCCCACCACTTTGCTGTAGATAGACATTTAAACGATATGCGTTTTTTAAAGCACATTGAGACTGTTGATGTTTAAAGTTTTTAGATGAAATACAGATGTTATCAAAGTAGCAATAAAAATCTTTCTCCATTTGCACATTTATTACTTCATGGTTTGTATATGTTTGTATCCAATTTGCTTTTTCCAATCCTCTTGTAAAAATAGTTTTGAACTTTTTGCAGAAATGATTCATAATGTGTGGCATCATATTGTAGGTTATAAAACCTTCATCCCATCTTAGATTATGAAAATGTTTCATCAACCATTTGTTTGTTACTTTAGCTTTGGTTGTTAATCTGTTGAATGGTAAAGGAGGCATAAATAAAAAGTGATAAACAACAGATGTTATCATATCTAGTACCACTAACTCTTTAATTATAAAATTTCCATCATTACCATGGAATGCTTGAAACTCTATGATACCTTGCTTTACTTCCATTAATTCTATCTTCTTAGAGAATGAAACTTGTTTATCCATGATGACGTTCAGTAGGCAACTGGTATGTTAATCCAGATTGACAACCTTTTATACCCCCAATATTCTTTTTTTACTTACAATATTCTTTATTTGTTCAATTTGTTGCCGATTGTTGATTGTTGAAACTTGATTCGTTTTCCTTGGTTTCTTGCTTTTCTCCATCTAAATTAAAGTTGGTTTGATAGTGGTGTAACTGTCTCCACATATCTACTTCATGTGGTATCCTATTGAAGATTGAAGTATCTACTGGACCATATAGGATTGGAACATATGGTTGTTTATCCAATGCATCAATTAAATAGTCTTTGATAATTGCACTTGAGAATATTAGCTGTTTTAAATATCTTGTTATAGGACCAGTAGCACAAGTTAAAGTGTAAAACTCTTCTTTAGTCAAATGTATTTTTATATTATATTTAGTTAAATCTCTAAATCGAACTAGTTGTTGACCACGTTGTTTAACAATATCGATTTCAATATTTGATTCCAACAAACCTAGTTTTGTTTTTCTTCCAAATGTATTGTTACTCAGATAACATTCCAAAAGATGTATATGTTTCATAAAAGATTCCCAAGAAGTTTCAGTGAAGGTTACCATTTTAGATCCATGATTTAAAATAACAGTAGGAGAGTAATCCAATGATTTAATCACTCCAGCAGATACAGTCTTTGTCATACAAGAAGAAATAGGATAAAATATTCGAAGAAATACTTCCGTTAAGATGTTGGTGGAAATGTTATCTTCAATTTTTCTTTTCTTTGTTTCTTTTTCAACTTCCTCTTCTTCTGTCTTCTTATGTTTAAACTTGAGGAACTCATCCATTTCCTGTTCAACTTGTCTTTCTATATCCAAACTATTGTCAGCCATAAAAGGTGTAGTTTCTTCATTAGCAGTTGATGTAGTAGAACTCATCTTGCGGACGATGTTACCCATACGACAATCAAAGATGAAATGAATTTCCAGCTCTTTTTTCTCGCTTTTATACTCGCAGATGACCTAGATATTGTTGATTTTTTGTAAAAACCTTACAAATTGTGCAGATGTTGTATTAATCCTTCTTAAAGTACATTCTTCACGATTCCTGTTAGCGGTGTGTAAGTAACTATTTTGTCATGTAGAATTAAACAGTATGCTGAAGTTCCATCTGGTATTTTATCTTCAAATTCCATTTCAACTTTTATATCTACACTTGAAGATTTTACAGATTCATTTTGTTTTGAACAATCGATTACAACAATTGGAGCTTTTGAATAAAATTGTTCTGGTGATAAAAGTGGTGTATTCGTCTTACCATAATATGATGATTGAAATCTTGCATACATGTCATATAGAATGGAATAACGTTTCTTGTCAAATGAAACATTTAAACTGTCATATGGAAAGAACTGAGAGTTTAAAAAAACTTTGCAATTCTTTATCTTGCAATGGTCAAATTGACCAGCGTGCGCGGTTATAACATCTTTTCGTTTAGTCTGAAAACCGACTATTATGTACCTTGCCCGTTCTAAATAAGTAGAGGTTTTAACAGTCCATGTTTGTCTTTCTGTTTGAGGCAATATGGGGTATTCATGAAATTCCCAACTCCTAAATGGTATTACAATATCACGGTCAGATTTTAATTTTTTCAATAATATTACTCGATGTTCATCTGCCAATCTGACATGAGGTACTCTCCATACAACTTTATCCAATTGAAGTTGCCATTCCAAATCGGCATCTTTAGTTCCACTTGGCGCTTGTATTACATCCTTATTTGTTGAAGATCTGAGCAGTACCAGTTCTTGCTTTACATTTATTATTATTCTCTTGTAATCTTCTGCGAATCCCAAAAGCAATCGTAAAGGTACATTAAAATCAAAGTAACCTTTTGAATTAGGAGTAATAGTGTCTTTATCAGGAGTCACCCATCCAGCCGAGATTAAAGAATTTTTTTCATTGGGTGTTATTGAAGTCAATCCTTTTAAAGTTGTTGATATACCAACTTTTTTTGTTGAATCAATTGTTACTCCAGATATCTCATATCTAATTTCATCAAACAGATATGCCATAGGGTTATTTATAAAAGGAACAGTTGAACCAGACTTTCCATCCAATGTTGTTACTCTTCCTTCGATATATAAATAACTTTCACATGGTAATGTGTAGATATCTTGTTGTTGAATGGGAATTCTTATTTCATCATTATTATTTAATTTTGATGAAGTGTAAGGGTTGTGAGTGTGATATTCCTTCTCCCATAGGGTTTCGTCGAATGTCGGTCCTTGCGCTATATCCAGTATATCCATGGTTGGCAAGTTTTAGTCCGATCTTTTGTAGGAAGCGTATGTTGTCCGGTGTTAACTCGTCGAATGTTGAGGAGCTACTGAGCTCCCGACTCTTCCGTTGTGGTTTAAATGATAATCCCATGTTGACTTTATGTTGCCGCTCTGATATGTAACCGTATAGTTATTGTTTCTCCTCTAAAGTCAACACTAATACCGTCTTGATCCAATATGTTCAGTACGATGTCTGAAATGAAACTGGTGTTTAACGGTAGGTATATCAGGTTTTGTGGCTTCTCAACTATTTTAAAACCAGGAGCTACTGTCGGGTAAAATGTGTGTAATATATGTTGATTTACTCCATCTCTATATGATCCGTGTATAATATTACACGTTACATCAATACTGTTCACCTTTAATATTGTTACTGTTGTATCGCCAGTATAATCATTTCCAGGAGCTAAAATTCCTTTCTTCTTTGAAAATCCGAGCAAATTGCCGATTGAGTGGTCTAAGCTAAAATCTATATAATACTTTGAAGTTATTTCTGCTTTTAATGTATTATTATTACCTTTTATAGAAATATTTTCTTCTCCAAGTTTCTTTTGTAATACTTGGTTTATATCGTCTATTTCATATGCTCCTGTAGATAATGGAATTATTTTTAATTGTGAATAATTTCCTTTTTCATCTTTACTCTCATAATAATGTAGTAAATTATTTTTTCCTTCTGTAACATTGGGAATTGAATTGTATGTAGTCAAATCCAATAATGCTGCTTCCCATAGTTTATCCGTAGATAAACGTAACGCTGGGAAAAGTGTACTTTTCAATGTTGACGAATTTCCACTCAGCGATACTGTATACGATGACATCTTAAAGCTGACTGACGCTCTTCGCTAGGAACTCTAAACATAAATGTCCGCATATTTCCGTATTGCTAGGTTGCTCTCTTTTGTAGTTGTAGAATATATTCTTGGAGTCCCGAAAATAATGTTGAAGTTCTTTTGGTGGCGGTAAATTTCCAAAACTATCAAAGTAGTAAACATTTTCTCCAAGTTTTTTATAACATACCCAATGAGTACCTGGTCCATAATTAGAGTCTAAATTTACTATTCCAGTTTCATTTTTCCACACTCTATTTGGTAATGTATCTTTCATAAAAACTCCTCTGAAGAATGGTATTCTTAAACATTTCACATATTTTGACAATTGATAGTTTGTTAATGCTTCATTTGGAATTATCAATTTATTTTTCTTATTTAATACACACGGTACGGTCTTAAGTAAAGACCCGATCCGTTTTTTACCATTGACCATATGGATGTTTTCTTGACTTTCCTTTTAGGGTTAGTGCGATGTCTTCTTTTGATGTTCCCGCCTCTTTTTGCAGCTTCTTTTTTACTAGGTTTTTTCCCGCGTCGTCTGCCACCACCAAACTTAGCTTTCGTCTTCATGGCTGTTGTCACTGCCCAAGCTGCTGCTTTTTCCGCAATACTGGCGTCACTTGATTTAACCCTTTGCCAAGCTTTTTCCGCTAGCGCTCTATCCGCTATTGATCTATTTGTTGAATCTGCAAACTTGGAATACGCTATATCGTGTTCTTTGCAAGCTTGATCTAATTTATTAATTCCAGGATCTCCTCTTGCTAAACGTTTTGCCAACTTAGTTCAGGGTCCACAATATTGATAGCCTCCGGGCAGATGAAATTCGTATGGTAAAGCGTCTATTGCTCGATTTAGAACAGCACCAACAGGAATCCGTCTGAGCAGGGAAAACGCAGCTGATGTTATACCACGTCCTTTCTTAACGCTGTCTTGACGACGACTGAGCGGTGCGGTCTTCATTATGTCGTCTTATATAACCAGCGTGTTTACTCCACGAGCTGCTTTACATAAATGGATAACTCGTGCACAATGTTTTATATTTAAATATTTAATTATTCAAATTAATTATATACTGATTTATGATTCTATTTTTAATCCAAGCTTCTCGTTCATCGGGTTGAATCATCACATGACTCGTTGTACTAGCTATATGATTGTGGGTATCGATAAGTAAATTGCCCACTATTCTTATTAAACAATCTAAAGTTACAGCATCTTTCGGATGTTGAGGATCATGTAACTGCATAATACGTTTATCATTACACGTGTAAGCGGTCGAATCACTTTTCGATGTTGTTATGACTTGTCCAATAGTAGCAGCATCATTTAAATCTTCTCCTGGTAAAATATTAATTATTTTCTTCATTTTTGCATCATATTTGGTCCCAAAGTGTTTATCCCAAGTTATTGTTTGTCTCAATGTAACACAATCATCATCTTCATAACCAGGATAAATATTTTTTATTCTTCTATTACGACCATTGTATGTATCTAATCTACCACCACTCGCAATTAATGTTTGTACCATCAAAGGTACATCCGAATCTTTTATACCAAATCTTCCATTTGTTATTGTTTTATGTCCTGCATCCAATTCATCATTTTTTCCTTGCATTAAATCAAACTTTTCATTTCCATGTATAAATGTATCTCCTCGCTTTAGCACGGCATCTTCATGTTTTACAAAATTCGATGTTCCCCTTTTTAATTCTTTAGATAGTTGTTCCATAGTAACAGCGTCTTTTGGTTGAGAACCGAACTTTACATTTGACAACACTTTCCCATAACAATCGATTTCATCACCATCTTGTAAAATACAGTTGTCCTTGATGTATTTCAGGTTTACAGCATCGCCGTCTTCCTTTGGGTATCCAATGTCATTTATAATAAACTTATAAAAAGAAAATCCTCGTTGAGTCTTTTCCGGTATTATAGAATGTAAATATTCTTTATTAACTGAATCTTTATCATTTTTTGGATTTGCCACATTCTTTATCCTATGATTTCCAGCATCATATGTTTGTCCATCTTTTAAATTATTACCCCACTGCAATTTTAAAGTATTTAAAAGTTCAGATGATAAATACTCTTTATTAATTGCATCAGAACTGTCAGTTGGTTTACCAACATTAATTATTCTATGTGATTTGACATCGTAAGTATTTTTGTCTAATTTCAATGATGTTGAAGTTGCTTCTTTTACTGTCTTTAAATTCGCTCCATCAGTATCTTCTTCTGGGTCTTTAATAAATTTTAAACGTTTGTTACTCATATCATAGTCACCTTCAGGTGTTTGCGGCAATCCACTTCTTTTTCTGTTTTCTCCTCCTTGTACTCCTAGCCCGGAATACCGTCCGAACTTGTCGACGCTCATGATTGAACTGATCCATTGTATGGTCACAGCTCTCTTATATATCTGTGATAATTTATACAACTATTCCGCGATTTCGAAGTTCGTCAACTAAAGCCACCCATTCATTATTTAAACCTGTATGACCAGCTTCTATAGCTTCATGTAATAGTCTCATTCTATCAACTAATTTGTTTATATCATTATAGTAAATCACATTTGTATTATATAGGTTTTTCATTAAACCTTTACCAGACGTTGAAGATTCTCCTTTTTTTCTTTTTACCATATTCATCCATAAGTGATAAGTCCATAAGTGATAAAGACTTCCTCTTTAGCGGTTTCTTCAAAGCGGGCGCAGTCCGTAATGTTGGTAGTTTTCTTAGGGGAAACAATCTTTTTATTACAACAGTATATTTAGTTGCGCGTGTTCTATTTATCATTGAATCTTTGGAGTAATTCTTCTTATGAGCATTAGTATTTTGCAAAATTTCTTTAAAAGTATTTAAATCTTGTAGTGTATATTTTATAGGTATATTTTTAAAAATCAGTTCAAATAATCCTTTTGTTCCTTTATATTTATGCTCACCAATAACAATGTCATCATCTTCAGTCAAATGTACTTTTGAATCTCCTATTTTTAATTCATTTCCATCAATTCTCGCTCCATATACATGTGACTTGTGTAGTTTTGGGTTAGCTTTTATTTCATGTAACATCTTCATGATATACTTTCTTCCAAGAGGTCCTTGTTGCAATATATCACTACTTAATTTTGTTAGATTTGGAATTGATTGTTCTGCTTCAGGTATATGTTGTTCTTCTTCTTCTTCTTTTTGAACATTTATTACTGGTTCTTCTTGTCTTGTTTCTTCTCCTTTTTGAGAAACTTCACTATCACTTGTGTAAGAATTATCATCTCCTTCCTTTTTTAAAGTCTTTACTTCAAATTTAGAAACAGGTAGTAAAACATCTCCTTCAAAATGAGGTTTACCAATTGTTTCTGTTATCTGTTTTAAAGGTTCTGTAATAGGCTTAAATGTAGTCTCCAGAAATTCTTCTCTTTCATTCAAACCCATTCTTAATGCTCGATTTTTAAGTCTAATCGAGTCACTCAGTGATTTTATTTCTTTTAATAGTTTTTCTTGGTTCACCATGTTTACGCAGCGAGGTCCAATCTATTACTAAACGTATCATCAATCGTTCAATGAATTAATACAAATTTATCCAATCCTATACGATATCTTCCATTTTTTATAGCTTCTTCTTTCATAATAACAAGAAATCCATATTTTTCAGCCCATGCTTTGCCACACATTTCTTTAAATTTATCAAATGACATGTCTGCATTCACATGATCATAATATATGTGCTTTAAATTTGTTTCATCTTGCTTAAAGATAATTAGTAGATTTGCATTATCTCTTATTAGTTGTTTTGGAATTTTACTGTAAGTTTGACCAATATAAATGCTATCAATATTGTAATGTCTTCCCATGGCAAAATAACTTCTAATAGTGTCGTGATTTTCACAAGATACATCATCAAATATAAATATAGAAAATGGTTTAGCCTCGTTTGGCTCCATTATAGTTTCACTAGCATTAAACTTATAAAAATTAACTTCAGGCACACTTGCGAGTACCTTATCCAATAATTGGTATTTGGGTTGTTGCAAAGATTTGGAAAAAATATAAATGTTGTTGAAACGTAATCCCTTAGGATTTGTTATTAAATTAAAAACCACATTTGTCTTTCCACAATTTGATGGTCCAGTTATTAAACATCTTATTGTGTTTGGCAGTAATTCACCATGTTTTCCATGATTTAACTTGTCGTTGTCAACTGTTAATTCATCAATATTATTAATAAAAAATCGATCCTTTTGTTGAACAATCTCCATCTTGTGTAAAGGTTAAACATGTAATGACTTCATAAATTGCTACACTAAGTCTTTTGTAGGGATCCAAGAGTCTTCACTTTTATCAAATCCCAACCAACGTACTTTCACCTTATCCTTTTTTCTTTGTAAAATTTTTTCAACAAGATATACATCGCCAACTGATGATTTTAGCAATTCATGTCCGTAGAATCCACCTTCAAGTAATTCACCCTTGTTGTCCTTTAAAATGTAGGTTTCAGGTATTGTTGGTTGCACTTTATAGATTGTAAATACTTCATTAGTCCAGTTTGGCAGATATCTTTTGCTAAATACTCCTTTGTACTTACTTATACGAACTTTATCATCAACTTTAAATGTTTTGGGCTGCATTTTTTCACGTTTAGGAGTAGTATTATTTTTAATACGTTTTAATACCATTTTAGCATTGGCACTATTTACTTCGTTAGGCTTCATACCAATGGTTCGATGATACTTATTGTTATATTCTTTTATAAGTTGTGGTAATATATCATACCAAATATATGATCCTCGTTTGGAAAATGTTTTATACATTGCTCCTTTTAACGTTCTGTTAAATCTTTCTATTATTGAAGCTTTAACTTCAGAATTTGTAGAATAATGATTTATTTTATACTTCTTCATTAAAGCTGCAAAGTCTTTGTTAAAATATTCTTTTCCATCATCAGTTTGTAGATGTTTGATGTTGAAATTATTTTTTTGTATAGCTATTTCCATAGCTTTTGTAACACTTTTACCAGTCTTGTCCTTTAGCGGTAAAGCATCAGCCACTTTAGTAAAACAGTCTATAATCGCTAAAATGTATTTGAATCCTTTATTTAATTTACTATGTGGTATCATTTCAATAAGATCGGCTTGGAAAAGATCATTCATTCCTTTTATAATTGTATTTCTTCTAGGAAATTTTCTTCTTGCCGGCTTATGAAGTTCATTTACAATCTTGTTCCTTAAATCTTCCATCTTCAGTTGTGTCTTCCACCCCGCTTGTAAAAGTACTGATCTCTAAAATGGTTTATCCTCTTTTATATGGTTAGATTATAGGTCAAGGCCATATTACATTGGTGTAAAAAAGAGGGAACATGACATTGAGCTTGTCATGTCCCCTCTTCTTTACGGAAAGGAAAAAGGAAGAAGGTAAAGGACGAAGAATAGGTTTATTGGTCGATAGGGTATAAGGAGTAATGTCCAAATGGTAGAGTTTTTATATTATCTTCCAGGATATACCTCTTATCATCCTTACAACTCAAAGCCCATTTGGTTTGCTTTATACTGAAGAGACGATGGTTGAAGCTTCTTATGGTGTTAAATGTTGCTGTTGTCTCAACATTTTCAAATAAGCATCTCTTGTATTCTTCAAACTGTACATTCTTCTTCAGGTATGAGGTTTTTATACCTTTGGCCTTCTTCACGATTTCATGTTCTCTTTTTTCATTTTTGTACAATTTAAATGAATATAATTTAGACATTAAAGCAACAACCTCTTCCATTGGCACGCTATTTGTTTCGTCTTTGAACTTTCCCAATACCTTTTTATTTCTACCATTGTCGTAGTTGGGATGGTCTTGTGGATAATCAGAAAAGTCAAAGTCGTTATTGTAGATAAAACAGCGTAGGTCTTCATACATATCTTCAGTTCTTATCCAATAAATAAAAGCGTCCGTATCCATGTATACAATGCCGATGTTTTCTCTTCCATAAAATTTAACCATCTTGTTGTAATGGAAGTCATACATGTGGGTCTTTGAAATATCTAGAATAGACATCCCCACATATAAAGGACGATCCATTGTAATTGAAATTTTGTTCATGGAAACAGCTACAAGATTTTCGTTGATTATTATGGATGATCCAAAGTTAGGTTTTTGTACCAGCTTTTGTAGTTTCACCGGATCACTAACTAATTTCACATTCTTATGCTTTCTTTTGTTTTCCAGTGTCTTGCCAAATATCGCATTATTCATCAATTTAAAAAAGTCCTTTTGAAAATTAGATGTAGCTGCAGTTCTTCTTTTTGTGTTATTGTCAATGTATGACTTTAACCAACAGGATTGAGAAAATTGTAAAGCTCTATTAATTTTTGTTATTCTCAATCCTAATTCTAGGGCTTGTTGTATTACCCAATAATGAGCAACATATCTTGATTTGTTGGTTAAAGTCATCATTAATTTAGGCCATCTACCGGTTGGTGATATTTCTGTCTTGGCCAGTAGAGGTAAATCATAATGGTGGTCGTGCAAATGTTCAGGGTACTCAATATCTACATCCAAAATATAACCAGTATCTCCATGTTTTGCTATATCCATGATGTTTCCAATAGAATCAGGGTCTACCCATTTAAATTTGCCAAACGGGAGAGGATTTGACATGGCCCATCCATAAAGGTTATTTGCATCAAAATAACCTAAATATGTACTTGGTTTTGTTGCATCAAAATTGGGCAAATATTTGTTATTCGCCTTTACATGTCGTGTTACGCTTTGAGTTAGTCCCCCTCGAACACCTGATTCCAACATCAGCACCATGTCTATATCTGTAAGAAGTTGAAGTTTACATTTTGTTTCCTTTAACATTGCTTGCCAAGCTAGTCCAGGTGATGTACAAGAATGCAGAGGGTCTTATCCATATGCCTTAAAACATGTATTTCTAAACTCTTCCATTATATCACAAAGTAAAGTTACATCTAGTTTTACATAAAAGTCCGAATATTCTCCAAGTGTTTTAAATCCTAATTCATTCCATACTCTACACGCATGTTCATAATCTTCATGGGATATATCTGTGTCATATAGTTTACTTTTGAATTCTTCTTTTGGTGGAAGGGATGTTTCATTAAATCTTTCTAAGCTATCTATATAATCATACGGGAAAACACCTTTGCGAAGAACTAAATTAACCTTGTCATTATTTACAATCTTCTTGGTTTCTATTAAATCTTCTGTTCTCAGGTTTTCAGAAAGCTTCATTAAACTAGATGGCATAAAACGGTAAGAATCTAAAAACCGAAGCTTTATATTTCCAACTTTTTTAGTAAAACTTATAAACTTCTCCGTGGTTTCAGCTATGACATCAATTTCTCCATTATCTCTTCCTAATTCCGGAATGATAAAATGCGCATCATAACCACTAAGGTTATGTAATATTACAGGTATATTTGTAGGGATCTTGTAGTTGATATTACAGCTGTTACATGCAGCACCTCTATAATACCCTGTCAGATGGTCATGATCATGAACCTTGTGATTTTCCACAGTAAATTCATTTCTACATAAATAACAATGAGTTGCATTTTCATGTTGAATCTCTTCTTCTTCATCCAAAGGTATCATCGGTATAATATTACTGTATAATCTTTCAACACTTTCCGCTATTATATATAACTGATCAAGGAATATTTTAGAAGCATTAACACCACGATAGACAATAGGTTTTGAAGTTAAATTAAATTTATTTAGATGTTCTTCAGAAAGAGTAGATTTAACCATTAAACAAAAACTGTTTGGATCATGTATCTGATACTTAACGCTTTTCCTTGCTACATCACCATCATTATTTTCAATAGGCACTAGTGTCGATTCAAAATCAGCATAGACAACAATGGGAATCCGGTATTGATGGGAAATTTTCTCAAATTTCAACTCTGCCTTACTTGGACATGGTAAGATAATTTTTGCTTCATAGTTGTTGTTACATAGTTTTTTATGCTCTTGTAACCATTCATTTCCTTCTCTTCTTTCTTCATGAAAATTAAAGCATCTTTTGCAAACTATCTTCTTATTTTTAGTTTTACATAGTTGATAACTTACAAGAGTTTCAAATTTTTTAATCCATACATAGTGGGAAACATCACCTTTTGTAAGTAGTAATAAGTCTGTATGATCTGGGAGTTCATTCTTCACCACACGCAATGGGTACACTTTATTCGAACTGTCCAAACCAAAAACATTAACAGATGTTCCAGGGTTTTGTTTTTCGAACTTTGGGATGTCCTTCAAAGCCACTGGGTAAGTGAATCCTTGGAAATTATATCTAAATCTGTGTGTTTCATATTCTTCACTGGGTCTAACCGCATGGTGAGGTGGTACAAATTTTGCCGTCATTGCATATCTAAAACATTCCATATCTTCATTTTGAACATTTATACATGATTTGGTGTCTGAAATTTTCTTTGGGAGCGGAATATAACTGCTACCCCTTAATCCATAGCCGTGTTTATGAACTCTAACATCCATACTCTCAATACTAACCAAACTCCAACCAGATCCTCTTCCTTCATGTTCTTGAATTTTTGTTAATATTTCTTCCAAACAATCTTCAACTATTGAATTAATATCTGAACTTGCCATGATGGTCTGGTTTTTTGTCATGAATCCTCTTGGTGACATTTCTCCTTCTACATTAGTAAACATAGCATTTAATAATATGCCAAATTTAATAAAGTTTAGCCTTCTTAATTCTTCTGTGAGTGTTTTACTTACAATTGTTCTTACTTCTTTAAAAAACTGATCCAATTCCAAATTTTTATTTTGAATTTTGTGGTGCATTACTACTCTACCTTCTAAAGCAAATACTTTTAAACACGGTATTTCATTAGATGGTCCTGCTGATGGTTCTTCTTCTTGTTGTTCTTCTTTTGGTTCTTCTTCTTCATATAGTTTTAAATCTTCATATTCTGTTTCTGTTACATTTTCATTATTATTATGGAATAATTCTTTATGTATTTCTAGTATAATATTATCATGAAAAGTTTCTGAGCAAATTTCACATTGATGCGGTATTTCATTAGATGGTCCTGCTAATGGTTCTTCTTCTTGTTGTTCTTCTTTTGGTTCTTCTTCTTCATATAGTTTTAAATCTTCATATTCTGTTTCTGTTACATCTTCATTATTATTATGAAATAATTCTTTATGTATTTCTAGTAGAATATTATCATGAAAAGTTTCTGAGCAAATTTCACATTGATGCATCGTGTTGATGTTTACTCTTTGAAATTTAGCACGGAAATGAAATGCTTCTCCCTTCTATTCCCTTTATATAATGCTTCCCCCACCACATTTGTAAGGTTTTTTTTTTTTTAGTGAAATGTTAGAATTAGTAGTTTAACACTAAAGCTGAAAAGTAATGATTAAAGCCTATATTTTCTTCCAATTGCAAATACTCCACATATGCCTCCGCCCACAGCCATAACAGATCTATGTTTCTCCAATATACACCAAAGGTGTGTCTATCATCTACCAAAATTGGAGAACCTATGTTTACTAATCTTCCATTTTCTATCCATGTCACAACTTCAATTAAAAACCTTCCTATAATATTCATTGGTGAATTTGGATCCACAAATATTCTTGTTACAACATTTTCACTTAACAAAGGCACTTCAATTTCTTCAATTTCTTCATCATTTTCTTCATCCACCTCCAATACTTCTTCAACTTTTGTACATTTGTTATAAAATATTGAAGCATCTTGGGGAGACATGTTCACTCTAGCTATTATAGGTGAAGAATGTTCTCAACACAAACCACACCACTCTTATATCGCCATGTCATTGAGTGGAAAGTGTTCTTTTTATGGTACAATTTTAGTAAAAGAAAATAATACAATTCTGTCTTTACCACAATATTGCTCTTAATTAGAGCTTTTCATTGATGTATGACTTGCCCTATTCCGGCAAACCATTCTTGAGTTATTAGTCATTTTCTAATCCAGATTATTGCTGGGGGGGGGCTTGCCAAATTTTGGGGGGGGGAGGGGGAGGGGGAGGGGGAGGGGGAGGGGGAGGGGGGGGTGGTAATTAACCTAATTGAGGTCAAGGTCACCAAAAAATTATAATTTACCAAAGTGATGGGGACGGCCGGAGCCATCCCCACCACTCTGTTTGCCTAACACTTCCCCAAATCCCAACCCGCTATAGTTACGTCTTGCAAGGGATCCCAATTTTTGGCCCGCACGCACGTGGCGATCCAGTTTGGTGGGCTGTGATACGGGCGGCCGGCCTCGGGCCTGGGCACTGGACCTGACCATTCCAATTTTACAATAGGGAGTCTGGAACAGTTAATGCAAGACGCAACTCTAACCTCCCACCCTTAATCTAAACCCACCCAAATATAATTATTTCCTAACAAAAAATTAAAAATTTAAAAAAAATAAAAATATGCGCTGCCTATGGCACAACACGCATGTCCCACCCATATTTAATGAAGTTCAACAGAACTTCTATAATTTAAATTTAAATTTAATCTACCCTCCTAACAGCTAGCTGTGAAAGGTTATTAGTACACACACACATACAATAATTATACCAAAACTTAACATCAAAAACACATTTTCCAAACATCAACAATACCATAACACCTTAATGCTAACATCGCAATGCGCAAATTAAAGCTTAAAATTAGCACAACTTAAAACTAAAAATAACATTTTGCACACACACTCACACACAACAAGTATTAATATTAAAACCCTAACAGCAAGAGTAACTCAAATATATATCGGCCGCTTATACATTTGAGTTACCCTCTGAGTTCGGAACAACCATCGCGTCCGACGAATTGTTCCGAACTAACTCAGCGATAGTCGCCAGAAAGGTTCTCGGCTCACAAAGTGGTAGGGGGACAGTAGGGGTTTGAGGGGGGTACAATGTCTAACGTCCAACGTCAGTGGAAATTTCCAATGATCTATTCGTCACATGTAGGTCGCCGCTAATGCAGGTGGAGCGTTGTACCTTGCAATTAACGTTAGGCAACACCTGGTTTAATCCGCCGTTAAACTTAACTGAGGCTTTCCCCATCGCGTAACACCATAATTGTTGTCTGTTATCATCTGAGTAATGGCAGAAAATTATCTGTCCTTTTTTGCCGCTTAACTATAGTTATTAAACTATTGGCAACATCAAAGCTAAATTGGTGTTATATAAATGTAACCACTATCAACCTAATTTATATTGATGAGTGAAAGTGACGGGGGGGGGGGGGGTCAAGTTCAACATAATTAATATCTGTGCTTATATAAGCCACAACGCGGTCGCGCGTCTGCCATTCACTCCCCAGGTACCGCAGCTGAAACAACTAATCTGTAAGTCTCTACCACCTAGTAATGTTACATATGTTTTGTTTTAACTTACACCTGTTAAGCTTGCTATTTTTTTTTATGTAATTTATTTTTTCAACTATTTCTTAACATATAAAAATACACTTTTATTTTATATATATAATATATCAAATAATCTTGTGTTACTATTTTTATTTTAGTTTATACTTATTATACAAGCTAACCCCTACGGAATAATTAACTAACTTCTGCTGCTAGACTAAACTACTTAGACTATAAACAGTTAACGCCCATATATTAATATATAATTATTATACTGCGATTTTTACCTGTACAAATGCTAGATGTAATTGCGATTAATCGTCTACGACACAGTTCTTAAACCCTTATAAAATAATTAACTAACTTCTACCACTAGCGGTAATTTTTAAAAATTTTACAAAAATTTATTAACTATTTTTTTCCCCTACTAGAACCTTTCGCTACGCTGCCGCCCCGACAAAGAACTGAAATCTCCAAAGTTCTTCCCTTTTATCTCATTCTCTTAGGGGAGGGGGTTAGGGGGGTTTACACAACCCTATATAAGCGGCATCGGCACCTCACGCGTGCGCCATTTTAATGGCGTTAAGGCGACAGTAAACATCTATCCATAAGTCTCTAAGACTATCAAACATTTTTTTAACTTACTCTTGTTACTCTAACATATGTTTGCGCTTATTATGCTAATTGGTCTCTATATATTCAGACACACTCATGGGCACCAATCATATACTCGCTGAATTTTGGAGAGTACACATCTCCCCTTTCAATATTATTATGGATTCGCACACTTTACATTTAAAACTTTTGCGTACTAAACACATTTTACAGAAACAATCTAACTCTACAATTTCAAAACCGCGTACTACATTGAGTAAGCTTAAAAAATACTTCAGTTTTCACCCGTTGTACTTTGTAAAATCTAACCTTTGTAATACTTGTTCTACTGATCCTATTTTACACTCTGTCTTAACTGAAATGCTGAAATATCAAAATTTCAATCTTGTTACACCTATTGACGATCCTATCCAATTATTCTTATTCACTATATTACCAGGTTTATATGATCATTCTTCCTCAGACACATGTCTTGTTCTGCTCTATCAACTCGCACTGTAACCACCTAGGACCTCTCCTTTTTTGCAATTATGGACACACAGCGGGATTCACCCATACAAGCACTGACTCCCATCCCATACAGAGTAATAAAATAACTATTACTGCTACAAATGATGACAAAGCAATTTTCCAATCACTGATGAGTTTTTGTTAAATAAATATATTTTTAAAAACCCCCTCTGGATGACCTTGACCCACTTCCAAAACCCACCCATCACTGTCAAAGAAAAACCCCAGCCGCTACTACCCCTACAACAGTTACAACCGCTGACCTTGACCTGGGCCAGGAGTAGGCAAACCCCACTACTTATACACAGGAAAATTATTTATTAGCGTTCAGTCACCTAGATGTTTTGGCAAGAATTAGACCCTTACAATCTTTTTAAAAAAAAAACTCTCTTGAAATTATATACGTAAAATGTAATTTAGTTCTGTGTAAAGCTTACCCAATTTTTTTTTTGAAAATGTAAAGAATAAATAAAAATGTTCTTAATTTCCATATTTTATGCGCTACCCTACAACACGGTATTAAACGAAGGAACAAGTAAGACATTATTCAAAATTTCACATTATCTACAGGACCGAAAATAATTCATTTGGACCGATACAAAGGTCATCAAGCAAACGAGAACAGGAAAAAAATAAATACAAAAGTGGAATATATAGAATAACGTGTAGCTACCGCAATATTTTACATTGGCCAAACAGGCCGAAGTTTTAATGCAGGTTCCAATGACACATTAGATCAATAAGATCAAACAATAAAATGTCACAAAAATAATCATTTTTAGAACATATTCTCAACACTTTAAAAGATTATAAAAGTATATACAAGATGATGATTGAGTATGTTGGGTAAAAAATCGACATAAATTTATGAAAAAATGCATCGTAACCCGCAATTAATAAAACGTTGAACACTACTTAACTTAAATGACGGAAGCAGAATAATGTAACTTACGGCACATTTACACGTGTCCAGTATCTCCACCTCAGTGGTGACGCTGTCAAACGTGACGTTGTGTCTGTACATGAAATCTGAAACAGGAAATACGAGAGTTAGGGTCATTGTCTGCCGCTGAACGCAGTGTTTAGATTTCATGGGCTGCCATCAGCGCTGCGACTGTGAGACACATACTCCATTGTCCGCTAATAGTGTGCTAAACGAAACAGAAGTTAATGACTGTAGAAGCTTCATTGTTTTACAAGACCATTGTCGAGTGCAAAGTAAACAGTGTTACACGTACCTATACGAATGGTTAGAGGAGAGTGAGAGGAACGTTGGAAAATGCGACTTACAGGTTGTTTCATTAATAAATGTTCAGAATAATTAGTTGTAAATAAATCATGCGTCAAGGGTACTTAAAGGTTATTAATAATTCACACAAAAGAATTAGAGGAAAATTCAAGTAGATGATTTAAATTCAATAAAAGAAGACTTAGGCCTAAGGTTAAAAATATTTAAGAAATTATCTTGAAAACAGGGGAAGACTCTTCCGTCTGTAAGAAAGGAATGGACTCCAAAAGCAGTTAGTAATTAAAATTAACATCAACATTTTTAATTTACTTTATGAGGCAATTTTCAATACAAATTTACAAACATCTTATATTCTATATTTTTACATAGGTTAATCCTCCGTCGGTCATGAATGAAATCGGAACCATCAGATTAAATTGATTGTATCCAAACTTTCTTGTCGCAAATATTCTTTTATTGCTCGATTGTCAAAGATATGATAACGACGAATTTTGTAATGTGAAATATTCCTTTATCAAATGTATCAGATATGGTATACTGTGAAATTTGTCTCGTTATAATAATAAGAAAGAATGATAACCATAAACGAGCGTTAACATGGCGTATGACACAAGTTCAGCTTGGGTTAACGTACAATATTTTCCAGGAACAGCCTAGAATTCAGAAGCCTAAATGGCTTAATTAAGAGAACGTGTGAAAATGTGGCTCTTAAAACCAGTTAGAACCAGTTGGAGGTCAGCATCTACAGTGTCATTTTGACATGAGTGGCCAAAGTGTTCCATATTATACATTCGTACAATCCCCAACTGGCCTTTGGGCGATAAAATTCCGGTTTGTATGATGAATGAGGACATTTGTAACTTTTCTGACCACTAAAAGAAACATGTATTGCTACTTTTATCTAAGTCCTCGAATTTGTCAATATATGTTTTATTGGACGAATAGCTACAGGTTTCAATACATTAAGTTTGTGTTGATTATGTTTGAGAGTGTATAACAAATTGGATGTAGCCTAACTTAACTGGGAGATATTGAAACTTTGGCGCTAAACCACTTTCCTTGTAACGTTATCCACTGTTTTGCGTTCTGGTTTGACATTTTGTACCATATATACTATTATTATTTTGACCCTTTATGAATATAGGAATAAAGTAACAAAATTGTAAAGTGAAATGTTAATGTTCCAATATTAATAGGTCTTTAAATATTACACAACTCTAATCCTCATCCGGATATTTTGTATAATACCGGGTTTCCACAAAAGAAGTAAACAACTTTGTACTTCAAGTGGACCAAAACTGGGTGTCCGACATCGCTGCATCAATGGCTCGGAAAACACTTCAACTTTTTTTTCCACACAGCTTACTGTTGTCAACAATGCCAACAATGTGGCAAAAGTCACTCTTTAGTGATATTGATAAAAATGGTTAATAAGCTTCCTGAAAAGTCTTTTTGTGTGTTGGAATTTGAAAGGACTCTCTATCTGCTATAACTGTTCAACGTAGTTTTCGGACACGATATAGTAAAACCCATCCAAATAGAAAATCTAAACGATTGGAATGACAAATTAAAAACGAGTAGAAAATCTATACAATTGGCACCAGATATTAAAAACGAGTGAATGCTTGTGTAGTGCAAAGTGTTGATGAGGTCACTCTTCAAAAAATTTAGAATTAGACTTTAGAATTGATGTCTGCAGAGCAAGCCGTGTATCACATATTGAGCATTTGTAATATACAGGAAAATACTTGAGGTTTTTATCCTTCTAATGGTGTATGTTACTCTTTATACGTTATTGAAACCTCAATGTATTTTTTAAACAAAGTTGTTTTCTTCTTTTCTGGACACCCGGTATAGTCCTATTTTTAAAATTGCAGTACCAGCTCAACTTTATTTGTTCATGAATGAAGTTGTCCTTTTTAAATGTGACTTATGGTAAGCAGATGGGCACTTGCAGTAAAATGAGGGAGAAAAATAATTTATTACGAAATAAATGGTATACAATTATTTAATATCTATTCATAAAATTTCGTGTAAAATAAAAAAATAAAAAGAGAATAGAGGTTCAATGTAGCTAACTTTTTTAATTCCTACTATAGTTTCGAATAAAAAAGCTGGAGCACTTATATCAATCATCACCCTGTATTGCATGTTAATTGAAGACGTGTCGTTGCATTTATCATTTTCTACAATACGATTTAACAACATTTACGTACATAGAATGACTGAGTATCCATGGTTTCTTCTACATACTCTTCCGAGTGTATCATGAGTAGCTATGGTTTCATTGATCTTTTTTAAGCAATATCCTGCAATAAAATTAAATGTTGAAATGAATTTACACTCAAATGATTTCACTAGTCCTCTTATTCAATTATTGGTCTCTTGTTTACCACCTTTAAGAAGTACTTCCGATGAAAGTGAAATATCCATTTTCCATAGCATTAACTCTTCAAATATAAAATTTGCATCAAGGAAATCATATGACAAACGTACAAAATTTATCAAAATTTTGGATTGTGAAAGTGATACGGTACATAAAGTGCATAAATATAGCATGTCAAATTTGGGCGAAACAAGAAAATGTTCAACAGACCGTAATGTAGAAGAGTTTAAAACAGAGAAATGCAATGAAATCTGGCTAATACATAACGAGCCGGTTGAACTTTCGTTCAAAACTGTTGCTGAATCTGAAATTAATAAACTGCGATTGTTCGCCTAGGTATAATTGTTTATTTTATCCTTATTATCCATTTTAAATTCTATAATCTGTTACTTTAAAATTGAAATGAAAATATAGAAATTAATTATAATAATTCATTATTTATCAAAGTACATATATATTTGTAATAATTATGAACAAATTATAAAAAAAAAATAGTGGCATTATGAATAATTATGAATAATTGGGTTGCCCAAGGCCAAGTCCATTAGGGAGTCCCCTCATTAGATAATTTTTTTTTAACAGAAAAGAAAAGAAATGATGTAATAATAATAATAATAATAAAAATAATCGTATGGCTTTTAGTGGAGGGAGATCAGCAATTATAGAAATGCCTCGCCTGAAATGCCTGCACTTTTTTGTTTTCTATTCCGTGTTTCTATTCCGTTCTATTTTCTATACCGTGGACCAACGGCTTAACGTGACTTCCGAACCACGGGAGCGGCCGAACGATCTTTTTGTCCCCGAGCCGGGATTTGAACCCGGGCCCGCTGGGTGATAACCCAGAGCTCTACCACTGAGCTACGGCCGCTGCCATTAAGATGAAAAATAAAAATCTATTCCATTATCCAGTCAAGTAATTATATATGACAATACTGCACCCATAACCTTCACTCAATCTGCAAATGAATGCACGAAAAAACTGTTTTGGGTTATAATCGATTTATAATTTTGAAACCTCATGTTGTGGCATGACGTAACAATTATACTTACGCCATAAGATAGCCAATAACTGATTAGAGTTGGGTTTACACTAGGAAGACAACTTTCTATTTTCATTATCTGTTGTCACTGGCAGCTGATTAGATATTCGGGTCAGGGGATGCAGTCAGGAAGTGGCAGCAAGGTTGTGTGGCCCCACGTATACGCCTCCTTATGGGTCTGCTAAACACACGCGTCCTTAATTTTAAATTCGCGGCCTAGATTTGATAGGCCTAAATTTTAGTTTGCTTTCCACTTAATTTTGCGAAAAGTCGTTACACTTTTGTTTATGTTTAAGTTATTGTTTTGATATTTATAGGATAATAAACAGATAATTGTTTTACTTACATGTGTAATGTGACTTGTTAACTTGTGACAACGGTAGAAAAGCCTACAAGCGAAGAAATTATGTTAATTTAGTGTAATGCACTCCGTCCATCTGATGATGGCCTAGGCCGAAACGCGTCCGACGGAAGTTTTAACAGGATTGATTGACGTAAGTAAAACAATTAAAATGTTGCAAGCTCAATCCGTTGCAACAACACATTAAATATAATAAACAGATAACTTAAGATCAGATCTCAGTAAAGTGTTTTACGATTTATTTCGTCGTAATCTAACAGAAATAATGTAATGTACAGAAATAAGGAGGTCTAAAACCCAAATTTTTTAATTATTATTATGAAATGATGTCCAAATGTTTAAAATAGAAACAATTATAGTTACGTGTTAAAGTACAAAAATCATTATTTTACATTTTTATTTATTATCATAATGAAATGAATTTTTTTATTTGTTTAGTACCTGCCATAACAAAGCCCGTACAGAGCAACAGACTACAATTCTAAAGCAAAACCAACTCAAAACGTGTGATTTATATGTATATGAGGAATCAACTTGCACTCTTCATATTGCAATTAGCGATCAGGAAGGTGGCATTGATGTTTTATTGCGACTCGCGGAGATGAGGTGATAAGCCGTGATTTACCGCGGTGATGGCCGACGGCTCAGTCCGCCTGACCTGCTCTACATTCGCCCCCGCTCCCCTACCTGACCTTCACCTCCCCTTAGGAGCGCTCCAATAAATGACATATCATAAAAGTCACATTGATCACAAATTCGGTTGGGTTAACAGTTCAAATTCAATCAAATACATGTAATATAGTTTTTCGGGCCAATCAAAATATTCTATTGTGTAACATCTTTGCACATTTAGAATATCCTCACCAGACTTCATGGCATTTTAGTTCAAATTGGTTTCTACCTACAGGGGGTTTAGAGAAAATCTTAAGCACTAGCATATTTTAAAGTTGGAATCCTGTTTCCCATATTTTGCCCGTCCACAATCTACAGATCTGTGAATGGAATGAATTACATCAATCAAAATAAACTTTACTGTTCATATGCATATTAATGATAAAAACAAATTACAAAAATTTTGAACCCACTGTAATATTACCATAATTTCGGAAGTTCAGCCTGCTGACCACGACTAAATAAGAATCTTTAACCACTATGCCACCGACTTTCAAAGCAGTTTCAATGTACATTAAATAGAAGGACTTCCCTCAGTTCTATTCCACAAATCCAGTTTCAATTATAAGGAAATAAGAAAAAAAAATTATATAAGATCAAACTTAATATAAAAATTAGACTACCTAAATCTATATGTGACTATGCATTTCTCTACGGCTTGATAGAAAAGAATAGGCCAAATGCTTGTTGCATTTTTTAAATGTTATAATATAAATAAGACTGGTCCCATTTAAAACTTGGTGTTTCAAAAGTAGTTTTTATAAGAGTTTCCCTATGCATTAAAAGTAAATCGTTTTGGTTCAAATAAGTAAAACAATTAATTATATATTACACAGATCAATTTAAGAAAGCATAAAGATAAGGTAGTTATAACTCTTAAAGTACAGGGCGTTTGGTATATAACTACACAATTTTATTTTGTTGTAGATCATCAAAAAGTAATGCTAGCTGTGTAATGCCTTTGTAAAATTGAATGGAATTTGATAGAGTTTTGTGTAAATAGCTAATCATTATTGTGGCAGTAACGATTATCCTCAATAATTTTCAGTGAAACTGGCAGGAATTCTAAGTCTTGAAGACAGGGCTGGAAACGCTGCTACATGAAGCTTTTCCGTCGTTTATTGCTATACAAAGATCTTGGAGGCGTCGAAATTGTAGAAACGCAAATTTGAGACCCATAAAAAATTGCCACAAAACTAGTAATGCTTATTTTTCTACAAAACTAAACATGTAAAAATCCATAAACGTTGATTTCACTGACCTTTTCTAAATTTTTTCTTCCCAAGTAAGGGGTTCTTAATTGAATTTCCATCTATCAAGCCATCCACGAACTACGACAAAAACTGGGATCAATTAGTTTTCAGTAATGAGTTTCGAACGTGAATTAATGCTTGTAATGGAATCTCCTCGTGTAATGTTTACACAATGCACCAAGCGAAAGTAAAACTTTTACTGGCGTTTTAACTGGGGAGCAGTGTTTTTGCTTATTACGTGTCTAACTACTCTTCTCGGAACGACCTGGGGCGATGGACCGACAGTAAATTCGCTTCTTTGCTCTTCAGACGTCGTTAAACAATGAACACGTGTTATACCTGCCCGCTGCAGCGTAAACGTACTGCTCCTCTAGACACGCCGCTCGCCGTGCTCATCAACCCTTCCATTCAATACTCCAGTCGTAGTGGGTGGCCATGCAATGCTCTAGGATTTAGTTACTACCGATTGATTATAGAGATGTCTTCTATTGAATAACAGTTCTTTAGTCTAAAGCATGCGTAAACGTTGACAGTTTTGTGAAAATGTACTACTGGGGATTATACTAAACAGTATAGACACGTATGGACAGAATGATTCAAGTCAATGATATTAGCCTACCTACAGTCACCACTGTCTTGACCTCATGCGTGTACTTGCGAAATTATTACAAGCTTTCTAGGCACTCAAAACAGATGTCGGAACAAGCTAAGAGCCCCACTTTGCAACAACAAAGAGAGGGTGTTAAAGTATTGCTTTTAAGTTTTAAGGGAGTACCTTGGCGGTAAGGGTTTTTTTAGGAGATAGGCTATTGTCTCAAAGCATTTGTTTTCGTAATTTGAGACTGACACCGGTCTGGCAGAAACCGATGTGCCTAAAATCTTTACGCTTTTCGCGCTAAAATTAGATAGTAAATAAATCAAATAATAGTAAATTGAAGAATACATGGTATTTGTTACTCGAAATCAAACAATGTATCGTAATTTGGGATATCGTCATTGCTAAACATTTTACGTTTAGTTATAAATTAATTACATCCGACTAATCCAATATTGTGATATTCAGTTATTACCCAAACCAATATTTATTTACATCTGTACACTAACACATGTTTTAAATGCTTGACTCTATGTTATTCTAATAGGAAAATTCCAAAATTGAAATGACAACTAGCTATTTTATGTTTGGTCCAATTCTCATCAATTGCGGAAACAATTTCAGACCAATCCCTAACCAATGACACAAAAAACTTGAAAATCAGTTTTAAACCTCCCATCGCAAAACGTATTAAATAAATAAACTTAAAAAAATATACGAAAAAGTAAAATGAGTAAACTTAGTTAAATATTTCGCGAAAAAAATGTCTTTTAAAAAATGGAAACTTAATAAGCGAGATGGAGCCCACCAAAGATCCTTACTATTCACAAAAAATACTATTCGTTAAAAAATTATATTGAGTTATGAAATAATAATTTATTATTGTTCTAGTTACTATCCTCCAATCGTGTTGAAGTTCCAGATGTGTTGTACAAGTTCAGGGAATGCCAATTTCTAACTTTTAAATACAATATTACTGTAATTAGGCATGCTAACAAATTATAATAAATACAGTAGAAATAAAAGTTACGAATCCGTCTTGACGATTTGTGATACGATTAAAAGTGAAAGGCCAAAGTTCGATTTATGTCTCTATTCACAAACAATATAATTTAACAATATAAGTAACAGAGAAATCCGTTCATATTCAACAGGCTAAAGAAAAATTAGCTAGCACTAATTATTTCTTCATTTAAATTTGTCAAGGGTGTTAAACTTCTAAATTTAGTAAAATTCCTTTTGAAATCACTGTCAAGCTAAGTGAATACAAAACTTCAAACGCCTGAATACAATATTACAGTAGTAATTAACCAAAGTATGTCAAATAATTATTAAAATTTCAATTTACACCCTGCCTCACTAACCTAACTCAAAAATCTACAAAATAAATAATAATAATAAAATGGATGTAAAGCTTAAATGCATAAACTAAATAAAACATTTGCAGATCAGCGAAACAATGAAAAAATGCCCTTAAAACAAATTAATAGGAAAACATAACAAATTGGATGGAACCCGCGCCAAAGACCACTATTATTCACAGACAACACTATTCAGTTACCAACCTTAAATTGATTGTGTTGAAATTCAGAGCAGGATCATAGCAATCCGTTCACATTGAGCATGTAAATAGAAATAAGCATGTAAATAGAAATATATAAAGTAATATTGACATTCATTATGATTTCTTAATTTTAATTTTTGAAGGGTGTTAAACAAACAAATTCAGCATATTTCCTTTTAAAATAACTGTCAATGCAAATGAATACAAAACTTCAAGCTTCTACTCTTAAATACAATATTGCAGTAGATACTATGTGAAATAATGGTCAGTGAATCCAAAGTGCCATTTACGGTGATTTCACTTAATATTGAGTTAAGGTCACCTCCAAATCGCTACTTAAGTGGTTAAGCTATGAGTTTGGTTTTTTTTTATTTTACTTGCATTTTACACTTATAATACGATTTTTTAATAGAGAGTTGTTTATTTTAATCACATCATATTCCTATCTATGAAGAATAGGATTCTTCACCATTCTCCTTGGCTATTTTCTGACACAAATTATGAAAAATATTTATTTATGTATAATTATCACGCATTTCATTGTTTAACAATGTAAACTTAAATGGTATGACTTTATTCATTCTACGATTTTAACTTTAATTTTTTTACTAAATTTAGTATTTATGATAAACTATATCAATATCACATTGTGACTTTTATGGATACGGTAGCTAAGATGTTGTTTTAAAATTACAGAAAAACCTACATAACATTCAATGTACCAGTACAAAGGAGTCGTATGAGGAACTGGTCGAAATCAACGATTGGGCTTCGTGTCTAAATTTACTCGTATTATGATTAGTTACTAGTCACCGAAAACCACCGTTTTGCAATAGTCTACTGGTCAATCACAAATCTAACGGTGATTTCTGACTATCACTGAAAAGTATACTTGTGTAATTTAGCTCCATCCACTAATTGGTTGTGCAATTGCTGCAGTGGTGCTGAGGTGCGATAGGCGTAATGGCGATGGCGAGGTGCGGGGATGGCGTGTACTAGGAGCAGCGCCGAGCCAGACTCGCCACGGCGATAACGTGACGCAACCATCGACGTGACTGTCCCGCTGTAGAACTGGTGTCGGTCAGGATGTTCAATATACAGGGTGAATCTCGTAAGGTGTCCTAAATGGATTACAGACAAACGCTTTGCCCTACATCCTTCAAATTAAATTATTTCCCACTAAATTGACCCCAAGGAATAATTTAAAAATATTTTTAACGTTGTATAAATAAAGGGTGTACCAAAAACTGGTTGTCACAGGTTCGAATCTTGGACATTTCAAATACAAACATATGTCATATACATCATTAGAAAGGTCTATTTAATAGAAACATTTTGGTGAAAACAGAATTTAGTTATCTTTATTCGTTTCAAAATGGCGTCCATTTTCGTAGCCAAAATCAAAATTTACGGAATACCCTGTAATTCTTTTATTATTAGTCATAAATGACTTCTGATTCAAAATACTTATTTGAAATAAGCTAAGCTTTACAATGATATGCCACAAGATCACATTTATTTAAAAATTAATATTTCCAAAATTTAATATTTTTGAAAATGTTTACATAAACAAAACTTAAAAATTTCAAATGCTAACCCATGTCATTTTGTATATCATCTTAAAGCTCTCGTTGAACTGAGCAACTTTGTAATCTACACTAATGCACTATCTCTTTTGGTTTTGTAGTAATAACGGAAAAACGGTATTTTCCCATATAACTTGCATGTTAATTTAATGGTATGGCAACAATGGAAGAAGGACTGCCATACTATCATGTCCTGATTAATTAACATGCAAATCATATTGGAAAATGACATTTTTACTCTATTACTACAAAACCAAAAGAGATACGGCATTAGTGTAAATTACAAAGTTGCTCAGTTCAACGAGAGCTTCAAGATGATATACAAAATAACATGGGTTAGCATTTGAAATTTTTGAGTTTTGTTTATGTAAACAATTTCAAAAATATTAAATTTTGGAAATTTTAATTTTTAAATAAATGTGATTTTGTGGCATATCATTGTTAAGCTTAGTTTATTTCAAATAAGTATTTTGAATCAGAAGTCATTTATGACTAATAATAAAATAATTACAGGGTATTCCGTAAATTTTGGTTTTGGCTACAAAAATGGACGCCATTTTGAAACGAATAAAGATAACTAAATTCTGTTTTCACCAAAATGTTTCTATTAAATAGACCTTTCTAATGAAGTATAATATGACATATGTTTGTATTTGAAATTTCCAAGATTCGAACCTGTGACCCCCAGTTTTTGGTACTCCCTGTATTTATACAACGTTAAAAATATTTTAAAAATATTCCTTGGGGTCAATTTAGTGGGAAATAATTTAATTTGAAGAATGTATGTTACAGGGCAAAGCGTTTGTCTGTAATCTATTTAGGACACCTTACGAGATTCACCCTGTACAGTTTGTGAGGTGCTAAAATACAGGGTGTCCCTGAACTCTCTACCAACTTTTTCAGGTATTATTCCTGGGCCATAGACAAGTCAAAATATCATATTCAAAATTTCGAAAACTCAAATGTTACTCGTATAGCCGCCATTTTGTTTTTTACACAAAATAATTTTTATTTCCGTAATGGATCATTGTATTAAGTTAATATTTGGCATGCACCTTCATCATAGCAATACCCATTTTCAAGAAAAAAGTTATTTTTTCCAATGTGTATTTTCAAAATGGCGGCCATTTTAAAATTATTAACTAAAATATCTCAAAACCGGTAAATTTTATAAAAATTTTATTAGACACAAAAAAGTTGACGAATTTAATTATCTAACCAATGGTACCAAGTTTGTAAAGATCTGACAACAAATAACGGAGTTATTGAGAATTTTATGCATAAAAACATTGATTTTGCATTGTAATTAATGCAAATTAAGGTAATTTTAATTGAAAAATCTCAATAACTCAGTTATTTGTTGTCAAATCCTTACAAATTTGGTACCATTGGCTAGATAATTAAATTTGTCAACTTTTTTGTGTAAAGTAAAAATTTTAATAAAATTTACCGGTTTTTAGATATTTTAGATTAAAATTTTAAAATGGCCGCCATTTTGAAAATACACATTAGAAAAAAATAAATTTTTTCTTGAAAATGGGTATTGCTATGATGAAGGTTCATGCCAAATATTAACTTAATACAATGATCCATTACGGAAATAAAAATTATTATGTGTAAAAAAGAAAATGGCGGCTATACGAGTAACTTTTGAGTTTTCGAAATTTTGAATATGATTTTGACTTGTCTATGGCCCAGGAATAATACCTGAAAAAGTTGGTAGAGAGTTCAGGGACACCCTGTATATCTTATATCTTTAATGAAGGGAGATCAACAATTAAGTGACAGGTGTCCTCGCCTGAAAGTTTTTTTTATTATTTGAAATGGTTCAATCATAAATTGGAAATAACCTAGAAGGATGAGATGAAATTCATGCCTAATGTAGGAATAAAATAAACCTAAGTGTGAAGAACATTATACTATGTACTACGTTTAAAAATAGCTAGTATTCCTTAATAGCGTTGAAGTTTAACGAATTTATTATTTTTGGGATTTCTGTTCACTGTGACATAATCAATGAACTTATTATTTAACAAATTAAAAATCTCTTAATGTGAATTTTTTGAATACCCATACCGTATATAATGCTTGTTAAAATTGTTCATACATTGGTTTATACATTGTTTAGACATTGCTAAAATTGGTAAAATTGTTATACATTGTTTGGTTTTAACATAATGCTGAGAAATTTCATTCCTCCTGAAATAACTATCCTTTATTAATGATATACTGTATGTATATACTGTATTTTTGTTACATTCATTAATTGTCTTCTTTGAATAGTCACTGAAAAATAAAAATTCAAACAGGATGTACCCTCATCGTAGGAATGTAGGTTTAATGTATAATAGCACTAAATAAATGAGTTAGTAAAACGTTTGTTTAAAAACGTATCGTGTAATGCCTCATTTAACACTTCAAACCCCTTTTTAAAGTGGTTGAAAATTACATATTTCATGTTTTCAATGGTTGTATTTTCATACTTAGGTCAAATAAATCAATGTACTTGAAAATTTAAATAATTGAAATACTAACATTTTAATAATTAAAGACAACGGGATTTTTTTTTTACTTCTCAGTCCCATCAGACCTGAGTGAATATGTACTACATTTTTATTTCCATGCCGTTAACACAGTCGATCGAAACGATAGTGAAAATGGCTCTGAGTTTATAGCTCCTTACCCCATGAAATCTAATGTGACTGCGTTCTTTCCATTGCACCATGCACATTTGCATGGAAGTGTATTTTGAGTGCAAAGTAGGATAGAGGCTGAAGTACGGGAAGAGCAAAAGTAATAAGTTGTAAAGTCAACTAGGTAAAAAGGGACTATTTCTCTACTTGAAATGTGCACAATCAGGGTAAAAATTATGCGAATGGTGATTTACTCTAACGCACCCTAAATACGGAACCAATCTTAAACGACACTTAGATATCCTTTATAAGTTGCAAATGAAAGTAACCAAATCAATTTGAATTAATCCCTTAACGTTACCATGAAGCTAGAAAATACAATAAATGTGAAATTATAAACAATAAATACCTCAATTTTATATTGGAAAAAATTTTGACAGTTTTTAGAAGCGATTAGATTAATGTGGTTATAATTAATTGCTATTGAAAGTTCGTAAATTTCGCCACTGAGCAAATTCAGCGTGACTAAAATCTGTTTATGAATATTTGTTAAGTTTCTATCAGCCTTATCCGGGAAATCCTTTCGCTGGACGAACGAATTCTTGTATAGTCCAGCCAGCACAAACACTGGCTGGGTAGTTTACTCTGGAAGGTGGTAAATTACATGTAATATGACAAACGACACGCATTTACAGCGGTTAGTCTCTACTGGGGAAGTTGCATGACCGGCAAGGCGTTATTTGGCCGCCGCGAGCGCTGCCGACTCATTGTTCATTGTTACCAACAATTGGAGCAGGTTTGATTTATTGGTTCACAGGCGCTCGCCCAGTGGGCAGCATTAGCTCTCTAAACCCCTCCGGTCGCGATATCAGTAAAACTCAAGGTTTCATCTGAGATAACGGATAAAAATCTACAATCATACTTTCGTGTTAGCTAGTATCATAGACTTCTACAAACCCGGAGCGGGTTTTATGAAAGTGAACATTTATTTATTATGCCAGATAATCAGTAAACAACAGCTGGTTATGTAAAATATAAAATTATCACAATTATGCTATTTTTTAAAATAACAAATATTATTATATTTAAATGTTAATGCTGCGTTTGAAAAGAATATATCAACAAGGTTGGTTTACATTGGTTAATTCAATTTTAAACTGCTGTAGAGTATTAACATGCAGAGTTAATCATAACATAGGAATTTTAAAGGTAAGAAAGCGCTTATTGTGTTAGATTATTACATCTTTTACTTTTAGGGCCCAAAGTTTTTTTTAACAAATTTTAAGGTAATTTGTTAATTTTTTATGGGGATTTTTGGTAACTGTTCTACTGAAAATGAATGACACTAAAAACATATCGGTTTATTTAAATTCAATCCACTATATGTTTTTTCTCTTCAAATGCAGGGGTAGGGTTAATTATGAAAAACCATTCACAAGAAATATATAGTAAAAACATATTTAGTGTTTCTCTTCAGTAACAGCAATTATAATTGTCATAAAACGTGCCAATAAAGTAATGCTTATCATTTAAATATTCAACATAATTTGTGATACAACTGTAATTAATCACAATATATTAAGCTGAAAACCTAAACTAACAAAACGAAACAAAATGTTTATTATAAATGTTTGCCACAGGGCGCCCAGGCGCGTGTGGCATCACATAGCCGGTGTTTGTCACAGGCGCATCGGTGACGTCACGAGCCCCTGGAATCCGGCCCTTGTCTGCCGGTCGCGCAGCCAATTATTTCTCCGATACAATCGACCGATTCGTGCTTGATGAAACGATACCCATTAAAACGGTTTAACATTCTTCAGTAGTACAGACTGTTGGAATCTTCACACTTGGATCCTGTTTCAGGTTTTTGTCGCTGTCTGCATTTTCTCATTCACTTTTATAGTTTTACTATTAATGTTACTGTTTTTTATACAAGATTACTCTACAGATTTGGTCATTTATTTTTATACTCAAATTTATAAAAGTGAAAAACAATGCAATTGTATTTATAACTTAATTTCTACGGGTCATTTAACCTAAAACAAAAAGCGTAAAATACTACTTGTGTAATAAAATTGCTCTGGCAGGGTAAAAATAATCTGTAGATATAGAATTTTTAATTTCCTCACAAAATTCCACTGAAATCCGAAATTTTGATGAAGTCCAAAAATGGGTGAATTACCCACAAGAGGCTTGAATACAATTTGACACTGAAAGAACCAAATTATAATACAGTCCAGAAGCTTATTATGTTTCAAATTAAAAGTATTCATTACTTGAAAACAATGTGGCAAACAAAATAACGATAGGATGGTTGAGAGAGAAATGGAAACCTCCAAATTTTGCTTAGCATAAAACACATTTTAAAATAGTAATAACTTCCAATACGTTTATTTACAATACTACAAAAATAAATATGTCGATAAGTTAATTAGCTTACAATATATTTATTTTTGATATCTGGATAGGCCTTACTTATTTTCCTTACAAAGACCTTTAAAATGTCAGTTTGCATATGCAAGTGAAGCTGGGCTCCAATGGCTTGGCGTTCTTAGTTTAGTTTTTTGATAGAGAAATCATCAATTTTATCAAAGTTACACAGGTTATATGTTCAGTAGAACTAGATTTAATCTTTTTTATGACTGTTAAAACTTATTTAAATACAAATAACCTCATTTTAATTTTAGGGTTAGCGGACAATTTTTTTTAAATTTAATATGATTGTGTTGATTTTTATTTTTGAGATTTTTTCGTCACTAAGATGAAGCGTATTCCAAAGGGCTGTCGCTGTACATGATTACATGGATAGTGTAGTAAAACTAAGCCAAAATCTGGCTCGAAAAAATGTTTGTGCAGCCAATTTTTTTTATATATGTCCTGTAATTTCATGATTTTCCACAAAAACGTCCCCTAAAATCCCCAGTGTAAAACACGCCTAAAAATTAGAGGATGGCCCACATAGAGACAGAATACAATAGCCAAACAGCATTACTCTAACAAGAGTGAAGTTCATTTGTCTCCACACTTATCTTAAAAACAGTGTTTTTTATATTTTATTTTGTAAATGATTTAGTTCTGGGCTAAGAATACTAAATAATACATAAATATTTCACGGAAAACACCGGGTGTCCATAAAGTATTGCCCTGACTTAATAGCTTTGCTGTACGGAAACCATTCAAGAAACACGTATCTTGCATTTATTGTTTTCAAGTGAATTTAATCTAGTTTTGTTTTCATTAACACCAAAACTCGTTGATTGACTACAGTGCAGTTTACTTACAATTAAGTACAAAATCTGTATCAGGAATGGCGAGTCAGCAAGAGAAGTGACAGTGTGTTCTATGGTTCCACGAAACTCATTAGCCGTTTACAGTCCAAAGATAGACTTTTCATATTATTATTTTCAAGACGTTTACCTAGTGTAAAAATTATCAAGAGGTCATATGCACATTTTTGTGAAAAAGACAGTGTGTGCCATGTAGAAAATTTTTAACAAACCTGAAACGAACTAAAAGTCGAATAGAAGATTTAAAAGTAACTTGAGGCGCACATATTGAGGTGCATTGAGTTTGTACATAGATGTAAAAAATTTAAGAAGTCACTTGTTAAAACGTAAAATAAAACGTTATAATACCATCATTTGTTTTTATACTATTCGGTTTCTTTATCAGGGCAGGAGTTTGTGGACTCCGTGTATTTTCTTCACAATCCTTACTGGAAATACTACATTGGAAAAATACTTGAAAAGATTACTTCAATGTATTTATTCATGATGGAGTTAAAAATAAAAACCGAAGAATGTCGGAAAACAGCTCACAACAAGAGGCAACGTAATGCCACGTGGAAAATGTTATGTGGAATGCTGCAATCATCAAGAAACTGGGTGGATGATATATACGAAATTGTATTAATAATATTTTCATCACACTACATCGATATCACCTTGTTTTCGACCCTCACTTCTACCAAGGAAAATCATGCTTCCTCAGCTTAGGCCTGAAAAAGTTTCGGCCCTAACCCTACATAAAACTTATAACCTTACATAAAAACATTCACACCACTTGGCATCACAAAAACATACCTATGACAACATTTAATAATGAAATGAATACATTGCATCCAGCTAGGATAGGTTGGTAGCTACGCTTTTATTAGTAGCTTGACTCTTAGTCGGAAAGGTTATGTTTTGTTAGTTGTCGATATATAAAATATTTTTTTCATTAGTATAATACTCATTGCATAATGTAGGGTGATGAAAAATATCGTTCGTAACTCAGCCGAAACCGTTTTGATAACTGTCGATCGTTCTCGAGGCCGATAAAACGCCATTTTCGCTCCTTGTTACGAAATAAACTATTGCCAACTTAAGTTTTGTGTCTCGCTGTTTAAGACTTTTCTTATTAGGGCCAACAAAAATATTTCAATAAAACAGCTTAGTAAGTTCTTTTTACTTAAAAGTGAGCCTTCAAATAACTTTAAAATGTTTATGTTTTTCACAGAGGTATAATCATTAGGAACCCAAAAAGGGAAAAGAAAAAAAATATATATTCAGGGATTTCTCAAACACCACTACAACGAAACTTGTTTAAATTTCACTACTCAATTGTCACTCTAATTTTTTATGCTATCTAAATTATTTATTTGCTATATATATATATTCCTACCGATGCATGGAAATAATCAAATTGCCATACCTGTAAATAGTACGCAAAACAGTTCATTTCCGATTTCCATTTCATTCCTGCTCTAGAGCGGCAATGTTCATTACAGCACGCAAAATCAAATAGCAATTAAAGTTCAGCTGCTATTAAAAAACATGTCACAGCTGTTGGTCGTTGTTGTCGTTTAGGATTTGCTGCTTTTTTAGTTTGTGAGTTAACCATGTAATCCAAATGAAAAAATAAAACATAACCTAAATGACATTTTGTATAAAATAAAACATTTAGGACTAATCTGTTGCAATTATGGTGGTACGAAAAATCTTGTGTGTATTACAAGCACAAATAGTCATTGCCACCTTCGAAATGTTTACACTTCTCGAGTGTCAATGACGTACTTTGCGCTCGGTACACAAATAGCTATTTCTTTGCACGTTTGACCGGTCGGCCAGACAAGGGTGGCGGTGGCGGGTGGCGCGTTACCGCTCCAGGCTTCGTCACTCCCAGCTCCGTACAAACTTATGGCTACAGCTGATTGTATCGATGTAGATAGGACTCAAGTTAAACCCATTTTCTATTATTGTTATTGGGCTAGATTTCTAATTCAGATTTATCGAGGCTGATTATAGACAAAGTGTAATATTGACTATTAATTATTGCTTAAAGTTGATCTTATACTATTTTCCAGTGACATTTACAATATCTGATTGTTCTGGACAGTTGGTGTGGCAGTTCGCAGCTGGAGATTCGCAATTATGTTTAACGGCTAGAGTTGTCAATATATATCACGTTGTTTTATGAATATCAAGAAAATTGGCTCTCTTTTCTCCTCTTTTAAATTGTTGACCTTGGAACCGACTATGATAAATTTTAATTGTATACATTTTACTGAGCTAAATCCATTTGAGAAAGAATAATAGGTCTCCCAGCTATGCGTTGTACAACATCATCATTGTCTTGTCAAATAAAAGTAAATGTAACAATGCTTTATGGCATTAAAGTATGTTCGTTACTCGTCAGGACAGTAAAAGTAGAGTGGCAGAGTGGCGGGGTGGCAGGTAAAGGTTGTAGGTGTTGCAACCAGCTTCATCACGACCCGACACGACAGAGCTAATTAGTCCATAATTAGCGGCAGTGGGAGTGCCGGTAACTGATAACATCTGCTAACTGAGTCATAAAGATGCTGGGCTCGATCATTGATCGGCATCGCAGATAGGACGAACAAACAGCCAAGGACTCCTGGAAGACACGATCAATTTGTATCGGCCCCCTCACCTCACGGTACACTCGGAACCGTGGCAGCCATGTCGCGGGTTTGGATTTCCGCTATAGTTTTCAACACATCGAGCTATACTGTGCCAGCCCACTTTATTGACTTCGTCATATATTTTCCGCGTCCAAATCTGTAGTTTAAGTAAACTGAGAATAGTAATAATGAAAAGATTGCCAGTACAAAAATAATAAATGACTTTATTCAATCGGAAGCTAAAACGATCACATTTAGAAGTAAAAACGTGGGAGTGAAATTACTTCACAAAAATTTTATAACGTCTTGAACCTTACGCATTACTAGTACGCAAAGGGCTTTCCTTGCAACAAGTAAAGCCCGCCCTTCTAATTCGAAGGTTGTGGTTTCATTACCGAGAAAAATATGTCGCTTTTTTAAAAGGTGAGAAACTTTACCCTGCTGCCATTGACTGTTGAGCTATTAATTATGGGCCAGGAATGAATTATGGGAAATGAAGTGCTTAAATGTTTTAGACTTGGTAAACTACAAACTAATAATCCAGTGAACACAACCAGGGGGGTTATGGGGGCATGCATCAACTGCCCGAATTGACCTAAACCAGGTAGCTAGGGATGTATCAACTGCGCGACACGCTCCAAGGGACGGTCAGAGGACGTGCATTAACTGCGCAAAGTGGTGGGTCTATTTCAGTATCATATCATAAGACAACATTGGGTTTTAATATTTGCAAAATTAGATAATTTTACATTAGAATAAAATTAAATGAAAAACTAAAATATGTTTATTAATTTTTCTTTTTGTTGACTTATTTCCTGTTGAAAGGCTTAGTAGGTCGCTTGTCAATACCAACTTCCTTCTTCTTGAGGCTATGGATAAATTTGTTGATGGGAAATCTGTTCACCTGATGAAACGGAGTAGTTTCATGGTTATGTTCATTTCCATTACAGGAGGATACATTTTTTATTTGAATTTAAATCTAGTTCCCATACGGATGATATATTATCATACCCTGACGATTTTAAAACTCTTTGGAACCTGTATCCGGCCTTAACTATTAAATTTTATACTCTTTCACTGATAAATTTCTCCGTGAAAAATATACATCCAAAATCATTCCACTATTTTTAACAACAATTATAAGTGAACCTATCTTTACAAAGCAAACAACAAAATATTTACTGTTCGCACACTTTAAAAAAATATATATGCTATTTACGAAAAATCCAAGGCAACTTGGGTGATATTGTCCCTTTAACTACACCGTAACGGACCGAAATATCCAATAAAATAAAATGAGGAGTGGAGTTAAAAAAATTACTTAAATATTTACGAATACTAGTGCCAAAGCCAAGAGTTTGACCACACTTTGTGATATGGGAGGTTGGGATGAACCTGTAAACTAGGAGATTTCTTCCGCCGCCAACTACCGTATACCTGGCTCGGGCTTCGCGCAGTTGATGCACATTTTTGGGGGACCCTTTTCGGTTTTCGCGCAGTTAATGCAAATCGAAGGAATTTTTCGCGCAGTTGATGCAAATCGAAGGAATTTTTCGCGCAGTTGATGTGCGACCGGTTATGGGGGCGGAGGCCATAACTAGCCTGTTCAGTGCATGAGATTTTTAAGTCAATTAACAAATTGGGGCAACCAATTACGGGGTGGAGCATCCAGCATATTATCTCGAATATTTACATAAATAATTATTATTACCAGGTTTACCGAGCTTTGATCGTTTTAAAAATTAACTTTTGTTATAGTGTCATAATAATATAGTTTTTCAAATTTAAAACACCTCAGTTAACAGCTGTTTAAAAAGACTGCTTAAAATTATGTTCCTTTATTTTTGTATACCTTTCGTTGTTATTTCGTTACCAAAATAGCAACCAATAAGACCAATGTTAAAAATTACTATTTAAAAACTTAAATTTAGACCAAATTCGATTTTCTCTGGAATTGAGGCTGTTTGTAAATTTATTTTTGGGCCAAAACACTCTTAAATGCAAAGTTAAAACAAAATCTACCCGCTACATTTCGAGATAGTGGAACGCACATCCCTTCAGACATTGCTCGTATTATAGTATAAGATTTCACACCTCTAAACATTTTACAAATTTTAATTATGAAGGGGTTTTAAAACCGATTTATAGGCGATTTTCAAAGTTTGTTTTACTATTGATTGTGCATTGTGTGTATTAGATGGCTTTGTTGCTATCTTGGCTGTCTAGTTCTTCCGTGACAGTAACTTGTTTAATACTTGACTCTATATTAATTTATGAATTTAGGCCAACCCCTAAGGGGGCATGGGGCGAGTTTCCATCGAGCTGTAGGCGAGTAATCATTCTACACTGACTCTTCATTCGCCTTGAGATAGCCCTAATCACATCTTACAAAATGATTAAGAGATTAAATTAATAAATTGAATAATTATTTTATATCCCTATAAAACTGATGTTTTACAAAGAATTCTAGTTCCAAATTTGTGTTATTTGTTTTGTAAGATTATGTAAATATTAAGAATAATCCCTCATTCAAAGATCCTGAGAGCTAAAAAACCGATTTAACTATGAAAGCTAAAAAATTTTAGTTTCTCATTGTATATTATTCATGTGCATAAACAGCCTGTCCCTTGTGAATGAAGACCGCGGTGCCGCGCAGCGCCGCTGCGGCGCCGTTAGACCTGACGCAGGCAGTACGCCCCGGGCCCGGCCATAGCCCTGCACCTTTGTCCATTGTTGCGGCTCGCAACTGGAGCGCGTTTGATTTGCTGGTCCACTCCTCCTTCTGCTTGACTTTCGTCTTCTTTTAATGGAGCATTTCATTTGCCGCGTCCAGAGTTGCTCGGAGGTTATTTACTTGATTGTCTTCAATGGGGGCAGAGTACCGATGGGCATCTTGGGTCTGCCTAGTAACGTGACGTTCTTTCCACACTTTTATAGGCTATAAGGCGGCACTACGGGATTTTTTTCTTAGGAACAAGCTTATTGCTTGCATATTAGTTTAAGGCATACTAAAATAAACTTAATTTTATTTTACAATTTTTTTTAATAATACAAATCATAACCAGCCCAAACGTCATATTGTAATCGTCATTGTTAAATAATAGTAATAAATAATGTATAAATCGCTTTTTGCTTTTAACTTAAAATTCATTTAGCCTTAATTAAAATTTGGCTCTCAGTTATATTATAGCCATTGTTCACAAGAAACCGTAAGATTTAGCTTAGACAAACTCGACTCTAAATTCAATTATCATGGTTTATTTTATTAATTGACTTACCATTTGCATTGAAATCAATTTTAATCATAGAAAATCTTGTACTCTGAGTGGCAACTTTATTGGAAGGCAATCTCTATATAACTTTAAAAATATTTTAATTTATGATAACGATGCACAAGAGACATTTAAATGTAACTGCAAACTCAACTTTTTACGGGATTCATTATTATATATATATATCCTTTGACTACTGAGAGTAGTTACCACATATATTTTGAAACGCATTTCCGTGATTTACTTTAAATGCTACCGATATGTTCCATTTGTTGTTTACCTTTTCACAATCTGGTTCCATTTCCATTTGTAGGAGGGACACTAGCCATAACACCTCCAGTTTAATACTGGTCTTTTACTGGGGCGTTTCTAAGAATCCATTTAGTCCAGATTGGAGCGAGAAGGCCATGTCCAAATAGCGGTAGTCCATGTCCAACACACCGCCGCGCTGGTAGAGATAAGGCACTGATAACCAAGCGCACTGGACCCGTTACCCTTCTAACCTCTCTGGAATTTCTAACATTCAGTAAGCTCGTCTACTAAACTACAAGGGGTGAATTTAAAAAAGACTATTACAAGGGTAAAACTGGAATCATTTTGAATCGATGATTTTTAACACACTGATTGGCATGTACTGCCTGTAATTCGAATGCTTTAATTTGACACATTTATGACTAATTTAAATTCTAATACATTTGTATTGGCTGCTGAATATTAATTATATATTAACTTTTCTTGGTGTTTGAGGTATCGCAATGTTGTTAAGTTTGAAAGCAGATCCCTAGAAAAAGCGCAATTTAAAGATAGATTAAATCATGTACATATATGAATTTGCATTCATTAAAATTTAAAAAATTAAAAAGAGAAGAAAAATTTAACACATTTGAACAATTTACTAATCTAGACTCGGTTACACCCCGAGTAGAAGGTATTCATAGTTAAAAGCTGTGTGTTCACATGTTGGGAGAAACTGTTTGCCTGAGCGGTTACACTACAGTACTACTGCTACTGCTATTCCAACTGCTGTGTATGCACAGTAATCAAAAGGTGCCCTAAGGAGCGATTTATTGAAGATGCTTTATCTACATAAACTTGAACCTAGTTTTATTCTTTAGAAGTGCATAAAAAGCAAACCATACGTTATCCTGGACGACAGCGCCTTCATCCACGGCTCCATTGTAGGATCAGTTACGGTTATACTTTATCTCAAATAAAACTCTTCGAAATGTTAATGCACGAATACATTTTGCTAAATATTAGTAGTTTGACATGTGAATACTGTCAATCCCATTTTATTGGCAGTTAAAATTTACCTTTCCATAAATCCACAATTCAACATTTGTTTGATCAACGTAACCTGTTGTGAAAGAGCAGGGAGCACTTACACAACGTCTGATCGAGACCGATCCCGCTTTCCCGCACCCGATTGTTCCTCGTTCGCCAATTGCTTATTGGTTCAATGCGATTTCCATCATAGTTGCATTTCGCTTAATGGTCTACAGTTTTGCAACGTGGCGTGTGATATGGTTATTGGGCTTATGGGTCGACACGAGATGGGAGAAAGGCGCTGTCAGACAACGGCGAGGTATTCTCATCCGATAATGTTTTAAAGATCAACTTTATTGTGGCGTTAACCTAGACGATTAGGCTTATCTGAATCAATAAAGTTTAAATGTTTTAACTGTTGTTTTTTTTAGTGTTTTTTTACTGCAGTATATTCTTTGTGCTCTGACATTTTAATGGTTGAAAATCAAGGCATCGTGAAAACCATATTTTAATGTAAGAATGCTAATTTTCAAAACCAGTAATTCCATTTAAAATCTACCACCAATTAACAATTAACAATCACCAGTTCTAATTAGTGATTTACTTAAAACACAACCAAAGCGTTATATTAAAATCAACATGGACATGTCTATTTATTTCAAATTCCCAAACAGATTTTGACAAACACTCTGTGAATTTATAAATATGATTTAGCAGGACAACCTTCAATATACAACTATCATGTAAATATTCAGCTCAACTTTACAACTAAGCTAGTAATGTATTTATTACGATGGAATGTAATAATTTATTTCCAATACTTGAATTTTAAAAAGGCCTCAACCTAATTATTATGAATAATTTACTTATTTACTTTCATTAATTTTGTGAAAAAGTTGAAACAATTGTCTGATTGAAATAGTTTTGTAAGAAATAAATTTGTCTACTGACACCGACAAAGAGTGATAGGCCTACTCATTTTTTCAGTAGGTCTAATTAAGAAAAATAATAGACTAGGGGTAACTATTATTTAGCCTCTAAAAAATTTTCCGCAATGCATTAGTCAATCGTACCAGGAGGACCGAGCTTACGCTCGGAAAAATTATTAAGCGTCACTCTCCTTTCTTAGACAAAGCTCATTCCCTCCATTCTCTCGTCTTTTCTTTTTTTAACTAGCTCGATCGCTTCGTTCACTCGAGAGGCCAATACGTGTACTTTGATATAAGTTCTTTGAACCACAGGTAAATATGTAACACATATGTTTACATCTACAATTATCAACTGATTTTTCTGTTAATTTAGTAGCCACAAAAAATCTCCATAAGGATAACATGGCAATTTTGAAAGGCTCTAGGACGAAAACTGGATTTTCCCAGCCATTGAATTCATTTTTAATTCCTGGTGGCCAAAACCCCCCGCATTCAATAAATACCCCCGTCGAAGCAGACCTGCGTACTCAGCAAATTTCCAACAGGATTCAATTTGTTTAAACTTTTTCCAAAAACACCATGGGAACGAGGATGTAGATTTGCTGCCTTGGGGTAATGCAAGTAGATATAGGAGAATCCATTCCCAGTGCATGTAACTAAGTTGAATCAAATTCTGATATTTTTCATTTTGCCCATAAACCCCATAGGGGTCTTGGGGTTGAGTAGGTCCGCCATATGGGTGCTGTAAGTAAATATAAGTTAAACCCTACCTAGTGAATATACATACCATTTGATCATGTTATGTCAATAAATGAGATACGGGTTTTGTTAATTCCCCTTAAGAATAACATGGAAAACCTATTTTTGGATTTTCTCCTTAACCTGTTAAGCCATGTTAAACATTCAAAATACTTAATATTTTGTTTTTTAAGCAGTATTGAATGAACTACTGCGTACTGTCTGGCAAAAAATAAAAACATTCAGTAAAAAGTTGACGTATAATGAGTTTGATATTAAATAATTTATTATTCAACCTAATAATGCACCATGGTGTGTCGGATTTCTAATTGGGATCTATGATGATAATGTGTACAATTGAGTTATTAAAATATTATCTTTCTGCTACTAGCCTAATTTTAATTTAGATTTATTTATAATTTTTTTATTTTTTTTTTATACACGGAATATTTCATTTACAATAATCATACAAAATAATTAATATTACAAGAAATGCAAAGATTCTATTATAAAATTAAAAATCTCCAAGACCAATTAATTGCAAACCAGACTTTAACCATTCTAATATACCAAATTGAAAGACATGACCTCATCTTAACCAAGTGCAATTGGTTTTTGTTTAGGTGACTTAATGTAGGCCTAATAAATAAGTAGCCTAAATAATTATCCTATTATTAAATAGGCAGCGTTAATTTCTCAACCTTTTGTAAAAGAAGAGAAGCAATATATTGGAACTTATGATTATTACTAGCTTACAAATTTTAGTCTTAAATCTAACAAAATAACATTCATTAACTACTTTTAAAATCTTAGTTGTTACTAAACCAAACTATGTTTACAGTTTGAGAGAAATTTTAGGTTCCTTAGTTCAATAGTTAGTCTCAAAGTGTCATTATAATAGCCTAAATTATTATTTTACATAATTTAATTTTGATTAGGCCTACTTGATAAAAAATTAAGTAGCTAGCCAGCAAGTGAATGTACTCCAAACCGGTTTTTCAATATGATGTTTTTATTGCACTAAACACGTGGGCCTATATATGCTGAAAAAATAGATGTCTTAAACCATTTATGAAACTTAAATTCATGCCTTAAAGATCATACGTAAGAGGGTAAGAACAAGCAAATACGATACATACAATACTAGGCCTACATGCCCAATATCTCTATTATTTTTTAGTCTGTCTGTCTATATGTTTTCTTTATTAATGAATCAATTATACATTTTAATCGATTCGTGCTACGGAATTAAAACTTGACACAACTGTTACATATTTTAATACATATATTCGGTCTTTGTTGTACATAAACCAGCTATTTTTTATGTTTTCATGAACTGAGATCTTAAAAAATATAGAAATTGCAAGCAGACTCTTTACTGATTAGGTAAAGATGTCACGTTTTTAAGTTTTCAGTTTTTGAGTTCTGCTCGCTTAAAGTCCACCATGTCACTGTATTAATTGTGGCGAACGCCGCGGTCTTGACACCAGTTAAGTTACTATACTACAATTAATTACTCGACTTCACGTTACACACGCAATTTTCATAGTGATTAGCTGTGTTACTTTAACTGTAAATAAGTTTTGTAATTGTTTCTGATTTTTATCATTAACAAATATACTCTAACCGCTGCAGCGCGCTGTAAACTTGGCTGAGTATGTGTAGTTGGCTCGATAACGAGGCCGTGAACGGTAGATGCGTTTGCCGCGATCATCGATGACGTGGCTGACTTCAAGCAAGCAGAACTCAAAACCCGTAAAACATAGACACGTGAAATTCTTACACAATGTTCAGTAAATAGTATGCGTTTTTTATGACCTTAGCTAAAAAAACCCTAAAGATACAAACAGTAAAAAAAGAGTGGCTTATGTATAACAAACAAGTGCCCTATACTCAAATTTAGACATTTCGAACTTTTACTGTTCCAAAATAACCGTAATTTTAAATTTTCAGAGCTAAATATCCCCAGAACTATAAAAAATAAAATTATCAATTTAAATGATCTAACAACAAAAAAGACGGAGAATCTTTGATTTTTTTAAATACAAAATGTTTGTTGTGGAAATGTGCATGAATTCATAGGTAAAAACCCCTATCTCCATTTTCTTAAATATGCGACTTATGATTCTATGATTAGCTAAAATAAATACAGTATTTTCAATCAAGTTTCCACTTTGGGTGGTGGGCGGTATATGTTTTGGGGGGGATGGGCACCCTTGCATAAAATCTTGGGGAAATTATCCGCAAAGTGATCTACCTATATGTGAGCTTGAAAAGTACCTCAAGTTAAACCCGAGTTAGACATAATACAGTATCAATTAATTTTAAATCAGCATAATGTAACACACAGGACTACAGTCAAACTCTGAAACTGAGAGGATTCGAACATAGACAGATAAATTTAATCAATCATTCAATATGCTAGGCTCGGCCTAGACGAACGAACCGAACTCTATTTTAACTAAGTTGACTTGTTTTGAATCAGTTCAGTACTCGTGAGTGGGAGTAGAACCAAGGAATGAAGATTCATTCATTATTGGCGCATGCGCAATGGCCTAATCTTTATTCCTGCGATGAAACGGTCACAATAATAGTGTCTGCCCAAGCAATCTCAAAAATGTAGGATGTAACCATTCGGTTCTGTATTAATACATTGATGCAACGAATCGTCGGCGATGTGGCGTGGTGGGAGTACCGAGCGACGACGACAACGCCCGAACTCACATGAATAATAATAACGATGTCGATAACGATAATAACACTCGAATAGTCGCTAACTCAGTGGTTAGCATCCGAAATTGTTATTAAGCACTGTTCGTCCTAGAATTTTTATTTTGGTTTTAAAATGGTGTTTTTGTAGAGAGGAAAATATTGTAACTGGTCACAAGGTTAATGGATAATTTAGTAGCTTTTTAAGTGATCAAAATTGGCTTATAATTGTGCCGCTTCTTTTATTTAGGCTATTTAGTAAATAATTTCATTTTATTGTTTGATTATTGGTAATTATAATTTTTTTTCTGAAATAAAAAAAAATTAAAAAATGTTTTGCCTCAGAATGTGAAATTAAACCCTGAAAATTTCAGTTAACACATCTAAAATACATTTCTCTAATTAGTTACAGCAATTATGTATTCCGACCAAAAATACAATATTGAAATAGACTATGTTATAGTAGTTTTTCTAATATGACTTTTCTTATTTCCTTTTAGCGAATTTTCTTTTGGAAAGCTATTACCGTCGTAGGAGAGCTAAAGATTTTTGTTGAGGACCACCTCTTCAATTACATAATTTTATATATCAAACTGTAGATTGTTATGTGTACTTTCTGGATACGTTGTGTTTTTTGTACGGGAACACCTTTATAATTAAAATAAATAACGATATTATAAAAAATTTTACATGGGCTTATATGGGAAATAGTGCCCAAATTAAATTTTGAGTGTTTGTTAACACGAGAACTATTGCAAAACTTGTCTGATCATTATAGAATTTGGTACACGCATGTATGTACCGTTGGATTCTTTTGGATAAGTTCGTGAACCAGTATCGACCCAACTTCAGTAGGGAAAGAGTGGATTTTACCACCCTAATTTGGGTTTTGGCAATTTTTCACATAGAAAATTTTATTTAATTAACTTTTCGTTTGCACTATTAAATTCAGCTCGAAAAAAAAAAACAATTTGGTATGTTGAATCATCGCTCGAATTGGTATATTGAATTTTAAATTTCGAATGTTTGCTAACACGATAACTATTGCAAAAATTGTCTGATCATTATGAAATTTGGTACAGGCATTTAAACATTGCCATTAGAAATTCGCTAATTACGCAGGTCTGCTGCGACGGGGGTGTTATAGTTAGTTGTCATAATTCAATGATTTTATTGTGACATTTCAATCAAATTGGAATTCAAATCTAAATTTTTGTAAAAATAAGTTCATAGTATTAAGATATCAGTGAAAATTTAGCAACAGCTCTTCCTTAACGAGAAAGGTCAATGAAAGTCGCGAATATTAATAATCTAAGCTTTCTCCATCGCGAATGACATCGCAAAAACTCAATATATTCAATTTGAAGGTCGACCTATGTGGGTTTCCGCACCGGGACAATGGAACGCCCATAGCGATCACGACTGAGGAAATTGAAATCATAAAGTCACAAAGGGCTAGAAAAACCGAGGTGTTGAAACAAAACAATGCAGTGAACGTGTGTAAAACCGAAGTTGGCCGAGCGTGACCGAGTGTTGCCGATGAGTGACCGGCTCACGCCTCTACCACCGCCGCGCCGGCCGTGTTACTCCTCGCGAGTCATCCAACGGCCCAAGACAAGAAGCGGTATCACTTTTGTTTTCACGTAATAACACTATAGGGAAGCATTAATATAAGCCCATCCTTTTAAGATTCTGCAGTATCTACGCAATTTCGGCGTTTTGTCCCATAAGAACAATGTTAAATTTGAAACATTGCCGTGAGTTTGTTTATTGTCTGAAAATTACAAACTCGATGTCATTTTAAATGTTACCATAGTGTCTTTCATTAGACGTGATTGAAAATTTATTAAAAAAATTATTCACTCAAATAATGAATAAAAACAATGTATATTATCCCCATTTTATACCATGTTAAACAATTTTTGGGAGGTTTATTACAAAATTCATCCACGTCACATGAACCGCCATACCATTATTGAGAACGTATTCAAGTTTCATGCGAATCAGATGCAAGATGATCAAGATAAAGTGTTTCAAAGACACCTATAATTAACATTGTTCTTATGGGACTAAAAATCAAGATGGCGGAGGTACTGCAGACTCTTAAAACTTTATGTTTTCACCTCACATAAAAATCATTGAACGGTACTAACGAGGGTCGGTCGTCGTCCCGTCACGATCGGGACCTGCCACCAGAGCTGGTTGGTGTGAAGTGTAGGTACCATCATGAGGAGTTCTGTATCGTTCTGTATCATGAGGAGTCGGTAGGTACCGTTTTTGAATCGTTCATCTATGTACTGAAGAGAGTGCCCAAGCGGATTATTGTTAGTGCCTAAACATATAATTCGTTTATGTATTTAGAAGCAGAAAAAATACTTTCCAAACATAACTTGAAGAATACTAATAAACATAACCACCCTCAATTATACATGTGTACGTAATAGCAGCTTTTAGTGGTGAAATTTAGAGACTTAATTTGAAACACCGACGCACTCTGTGGTGGGTATTCTAAGGTAAGTATCAATTAAAAAATAATAAATAGTAAAATTTAACTATCGTTAGAATTTTAAATAAATAAAAATAACCAATCTGAAAATCCTTAATTCGCCCCGTAATGTGCATATAAGAAATATTTCATTAGATACTATCATTGACTACACAAGATAATATTCTAGCGAACTCGTTTGGAATTTTTCTTTACAGCATAAAATGCAAGTCTGTAACTTTAAAAGCATAGGCCTACTTTTATTGTAAATATAGTAGGGTTTACATGTTTCAATTACTGTATTTAAAATTTACTCCTATAGTGAGTGTATTGTATTAAAAATCGGGATGGATTTTTACTTACAAGAAACATGCAATTGATTGGATTTTTTGTTAAAATTTTTATCTCTAAAATTTTGATCTCAGCTTAAAGTATTTTAAGGTTATTTAAATTTAAACATGTAACTGGCAATCCCTCCCTAATGAACGATATCGACTTCTACGTGGGTATTAAAAATCGGGATGGATTTTTACTTACAAGAAACATGCAATTGATTGGATTTTTTGTTAAAATTTTTATCTCTAAAATTTTGATCTCAGCTTAAAGTATTTTAAGGTTATTTAAATTTAAACATGTAACTGGCAATCCCTCCCTAATGAACGATATCGACTTCTACGTGGATAATGCAATCAATATCTACGAGAGCAAAATTAAACTTAGGCTATTACACTAATTTCCCACCTATTGGTTAAAAAATAAATTAAATCAAGCGAAGAATAAACTTAGGCTAATCACTTAGGCTAAATTTAACTCACTTCAACAAACGGCTCAACTGTTTCCCGTATGTTTTGCTTGGATGTCTTCCTTCACACATTACATTGTTGAAGCCAGGCGTCATTTCCGAGGAGTCGCGACAGCTGACAGAGCGTGAGTCGTCACATCGCCGTCCCCGATTGACCACCTGACGCGACCGTTTATGCTCCGTCCGATTGTCCAGCTACCACGTATCTCAATGATACTTGCATTTGAAGGTCTGCAGAGTCACTCCAATCAGAAACTAAGACCGGAATGTGTTTAAGAGGACATCCTCTTTGCCTCTTTCTTCGCGAAGTGTAATATGTTGTGCTGTTCAAATTGCATTTTAAATTTGGGTAGGGTTTAGTAAAGCGAAAACTACTTTGTAACTAATAGTCTAGTTTAAGTTGTTATTTTGTTTAAAACTGAGCTAAGAAACCTCTTTTTCAAGCATGGAGCTGAGTGAATATAACACAATAAGTTTTCAACATTGACAAAACGCAGCTAAAAGTCTGTTCAGCTAAATTATGAAACAAGTTAATATTGTAACAAGCCATTTAGCCGGGTTTTAATGTTAGTTATTTAGATAAACAATTATACTAATAGTGATTATTATGATGATATTAAGACGATTTCTAATTTTCTAACCAATGACAACATGAATAATGATACAATGAATGAAAAATAGAATGGAAGGATACCACCAAACGTAAGTCTAAAAAAGAAAAGCCTGAAGCTCAAGTGAAGTTCATAAAACCTAAATATTCTCTTAAATCAGAAGTCACTGATGATATAAACATACCAATAAGAAACAGATTTCTACCACTAGAGGACATTCTACAAAATCATGATTCAGTCAACATTGAAAATACGAATGCATTAAATGAGATAACCTCCCCTAAATGTAAAGTGACAAATAAAAAAAGAGGCAATAAAATCCTTTCTAAGATAAAGAAAACAAATGATCAATGTGAGGTATCCAATGAACCTTTAAAACATAGTTTATTTGAAGTAAGTAGGCCTATTACAAAAAAATATCAGCTCAGAAAACAATAATGTCAAAAATGAAATTACAGGAGTACAAGATAATGAGATTTTAGATGAACGCAGCACAAAAAATAATAACAATAGTGAGCTTCATAATAACCACAATGAAAATAATGTTGACAGACTAAGCTCTCCTAGGAGTGAAACCACAATCAATGAGAATGTAAATGAATCCAAAAGTAAAAATAAAGTGCATGAAATAAATAATGCAAGTTATAAAATCAATGAAAATCAAGATACACAGGTCAATAAATAAAGAAAGAAAGATCAAGATATTTTCTGACAGTCATGGTAGGCTACTAAGAGAACTTATTCAAAAGAACCTGCACATGACAAAGGTTTCATTATACTTAAAACCAAATGGACTTTCAAAAAATGTTTTGGATGAAATGGAAAGTGAAGGTAAAACAATGACAAAAAATAACTTCGTATTCTCATGTGTGGAACCAATGACATTCAAAACTGTAACTTGGAGATTTTAAAAAAATGAGTTTGCAAAAAACTTGAAAACATGACTCATACGAATGTTTTACTAGTTGGAGTACCATATAGGTATGATCTACCTCATCTCAATAGTGTAATTTATAAATTTTCCCTTAAACTTAATGCACTGTCAAAATGTTTTGATCATATCACGTTTCTTTCCTTAAAATTTTTAAATCGCAAATTGTACACACAACATGGTCTGCACCTCAATTTGCATGGTAAGAAATGCACTTCAAAAATAATTTGTGAAAAAATAATAGGAAATGAAACTTTTGTTGATAGTATTCAAAATATTCCTGTTATTATTTCTGGAAATAATCATTTTTTGGGAAAACACATAAAAGTTCGGTTTTTGAGAAAAGAAAATCACATTTAATAATAATACATAAATCTTTAGAAAATCTGGCAAAAGGTCCTTTTGATTTAAAGATATTACATGAAAATGTACAAACTATTTCAAATAAAATCACGCAAATTAAAATATTTCTTGATGAAGAAAATCCTGACGTTTTTTGTATATCGGATCATGACCTTAAAGAACATGAAATAACCAAAATACAAATTCCTGGCTATTATTTAGGCTCATTTTATAGCAGAAAAATTTCAAAATTTGGAGGCGTTTGTATTTTTGTAAAGAATAACCTTAGAACTAAACCTCTACAATTTGAATCAATTTGCCATGACAAAGATTTTGAAGTATGTGGCATTCAAATTGCTAATGGAAAAACTACTTATAATGTATTATGTACATACAGATTACACCCATGGGTAAACTGGATATTTTTTATAATGGTTTAGATGTTTGTTTACGTAAAACTTTGAAAGTGAACTCATATAAATGTATTATGTGTGGTGATTTTAATATAAATGCATTGAATAAAGGAGATAAAGCTTACATGGACATTAAAAATGTATTTGAATCACGTGGAATGAAATTAACCATAAATATTCCAACAAGAGTTACAATATCCTCTGAGTCTTGTATTGATGATATAGCAACAAACTATACACTTTCAGATATTAAAAATATAAGTGTGATTAATTCTGCTATATCAGATTATTTCGGTCAGTCTATTACTGTTAAAATTAATGATAACAGTTGTAAAAAGTCATCTTGTACGTGGATTAGAAACTTCAATACTTCAAATATTGAAAATTCGCAGAGTGTCTCAGTGATGAATCATGGAGAGAAGTATTTAATGCAACCACAGTCCAAGATCAATTCAACAATTTTCATAGTATATTCTTAGAACATTTTAACAAAAACTTCCCCTTATTTAAAAAGAAGATTAAAGTTAAAAAAAACTTCCTTGGCTAACTAAAGGTATTCTAAAATCTCGAGAACAACTTAAGCAACTGTATTTTACAAGAAGCTATAACAAATCTGAAGAATTTAGCGAATTCATCAAACGGTATCAAAAGGTATATAATAATGTGTTAAAATTAGCAAAAGAAAACTATTATTCAAATTTAATAAAAAATAACCTCAATAAATCTAAAAGAATTTGGAATGTTATAAAATCTGAAGTAGGCGATAATGAGAATAATGACTTTGAGGAAATCATTCTGGAGAATGGACGGAAAATTAGTGATCCTAAAATAATGGCTGACGAAATAAATGGCTTCTTCTCAACTACAGTTTCAAAAATGTTGAAAAATTCTAATGAACCTCTTCTGATAAAAGGATGCGTGAAACATGAGAGGGAATTACTTCATCACTTTTGCAAAATTAGTGAAAAAAATGTCAGATCTGTCATATTTCAACTTAAAAACTCCTCATCAAGTGGGCCTGATGATGTACCTACATTCATCATAAAACAAACCACATACCTTATTTCAAGCCCATTGAAATTTATAATAAACAATTCATTCACAGCTGGAATTTTTCTAGAACAACTGAAACTCTCTAAAATTATCCCCATTATAAAAAAATAAACGTGAGGGGTGTAAGATTAATAACCTACGGCCCATTACTTTAACATCTGTTTTTTCTAAAATATTTGAAAGAATTGTTTATGACCAGCTAATACAATACACTGAAAAATTCTCTATAATCTCAAATAACCAAATAACCAAAATTCCTGTTTTTCTAGCAGTTGTTTTTACAACAACTGTATAATGATTCAATCAATTCTCCCTCCTCCAAAAGATTAACATTGGAACTTTGAAAGCCATTGGGGCGTAGCCCTGGTGTCCGTTGAGAATTAGAATGGGATTCTGCTCATCTACAGGACTATACCTTTCTAACGGTATGCACAGATTTCTCCTACGATGCACACAAGCTGAGAAAAAAGGAGGAAATGAAACATGCTTGCGTATTAATATATAGATTGAATTGCTATATAAAACAGCTGTTGATAGTTAAACAAACAAACACATATTAGCCCAGTCAATGAAGGTTAAACACCGGAACAAATTTGTAACAGTTTGAAACCTATACCATTCGATAGTACCCACCTAAGGGGTCAAAACCCCAAAAGTCCCCAAAAATCCCCTGGTGGCATTTTGCACAGCCCCCCCTTAAAACCCCCCTAAACCCCTAATTGCATGAGTTTATAAAAACCCTTGTAAAATCGTTACCAAAAGGACTAGCGTTGTAATTTTGTTGTTGTTGTATTCCTTATTAAATTGTCTACAGAAAGTGTCGTTATACATGTTTAGCTAAGGTCACTCATTAGTCAGTTATTTACAGTCAAACTCAAATTTTATTAAAATTTTAAATTATTATTTTGATTTCTTTAGGTCTATGTTGAAAATACGAAGGAATTCGTAAAAGTGCTTGGGACAAAAGTTATAGGGAATTTAATAACGAGTGCATTGATATACATAATATGGTATCTACGGTCAAAAAAATCTCGTAACGGCCGTCCAAAGCGAGAGCGGTGCCGGTTGCGGGCCGGCGGGCGCTGGGGTCGTGCCGGCCGCCGCAAGTCAACGGCTGTTTCGCTCATCGTGCACAATGTAGATATGAATAACTTTGACAATGACGTTGAAAAAGTTTATCTTATAAAAACATTTATTATGAATATTTCTACCTTCATTCGGCCCAGGTTTTGTGACATTGCATTTAAAAAAGTGTAATTCATCATTTTTTAATTTCTAAATTTTTTAACTTATATTATAGTTTAGGTATATAATTTAACTTTTTATTTTAGTTTAATGTATATATTTTTACTATATACATTTTTGGGTGCGATAAATTGGGTATTTATATGAATTTGCAAAGTTTTATAGGATGATTAAACTTAATGATTTCACAATTTTTTGCACTCGGGGGACATACGCATCATGGAAAAAATATGAAAAAAATCAACGTATTCGCAAATTTTATTTATTTTTTGTAATTTTTATTTTGAAATGACTATTTTGTCGAAAAAAAGGTGTTCTAAAAACTACTTGTATTACACTACATTGAATTCCCTACAATTTAAGAAGTCAATAATTGAAGTACTGTATATAATAAGTAGTTTTCTTCTTACCTACACTAATTCAAAGTTAGTGGATAATTTTTTTTATTTTCCAGGAAAATTAAGGTTTTAATTTTTTATCCATTAAGAACAGCTAATCCTATACTAAAATACGAGGAATGTCTGAAGGGATGTGTGTTCCACGATCTCGAAATCTAGCTGTGAGATTTTGCTTACACTTTGCATTTAAGAGTGTTTTGTCCCAAAAACAAGTTTAGAAACAGTCTCAACCCCAGGAAAAATCAAATTTTGTCTCAAATTAAGTTTAAAAATCGTAATTTTTAACATTGTTCTTATGGGTTGCTATTTTGGTTACGAAATAACAACTAAAAGTAAACCAAATGAAGGAACAATAATTTGTTGCAGTTTTTAACAGCCGTTAAATGTTAAGAGTTTGGTTAGCTTCCTTACCATGAAACTATAGCAAAAGTGAATTAAAACCAACGAGCAAGGCTCGGTTAACCTGGTACTAGAGTACTATTCATTGTTTGAAGTAAGTCATAACCAATGATAAATTTTCCTTTTTAAGTCTCTAAATGTTAAAAACACTGTTTTTTATATGTTAATAGACCCATTTCAATGCATGTGTCCCTTTAATTTTAAATATAAATAAATTCCAAATCAAATATCAGCGTTAAATATTTAATTTCAAATAATCAGATCGGTAGAACCATACCTGCGGGTTTTTATAGGTGTTTAAAGGGACCAAAAGTCATTATTTTCCATTTTCCACAACTGTCTTATTGAAACTTCACAATGTCATTTAAAGAGCTTAAAAAACAAATATTTTAGTGATTTGAATTCTTTTAATAGGTCATTTGGTGGCAGAGAAAATTTAAAAATATACTATACAAAAAAAACATGTTTATTTTATGGGAAGTAATGAAATCCCATCTTGCTTATTTTTGTATATATCGTTATAAAACTTTGTATGTAGATTCATACAGTTAAGGATAGTTATTATTCCCTCCAAATATTCTCTTCACAGTAATCCTATGTAAAACACAGTTAGTATATTTTTTTATAAAGTGCAGCATTATTCTATCAAGGTCGGTAAGTAGTAAAAAAATCATTTTTGCAAACCAATTCTATTATTTTTTCATCGCTATCGAATTTTCAATGTTAGTATCTTTTGGGTACCATATATATAACTTAATGTTTATTTTTCATTAGTATATTGCCATAGCAATATATCATACTCGTTACAGAATGCCTGCGAACTAACCAAGATTATACATAATCATGAAGTTTATAAAAATCACATAAGTCTACACGTTTACTACTGACGAAGGAATATGAAAAATTGCTGTGACTGGACCATTTTGGACAAATAACATTCAATCCTAAATATTTGAAAGTCCATACCAAGTTTAATGAAGATGTGTACAAAAGTAGCATGATAATGGGATTTACCGGTAGTAATTTATCATAAAATAAACATATTTTAAATTGTGTTTTATTTTTATTTTCTATGCATCCAGATGAGGTATTTCAAGAATTCAGAGCACTAAATTATTTGTTTTTATTAGCTCTTTCAAATGGTTTAAACTGAAATGATGAAGTTTTAATAAGTAAGTGAAGGATATTTAAAATACTTTATTTTGGTTGATTTAAAACCCCATAAAACACCGACGGTTTAGTTCGATCACCCTGCTACTCATGTTAACAGAGTTCATTTTGAACTATGCCAAATTTTATCAAAATCCCACGTTTGTTAGTGGGGTGTTTTGAAATTTTGAATTTAATGGATAAGCTAGCTGATAGCCCGTAAAACACGACGGCTAATGTATAAGATTTATTACGTATTAAAATTATATAAATGTGAAGTATTATAAGTTTTATTGGTCACAGAGTTTCCCTGAAAATCCTGAGAGGGTATTAATCTGAAACATAATTTGTAGCATTTCTTTATCAAACGTTAAGTGTTTACAGTAAGCGTTTGAATTTACTGAATACATGTCTATGTGACTATCTCAAATTCTAAACCCATCGCAGTCCTTTTCTTCATGACTCACTTAGTCTTAAGGGAAAATTTATTGGCCAACTTCATCCCATGCGTCATGTTTAAAGTTTGTATTTTCTAAATAATATGTCACAAATCCGATCTCAAGAGGTAAATATATCAAAAGTTATTGCATTTCATAGTTTCATTAATATGAAATGAAATGAAATGAAATGAAATGAAATAAAATGAAATGAAATGAATTTATTATTCCACAAAAAACAGAACAGAACAATTTTACATAATATATATAATAGCTTGTTAACAAACAAGAGTATTTGGAATATAACTCCACATGGGCAAAAAGGTAGATTGTTTGAGGTAGATTTTGCAGTATTAAAATATACTATACCCCGTTCAAAAAAAATGTGCGGTCGAAAGACAGAAATTTATTTCCCAACACAAGGAATATTCCCTCAGTAGTTTCCTGAATTCCCCAATTTTCTTCACAATCAGATGTTATTTTAATTTCACCCATAAAATTCAGAGTAGAAAATAGCGCTAATGATCGTGTTACTTCCCTTACTTGCCACAGGAAGCGCATCTTGTTACATCTCAAACGTCAAAATTATAATATTTGTTTACGAAAAAGCAAAACATTGGCTTAAATTGACGTAAGATACTAAACAGCTGTAATAATTCTCAGTGATTCTGATTGGTTGGATTCTTGGCAGAGGGAGGAACGGGAAAAATGGGGGAATCGAAATCTGCGTTTCGACCGCACATTTATTTTGAACGGGGTATAATGCCTTTTTATGTACAAATCAACCTATCCTTACATTAAAAATTTTCTACTAACGTTATAACGTCCAGTAATAACAAAGGTGTGGTCCTTTACAGGTAAAAATTACAAAAAAGTGAAAAATGTGAGAAAAATTTAAGGTTTTTTTTGTAGGCCGTGGTGTCACAAACATGGACCGAATGGAGGTAGAAATATTCATGATACGTGTTTTTATAATATACACTATTTGAGCTTCCAACAGAATTAACAGTGGTTTTTTACCTAAATATAACAATAGCAATAATAATAATAACAATATTAAGTTGTCTGCAGACTTCTCCGCACCCCTCGTATATAGTACTGTGGATTGAAATGGAATAAAAAAATCAAAAAAGTAAATTTTAAAAAATAAAACTCAAACAATTATACAGGTATTCAAATTATTATTATTATTATTATTATTATTTTAATTCAATGAATAATATATTAAAACATACGTTAAAAATATCTAATGTTAGTTCTAAGTCAGGTTTGAAATCATTCAAAATAAAGTCTATTTATATAGTAACAAAATTTTTACCAAGCATCACCAAATTTGTTAAATATAAATTTAAAATATGTTTTTTATCATTGCTACCCCGTAAAATATTAGTCTGCTTATAAAAAGAAAGAAAATACTTTGTAAATCAGCAGTGTTAGTCTTCGATTGGTCTGAATAAGGTTATTTATTTTATTTACGGATTTATATGGCATTTCACAACAAATCAAAATTTTTTCCTATCATCTAGGGACCAAAAGAAAACCATTGACCCAAAATGACCACTATCTGTTTAGTAGTTTTGTCTCTAGACGCTTAATTGCACTCTTTTATTACATACGATATGACTGGATAAACATTTGCAAAAATAGTGTTTTTCTACATCTAGAGACTTAAAAATGAAAATTTAGCATCGTTCCGGGCTTATTTCAAACAATGAATAATGCTGTATAATCTGTTCATTATATAAAAAAAGCTAAAACCTTTTATATAGTAATTTTTTAATAGCTTAAGTAGAAAAATACTTATTATATTTTTCAATTATTGAGGTTTTAAATTGTATGGAATTAACTGCGGTGAAATACGAATACCCCTTTTAGAACATATTTTTTTTCATAAAACTAGTCTTTAAAGAAAAAAAATTGCAAAAAAGTAAAAAATGTGAGAAAAAGTTGAGTTTTTTCTATTTTAGACCATGATTACACAAAACCTGGACCGAATGAAGGTAGAAATATTCTCAATATGTGTTTTATAAGATAAACAACTTTCAACGTTATTGTCAAAGTTATTCATATCTACATTGTGCACGATGAGCGAAACAGCCGTTGACTTGCGGCGGCCGGCGCGACCCCAGCGCCGGCCCGCAACCGGCACCGCTCTCGCTTTGGTCGGCCGTTACAAGATTTTTGTGGCCGTAGATACCATATTATGTATATCAATGTATTCGTTATTAAATTTCCTATAACTTTTGTCCCAAGCACTTTTACGAATTCCTTCGTATTTTCATCTTAGACCTAAAAAATCAAAATAATACTTTAAAATTTTAATAAAATTTGAGTTTGACTGTAAATAACTGACTAATGAGTGACCTTAGCTAAAAATGTATAACGACACTTTCTGTAGATAATTTAATAAGGAATACAACCAAAAAAGATTTAGGACTCTAGTCCTTTTGGTAACGATTCTACAAGGGTTTTTATAAACTCATGCAATAAGGGGACCAGGGGGTTTTAAGGGGGGGCTGTGCAAAATGCCACCAGGGGATTTTTGGGGACTTTTGGGGTTTTGACCCCTTAGGTGGGTACTATCGAATGGTATAGGTTTCAGACTGTTACAAATTTGTTCCGACGTTGGCCCGTTTTTGACCTTCATTGACTGGGCTATATGTTAAAAGCTGAATAGAAGCAAATTTAACTGGTACTGAAATCAACACAATTTCATACTTATACGAGTGTCTAATCTGAGGTTTTAACCTTTTCTCAAAATGTAGCGGGTAGACTTTGTTTGAACTTTTTATTTACGTGTAGGCCTGTATGGGCACAAAAATATGATTAGTAACTTAACCCTAGAAAATTTCATTTTTCTGTACGAACCAAGTTTGGAAATTGAAATTTTTTATCTAGATGGGTTGTCCGATTAGTATTGAAACAATAACGGAAGGTGACAAATATTAAACTAGAACTAAATTTGTTTGCATGGGTTTTCAAACTGTTGTGAACTATATAATTTACAGGAAAATTAAGGAAAAGGAGTAGTGTCTTTTGGCCACTCCTGGCTCAGGTCAAGGTCAGCGGTTGGAAGTGGCAGGTGTGGGGTTGGAAGTGTGGGGTGGGGGTGACAGTGATGGATGGGTTTGGGAAGTGGGTCAAGGTCATCCGGAGGGGGTTTTAAAAAAGTGGGAGCCGCAGGGGCTCGGTGGGGTTTTGGGAGGGGCGGCGCCGGGCCGCGGGAGGTTATCGTTTATTTTTAAAATTAAATCAAAGTCGTGTTCTTGTGCAGAGAGGTGTTGGAGTGCCGTCCACTGGTGAGGGAGTGGTAGACGCCGAAGGTGGTGGCGAAGAGAAGGTAGACGCACAACATGCACAGTACGCATTTGAACAGTTGCAGCAGGCGAACCATCCCTTGTTGATTTTCCGTTTCCAATTGCAGCCTGTTGATCTCTAGTTTGAGTCTGTCCTCTTCCAATTGTGTTTTAAGTGAAAAATCATCCATCATGTTTGTGTGCTTGTTTTAATTTCTGTAGGTGAAACGGGAGCGGTGTTGACGGTCGGAAAGTTGGCGATGAAATGAGAAACGAAGATGAGGACAGGGCATATTTACTGGAAAGGGGTGGGGGGGTTAAAAAAAAAAACAGTTGTGTGTCCGATCAAACGTCGTCGTCAGCTGTCGGTGTAGTTTTGGAGGATGCAGGAGTGAGTTTTAGCAAACTATCTTCATCTTCAGTCTCAACTCTATCGCATGTTGGACAACCGTAAGCAAGTTCCAAATTCATAGTGATGCAGTGGAATTTGTCTATAATATCTTCTAAAGTTTCCATTATATCTTTTAAATCATGTCTTGTTCTAATTACAAAAGTAGATTTCATTAGTGCTAGCGGATCGTTGTTCATCGTATGGGAGTCGGGAAACAAATGGCGAGCGTCAGTCAGCGGCTCGCTTATATGCGGGCAAGGGCGGTGGAGGGGGAAGTGGAGGGGTGGTGGCGTGGTGGGGGAAGTGGAGGGGTGGTGGCGTGGTGGGGGAAGTGGAGGGGTGGTGGCGTGGTGGGGGAAGGGTGATATACCCCCATGCGAATCGTTGGCCAGCGCATTTCGCAGCAAAACGCCGTTCGGGTAGGTAGTAGGAGGTGTACTAAGATAACCATTAGTTGTATTTTTAAGTTAGGAATACTAATAATGTTTGTAAATTAAATATTAAATTTATATTTAACCAGAGCTTGCATTTCTTGTTCCTCGTCGTTTAATTCAACAATTTTAACACCATTAGTTGTCTGTTCCTCTTCCTCTGCACTTTGCGACGATGAAGACATGGAGGTGGCAGAAGATGATGATGAGGATGAAAATATTTTGGTAGGATTGACGTATTGCACTGTGATGTTGATCCATCTTAAAGGATAGTTATCAATGAGTGTGAGTAAGTTTTGGAATAGTTCTTCCATCTCTTCTCTGTCGGTAATTAAATGTTGAAAGGAAATGAATTTATCATCCATGTTGTTCTCAGTGCGAGTAATGAAATAAGAATGAGAAGCGTATCGAATGATCCGTAGAATATATGTTGTAAAAAATAAGTGGTGGGGGTAATCTCAAGGTCAATCAAATGGAGTTTTAAAAAAGGGCTGCAGTCAGTGACTACAGCTATACATCTGAAGCTTCAACAGGATCAGAAGACCAATCTGATCTGTACTTGCACGCACTTATGATGCATGTACAAAAGTCGTCTTTATAATATGCATTGCACTCTCGACAATTGACAAGTTTTTCCGGATGAAATTTGATACACCTCTGGGGACAGCAAGTGTGGAAGTATCGTGATTTATAAATCTTGATGGTTCGCAATTCCGGTGGTGGTAGTTGCTTTGTCTTGCATTTGCAGTAACAGGATCCGAAGAATTCACACTTTGTACAAGCTAATCCGTCTACCATCCATCTTCCTAAATCGGTGCATTTTTGTTCACAACAGTAGCGCGGTGCGTCCTCGTTTTTCTTCTCTTCCATGTTGGCGCTTCTAAGTGTTGGCAAGAAATGAAGTTGTATAGTGTAGGATAGCGTGTTTTATAGACTAGGAAAAGTGGTGGGGGTAATCTCAAGGTCATCCAAATGGAGTTTTAAAAAAGATCATCTTACAAGTGTAAGATGTATTTATTTAAGATACTGAGTTTTCATTTTCTTTTTCTTTCTTTACATCTTGTTTGTATTTTTCTTTTTCTTCTTTAGCCATGGCGATGAGATCTCCAGTGGAGAGTGGATGTACTTCAGGAAATTTTAGAATTAATTTTGGTTGGAATCCCTCTTTAGTCAATACTTGAAGATCGGACGTCATTTGTTCTACACTTTGATAGTCTTTTCCGTAGATTTTTCCATTGAATTCAATCATCATTCTGTACAACATGGTATTAGTAGTTGTTTTCGCTGCGTCAGTTGGAGAGCAAATGATGATTCTGTTAGGTTACACGGTCCTTTTATAGATGCTACAGCGACCACTTGATATTATTTAACATTAGTAATATTTCTGGAACTTAACATTACTTTGAGTAGTCTAATATTATAGTTATTGCTACAGTACAAGTATTCCTACTTATTCATGCACGGAACATTACTTGCAATCCTGCACCTGAATAATTAATTAACTTCTGCGGCTACCAATACTTTTTTTCGCCTATATGTTTCCCCTGCTACAACCTTTCGCGGCGCCGCCCGACAAATAACTGAGCTCTCCGAAGTTCTGTTCTTTTATGTCATCCTCTCAGGGGAGGGGTTGGGGGGGGGGGGCCGCACAACCCCCATATAACGGGCATCGGTACCGCGCGCGCGTCATTATAGTGGCGATAGGGCAACAGTAAACAACTATCCGCAAGTCTCTAACACCTAGTCTAACACTTTTTTACTTACACTTTTTTACTCTAACATATGTTTGCACTTATTATGCTAATTAGTCTCTATATATTCAGACACACTCGCGGGCGCCGGTCATATACTCGCCGATTGTCGGAGAGTACACATCTCCCCTTCGTGTATTATCATGGCTTCGCACTCTTTACAACTAAAGCTTTTACGCACAAAACATATTTTACAGAAACAATCTAACTCCACAGTTTCTAAACCGCGTACTACATTGGCTAAGCTTAAGAAATACTACAGTTTTCACCCGTTGTACTTTGCAAAACCTAGCCTGTGCAACACTGCATACTGTACTGATATTGTTTTGCACGCTGTCTTAACTGACATGCTGCAGTATCAACATTTCAATCTTGTTACACCTATTGACGACGCTATCCAATTATTCTTATTCACTACATTACCGGGTTTATATGATCGTTCTTCCTTGGACACATGTCTCATTCTACTGTATCGACTCCCACTGTAAACACCTAGGAGCTCTCCTATCATGCAACTATTATTTTAATTTAATTTTAAAAATAAACGATAACCTCCCGCGGCCCGGCGCCGCCCCTCCCAAAACCCCACCGAGCCCCTGCGGCTCCCACTTTTTTAAAACCCCCTCCGGATGACCTTGACCCACTTCCCAAACCCATCCATCACTGTCACCCTCACCCCACACTTCCAACCCCACACCTGCCACTTCCAACCGCTGACCTTGACCTGAGCCAGGAGTGGCCAAAAGACACTACTAAAAGGAATGGTTGGTTGTAAGTGTAATAATCCGTTAGTTTACTACAAAAAAATTTAATGCAGAATGCTACACATATTAAAACACCTGTTTAAAAGAGACATTTTAAAGTTTTTTACCTCCAGTATATAAAAAAGCTTATTACGAAAATGGTTTGTATTAAGAGAAATTTTAACCAAAATTTTAATGCACATCAAACTAAAATGTACCACACCAACAAAAATGTAGTATCTCTTAATTTTTATGATTTCTTAATTTAAATTTTGTAATGCCATAGACAGTTAAGTTAAAGAGGATTTAGTTCTTTATAAATAGTAATGTGGACTCATTCACTATTTTGACGACTAACTCATACAGTACTACAAAACAGCCGTAGTGGAGTGCTGCATAACTCAAAGGACCGGGGAGTTGTAATGAAATGTTGATTTTTATTCTGTTGTCATTTACGTTGTATGTTTGATGAACTATTTAGATCCAACATCTGTGAATTTATTCTAAATTTTATAGGAGTGTTTAGACAGAGGCTCTAAGACAAATCGACAAAAGAACAACTACGTAATCTTAGCTAATTTAGACCTAAAAGAACAACAACCAAATCTCAACACTAACACATTGGTAAGTTGGATAATTAGTCATGAAGATCGATTGATGAAACACCAATAATGTTTAATCTGTTTTTTCACTATAATTTGATTTGTATTCAAAGTAACTCTGTTCATCATCATTTAATTAATGATGCTTTCTAACAACTGGTCGATTTTAGATAGTAACAAGACTGGGTTTTGGACCGTTCCCCGTCAAAACGTTAAAAATGGCACTGGCATATATAGACACAAGAAAAATTAACATGGCGTTAGGTTTGATCACGAGGTATACTCTAATAAATGCAGCGCATTGCGCTGCAGGGGCCCCCTAGTATTATTAAGTTAGTTGATTAAAATGTCTTTGATTCTATGGCAGAGCGTAGTAGGCTTCATTACATACCTAAGATCCTACTCATATATCTCACTTTTGGGAAGCTATGAAGTGAGATTTTAGTATTAGCTTAACTTCACTTCTGTGTAGCATTTCTGTATTTTGTATGTCTGTGAAATGTTAAATTATATTAATATCACTTTGACACTTTGTGTGAAGCTAATTTTTTATGAGCTTTATTGAGGTGGCACGAGGTTAATAACAGGCAAATGGATGCGTTGCCTAAAATTGGATGGTTATTGTTAAGAGAAAATTTCAAGCATAAGGATTACTATAAAAATATGTTGTTTTATCTATTTATGTGCATTCACGTAACAGATGGGAATTTCTATTCATTATTTGCAAATGACAATACTTTAGATGCCCTTATTACTAAACCATATTTCACTGAACTACACAATATATACAAGTAATAACACTTTTTAGAGTTTCCACCCATTTAAGTGTTTACACAAGTGTTTCCATACACTTAATTAAGACCAAAATCTTAAGCGCTTAAGACCTGCAGTTTATTGAAAGAATTGATCTACATCGATACACTGTAAAACAATATGCAAACGATAAACTATTAGGCAAGCACTTTATCCGAAGTGGCCTGGTGGCGAAGTTGCCACATGTTGAGTAACTATGGAACCAATTGAGCGCTGTTAGCCAACGGCAACGTAGCAGATAATAAATAAACATATTACTGTAGCTGTGTAATGCCGCTGCCGTCGCCACCTATAGGCTGGGGGCGGCATGATTCATGCCGTGTGTTCAACTGATTGAAACGGATTGCTATTACAGCTGCACCGCATACCGCATCGCACTCCACACATAATCGTCTGTGTATACAGCATATAGAGTTGCAAACTTGACGAAAGGATTTAACTAATTTTGTACTGTAATTATAGCATTAAATGGATAAAAAAACTTATAACGGGTAACTGAAAATGATATGGTATTTAAATGGCTTTCAAAGAATAAAATAATTGAACCAGTTAAATAATAAAAGAAACATGCTACTCCGAGGCTTTATGGTTACGGCAGCACAGGGCATTTCTGTAATATGTTATTACCAAAATCTGTAAATCAAAATAACAAAAGGATTATTTTTATGTTAATTCGTGATGATAATTTCTTATTTGACTGTTAATTATTTTATGTAAGGTATGAAAATTGAAAAAATCAAATTCGTCCCATCATACATAAAAGGCACTGTATTCTGCATAAACGAATAAATTAAATTATATAAAAGTAGAGTCGTTCTTGAGAATAAAGTGTTTGTGTTCCATGGGGGTGTTGGCACAACGACTTTGGATTAAATATGTTACTAGCGCATTTTTTTTTTTTAGATTAAGTAAGAGTCGCAATTTTAACACCCATTTCTGATATACACATCTACGAAATGTAACTTATCTGCTTCAATGCAAACCCTTATCATTTAGTTATATCCTTATGATATATTAGTCAGTTGTTTTTAATTATTGTTTTTATTATGTTGGTTGACATTCTCTTCTGAATTTAGTGCAAATGCAATTTAATGTATCGTGCAGGTTGTAATTAAAATATATAACATTTACACCACTCATAAATGTTTATTTAACTACAGTATAAGATGTCTCGATAAGTTAAGTAGCTTACAGTGGTATTGTGTTTTGTGAAATGAAAAGGTGAATACAAAATAGATTCAACTAAAATGATTAAAACATTGAAAAACACTATCAATCCTATCATCCTTTAAAGTCTTTTGTTCCTCCTTGCATCAGGTACACGACATCGCAATGGCTCTTTTAAATTCACTTTCTTTTTGGTCCAAAACGAAAGTGAATGAGTATTATACGTCGGGGCTCCCCATATTATACGGCACGACCCCATGAGCATGAACACGTGTGAAAGTGAATGCAAACCAGGAACTTGAACCGGGTACCTTGGCATTGCACCGGCGACCCAGTTGTCGTTCTTCCCTCCAGACAAATCGCTCTATTTACATACGTGTCATGTAGCTGAGAAGAAATATAACGGCATTGGAAATTTTATATAAATCTTCCATAGAGACTACTGATATTAATTTAATCGTATTACTTAACTCGTCTACGGCACGATGGGGCTCCGCCCCCATTCCCCCTTAGGGGTTGCAAAGAAATTCGTTAATTGTTGTTTAAGTCGCATATAATGAACAGAATACATATAAATATAAGAGTTTGTAAATGAGCGAAATAGCAAAATAAATGAGTTTGTCATTAATTTATAACATAAATTAACTCCCATGACTGCAGATATAACCTAAATTTGAACTCATGCAACTAACTCAAATATATTCGCCTACGGCTCATTTTCAGAGACTCTTTCCCCAAACCCCCTTCCTAATTCCCCCGCATTCTATAAAGGTTAATGGAGTTGTGAATAAATTTAGCATGTAGGTATTGTATAAGTATTTACTTAAAATTATAAAATAAGTATAAATAAATATATGAAAAAATTAAATGGATAAACTGAATAAAAAAATGTGCAGCAGATCATCGAAAAAAATGAAGAATTCCATTAAAACAAAATAATTGGAAATCTTAACAAAGTGGATAAAACCTGCGTAAAACCCCTTTTATTTAAAAAAAAAAAAAATACTATTAGTAGTTAGATTTGGCCACTTCTGGCTCAGGTCAGCTGCCCCGGAAGCCACGTGCCGGGGCACATAGCTTCCGGTCGTATATTAAATGAGGGGTGAGGAGGTGGGGTGAGCGTTTGAAGTAGATTTGCGCATAAATTAAAAGTTAGTTCAAGACCGAAATTCAACAATTTGGGGTTGAACAAAATGTGCGCATAAAATAACCGGGTTCAACTAAAACTTCGCATAAATTAAAAGTTAGTTCAAAACTGAAATTCAACAGTTGAACAAAAGTAGAAGTTAGTTGAAAAGGAGAGGGGATAATTGCTTCAAGGTCATCCGGAGGAAGTTTTAAAAAAGACTGAACTCCTAAGAGTTCAGTTTAACGGCGATCGTCGTACAGGTCAGTCGAAACCGACGAGCGACCGAAGAATAGCTTCAAGATCATTCCTCGCCGTCGAAGACACATCCGAAACTTGGACAGGGTCCTGTGGATTCGGTGAAGGCGAAGTTCTCGGAGGATTCTCCCTCGGGTGGGTAGTAGACGATATTTCGTGAACTTGTACTTGTTCTTGGTTTGTATCCATCTTCTTGTAGTGTGTAATTTAGAGCGGAGTAGTTGTCGGTCGAAGAGCGTATAGAAGAATGAAATAGGAATTGTCGTGAGCGCACTTATATAAAGAATGGTGGGGATGAAATAGAAAAACCTGTTGAACACAGTCGATAGGTGTAACAAGTTCGAAGTTGTGGAAACATAACATCGAACGCAAAATGTTGTGAATAACATTATCATCAACGTGAACCTGCGAAGTTCTAACAGAGTATAACGGGTTAAAACTTAATTTCTTCCTCACTTTTGTTAAACTTGTTTTAGTCTTTGAAACCGAAGGTTTGGAATTATTTCGTAATATATGTTGTGTCCGCAAAAGTTTCAATTTCAAACATTGCGTATCCATCACAAGAAGTATGTCAGACGTGTAGAAGTGAGAACAAGACTGATGAATGAGATATAACGTCGAACACGCGAAGGTGATTCAAACAGGACGACATGTGCTAATGTAAATGAAATTTCAGGTTAGTAGCAATTAGACTTGTATAATGAAGTTGGCGAAACGTATATATAATGAGTAGGAAGGATGCGAACAACACAAATGCGAGTTAATTAATGGTCGCGGCGCGATGAACAATCTCCTTTTTATAACGGCTATCGCGTGGGAAGATCAGTTCCGCATGAGCGCTCAAGTGGAACCTCCCGTGTTCACTCAAGCGGAACCCCCCCCCCCCATAAAAAATGGAGATTAAATCTCCCCCCCCCCCCCCCGGTGTTCACTCAAGCGGAACCCCGCCGGGTCGATGACCGGTCAATGGCTGGTCACGACCGGTTGCTAACCCCATCTAATTACCACACTTCACATCCCATGCCAGCCATCAACTACTATTGTTTCAATGAAACAGAATTAAACATGGCAGCCACCATGGAAAGTTCTAACCTCAAACCTTGGTTTTACGTCACTGCGCATGCGCCGCTCCCACTCCTTCGTTTCATTTTTATGCTGCTATAACTTGTACTGGAGTGAGCCAACTTCACGCTACGGCGCCTAGTCCTGTATTACTCACTTTAGCGCTACTGCGAATGCGTCTAGTCTGTATTACTTACTTTAGCGCTGCAACGAGTTCTCCGGATCGGAATCACTCCTCGCTATTGCGCATGCGCCTAGTCCTGTATTACTCAATTTAGCTCTACTGTGCACGGAAAGTTCTAACCTCAAACCTTGGAATTTACGTCGCTGCGCATGCGCCACCCCCACTCCTTCGTTTCATTTTTACACTGCTGCGAACTGGAGTGGATTGAAGACCGTACTGGAGTAAAACATTTCCCCACCACTGCATTAATTACCCCCACCACTCGAAAACCCGAGGAGCGATACGAGCCCGATTTTCGCGTCAGTCGTCAACGAGTTTTCATAGCGAAAAGTCGTTGGCGACTCGGTAAGAGGTTCAAATATATAGTAGGCCTATATATATTTGAACTTCTTATACTACGTTGCGTTCTTTAATGCAATGTGGTATGTGTGTGTGTGTGTGTGTAAATATTAGTTGTAAGTTGCACTTAATTTAAGAATTAATTTGCGCATTGCGATGTTAGTTATAAGTTGTGTTTAGCGTTAAGGTTTATTAATTTTAAGAATAATGATGGTATTTGGTTGTGTTGAATTATTTGATATTTAATAATGATGTGTTGTTAGTTTTAAGTGTTGGTATTAATAATTAATGTTGTTGTTTTGCCTTTCAGCTAGATGATAGGGGGTAGATTAACTGTAAATTCAGAAGTTCTGTTGAACTTCACTTAGAAGGGGTGGGACATCCGCACTAGCGGACTAGGTTTTTGCATTTTGTTTAGGAATATGATGGGTGGGATTAGTTGGGTGGGTGTTAGAGTTGCGTTTCTGCATTAGGTGTTCCAGTTTCCCTTCGAATTCACGGTTACGGTAGACCCGGACCGGACCGTTACGGTAGACCCGGACGGTCCAAACAAAATTGCGTCGATGTCCCTTGCAGAACGTAACTAGTGGGTTGGGAGTGGGAACCGTTAGGCAAACAGGGTGGTGGGAACAGTTACTACTGTTCCCATCACCTTGGTTCTTTATAAGTCTTAAATGACCTTGACCCACTTTCGGAAGGGTCAATGACCCCCCCCCCCGTGTTCATTCAAGCGGAACCCCCCCCCCCCCGAAAATAAAAATGCCTATAACTCGATAATGGATTGACGGATTAGGACAAGCGATACATCATTGAAAAGGTCTATGTAAGATGAACATTTTAGTAAAAGAAGAATTTAGCTATCTTATTTTAGTCAAAAGTTATGCGAATTATTTGAAATAAATACCCCCTCTCTTTCCTTCCCTCCCACCTTCCCCCACTTAACGGCTGTTAACCCTTCTCATTAGCATACCGTTATAAAAGACGCATCGACCACGGCTAACATTTCATTCTGATTCCAGACGTTACGCTGCGAACTGCGAATAGAACTACCACGATGTCATCCCTTCCGACTACAACTTCCACTACAGCCTGCTCTTCTATCACAAGTTCAACTTCTACTTCTACTACGGCTTCAACTCCAGTCAAAAAAACTCTTCGCTTGAAAAATGCTCCCGATTGGTATAAGAAGCAACTAGACTCGAAACCTTCAACTTCTGGAGCTCCTCTTCCCCCGACCAACAATAGCATACGTCGCAGCATATTTTCACCGCCTTCGTCTTCAAATGACTCCACACCGCCTTCAACTAACATGCCGCCACCGCAGAAGCCAGCTCCTCGTCCTACTACCCCTTCATTTGAAACCTTGCTTCATTGTCTTAGTACACCTGTCATTCCACTGTCACCATTGCCTCCTACCCCACCACTTACTATTCCTAAAGATCACGCCTATCCTAAAAATAAATCTCCTAAGTCTGCTCCTTCAGAGCGTTTCCAATTATTAAAAGAAGAGCGTCGTAGGGCATTTAGCCGTCCCACTACTTGCCCTGAAATGCTCGCTAGGGGAATTAAGAAAGGATCAGCTTGTGGTAGGAAATGTGTTAAGAACGAACGTTTCTGCCGTGTACATATCGTAAAACATCTTTCCGAACCACAACTGACAGAAATCCCCACTGTTGAAGACGATCCTGAAATAATATCCGTCAGAGGAGAGAGGCTTAAGAAAGGTTTGAGATATTTTTTTCTAAGTGTTGTTGACCACCAACACATATTGGCAAAATGTAACGGCAATAAATATAAAATTAGAGTTTGTAAGAATTTGTGTAAAGAGAAGAGACTTATCAATTTAAGTTCTGAAGACTTTCTCCTCAGGGATAAAAAGGATCGTATTACAAGGTGGGGACGTAAACAGTAAATTCACATAGTTTTTCCAAATTTTGCTAAAAAAATAATGGGGGAGAAACACAATGCGTTATAGCGTTGTGTTTCTCCCCCATTATTTTTTAACACTCTAAGTCTCGTGACCTACTTTTCTAAGGTCGTTGTACAGTTATATGACCTGTCTGACTTGCATTGTTTGCTGGTGTAGCTTCATATAGCGTGCAAAGAATGGTTCCTAATGAAATCTCATCAACATTCAAAGACAGAGACTGTTGTTTTGCAAGTTAATTAGTCTTGAAATAATGAAGTAGGAAACGTATATGTAATGAGTAGGAAAGATGTGAACACCGTAAATGCGAGTTAATTAGTGGTCGCGGCGTGATGAACATTTGTCTTCATTATCACACAACGACTATCTCGTGAGAAGATCAGTTCCGCATGAGCACCCAAGCGGAACCCCCCCCCCCCGTGTTCACTCAAGCGGAACCCCCCCCCCCCATAAAAAATGGAGATTAAATCCCCCCCCCCCTTCCGAAAATTTAAATGGCTATAACTCGATAATGGTTTGATCGATTACGACAAGCGATACATCATTGAAAAGGTCTATGTAAGACGAACATTTTAGTAAAAGAAGAATTTGGTTATCTTATTTTAGTCAAAAGTTATGCAAATTATTTAAAATAAATATCCCCTCTCCTTCCTTTTTCCCCACCTCCCGGGTCACCTCTTACCCCTCTCATTAGCATATCGTTATAAAAGCGAAGCAAGCATTGTTCACTCCTTCATTCTGCTTTCACGCGCCACACTTGTTGTTTCGTCTCTGCCGTTATTATTTGCTTTAAAATGCTTCCTCACCATAGTGAAAACTTCAATCCTTCCGAAATTGCTGATGTTTTCCAACAGCCTGAAGAAGATATGATAGATTATTATGATAGTAGCAGTGACAATGAAAATGATAGTAGCAGTGACAATGAAAATGATAGTAGCAGTGACAGTGAAGATGAAGATGTAATTGAACTTGATGAACAAATGAGACCAATCTACATCGATGAACAATTTCCTTTTGATACAATAGAAAGATTTATTACGGAAGCACACAAATGGCTAAATTTAGGATTCAATGTTATAATTGGTTCAGCTATTGTGTATAATGACAGTAGGTTCTTCTGTGTAACACCAAATACTAGAGAACGTATGTTGACTTGGCAGGATGATGTTATGAAGTGTTATGAGCTCGAAGTTAGCATTGGTGGCTACTTTGTCGCACAAGTGGTCTAATAACCACATTACCCTTCCCTCACCCCCACCCTATCCCCTCCCAATCCTTATTCCTTCCCCTTCCCCATTTTTAAAACTCATAAAAGGCGGACTATGAACCTCCAGGTTTTTAGTCTGTACTTGCACCGTCAAGATGAGTACTAGACTTGATGGTTTTATAGCCAATGATATTAATATATGGAGTTTGATAACAAACTTGCGTATTAAAATTGAAGAAACAATTATGGCAAACAATGGGATAGGAGTTATTGTTATTGTTTCATTACTAAGACATATTGATTTTTTGTATGATATAAAAGTAACAATCAACAATATTAATGAACTATTTCCCTGGACAATCTTTATTCGTGATGAAGTTGAAAAGCAGAAAATTATAGTAGATGTGCTAGCAATGAAATATAACCTAGATAGAGAAGAATAGCTACAAAATCTTCTCCCCACCTTCCTTCACGTTGTGCAAAAAAGTGGGGGTAGAAGTATATAAGACTAAGTAAGCGATACATAGTTTGTTATTCGAGGTAAAAGAAGTGGTGAACAAATATGTTGTCTAAAGATACTCCATTTGTTAATTATTTTGAAGTTAAAAATGTTTATATTAATACAAATGAAATGGAAGAAGACAATATAGAAGAAAATTATAATGAAACTGATAATGATTCCACGATGGAAGAAGAAATGGTACAGTTTGAACAAGAACTTTTTGAAGAAATGATAAACGATAGTGACGAAGATATAGTTAAGGAAGCTATTGATACATTTATATTAGATTCATCGTTGGATTCACCCATATCACCTTTATTGTCTTCTGAATCCGAATCCGAATTGGACTAAGGTAGTTCCCCCACTTTATTATTCAAACAAGTCTTATAAATTGAGAGTTTTGTCATTAGTAAGTCAGCATTTGTTGGAGCTACATGTATGGTTAATAATGTCTCCTAGAGATAATTCTTTTATACAATTAATTGAAATTGTGAGACAACGAAATATTACGTTAGTTCAAGAAGAAGATGAAGTTGAAACAACCGACACAATACAAAATCCTGTAGAAGAAGCGATGGAAGTAACAGAAATTGATCAAGAACCTTCAATGATGGAAATGGTTGAAACACAAAATGAATCTCAAGATGTGGAAGAAACTGTTTCATATTCAGTTTTTTGGGAATTTGCGTCAAATATATTTGTTGTAATTCAAATTGAAGCTATTAATTCTGAAGAAGTGGTGGGGGAAAATTCTCCCCACCACTAGCTTAAAGTTGGTGGGGGAATGTTCATAAATGTGTTGGTTATTTGCGTAGAAGCTTATTCGTCAGGAAACTGTCGACTAAAAATGTTCAATCCTAACGCACCTACAGAACCTTCTTCGAGTAACTGTCTAGTAAAAACGTTTCGTGCTGTACCTTTTGAACCTTCGTACTATAAAATGATAGGTATTCATGAGATTGCAATCAATGATCAAAAACTGTTCAAAATATTCTGTTCTCGACTTGATAGAACCTTACGTTTACCACCAAATACGTTCACCTACAGGCTACCTCTGATAGACAAAGATGATGTAAGCAAAATACCAATGATTCAAGTGAAATTCCTGGAAGATGGAATTCTTGTTAATTTAAGAGAAGTATATCATAATGACTATTCGAAAAGAATAGCTTTCAACTTTCTTAAGGAAAATATAGGACGTGAAATATACCAGTATCCAGAACCATTTTACAGATACCTTTTTGAAAATGGAGCAAGTGTAACGGTGGAAATAAGTATTAAATTAATGTAATTCTCCCCACCACTAGCCTAAAGTTGGAGGGGGGAGTGCATAAATGTGTTGGTTTTCTGCGTAGAAGCTTATTCTTCGAGATATCGTTGACCAAAATGTTTCGTCATATTCCTTGTGATCCAACTTCTTCGTTAAGGGAGAATCAAAGATTGAAAAGACTAGAAAAGGAAAAACAAGACCGACAAGATATGAACATGGAGTTCAATCGACTACAATTTCAAATACCTGGAATTGCAATGGGAGCACCAAAATTGAAAACCCTACACTGGGCTGGAAGTTACATCAAGTATTTAAAACTACAAATCGAAGCAAGAGATTTAAAATTGAAGAAAGTGGAAATGGAAAATCGAGAAATGAAGAAACTAATATCACATATGTCTGGTAATACTACAGTTCAAAAAGGTGAAGAAGAAGGAAAAGAAATATTAGGAATCTAAATTATCAACAATCTTCTTAGAGAATGGGGAATAGATCACTTTGTGGTAATATAATAACATGCCACTTAGTGATCTATTCCCAGTTCTCGCTTGATATCCAATGACCTTGACCTATATAAAAGTGGTGGGGGGAAAATCATATAAGAAAAAGGTTTTAGATGTAACTATCAGTATAAGTCGAACACGATGGATAGGTTGTTGGTTCTGTGTTTACAAGTAATTATCAATAATGGGTTTCTTTACCATTACATTATGAGATCAAATGAGTGTCAAATACCTAAAGCAATTCGTGAAATGCTCATTGAATTTAAGAAAGACAATTATGGATTTGCTATCTATCTTGCTTATACTTTTAAAGATGGTACAAAAATGTGTCATGATTGTGGAAAAGCGTCTGTTTTAGATTTTGAACAATTCCAAGATGATGGAGGTAGGTTAGTTCATCTTGTAAAAGGTCAAATAATGAAATTCGAAACGTGTAATAACACTTGCGACATTTGTGCACAGTGTTTGTTTGAATTTATTAAGTATCGTGCATTCAAACCATAATACCCCTTCCACATATAAAGGAGAGGGGGGAAAAGAGTGGGGGGTTATAATTAGGTGGGGGAACGTGTATAAATGCAGGTTGTTTGAAGAGAGTTTTATTATTGTTGCGGCATTAGAAGAAACATAATGGAATTCGAAGTGCGTCATTTCAAGATTAAATATGAAGAGTGGACCTCTGTTGCAAATTTCATATCATCGAAAGAGGAAGAAAACAAGTTGATGCAAGTGTATTGTTATATAGAAAATGAGGAAAGCCATCACAAGGTGATGAGCTATCTAAACAGACCGAATGTATCGTCGAGGAGTCCTGAATTTGTCAAATACTTGAAAGAGGAAGACGCAGATGTCACATTGGAAGTATGGTATAAAATTTGAAATGTGGAAAAACAAGTATAAATAATTATGGTGGGGGGAAGAATTTATAAGTCGGTGGTGGGGGAAATGTGATAAAAGAAGTAAAACTTAAAAAAAAGAGTTCACTCTGTACGACAACAGTGAAAGATGACTGATCCTTCTGCAACACCAGTACTTTCAACTACAGATTGCCACCAAAACTTAGAACCGAAGATGTATTGCAATACTCCAACAACAAATTATTATCAAGCTCAACGGCCGCAAGTATCTCATTGTACTTCAACATCAGTGTTAAAAATGTCAAAACCATATCCAGATTGTATGTACGAGCCTATAACACCATCTTCGGCAAGACTAAGGAAAAACCTAAAAATGAGAGAAAGGTGCAAGAAAGAAAAGATAGAATTTGCAAAATTGCAACTAATAGTGCCTTCCATTCAAGTTGGATGTAGCAGACTGAAAACTTTAGAAAAAACTAACGCATATTTGTTACAATTGTTGGAAACTATTGAAGATTTGAAGAAGAAAAATGGACATTCTACCAAGTAATATTCAAACACTCATTCCCCCAGAAAAACCAAAAAAAAAAAAAAGATAAAAATAACAAAAACCCAAAAAAATTAGATGTAGAATAGAGAGCGAGGAATAGATCACTTTGTGGTAATGGACTAACATGCCACTTAGTGCTCTATTCCTCGTTCTCGCGTTAATACCATATGACCTTGACCTATATTAGTAGGGTGGGGGAAATTGAAAGTGGTGGGGGAAAGTGTATAAAAGACGAGTGTACTATAGTCGAATTATTCTGAAAGCGAACTTGTCACGAGTATGGACTTGACTACAAGTAAAGACAATAAGAAACAAAGGCTTCGGGAAATGGCTAAGGCAAGAGAGTCTAGAATAAAGTTTAAGTTTTACAGACTACAGAGATTGATTCCTGGTGTTATGTTAGGTGAAATACGAACAAGAACGGTGGATAAAGCAGCTGATTACATTAATGAGTTACATACAGAACTAATGATAAAACAAGCAAAAATAGAAGAATTGGAACAAATAATAAGACGACACATTGAAATTTCAAACAGTCAACCAATAAACTATGTAACAAAAGATTCAAATTAAACAAAAAAAAAAGGAAATGGATTTGGACTTTGGTTATTGATTGAACACTTCTTAGAGAATGGGGAATAGATCACTTTGTGGTAATGAAATAACATGCCGCTTAGTGATCTATTCCCAGTTCTCGCTTAATCTAAAATGACCTTGACATACTTATCAAAATATCATATAAGCCGAATCACAAAGAGTTATTCCTCATTTACTTGAAATGGCTCCTGTGGACAACACCGATTATCCAAGGAAACCTCTTATTGAAATATTGTATAAAATTCAACTAGACGATTTTAATATGGAAGAAGATGATAATAACAGTGAAACATCAGAAGTAGAAAGTGTAAATGATATGGATGTAGATCTAACAACATCAGAAGTAGGAAGTGTAAATGATGTGGAGAATGAAAATTTGGATATGGATGTAGTAATGTCAGAATCTTCATCATCGTTTGAATATGAAGAAGTACATACTGAAACCCCAACTGGAATAGAGAACACAAATGAACAATCAGTTAGTAGAAGATTAATGTTTCGTCCAAGACGTTTGTTTTCCTCGGATAGTGAAGAAGAAGAAGAGGATGATGATGATGAAATAGTGGTGGGGGAACCGTTATAAAAGCGGGACCGTCAGAGCCCATTTCATTTCTCGGCGAAATTTCGAAGAGTAAACATCGTCAACATGTATCATTGCGATAAATGTTCGGAATCGTTTCACGATGAAATTCTACTAGATATACATAAAGAACTAATTCACAACAACACAGAAGAAGATCAAGAACAACAAGAAGAACAAGAAGAACAAGAAGAAATAACAGCAACATCTTCAACTACTTTACCGAATCTACAAGTATTTGCTTTACCCGGTAAAGTAGTAATGCATCATAAGATTCAAAATGAAAACTTTAACTTAGAAGAATTTATTAGAGAAGCAAAACCAATCGTAAGTAAAACTTTAAAAGAAGAATTGAAAAGATTGAACTTTCTTAAATTTGGTTTACTACTAGAAGCTATGTTTATAAATGCACAAGAAGAATTATCACCAAGAGGATTCATAACAAAAAACCGAACTATCATGGAAAGTTCAAACATTGATTCAATAGTCGAGAATTGTATAGAAGAAATATTAACTAAACTTCAGGAACACGAAGGAAGAGGATCCGGATGGAGTCTTACAAGTATTGAAGTATTAGATATAAGAGTTCACAAACACGGATATGGACTAATGGGATCTAGTTACATTCCTTTGCCAAAAATAATTGAAAATACAAAATCTTGTATTAATGTTCAAAATGAAGATAATGAATGTTTTCGCTATGCTATGACGACAAAGTTTGTATCACAAAATCCATGTAGACCCAACCAAGAATATGAAGACGCAAGACACAGGTACAATTTTCAAGGAATAACATATCCCGTTTCTACGAAAGATATATCAAGATTTGAAAAGAAAAATCCCGGCACGTCTATTAATGTTTTTGCATTAGATAGTTCAAACAAAGTGTATCCTTTACGTATTGCAAAAGAAGAGCTACCAGATCATACGGATTTACTACTACTAACGCGAGGAGATGTGTCTCACTATGTGTACATAAAGCAATTCGATCGTCTTGTTAACAAGCAACTTTCTAAAGATCGACACAGAAAGATAATTTGCAAGAGATGTTTTAATTTTCAACGAGAAGGAAGACAAGGAAGAGAATGGTTACAAGAACACAAAAGATTATGTAACAATAATTATGAAGCAAAGATTAATTTACCTTCGGAAAACAGAGCAATCGTTACATTTGAAAAGGTTCATCATCAATACCGTATCCCTTTAGTTGTGTATGCGGATTTTGAATCAACACTTGTTCCAGTTGAAGATGAAAATTGTGAAGCAAGAAAAAGTGTAAAGTATCAAATGCACAAACCAAACAGTTTTTGTTTAATGGTCAAATCAACATTATCAGAAGAACATTTAAACAGATATGGATTAACTTCAGAACCTCTAGTATATCGTGGTGAAAATGCGGAAAAAATATTTCTTGATCACCTATATTCAATAGCTGGAAATACACAAAGATTATATACAAATATTGTACCAATGAAACCGATGGACGAAGAAGAAGAAATTCAACATGAAAATGCGACTCACTGTTTCTTGTGCAAAAATGATTTTACTATTGAGAATTATAAAGTTAAAGATCACGACCACCTCACAGGATATTACAGGGGTGCTGCTTGTAATAAATGCAACTTGAGCTATCGTTTACCACTATTTATCCCTGTGGTTCTGTATAATCTTAGTGGGTACGACGCTCATTTTATAATACCTGAATTAGGAAGAGACGACGGTAAAATCGATGTGTTAGCTGAAACTTCAGAGAAGTTCATAAGTTTTTCCAAAGAAGTTGGAAATGTCAAACTAAGATTCTTGGACTCCTACCGATTTTTGCCGTCGAGTTTGTCTAAACTTTCTGAAAACCTAAGGAAACAAGATTTAATCGAAACAAAGAAGATTGTAAATAGCGACAAACTGGATCTGGTACTTCGAAAAGGTGTTTTCCCATATGATTACATAGACAGTTTAGAAAGATTTAATGAAACATCACTACCTCCAAAAGAAGAATTTAAAAGTAAACTGTACGACATGGATATATCTCAAGAGGATTATGATCATGCATGCAAAGTATGGAACGAATTAGGATTTAGAACATTGGGGGAATATTCAGATTTCTACGTTAAATTAGATGTGACTTTATTATGTGATGTGATGGAAGAATTTAGAAATACATGTTTTGCGTCATATGGATTAGACCCTCTTCATTCGTACACTTCGCCTGGACTAGCGTGGCAAGCCATGTTAAAAGAAACAAATTGTAAAATACAACTTCTTACAGATATAGATATGGTGTTGATGTTAGAATCAGGAGTTCGAGGAGGATTGACGCAAAGTGTAACACGTCATGTCAAGGCGAACAATAAATATTTGCCCGATTATGATGCATCAAAACCAACAACATTCCTGGGTTATTTTGATGCAAATAACTTGTACGGATGGGCAATGTCGAATCCCCTTCCATATGATAATTTCAAATGGATAGACCCAGAATCAATTGGAAACATAATGGATATACCGAAATATGGAGAAACTGGTTACATATTCGACGTCGATTTTGAATATCCCGAACATCTTCACGACGAACATTATGATTTACCACTTCTTCCGAAGACTGAAATTTCTCCAACTGGAAGATGGCCAAAATTATTGATGACTTTAACTAACAAGTCTCGGTATGTTGGACACTACTGGATGATACAACAGGCCTTAGACTTGGGATTGAGAATTACAAAAATTAATCGAGTACTACAATTCTCTCAATCTTGTTGGTTAAAACCGTACATTGACAACAACACAAGAAGAAGAGCCGCCGCTACATCAAGTTTTCAAAAAGATTTCTTCAAACTAATGAACAACGCAATATTTGGCAAGACTTTGGAAAACAAAAGGAAACATAAGGACATCAAATTGGTAACTGATCCAGTAAAACTACAGAAATTAGTGCAACAACCAAACTTTGGTTCATCTGTAATTATTAATGAAAATCTAGTTGTTATTTCCATGAACAAGAAGTCAGTTCTAATGGATCGTCCTTTGTATCTAGGAATGTCAATCTTGGATATTTCCAAAACACACATGTACGAGTTTCATTATAAGAAGATGGTTAACTATTATGGAAGAGAGAACATTGGTATTGCATATATGGATACGGATGCTCTAATTTACTGGATTAAAACAAATGACATGTACGAAGATCTACGCACTTTTATGTATAAAGATGATTTCGACTTTTCCGATTATCCCAAGGACCATCCAAATTACGACTACGACAGAAACAAAAAAGTATTGGGAAAATTTAAAGATGAAACAAATGGTGTGCCGATGATGGAAATTGTAGCATTAATGTCCAAACTATATTCATTTCAACTGTACATAAGCGAAAGGAACGAATATCAAGTCACGAAGAAAGCCAAAGGAATAAAAACCTCTTTCCTGAAGAAGAACGTACAGTTTGAACATTATAAAAGATGTTTGTTTGAAAATGTTGAAACAACTGCAACATTTAACACCATAAGAAGCTTCAACCATCGTCTTTTCAGTGTGAAGCAAACCAAATCGGCATTGAGCTATAAGGATGACAAGAGATACATCCTTGAAGACAACATAAGAACTCTGCCATTTGGACATTACTCTCTAAACCCTATCGACCAGTAAACCTATTCTTCGTCCTCTACCTTCTTCCTTTTTTCCTTTCCGTAAAGAAGAGGGGACATGGCAAGCCCAATGCCATGTTCCCTCTTTTTTACACTAATATGAAATGGCCTTGACCTATATTCAAACTATATAAAAGAGAAAGAACTGTTGTACGGATCAGTATTTTTACAAGCGATGTGCAAGCAACACCTGAAGATGGAAAGTGTGAAGGACAAGATTGTAAATGAACTACATAAACCAGCAAGAAGAAGATTTCCAAGAAGAAGTACAATTATTAAGGGAATGAATGATCTGTATCAAGCTGATCTCATTGAAATGATACCGCACAGTAAATTAAACAAAGGTTTCAAATATATTTTAACAATTATAGACTGTTTTACTAAAATAGCTGACGCTTTACCATTGAAGGATAAGACTGGTAAAAGTGTTACAAAAGCTATGGAAACAACGATACAAAGAAATAAATTCAAAATCAAACATCTACAGACCGATGATGGAAAAGAATATTTTAATAAAGACTTTGGAGCTTTAATGAAGAAATATCAAATAAATCATTATTCTACAAATTCTGAAGTTAAAGCTTCAATAATTGAAAGATTCAATAGAACATTAAAAGGAGCGATGTACAAACAATTTTCAAAACGAGGATCATACGTGTGGTATGACATATTACCACAACTTATAAAAGAGTATAACAACAAATATCATCGTACCATCGGAATGAAACCTATCCAGGTAAACAGCGCTAATGCTAAGGTTGTATTACAACGCATCAGAAATAATACAACACCTAAATTGGAAAAGTTACAACCAAAAAAGTTTAAAGTCAACGATAAAGTTCGTATAAGCAAATACAAAGGTGTATTTAGTAAAAGATATCTACCAAATTGGACTAATGAAGTATTTACAGTTTATAAAGTGCAACCAACTATACCTGAAACCTACTTATTAAAGGATAACAAGGGTGAATTACTTCAAGGTGGATTCTACGGACATGAATTGTTGAAATCAACAGTCGGTGATGTATATCTTGTTGAGAAGGTTTTACAAAGGAAAAAGGATATGGTTAAAGTCCGGTGGTTAGGATTCGATAAAAGTGAAGACTCTTGGATTCCTTCAAAAGACCTGGTATAGTAACTTAATAGCTCATTGTGTGTTTAACCTTGACACAAGATGGAGATTGTACAACAAAAAGATCGATTTAATATCAATAATATTGATGAATTGACGGTTGACAATGATAAGTTAAATCATGGTAAACATGGTGAATTACTACCAAATACAATAAGATGTTTAATAACTGGTCCTTCAAATTGTGGAAAAACAAATGTTGTTTTTATCCTTATAACTAATCCTAAAGGATTGCGCTTTAACAATATATACATTTTTTCAAAATCATTGCAACAACCAAAATATCAATTATTGGATAAAGTACTTGCAAGTGTACCTGAAGTGCATTTCTACAAGTTTAATGCCAGTGAAACAATTATGCAACCAAATGAAGCAAAACCATTTTCTATTTTTATTTTTGACGATGTTTCTTGTGAAAATCACGACACTATAAGGAATTACTTCGCTATGGGAAGACATCATAATATCGATAGCATTTATATTGGTCAAACATACAGTAAGATTCCAAAACAACTCATAAGAGACAATGCAAATATGTTGATCATCTTCAAGCAAGATGAAACAAATTTAAAGCATATATACAATGATCATGTAAATGCGGATATGCCATTTGAGAAATTTAAAGAAATGTGTGGCAAAGCATGGAATGAGAAATATGGCTTTCTCGTTATTATGAAGGAAGAAGATATTAAAAATGGTAGATATCGTATAGGGTTGGATAAATTTGTATTTATGCGTTGAACTACCGATGCTACATCTAGTTACACGTTGAACTTCACAGTGTAAACATGGTGAATCAAGAAAAACTATTAAAAGAAATAAAATCACTCAGTGATTCTATTAGGATGAAGAATCGTGCATTGAGGATGGGTTTAAGTGAAAGAGAAGAATTTCTAGAGACTACATTTAAACCTATTACGGAACCTTTAAAACAGATATCAGAAACTATTGGTAAACCTCGTTATGAAGGAGATGTTTTACTACCAGTTTCTAAACAAGAAGTACAAGCATTAAAAAAAGAAGAAGATGATGATTCATATACCAGTGCTAGTGAGCAAGAAGAAACAAAAGAAGAAGAAGAACCAATTGTTGAAAAGGAAGAAGAACAGCCAATACCTGAAGCTGAACAATCTATTCCAAATTTAACTCAATTGAGTAGCGATATATTACAACATGGACCTCTTGGAAGAAAATATATAATGAAAATGCTACATGACATGAAATCAAACCCGAATTTGAGTAGATCACACGTATACGGAGCAAGAATTGATGGGAATGAATTAAAGATCGGCGATTCAAAGCTTGAAATAACACAAGACGATTACATCATTATTGGTGAGCATAAATATAAAGGAACAAAAGGACTTTATGAATTAATTTTTAAAAACATACCATTAAGATATTCATCCAAAGATTTAAGTGTTTTTAAGGAAATTCTACAAAATACTAACGCTCATAAAAGAAACTACTTAAAGGATGCAATGATTAATCGTTCACGTGCAACAAAATATAACATTGTTATAAAAAAGTTGTTTCCTCCACGAAAATTGCCAACATTACGTACTGCACCAGCGGTGAGACAACCACTGAAAAGAAAATCTTTATCACTTATGGATTTATCACTTCTTGAACAACATGGTAAAAAGAGTAAAGGAGATACTTCAACATCTGGCAAAGGATTGATGAAAAATCTATACAATACGAATGTGATTTACTACAACGACATCAATAAATTGGTTGATAGAATGAGACTATTGCATGAAGCCATGGAAGCCGGTCATACAGGTTTAAATAATGAATGGGTAGCTCTGATTGACGAACTCAGGAATCGCGGCATAATCGTATAATTGTCCGCGGATATATAAGAGTTGCAGGCGTTTAATGTGTCAGTTCTAACATGAGCGTCGACAAGTTCGGACGATACTCCGCGTTAGGAGTGCAAGTTGGAGAAAACAGAAAAAGAAGTGGATTACCGCAAACACCCGAAGGTGACTATAACATAAATAATAAACGTTTAAAGTTTGTTAAGGATCCAGAAGAAGATGGAGATGCAACAAATTTAAAAACAGTAAAGGAGGAAACATCTACAAGTTTAAAACTCGACAACAACCAACTGTATGATGCAAAATCTCACAGGGTTATTAATGTTGCAAAACCAGTCAACAATGGAGATGTTGTTAATAAAGGTTATTTTCTATCTGCGATGGAATACGCTTTACTGTTGGAAAAGACTAAAAGTGGAAAAAAGTACAATGCTTTAAATTATAAAATAACTAATGTTGCAGATCCAACCGAGGATACAGATACAATCAATAAGCGTTATTTGCATTCTGTAATACCAGAAAAGAAAAAAGATGGATTTTCCTTCTATAAATATACTATAAACGATATTGGATATCCTAAAGAAGAAAGTGATTATGTTAATATTAAATACATTAAAGATAATTGTATTTTATATAATGGTGCTGTTATTGATTGTCATGGAAAAGTGTTGTCCAATCTGAAAGATGGTTCAACTCCATCGGATGCTGCTACTGTGAGACAAATGAATGAAAGCTTGAAGAAAGGAACATCCGCTTTTGTTAAACAAAATCAGGTGGTGTCAAAGAAAGGTGATGAGTTTGTGCAAGGAAGTGAAAAGTTTACCTTACTACAACTACAAAATAACAAGTGGGATGGAAAAAATAAAAGATTGTCAAATATAAGTTTAGGCACGGAAGAACATGATGCTGTTATTTTAACACAAGTGCCACAACTATCAGCTACTGGTGTTAACTTTATATGTGGAGGCAGACGATTAACCGAAGTTAAATCTGGTAAAGATGATCAGGATTGTGTTGTTGTAAAACAAACTATAGTTAGAGATAAAATAAATAACGTATATGATGGAAAAAATAAAAGAATATCTAACATATCAGCAGGAATAGCTCCGAATGATGTTGCTACTATTAATCAAGTTATAGCAACCTCTAATAACGATCCATCTGTGTATACATGTAATGGTAAACGTATCACAAATCTTGATAATCCTACACGTAACAAAGATGCTACTAATGTAGAGTATGTAATGAATCTTGTAGGTAATGTAGTTATTGATATGCATAATCATTTGATTAATGCATCGATGAAACACAATAAAATCGAAGATTCTCAGAGAAACCAATGGATTAAAGATGAAATCATTGATAGATACTAGTAAAACTTATGAATATTTAAGTATGGAATACACAAAAAAAGGATTCATTATCATAAAGTATTTCATAGAGTGAAGACGTTGGTTACATAAAACAGCATAATGAAGACCGTATCGCTCAGTCGTCGTCAAGACAGCGGCAAGAGAGGACGTGGTTTAACATCAGCTGCATTATCCCTGCTCAGACGGATTCCAATTGGTGCTGTTGTGAATCGAGCGATAGACGCTTTACCATACGAATTACATCTGCCCGGAGGTTATCAATATTGTGGACCTGGAACTAAGTTGTCAAAACGTTTAGCAAGAGGAGATCCTGGAATTAATAAATTAGATCAAGCTTGCAAAGAACACGATATAGCATATTCAAAGTATAAAGATTCAACAAATAGATCAATAGCGGATAAAATTCTAGCGGAAAGAGCTTGGCAAAGAGTAAAATCAAGTGACGCAAGTATTGCAGAAAAAGCAGCGGCTTGGGCAGTAACTACAGCCATGAAGACGAAAGCTAAATTTGGTGCTGGAAGACGACGTCGCAGAGGAAGACCTGCAAAGAGAAGAGCTCCCAAAAGAGGTGGAAACATTAAGAAGAGACGTCGTAGAACTCGTAAAGCAACAGTAAAGAAAGCTTCTATTTGGTCAATGGTAAAAAACGGAGCAGGTTTATACCTAAGACCGTACCGTGTGTACTAAATAAGAAGAATCAATTGATAATTCCAAATAAAGCCTTAACAAATCATCAGTTAAATGATTATGTAAAATGTTTGAAAATACCATTTTTTCGAGGAGTTTTTATGAAAGATGCATTACCAACTAAAATATGGGAAAATGAAACTGGAATAGTAAATTTGGATTCCACCTATGGTCCAGGCACTCATTGGGTATGCTATAAAAAGCTCGGACAAACCGTTTACTACTTTGACAGTTTTGGCAATCTACCACCGCCGAAAGAACTGCAACATTATTTTCGAAACTCCAAAAACATTTTTTACAATTACAAAAGAGAACAACCTAACAATACTGAAATATGTGGGCATTTATGTTTGGAGTTTCTAGCGAAGAGTGTCAGTCAGCTTTAAGATGTCATCGTATACAGTGTCACTGAGTGGAAATTCATCCACATTGAAAAGTACGCTGTTCCCAGCATTGCGTCTATCCAAGGAAAGATTATGGGAAGCGGCATTACTTGATTTAACTACCTACAACTCAATTCCCAATGTTACGGAAGGAAAGAACAATTTACTACATTATTATGAGACTAAGGATGCTTCAGGAAAATACTCAGAATTGAAAATAATTACATTTCCTACTGGAGCTTATGAAATCGATGATATAAACCAATTACTACAAAAACAACTCGGAGAAGAAAATATCACCGTTAAAGGAAACAATAATACTTTAAAAGCAGAAATAACTTCAAAATATTATATCGATGTCAGTTTCAAAAACTCCATTGGCAGTTTACTTGGATTTACAGATACAAAAAAGAATATATTAACTCCTGGAACTACTCATTCAGGTGATACAACTGTCACAATATTGAAAGTCAATAGCATCGATGTAACGTGTAATATTATACACGGATCGTATAGAGAAGGAGTGAATCAGCATATTTTACATACATTTTATCCAACAGTGGCTCCTGGTTTTAAAATTGTTGAGAAGCCACAAAACTTGATATACCTACCGTTAAACACCAGTTTCATTTCAGACATCGTACTGAACATATTGGATCAAGACGGTGTTAGTGTTGACTTTAGAGGAGAAACGATAACTATACGGATACACATCAGAGCGGCAACATAAAGGTCAACATGGGATTATCATTTAAACCGCAACGGAAGAGTCGGGAGCTCAGTAGCTCCTCGACATTGGAAGAGTTAACATCGGACAACATTCGTTTTCTACAGAAGATTGGATTGAAACTTAACAACGATGGATATCCTGGATATATCTCAAGGACCGACATTCGACGAAACACTATGGGAGAAGGAATATCACACGCACAACCCTTACACTTCATCAAAATTAAACAATAACGATGAAATAAGGATTCCCATTCAACAACAAGATATTTACACATTACCGTGTGAAAGTTATTTGTACATTGAAGGACGGGTATTAAAATTGGATGGAAAAACTGCTTCAACAGTTCCTTTTATAAATAACCCGATGGCATATCTTTTTGATGAAATAAGATATGAGATATCAGGGGTGACAGTTGATTCGACAAAAAAGGTTGGTATAACAACGACATTGAAAGGATTAACATCATTAACACCGCATGAGAAGAATTCAATAGTCACCGCCGGATGGGTTGCCCCTGATAAAGACACTATAACACCGGATTCCAACGGTCACTTTGATTTTCATGTACCCTTACGATTGCTTTTGGGATTCGCTGAAGATTACAAACGAATAATAATAAATGTCAAACAAGAATTGGTATTACTCAGATCTTCAACTAACAAGGACTTGATACTTGCAGACCCTGCAACTACGGAAGATAAACTGGAATGGCAACTACAATTGGATAAAGTTGTTTGGAGAGTACCTCATGTAAGATTGGCCGATGAACATAGAATCGTATTATTGAGAAAGTTAAAGTCTGACCGTGATATTGTGATGCCATTCCGAAGTTGGGAATTCCATGAATATCCTACACTACCTCAGACAGAACGACAAACATGGACCGTCAAGACATCAACTTATTTGGAACGGGCAAGGTACATAATACTCGGTTTTCAAACTAAGCGAAAAGATGTTATCACTGCAAATGCCGGTCAATTTGATCACTGTAAAATAAAGAATTGTAAAGTTTTCTTAAACTCTCAATTCTTTCCGTATGACAATTTGAATGTCATGTTCAGCAAAAAACGTTTTTCCATTTTATACGATATGTATGCAAGATTTCAATCGTCATATTATGGAAAGACTAATACACCACTATTATCGCCTGACCAGTATTATTCCAAGGCTCCGATAATTGTAATCGATTGTTCAAAACAAAATGAATCGGTAAAATCATCAAGTGTGGATATAAAAATTGAAATGGAATTTGAAGAACCAGTAGCAGATGGAACTTCAGCATACTGTCTAATTCTACATGATAAAATAGTTACTTACACACCGCTGACCGGAATTGTGAAGAATGTACTTTAAAAAGAATTAGTACAACGACTGCAGATTTTTGAGGTTAGAATTATCTGCTTCAATTTTTGAGGTTAGAATTTCGTTTGTGAAAAACAAGTTGAAAACAAACATTTATGTGATTGTAAAAATTTCAAGGATTTCACGAAAAACATAAAAGAGAGAAAATCATGAGTGGAAAGTTCATTTTATATTCGACCGTCGTATGGGAAACATCGTTCGCAAGATGAGTTCTACTAACGGAGAAGAAAATACACCTCTAATGGATGAGAATAGTTCAGATATAGAAAAACAAGTTGAACGAGAAATGGACGAGTTCCTCAAGTTTAACAAACATAAGAAGAGAGAAGAAGAAAAAGAAGAAGGAGAAGCTGAAAAAGAAGTAAAAAGAAAAAAGGTTGAAGTTAACATTACAACTAATATTTTAACAGAAGTATTTCTTCGGATTTTCTACCCCATTTCATCATGCATGACGAAAAGTATTTCAGTTGGAATTTTAAAATCATTGGATTATTCACCGATTGTTATTTTAAATCATGGAAATAAAATGGTTACATTCACTGAAACTTCTTGGGAATCATTTATGAAACATTTACATCTTTTGGAATGTTATTTGAGTAACAACACATTTGGAAGAAGAACAAGATTAAGTTTATTGGAATCAAATATTGAAGTTGATATAGTGAAACATCGTGGGGGACAAATGGTTCGCTTCAGAGATTTAACTAGACATGATGTAAAATTACATTTGACTAAAGAAGAATTTTACACTTTAAGTTGTACTACCGGTCCCGTCACCAGATATTTGAAACAACTAATATTTTCAAGTGCAATAATCAAAGACTATCTAATCGATACATTGGACAGACAACCTTTCGTTCCAATTTTATACGGTCCCGTGGATACTTCAATTTTTAATCGAATACCTCAAGAAGTGGATATGTGGAGACAATTGAACAACTATCACACCAACTTTAATATCGACGAAGAAGCGCAAGAAGTTAAAGAAGAACAATCGTGTTTGTAATACAAGTCAGTTGCTGACGAGACTTCATCATGAACAAACGGGTTTCGTTTTCTAATGCGCCACATATAATGGAAGTTAAAAAAGGTATAATTGAATTTCAAGCTTTTCGAGGAAATGATGGAAATTTTATTATAAAAGAATTAGTAATTTTGGATATGAACACATCTGTAGTTTATCATTACTTATTCAAACCTCCATTACCATTCAATAGACTAACAACTAAAGCGAAAGTTACAAACAAATGGTTGTACAAACATTTTCACAACTTAAGATGGGATGAAGGTTTTATTAATTATAACATGATGCCGCACATTATGAATCATTACTGCAAAGAGTTCAAAACTATCTACACAAGAGGATTGGAAAAAGCTAATTGGATACAATTATTTACAAGCAACGAAGTGATAAATGCAATAATAGATAGAGATTTCCAATGCTATTTCAATGAACTTTGTATTTCATCAAAGAGTTTTAAACATCGAAGGTCACAGTGCGCTTTGAAGAATGCCTACCGCTTGAATAATTTCCTTCAACAGAATGGTGGGGGTAATGTCGGTAATAAAAGTGAGAGCGCTACCATGACGCAGCATGAGTATTACTCGAACCTCCGAAGAGACAACATCTCCGACGGACATTATTATTAACAAGAAGATTAACAAGAAGATTAACAATAACATCAAGATGGCATCGCAGAACTTTCTTCAAAATTTGGTTGATCAATTCAACGCTCATTCAAAATCAACAATCTTACCGACGAAGAGATGTTCTGAACTAAAAGAAGAAAAACATTACATCATACATACAATCAAGAAGATGGACACTTCAGTTGGTGATGCTATTAATTGCACATTGAGCGAGGCGCCGTATACAGTTGGTGACGAACCGAAGTTTCAGATATTCCTACCGAAACGATTTGTACAACTTTTACAGAATGAAGATCTTCGTGTTATTCAACCCGGCGCACTCTATTTGGTTTCACACGGACCGAGTGGAAACAACTCAACTGAACTAACTATTCATGTAACACCTTCTACTAACTAGTTTGTACATAGCATTGTAAATATATGTGTTTGTAATGGTTTCTCAATAAAGATGATATAAAACAAAAAAAAAAGATAAAAGAAGCAACATATTGTTATGTCTTTGTACATAGCAATATGTTGCTTTTTTTAAAAATTCCACGGGATGACCTTGACCCAATTTTGTGTGATAATAAAAGTGAAAATCAACTTGTGAAATTCATCAGTCTACGACTAGCTTTCGTACCGTACACATCTCGCTCTCTATAACTAAATACAAAACTTCAACATGTCCCTAAAGGTCAAGTGTGCATCTTACGATACCAACACCATTACGAGTTTTGAACAACTTGAAGATTTAACCAACGAAATGCGAGTTTTACTTACCGGTGGTTATCACTTAACTGTTGATGTTAGTGCTACTAATATAAGGATGTTTACTAAAACAAAATACTGCGATGATGAAGTATTTCTTTCTACACAACCTACAACATCTTCATCGCCGACTGGTCAACATAACATCAAGTTTCACAAGTATTACCAATGTTAAATAACTTTTAACAAGTAAAATTAAAGAATCACGTGATCAATGTCAAGTTGATAAAAAGGGAATGATACTTGTATAAATAATCATTCGCTTCCCGACTCTCGCTGCGTGAACACCTAATTTTAAAGATGTTATACAGAATGATGATTGAACTTGATGGAAAGATCTATGGAAAAGATTACAACACTGTTGAACAAATGACCGAAGATTTAAATATATTAACTAAAGAAGGATATCAAGCTAAATTAATTTTAAAATTTCCTGAAGTACATCCACTATCGACTGAAGAACTTATCGCTATGGCTAAAGCGGAGAGAGAGAAAAAGGCTGAAGAAAACAAACAGAAACAGACAAAGTCTGAAGAAGATAAACAGAAATGAACTTCTTAAGTATAAACATTCCTTACATTAGTAAGGTATAATTTTTTAAAACTTCGTTTGGATGACCTTGAAATTACCCCCACCACTTTTTGTAATACATAAAACTGACTATTCAACACTGTACACTTTTATTCTTTCACTGGACTCAGCAGCGTCAACATGGAAGAACAAAAGTACAAGTACGAACCTCGTTACTGTTGTGAACAACAGTGTACAGATTTAGGACCAATGATGGTGGACGGGTTAGCTTGCACTAAATGTGAATTTTTTGGATCTTGTTACTGCAAGTGCAAAACAAAACAACTACCGCCGCCGGAATTGCGAACTTTCAAATTTTACAAATCAAGATATTTTCATACATGCTGTCCTCAAAGATGTTTCAAATTTCATCCTCTCGATTTAGCTCATTGTCAACGCACCAAGTCTCATCAAGATGATTTTTGTACACATATGATAAAAAGATGTAAATACAGGTCAGATTGGTATTCCGATCCTGTAGAACAATCGAATGTGTAATTTTAGTTTTACACTCTTTTTTAAAACTTCAATTGGATGACCTTGAGATTTCCCCCACCATTGGTTTTTAGACTTCCCCCCACCATTAATTTAAGTTTTGTATCTTATTGAATCCGCCTTTGTATTATTTCACTTCCAACACTCTAACTAACAACATGGGATCGCCTTTCGTCAAGTTTCAACATATAATAACTGACAGAGAAGAATTGGAGGAAATATTTCAAAATTTGCTCTCTGTCATGGATAGATATCCTATGAGATGGATCAGACTTGATGTTCACTATTTACGTCCTCGTGATTCTTCATCATCTAGTGAAGACGAAACAACGACTACTACTTCAGCTAGGATATTTCAATTTTCTTCATCATCGAGTGAAGACGAAACAACGCCTACTACTTCAGCTAAAATATTTGAATTGAAAGACGAAGAAGAGGAACTTGGCTATTTATTTAATAACAAGCTCATGCTCACCGACAAATAAGCCTCCTTCCTATGCACCGATCTTCATTCAATCACCGACTCTCGCACGATGAACAACTCTCCGTTGGCACGAATGAATTCTAGTTTCGAAGTAAATTCTAAAGAAGATTTGCAAGAAATATTTAATACTTTACACGAAATTGTTAGTAAATTCAACACTGTTAAAATGAATCTGGAAATAACTTACGCCTGTCCTATTTGTGATAAGGTTGACAGTTCTGATGAAGATAGTTTGCTTAATCTTACTCCACTTACACCTCTACAATCAGACACGACAACAACAAGTACGGAAGCAAATGGTGAGCAACCTCCTTCCCCCACCACTTCATTGTGATTCAACTTCCCCCCACCACCTCTTTGTAATTCAACTTCCCCCCACCACTTCTTCGTTTAACTAACGTTCCTCGCTTTCACTTCTCATTCCGTCTCCAACATTTGAACTATCAACATCACTTGTTTCAAAATTTCAAACACCAAAAAACAACACTAAAGATGGATATGATGGATGAAGTTTCCTTCGTCACAAGGATGGAAGAGGAAAAGATGAAAGAAGAAAAATTGAAATTGGAAATTAAACGTTTGCAATTGGAACGGGAAAACCAACTCGAAATATTACGTTTCTTCAAACTTGTCAAGTATGTCATCTGGGGACTCTGCCTGTACCTTATCCTCGTCGTCGGCGTTTGCTTTTACAACTCCGTATTTCATCACAAAAATTCAACTTGTATTGCACATTGATTGTATTTGTTTTTGCACATTGATTGTATTTGTTTTTACGAATAAAGTTCAAAACTTAAATCTACCTATCCCGCTATCACCGGATAGTTCAACTCTCAGAACTATTTCCTGTGGTAGCGGGATAGGCTTTTTTAAAACTTACTCGGGATGACCTTGACATACTTTCCGTAACCCAATTATCAAGTTGAATTTCAGTTTTGAACTAACTTTTAATTTATGCGAAGTTTTAGTTGAACCCGGTTATTTTATGCGCACATTTTGTTCAACCCCAAATTGTTGAATTTCAGTCTTGAACTAACTTTTAATTTATGCGCAAATCTACTTCAAACGCTCACCCCACCTCCTCACCCCTCATTTAATATACGACCGGAAGCTATGTGCCCCGGCACGTGGCTTCCGGGGCAGCTGACCTGAGCCAGAAGTGGCCAAATCTAACTACTACTATTCAGTTAATATCCTTCAATTAGTTGTGTTGAAATTCCAGGGAATAACATAACGATCCAGTAATATTGAACATAAAATGATAAATACATGATGTAATATTGTCATTCATTACAATTCCTTCATTTAAGTTTTTAATGGTGTTAAACTTTTAAATTTACCTAATTTCTTAAAAAATTACTGTCAAGGCAAATAAAAAAACTTCAAGCTTCTAAATACAATAGTACAGTAGTTACTAACAAAAGTATGTTAAATAAAGGTTAAAATATCAAAATTACCATAAACATCAAAGGACGTATGTTTTAGCCGTAGGACCAGGTCAGTAAATAACAATCAAAGTAAAACAATCAGTTGCTTGATATAGCGATTCGTTCCGACTAACAGTCAAAAGAAGAATACGTGATATTGGAAATCTTTATGATAATTTTTAAGTTTGATAATTTAATTGATATTGGTACTGTGCAAGATATGTCTTTGCGCAAAGGGAATGTTCTAAGTAAAATATTACAGTAGTTGTAAAAGTACGTCTACATGGGGTAAAATTCCCCGCAAAAATAAATAAACATTTAAACAGACTGGAGGGCAAAAATTCATAGAACCAAACTTGTAGTAAATTGAAAGATGTTCGCTAGGATTGCCTCAGATGTTATAATTTGGCCGCTAGAGTAGAAAAAAATAATGTCTTATTTATTTTGGGTAAAAATGTATGGTCGCTAAATTTCGAAATCAGATAATTTTCTATGGGGCAGGAAATAAAAAAGCTTTTTTTATTTTAAATGAAAATACTGTACTGCCACCTTTTTAAATTAAACGTTAACTTAGTACACACTAAAAGATAAATCAATTGTGTAATCTGCTATTTTAGTTAAAATTTTTGTTGAATTGTAAAATTTAAATTAGCATGCTATCAGGTAAAGTCAATTATGTACTTCCTAATGAGTTCGTTAGAAATTAAGTGCCATCCCAAATAAAGAACCAATTTTTGGGAGCGCTATCGTGCAAATATGATACTGTCTTACCGGGTTTCCCATACCAACCTTGCACCTCTTTTAAAATTGTACTTAAAAAAAAAACAAATTGTGCCGTTGTAGGTAAACCTATTTCGCTCTGTTGATTGACACTGATTTCAATACAGAGGGGACCAGACGTAATTTTGAAGCAACTTTAAAATTTAATATTTTAAACCCTAATCATAATGATTTTGAAGAATAAATAGCATGAAATTATTTTTTTTTCTGGGGAAAATTTAACATATATTATGTCTGAACATTTGACATATAACAGAACTTACCAAACATGTAAATGTCTAAGAACCTCATTTAAAATAATGTACCATCATAAAACATCAATTATCACGTAATTAGTTTTACTAAACATTTAAATACATGTTCATTAATCTCCGTCATGTTGTAAATTTAATAAAAAAACATTTTGACCAAAACTGAAAATTTTTGTTGAAACGTATTTAAAAGAGTCTAAGACATTTTAGTGCCGAGACATTTTTGCTTAACCTAAAATGTTCAGAGAAGATTTGTAAATTTGTTCCATGTTATTCTAATGAGGAAAATCTAAATTTCAACCGCAAATATTCTCTAAACTGCTAAAATTACGCTTACAAGATCAAACTGTAAAGTTTCCTTTAAAACCGTGTAAAACTAAAAAAAATATTTAAAGTGAGAGTTTGTATTTGAAATCAGTGACTTCCGGTCTGGAGAGGTAATTTCAGGTACACCCTGTACTATTGTAAAAATCAATATCCATCGATAATTTATAACCTAACAACATAATAATAATTTTATCCACAAATAAAAATTATATTTAAAAAAAAGCATAGATAAATAATTTTCTGAACATTTTATCGGGAAATATGAAGCATCCCAAGCATCCGGGCTGTAGTGATGCTGATTATTTCCCACCAATCGGTAGGCAAATATAAAATTGAACTTAAAGATAAAATTGTAAAAATCAATATCCATCGATAATTTATAACCTAACAACATAATAATAATTTTATCCACAAATAAAAATTATATTCATAATAATCTTTAATGATTAAACAACAATGTTACACACTCTTTCGTCCTGTGTTTTCTGTGCTCGGTATCCACTTAAGCCGCCCAAACTGGAAACAAAATTGTACAAACTAGACCTCGAAGGCGTGGAAGGAGACATCGAAAAGTCAACGAAGAAGTTAGAAGAATGAAGAAGGAAGAAAGAAGAAAGAGATAGAAGAAAGAAGAATTAGGGAATACTATGGAAAAATAATTGAAAAGACTTAGTGAAATAAAATTTGGCAATGAAATGTTTAAATTGTGAAACAAAGTAAAGGACTTGCGTAAATTCCCCAAACAATGTACATTCCCATACAATGTTAAATATTGTCAGAGGAATAAATGTTATTATTATTATTATTACTCTCGGTGGATAGACCGCTTTACCTATAAAGGCACAATTGGTTAAAGTTATAAATTAGTTTTGTATTTCTTAAAAAGGGTGTTTCGGTAATCCGTGACTCCCAGTATGTTGGCAATTTTTGTAGTAACCAAGGTATTATTTATGTAACTTTAACTGTATTGTATATGGAATAATATAAATTAAATAAAATTTTTTATAGGAAATTGAACTTTGTCAGAGGTACATACAATACATCAGTAATTGTAAAGGTGGTATGAGAACAATCAGAGAAATTAAATCGAGAATATCATGTGAAGAACAATGTTTACCCATTAAAATGTAGTGATATTATCACTATGAAACGTTTGTCATGCCAATAAACCAGAGTGTACAATAAATTAGTTCTATTACTTTGATTGACTTGCTATTAAGAAACCGCCATTAGTTTCAAAATGGTATTTATTGTAAGAATAAAATCAAACATTAAAATGTTAAACATAGTACAAAGACAAACAAATTTGTCTGAAATATAATATAAGAACATTTGTAAACTGTTCCTTCTCCTATGTGAAGTATTTAACGCTTCCTTAACTTACTTGTTCTAATGATATGTGAACCTAAAAATTGAAACCTAACATTAAAATAAAAACTAACTAAGTTGTATCAGCTTATAAATATTAAAGCAACCGTAATATTTATAAGCTGTAGTTAAAAAAAATGTATTTTTATTACATTTTAAAATATTTTTTATCGAGAATAAGTCTGTTTTTTTATTTATTTGTTTTTTTATTTGGTATGTAAAAACACATAAGTTATAAAACGGGAAAGATGAAAATTTGTCAATAATCAGATTTCCTCGACCTCCCCATTATATCGCAAGTTTTTAGATAATGGTCACCAAACAAATACAAAGGCATGATTTTTTATATGACAGTGTATTTTAATGTGGTTTATCGTTTTTTACTATCTAGCTTTGGTCGGTGCTACAGCTGCTGTTGTTGCCACCTCGCCAATGCTAATGCGCATTGTCCCGCGCTGCCCTGCTTCGCTCACCTCTGAACTGGTCCCGATTAATATTAATATAACTCCTGAATTTGCTTACACGTTGAAATGTACCACACTAATTTGGAATTCAGGGGTTTGCAGAATTATCTCAACTAAACCTTTGTTCAAGTGCCTTTCAGTAAAGGGGAGATCGTATCGTGGAACATATATCTTGAAAGGCTTCTTGCATTTATGCCGACCGCCACCGGTACCGTCGTAAATTGGATTTGAACAATTGTCTCATATTTTGTTAAATTTGAAAGTGCTTTAAAAAAATATAATCATAAGTTCTGTATCATTGATGCAAGGAGTGATTCATATGGAGTTAACTTTTATAGTGAAGTTAGTAGCCTAGATTGTACTTTTAACACAAATAAAACTGATTTAAAAGTGTACATCGTAAATACTCAAACATATCTAGAAAATCAACAATACTTTACAAATCATAAAATAAATTGACCAAAAACTTGTCAAAGTGTTATTTGTAAAGGTAATTAAAAGTCTTCTGGCTTGTGCAGTACCATACATCTTGAACAAAAAGAAGAGTTCATAATATGAGTTTGTTGAGTTCAACTTTTTTAATTTTATATCCCAGCATTATAAAACTGTTTATAAACCTTGCAGTGAAAGTATTTAAATTTTAATTTAGCCATTAATAATCCTACAGATAATTTAAGGCATTTGTGAAAGAGCTCTTAACCGGAGACCAGGCAATTAAGAAATTACATAATTTTAACATAATTTTAATACTGTAAACGACTTTTCGCGATGAAATTTCGCTGCTAATGGTCCCGAAAGTGGTATATCAACTTTCTGAGTTCCCGAAATTAATACTGGTTTGAACGCTAACGCAGACAATTAAAAGCAAACATATTTTCTGACCTTAACTGAAAATGGTAAGTTTAGTAAAGAAATCTGAGACTAGTCGAAATTGTCGTTATTTAAATACTACAAAAGAATAAATAAACTATATTTTGAACGATTCAAATATTTTTCTTATAATTAGTTACAGTATGGTACCCACAATGCACGTTTAACTGTGATATTTTTTTATAATTTTGGTACTTTATATTTTTAACGTTTAATTAATATTTCATTCCTGAATATTATATTATTGTTGGTGTTGTACATTCGCTTTAGAGTGAGAAATGCAGATAGAAATAGTTATTTCATTAGGATTTTTGACACAAGTGGCAATTCAATCGAATAGCGATAACAGTATGTTTATCACAAATCAGATGTTTATATAATTAAAAATTTAGATGAACTGCATTGTTTATTAATTATAAAGTTTGACACCTATGATTTTAACAAATAGGCCCTACAGAGAGTTCCAGAATGAACTTACACATTTTAACAACAATTTTTATTAACACTATTCTAACTATATGCTAAGATTTATTAATGTAAAGATAGATGATAGATGTAAAGATAAATGTTAACATTTATAAATGTAAACGGTTTTGTGGTACTCAATATTTCCACCTTTAAGGTTTTGCACGCTTTAAATAAAATTTTATTGCCAGATGTTATTTTCAGTTCTTAAATCAAATTGTTCAATATAATCAGCTGTTTGAAATTAAAACTGAGAAAGGCCCAATTTACTTCCAGCAGGATAGTGCTCTTCCACATTTTCAAAACAATGTTCGTGATGTTCTGGTTCACATTTTTTTAGGGTGCCGGGTGGGGAGTACTGATACTATGTAAACCAAGTAGTCTTGGCCTAACTCAAATTGATTTTTTCTGGTCGTATGTCATGGTAAAGTCTGAGAAAATTGGAAATCTGAACCTCCTGCGACAGTGGATAAGACATGCTATTGCACATGCTACTTAAAAAAGCTGAGAAATGTTTGGCGGAAGGTTGAATATCTGCAGAGCCAAATTGAGAAACACGGTGGCTGGAGAATTTGGAGAATTAGTGATGAATGAGTGAGTCAGTCAGTGAGTGAGGGCTTTCCCTTTCATATGTATGGATGCCACTAAAAAATAATCCATAAGAGTCCAACAAGTGGTCGTCTTAAGAATAAAACTCTCCGTCACTTAATGGCGGTTTTTTTTCAAACTGAAAATGTAATTCAGAATATGTTCTCAAATATGACTGTTCTTAATTACCCGTACCGTATGTGAAGTCAAATTTTAGTTTTTTACTTTAAATAATAATTCCTGCCTTTGTCCATGACATGCATAGCACTTAGATGTTCTGTGGTCTATCGTTTCGTTTCACCAATAGTCAAGTAAAGTTAGCTCCAAAAATAGCTGAACCTGGAAGTAATTGCAAACAAATATATTTTGACCGATTCTTATGTAAAATTACATAAGAAAAACGATGCTGAAAAGTCTACCATTCTCCGACGCTGCGCTCGCCTGCTATGGCCAATTTTTCAAAATGGCGGATGTAGTTTTATAAGTTTTTGCTGAATATCTTTTGAACTGTTAAAGACAGCTAAATTTTGTAAATTAGTAAACTTTGGAACATTAAATTTTGCACACTTTGATATATAATATGTATAGGTTGTTATATTTAATAAGAGTGATATTGCTCTTTAAAGCTACTTTCAGTTGTGGCCTTTTAAGTGAATTTCATTTGTTAGGAAAAAATGTACTTAAATTCCGTGAAGCCGGTAGGCTAAACCTGTTAACGAAAAGTCCGATTTTTTATCATACTTGATGTGAAGGTGTGGGACTAGGTCTATGTCCACTATTTATGTCGATTAGGATCATCGGACCATGTGAAAAGGGTGATATACAGATTCAAATTTGTCTGAAATACGCTCAAACCCCGACTTTGGGCCGATTTTAAACAAATTTAAACATGTAGCATCAAACGAATTTACAGTTCACTGCGAGTGCGCTGTACGGTGACAGGTGCACCGCGCATGACTGATACAGACTATTGCGTCTCGGCATCCTGAGTGTGGTGCATTACCCACATTTCGGCAGTGTCGTGCCGCGCCGCCATGTCACATGACTGACAGTTGCATGTTCACTGCGACTGCGCGGTACGGTGACAGGTGCACCGCGCATGACTGATACAGACTATTGCGTCTCGGCATCCTGAGTGTGGTGCATTACCCACATTTCGGCAGTGTCGTGCCGTGCCGCCATGTCACACGACTGACAGTTGCATGTTCACTGCGACTGCGCGGTACGGTGACAGGTGCACCGTGCATGACTGATACAGACTATTGCGTCTCGGCATCCTGAGTGTGGTGCATTACCCACATTTCGGCAGTGTCGTGCCGCGCCGCCATGTCACATGACTGAGACTTGCATGTTCACTGCGACTGCGCGGTACGGTGACAGGTGCACCGCGCATGACTGATACAGACTATTGCGTCTCGGCATCCTGAGTGTGGTGCATTACCCACATTTCGGCAGTGTCGTCCCGCGCCGCCATGTCACATGACTAACAGTTGCATGTTCACTGCGACTGCGCGGTACGGTGACAGGTGCACCGCGCATGACTGATACAGACTATTGCGTCTCGGCATCCTGAGTGTGGTGCATTACCCACATTTCGGCAGTGTCGTGCCGTGCCGCCATGTCACATGACTGACAGTTGCATGTTCACTGCGACTGCGTGGTACGGTGACAGGTGCACCGCGCATGACTGATACAGACTATTGCGTCTCGGCATCCTGAGTGTGGTGCATTACCCACATTTCGGCAGTGTCGTGCCGCGCCGCCATGTCACATGACTGACAGTTGCATGTTCACTGCGACTGCGCGGTACGGTGACAGGTGCACCGCGCATGACTGATACAGACTATTGCGTCTCGGCATCCTGAGTGTGGTGCATTACCCACATTTCGGCAGTGTCGTGCCGCGCCGCCATGTCACACGACTGACAGTTGCATGTTCACTGCGACTGCGCGGTACGGTGACAGGTGCACCGCGCATGACTGATACAGACTATTGCGTCTCGGCATCCTGAGTGTGGTGCATTACCCACATTTCGGCAGTGTCGTGCCGCGCCGCCATGTCACATGACTGACAGTTGCATGTTCACTGCGACTGCGCGGTACGGTGACAGGTGCACCGCGCATGACTGATACAGACTATTGCGTCTCGGCATCCTGAGTGTGGTGCATTACCAACATTTCGGCAGTGTCGTGCCGGCCGCCATGTCACATGACTGACAGTTGCATGTTCACTGCGACTGCGCGGTACGGTGACAGGTGCACCGCGCATGACTGGTACAGAATATTGCGTCTCGGCATCCTGAGTGTGGTGCATTATGCATTACCCACATTTCGGCAGTGTCGTGCCGTGCCGCCATGTCACATGACTGACAGTTGCATGTTCACTGCGACTGCGCGGTACGGTGACAGGTGCACCGCGCATGACTGATACAGACTATTGCGTCTCGGCATCCTGAGTGTGGTGCATTACCAACATTTCGGCAGTGTCGTGCCGTGCCGCCATGTCACATGACTGACAGTTGCATGTTCACTGCGACTGCGCGGTACGGTGACAGGTGCACCGCGCATGACTGATACAGACTATTGCGTCTCGGCATCCTGAGTGTGGTGCATTACCCACATTTCGGCAGTGTCGTGCCGCGCCGATATGTCACATGACTGACAGTTGCATGTTCACTGCGACTGCGCGGTACGTTGACAGGTGCACCGCGCATGACTGATACAGAATATTGCGTCTCGGCATCCTGAGTGTGGTGCATTATGCATTACCCACATTTCGGCAGTGTCGTGCCGTGCCGCCATGTCACATGACTGACAGTTGCATGTTCACTGCGACTGTGCGGTACGGTGACAGGTGCACCGCGCATGACTGGTACAGAATATTGCGTCTCGGCATCCTGAGTGTGGTGCATTATGCATTACCCACATCTCTCATTACCAACATTTCGGCAGTGTCGTGCCGTGCCGCCATTGTCACATGACTGACAGTTGCATGTTCACTGCGACTGCGCGGTACGGTGACAGGTGCACCGCGCATGACTGGTACAGAATATTGCGTCTCGGCATCCTGAGTGTGGTGCATTATGCATTACCCACATTTCGGCAGTGTCGTGCCGTGCCGCCATGTCACATGACTGACAGTTGCATGTTCACTGCGACTGCGCGGTACGGTGACAGGTGCACCGCGCATGACTGGTACAGAATATTGCGTCTCGGTATCCTGAGTGTGGTGCATTATGCACTACCCACATTTCGGCAGTGTCGTGCCGTGCCGCCATGTCACAAGACTGACAGTTGCATGTTCACTGCGACTGCGCGGTACGGTGACAGGTGCACCGCGCATGACTGATCCTCCCGCAATCTCGCGGTGGCGTTGAAAACCACTACCACCCACTCTAAACGATTATTTTAATATTTCATTGATGCTACACAGTGATATAACTTACGAATCATGTAATCTTATTTATTTATTGTTCATACTAAATATTCTTCGATTAAAAATCTTAAAGAGAAGCAACAATTAATAATTATTTTCTGTAGTAGACGGACTAAGCTTTTAATTGAGGATTGGCATGCATTGGATATATATTTAGGTCATTACTTTAACATAAACAATAAATAGTTAATAATGTTTGAAACTACCTTACCCAGTCAAAAGGAATTTGCCAAAGAAATGATTCCCGTGCTTAAAATGTGGGTTCTTGATCATGGTTGCTGTTGAAGATCGTATGTTATGTGGTTTATCATTACCCCAGCAGGAAAATCATAAACCTGAGATTGTTTTTTCTTAAATGAAAGCTTTGGCAACACCTATCATTTTGAAATACATTAACGTGTAACAAAACTGATACATGAAATGTTCTCCATTACTTTACCCAGACCGTATGGCTGCTATGTTTCGCTAAGTTAGTTAATTATTTTAAACAATAAATCAATACAATATATTTTGTCAACTTAGTTCTTTTCAAAGATTTTAGTAAGGCTCGGTTCACACGAGCGGTTGTTGCCGCCGCGGCGCCGCAGCGGCACCGCAGGCGCGGCGTAGCGGACCATTGAGTCAAATGAAGCCGGTTCACACGAGCGGTCGGCGGCAGCGGCGCCGCTGCGGCACCGCCAGCTGCCGCCGGTCGCCGCCAGGGACTGCTACGCCGCCGCGGTGCCGCCGGTCGCCGCCGGTCGCCGCCAGTGTCGCGGCGGTCTAGCAGTACCTGGGGACACTCGAGGCGGTTCAGACGAGCGGCGCGGCGGCGGCTGCCGCCACTTGCCGCCGCCACAACCACCCATGTTTCCGACACAACAAAACTTTCGCTTCACTCCTCATGTCGTGTATTTATGGTTATGTTATCAATAAATGAATGTCATTGCGTTCATAATAAGAAGACTTTCATTATTTTCCCAAAATAATATGTTTTTCTATTTTACAATAAATTATTTTATTCGTGCAAATCACCAAGAAATAAATTTATTATGAGATGTCTTGTGCGCAAATTGTGCATTTTATGATTCTGGATTAGAGAAACTCACCGAAAGTACATGTATTTTGGTTACGAAGTGACAGAGATCTATTTTTGTTTACTATCTGGCTTTAAAATTTATCTGAAGGTAAGTTTAATCGACTGTTAAATTACAAGTCCCATTAAAGATTTCGTAATAAAAGTTGGTCAACATTGTACAGCGCCCTCTAGAAATAAATCAAAATCGAGGGGAGGGGGCGAAGCCCGAAAGATACACACGAGCGGCAGTTGCCCCCAGTCCCGAGTGACGATCAGTCCGTGTTTCTGTTTGTTCTCGCCATTTCTAACCATCGTGTGACAATGGATCCTTCTGGGTTTGATAATGAGCTATTTATTGAAACGGTGAAAAATCGACCGATGTGTCCAATATTTTCTCTCCCTGTCACGGTATAAATGTTTATAAGCCAAATATGCCACAGTAACTTGTTTCACTCTCGACCTCTCCATGGTTGACAGAATACTGAGCCTTAATGCATTCAACAATGGTGGGGAGAACATTTCCACGAACTGCCGCCGCCGTGCCGCCGCCAACTACCGCTCGTGTGAACTGAACGGCGACGGCCGCCGCCGCGACACCGCTGCGGCGCCGCGGCGGCAACAACCGCTCGTGTGAACCGAGCCTAAATATCTTGGTTATTAGTTAAAAAATTCTTGTTCTCTTGTTCTAAAATGTTTTGTTTAGATAGGGGACATGGGAGAGGTACTCTGATATAATTCAAGCAAAGGAAATAAATTTCAGTTAAGAGGCAAATAAATTATTTTATGATTTTGTAATTTAATGCTAATGTACTTTTCTTTTTTATTTGAATCAGTTTTAAATTTTCATGTTTGTAAATTGAGAAGTAATTATTCTTATCAAAGAGCAATAAAGAGCATTACAATAATATTATACGACTATCGATGTATTCGACAGTACACGGTCCCGCCGTGGGTACCGTCGCACTGGTGGCGACATGTGGGACAGTCGTGCGTGCCCTGGGCCAAGGCTCCGACCCTCGCAACGACGCACGTTTCGACACCAACGTCTGCCCAAAAATGTAACCGTGAAATCCACTCTCGCTTTCAACACCTGCAGAAGGGCTGATCAAATTGCAAACTGCGCTGTTGTCACACTTCCTCTTTGTAATGACCACTTTTACTTAGCGTTTTCATCTTACTATGATAATTTAAGCATAATAATACTCAATGTTTTAAGGGAAATAAATAATGTAGACATAAATAAATATGTCCATCATTAGGTAGGCCCAATCTCCTCAATACTTCTCGCAGATTCAGTTTTTTCCCTACCAATTATTGATTATAGAAATTAAACTGTTTTGTAAACATGACTGAAGGTAAACCGTTTTTAATGCGTCGTTAGTTATATCCATCTAAAAAAAGTCTAAAAGTGTGATAGCTCGAGATGAGGGAGTACGAAAAACTATAACTATCCTATCATGCTACTGTTTTTTTATTCAGATTGCACACTATTGTGGTTTTATGGCTGATTGTAAAACACGTTTAGAGCACGTTATGCGGCAGGTTTATGACGTTAAGGATATTCAGGAGACGAGTTTGATAGTTTTTATAGTACAATTACAACCGGTAGCAATAACCAAGAAGAAAACATTCCACTGGTCAGTTTTTGTCGTAAGAGATCACTGATCTCAATGTTATTAGTCACGGATCAAAGCCACCTTCTTAACGTTCTCTAAAATTACTTAATGCTACCGTGCTTCGCTACGGACAAATAGAGTCAATAATTATAACAAACTTAAGTATTTAATTAATTTTAGTCCCTACCATTGGTGTATTATTGTAAGTTCATCCTTTTTCTCCTTCAAACCCCCTATTTCTGTAGGAATAGATAGCATAATATGGGGGCTTTCTTTAATCCTTAGTTATTACCATATCCAAGATTACAAAATGAGATATGCTTAAAGTGGCGTTCTAAATAACATCAACGAAATTCTCATAGTGGTTGTAAAAATTTACTTTTGGTTTAGTTCTCCATGATAAATTAATTAGAACGAACTTTTGAAGGACTATAGGACGTCACCCCATGGACAATTATAAATACAAAGGAAATTATGAAAAATCTATGCATTATTCTCTCATAACTTAAATTATGATCTGTCCAGTGATTACGGAGAGCGTCACTTTCCAATTGTGTATTCATTTACAGGATAATTGATTGAATAAAATGTTATTACAAGAACACCTTTCTAACTACCACAAAAATCATTGTATACGACATGGCAATGCTCTATTTATTCTCGTTTTCATCATCGATGACTCTCAATACGTAGTCGAAAATGAGAGAACTTAGCCTGGAAGCGACTTGTAGTCTGAAAGACAGGAAAGTGAAACCAGTAACCAGTAGTGGTTTACCGCGGCGAGTGGTGGTAGTGGCGATGCGGCGCGGGGTCAGTGGCCAGCTGATCACAGATAACAGCTGATATGGACATCGCACCTACCTCTGCGCGACACGAGCGGTTTCACTGCGTGTCCCCATAGATCATGGCGACACTTGGTTACGCGTGGTTTTAGTCTAGGATATTATATAACTCATTGTTCATTTACAGAGGGAGTTTTGCCATGTGAGATTTATACTCCGTCTCACAAGGACCAGGTGCGTTAGGACTTCAAGAGAACTATACCATAATTTATTTAGGTGAATTGAGAAATTACACAACGTACGAACTCAACCAGGCCGATTGGTGGTTGGAACCCGAAACTCATTTAATGTAAGTTACAAGCTTTACTGATGCCTTCTGTGCGGCACAATGTGGGGATTGTCTCTGTTACACTAAAATGATTTCTTTAATGTAGGCTACAAAAGTTTCTTAATCATGAAGTTAAATAAATTGCTTTTGGCATCAATGTAAGCAAAACTTTTGAAATCAGATTTTTTGTGAGCCACTTTTCCTTTTAACACGGGGACCCCGATATTCCAGGCCTCTTGGTAAATGTGTTTTTTTTACTATTAGTCACTTTAATCATCGCAATTATTTGCCTCATTTGGTATTTGTCAGCCATCTTCAACTCTGTAAAGGCTACATAGTCATTGATTTTGACAAACTTTTTTTTCTAAAAGAAGTAATAACAAGAATTTATTCATTGCGGTCCGTGAGACCTAGATATTGACAGTACTATGGGCCTATAAACCTCTCTTTTCAAGAGTAAACCTATCATAAAATCTTGAGTATAATTATCTTGACCACACACAATGTGATTAAAATGACTAAAACTTAAACAAATCCCTCACACACCGTCTCGTCTGATTAAAAGGGATTAAAGATACTGGGTAGTGGAATTTAATTTTCGTGTAAAAAGAACCTTATCTGGAAACTTTACTAACCCTAAATTATAACCGTGGTTTTATAATAATAAAATGTTTAAGTTAGGTTCAACACCAGTGTTTTTTTTATTTTTTATATTTAATGAAAATTATAAAGAAATGGAGACGTTAAATGAGGCCACAGAATATATCATGTCTATGGTGAGGCCGCGCAATCTCCACTCGAGTAGTCTTCGCACTCACAGAGGCGAACCTGCTGTCTCTCATGAAATTAACTCCTCTTTGGAGAAGGATGCTTAAGGTTAGACATTTAACTATTTTTATAGTCTATGACCTGTAAAAATCCAAACACAATACCACGAAATTAATGATTTAGACTGAAGAAATATGAATTAACAAAGTTTGTAGAACAAGAAATCACAAATCAAACGGCACCATTCTACTACAAGGGCTCGGGAAAGTTAATTGACTGCCTTGGTTAGTTTCTAAAACTTGATTTAAACACTCTTAAACCTCTCAGTCCAACATTAAATAGTTCAAAAGAGTGACCTTTTAACGAGTAGGGAATTGCAGAGAAAATACCGTTCACCTGGACAGTTATGACTCTATTAATAGGTGGCTGAAGGCAGGTTGTTCGTTGTTAGATCATTGGTCGCGCCGCGCGGCCGGTCGATTGTTGCGACGTTGCGAGTAAGAAGTGGAGGTTAGAAAACATAAAACCAGACGGTCGGGTGTGGACATTTTCTATGATGTCATAGTATCATAGTTTAAGTGTAAACATTGGTGATTTACATAATTTGTAAAATAAGTTCGATTAAACTATTATAACATAAATATTTTAAGGTACATTTATTTCAAATAACTCATAATTAATTATGCCATTTAAAGTTTATTGGATTTGAAACTTATGTAAGAAAGAAGAATCTAATTCCAACGATCTTCCAGAGACACTAGCCTCAAACAAATTTAAAATTTCACTGGGTAAACTATTTCCTATATTAATGCAGAAATTATATTTATACATAAAAATATTAAATTTGAAACTTGATAAACAAAAAGCAAATTTAGGTTGCTTATAAAACTGCGTAAACATAGTAAAATTACTTCTAAAAATTAAATAAAAGTTCCAAATTGACATATTCACAATTACACAATTAGTGTGTAATACACAGTTATTCATTCGCTCTAGTTTTTCACACACATAAAAAATACATTTTTTGTATTTTAGCTCGTGCAGCTCTTATCTTATACTTGCGGTTTGTGTAATTTGTTAAATTGCGACATTGCAGTAGAATTTAAACTTAATCAGTCCGGCCCGAACCCATTAAAAAAGTATAGACAACTCAGAATAAAGTAATGCAATCATAACTTGCTTTAGGCCTTTACAATGGCAGCAGTAACACTAGTAATATCCGATGATTTGTGTCTTCGTCATTATTTAACCACAGGCCATGGGTCTACATTAATGCTACGTATCTTCTTCTGGTCTTTTATCCAGTGCCAGAGAATAAAGGAATTACGATTTTTTATATGAGATGAAGCGAAAGAAGCGTCAAATGTAACATGCCTGATTTTACACGTTGCCGGTAACTTATTATGTATCATAAAGAATCTGTTCCGATTGTTGTTAACTGAGTACCGATAAGTTTTATTTTTTATTATATTAGTTACATATTTTTGTGAAATTTTTTAGAACTCGAGACAGACGTATTATTTGGTGCCTTGATCGAAATTCGTAAACTCGATCCTAGACTACTTTCTATAGTTCTTTCGGTGTATTGAAAATTAGCTAGGCAGGTAGAATTTTTGAGACTTAATCGTTCTCCTAGATTAAGTCGGTTTAGTACACTCTATGAAATTCCTCGTTAAGTTAAAACATTGTTTAAGTCCTATAGACGAATTTTATTTTGAAATTCTATAACGGGGCTAAATAGGTTCTCATCTAACATGTAAATAAAACACAGAACGTGCAAGAGATGTTGATCGCGGGTCGCTGCCACGAGTATAATGCCACGGTGCGTCTGAGGAGATTCATCATCTCGGGCGTTGGCGGTCAAGACCGGTCATTTTCCACTCGGAAGCTGTCGCTGCGTCAGGTTAATCGGCGATACTTGACTGCCTCAGCCATAAGTCGTTCAGGAAATTTAAGTGCCGTGTATTGAAAAGACTTCCTGAGATAACCCGGACAAAAATATTTTAGAGACGAAGTGGGATAAATTACACGTTTAGTTATTAGGAAATTTTAAAAAGTATTCGGGTCAGAACCTGTAAATACTATTTTATGTGTTAATTTTAAAATGGTATTAACACAGACTTTAAAATCTTATCATTATCAAGACGTAATTTTACGAAGAGAGGAATTAAAAAAAAAAAAAAAAAAAAAAAAAAAAAACATCACTAACCAAGATCCTGTCCTAAACGGATTGTTTGAATCCTTGAAATGTTATTATTCTTTTTGTATTCTAGTGGCATTAATTTATTTTAATAATGCACAAAGATGATGAATTTTGACGTTTTTTTCCTTAAAGAAAAATCAGATTTTCTTGTAATTGATATACTATGAATAAAGACAGTACTCCCATACAGTGTAACGGACAAGAGTTCATGTACCACGTCACAGCTTATTACGAATGACTATCATTACAAAACATTTGAAGACAAATGAATCATTGAACGTGTTTGTCAAAAGTTTACATTATAACAATTTTTCCACAACCAAAAATCATATAATAATTGTGTTATCGTTTTGTTAGTAGTAAATACAGACTAAGCAGGAAGTAGACAAAATATCCAAATAATAAATATTTAACATCTAGATCAAATTCACAACGAACATAGCTGGAAGCTACTCTTAGGCCGAAGTTGTTGTGCATTGTCTTTGATTATATTGTTCCCCGACCCACTAGCACTGACCGATTTAAAAGTGAATGTGAGCAAACCTGAACCCCAGGCGAGATTTGGCAAGGAAAGTGTAAAACAAAAAAGTAAAATAAACAAGTAATTAACTTGTTATTAATTACCTTACAAAAGTTTTATTTTTCCCTCGTTAGTAAAATTACTACAAGCAATGGCATAACTCAAAGCATTACATTAAACCTGAAAGTACATCATGATCGACCATAAACTAAGTGTTAGTATATGCAATATCATTATTAGATGTCTAGCTCGCTGATGTAACATATTCAAAGTAGTTGGATGTGACCAGGGTCAGAAGGAGGAACCTCATCAATATGGAGCAAAGGTTAACTATGGAGTACCGCAGGGCTCTGTTCCACACTCTATTCTTATACTAACATTATTATAACGGCTCATTCAAGGATATGCAAATATTATCTCCTTTAAATTTCATAATCCACGTATTCTATACCTGGAATACGTTGTAAAGAGGCTGTAACTGACCAGTTTTATCAAAATTAGCATTAAAAAGGAATCATTAGAAAATATAACACTAGAAAATAAGTTAAATATAAGCTTTCAATGAATGAAGTTATTTTCATTTTCATTTAAAGAAGTAACTGATTATCCATAGAAAAAAATTGTTTTCTTTCCTGCAGATTTCGTCCCCTTTTGTCTCTATGTTATCAATATAAAATGAATGACACGCAAATCCGACGTAATGGAATTCCATATCCCCTATTCAGCTAAAAAACCTAAAATGGATTTTATGTTTTCTTTTTTAATAGGCCTAAAAACATAACAAATTCTATTTGAATGTATCCCGATTGTCATACCAAATGATACGTAAAAATACTAAAGCAATTTAACTATGTATCTACGATAGCATTCTAAAATATATATTTCATTAAATTTTCATCTCAAGTTTTAGCAAATTTCTGTAATACACTTTATATTAGTTCAACATTAAAATCATTTCAAATAACCTATTATTTTATAAATCTTAATTTTTTTTAAGATGTTGTACCACATTGACAAATTTTTAATAAGGATTTCAAACCATACTTAGTTAGAATTGCACACATGCAATGAATTGTTTTACAGTTCATTAAAATGGTTCTTAAATAAAGAATGTAAATTAGGTCAAACACTGTAAATCTATAACAAAGACCACACTTCAAAGCCAGAACAACATCTTGGGAAAATTAAAGCACCTGATGACGTAAATGTTCGTTTCTAGTTTTATCGCTTTTGGAAATACTGAGACCTTTTTAGAAAATAATTCAACTACAAAGAATTTTTTTTCGTTTCTTTTTATTATTTTGATGTTTACAAACAATCTTCTTAGAATATTTTAATAATTTTTGTTTCCGGGTTAGCCAAGTTCTCCAAAAGCTAGACTGATCCTATATCTTACATTAATCAAATACTTGTTACATTCTTAAGCAATCTAATACGAAAAATATTTTCATATTGTTATAGACGTGTTTTTTACTAGACATCCTATGGTAGGGGACCATTATTCATATATAATACTTCCCTACTGATAATCAATCATGTATATGAAGCGTGTCGGTCCACATACCTGTCGTGGAGCTATACTCGCCGATGTACCTCTTGGTCAAATATCGCACAGTCACGGCTGAAACAAACATGCATTTCAGAACTGACATGAAAACAAAGACATAGTAGAAGACATAGATTATTGGTAAATAATTTAGTACATTAGTTTGACTGAAAGATTCATGTAACTCAGAAACATGATTATTTATCTATTCTAAATGGGAAATTATTCGATAGCAATAATTTTAATTCACAGTCATATTTATTTCATTTGGGAATTTACATTAATCAGAAGTCATTTATACAATTTTGAACCGTCCCAAATTCATCCTTAGCATTAGTTTTTCACTAATTCAGTTTTACTTATCATTAGGTAATATTTTCCAAATTTGTTTTCTCTGTGTTTATATTTGTTGGTTCGTTCTTGTTTCTCTCTCTCTTTTTTCTAGACGTATTCTTAATTTAATGATTGATTACAGAAATAAAATTTAAATACTTAGTAAATATCCGCGTAAATAGTTTGAAACTTGAATGTTTCAATCTTACATTCGTTTCTGGTACTCTTAGTTGAGTGAAATGTAAATTATACTTAAATTACTGTGTAAACAAGATGTAAAAAAATATATGTCACTTTAAAAGTCTAAATGGTTTTATATTTTATTTTCCTGATTGAAATTTTCCAATTCTTGTTCTTTAGGTGGAGTTGTAATCGTTTCAGAAAGCTAGTCTATGACTCTCAGGCCATTTATCAGAAACTGTATATCGAATAGCCGTTGGAAAACTCGATTTTTATATGTTACCAAAGAAGTAAGATGTTAACAATATTATAATTTTACAAATCACTTTCCTTGTAAAGGACCCTAATGTAATCCTATTAATACATTAATTTGTATTTTACAGCAGATGTATGAATGTTCATTGACGCGTGGTATTTTCAGTCAAAAATATAACTTCTTGTAAAGAGAAATCTGTTTGCAAGTTGAAATAAATAATCCGTATCAGATCGGCTTACTGAATCTTCGAGCATATTAAAATCAATCAAGTAGGATTATCGTTAAATGGTGCGAGTGTAAGATGAAAGCAGCCCGACAGCTTGGAGCATGGCCAATGTACACGTGTATCCCATACTGATTACGTTTGTAACGATTTTAAAGAGGAATCTATTCGTTATCCGCTTGTCACGTGATCATTTTACCGTCGGAGGGAGGGTGCAGTGGTAGTGGATGGGCGCCCATGTGTCAATGCCAGCTCTGATTATCTGTGCGCAGGTGCGGGATGACAGTGAAAGTAACATTGAACTTCCTCCGCAACCGGTCACCGGGGAGTCGCTCAAAAACATCCCGCAGTGGAACAGTTTGTTTAATGACTCTGGTTTTTACATGACATTTGCAGGTTGATCAATTGCATTTTCTATAACCACTGTGACCATAAACTATCTTCTATTGCCCCTAAACACCTATCTCTGGATGGTTTAAAGCACAGATCGAAGACATGGTGTACTTGTTAAGTGTTACCTTAACAATCCTAGTAAAAATTCCTCTCAAAATCGATTTCGGGTTCGAAACCCCATCATCAATTGCGAACCAGATTAACTAATTAAAACTTTTCATCCGGCGAACTTCGTTACAACGTTAAACAACTTTTACATTTAAAATATAGAAAATGACGATAAAACACCTATTTACCCTGAGAACTATAGTTCTACTTGATACCTAAAAAAAGTGTTGCCTCACTTAAAAAAAAAAAAAAAAAAAAAAAAAAAAAATGCTAGGTTTGTTAAGGTAAGATAGCCTAACAACACATTATTCAAACAACCTAGAGTCAAGATGAATCGTACACTTTTTAACCTCAACACTTGTAAAACTATATTTTAATGTACAATTACAAATGTATGCTGAGTTATTTATTTCTAAATATAGGCTACAAACAAATTTAAACGATGATACGGTTATGCCGAGTTTTTTCTCTCTAAAATACGTAAATATAGGCTACTAAAAATAATTCAATACTATAATAAGAGGAGTGTCTGGTAGCTTGTAGCGACAAAGCTTGTAGCGATGTATTTACGTTTTAATTCAAAATGTAGCGTTTAGATTATGTTCAAAATTTGGATTTAAGAGTATTTATGCCCAAAACAAGTTTTGAAACAGCTTCTACCCAATAAAAGTCGTTTTAATCTAGACTCTGGAGGGATCCTTTAAAACACTTTATTTGCAAAGTTTCATTAAAATTTGATAATTTATAACAAATCTTTGAGAAACATCAGTGAATCATGAAAACGCCATTTTAATTTAGACTCATCAGCTCCCATATATTTTTTATGTTTTTCTATGTATCATTTCTTTGGATAATTTTAATAAGATTCTTCAGTGTCCTTTGTACTTAAACTTAACCTACCTTCAATTCCCGAGACATATCGTTCTACGTATGGTTTTTCATGTTTTTATCTTTATACTAAGGCATGACTTTTAATAATAATAATGAGATTTATTCCGCTAACCGTGTTTTACAATGTATGGGAATTTTCATTAAAGCCTTTTAACATCTATACTGAGTTTTGTTAGTACGAAAAATTATTATTTCATTTATAAGTATTTCAAGAACTAATTATAGTATGCATGTATCTAGAAATGATTGGAGTATTTAGTTGTTGCAATGATTATCTGATTGTGTTATGTTGGTCAAACTGAAATTTAAAAAGTTTTAAACAAAATTTTCATAACGTTCCTTAAAAATCTGGCATCTCTCGTTGAAGCAAGCAGGTAGACAAATTGTAAGTAATTATATTTCCAAATATGTTTATTATTATTATTGTTCATGAGTAAAAATAAATTGTAATAATTCTGTAAAGATCTTTTTTTTATCTTATAGAATGGAAGTTGTAAAAAGACGTTTGAGTGTTAAAATATTAAATGAGTAAACTTTTACCAAGACTCCATCTAGTAGATTGCTTGTGAGAAATGTAAATCCTATACTATAATACGAGGAATGTCTGAAGGGATGTGTGTTCCACGATCTCGAAATCTAGCTGTCAGATTTTGCTTAAACTTTGCAATTAAAAGTGTATTGGCCCAAAAATAAGTTTAGAAAAGGCCTCCATCCCAGGAAAAATCGAATTTCGTCAGAATTTAAGTTTAAAAATCGTAATTTTTAACATTGGTCTTATGGGTTGCTATTTTGGTAACGAAATAACAACGAAAGGTATACAAAAATAAAGGAACATTAATATTAAGCAGACTTTTTGAAACAGCTGTTAACTGTGAAGAGGTATAGTTGGTTGTTGGGGGAAATTTAATAGCTCTAATGACACTATATCAAAACTGAATTAAAACCAACGAGCAAGGCTCGGTTAACCTGGTACTTAAAATTAACTAACAAATAATTATAATACTTTTACTTGGTAGTAAACAAAAACTTTGATTTACAGACCTGTTTCGAGGTTTCACTATACTGAAACTGATGCTGAGATGTCCAGGGTTCGAATACCTTAAAGTAAGATCATTCCATATTTTGAGGTGTTGGTTATCATTATAATACTGACATAGTATAAAATTAATAAATGTGATGTATTCATTGAGATGTGTTAATTTAATTGAGGATCCAGAACCAAGGAAGTCCATATAGGCTAATCACGGGAAAACTCCCTACATAATTGCACAATTAATAATAAAACCTTTTAGTACAACTTGCTCAAGAATTGGCCATAATTGAGTATAGATTTAAGCTTGGCGGAGATTCTCAAGAACCCATGTGGCTTGAATGCGATGACGATAATGTGAGGACAATGTCGCGCAGGCAATTTGAAGAATTGCTAGCAAACAGGGGCTCAAAAGGCTCCTGTCTCACCCCCTATTTGTTATTTTATTCTAGAATCCAGTAAGCATGTGAAGGTTATGAAGGGATGTGCGACGGGATACTCGAGCCCACTCGGGTTACAAAAGAAAAAGGATAGAAACAACTCAATTTTGTCATGAAAATGTTTTTAAATTTTCAAAAAAGAAACTAATTAATGCATAAATTTTTTATGCTTTTAAGAAAAATCTAATTCCGAAAAATACTCCTTTAGAGATAAGATGTTTTATGGACTCAGTTGGAAATTTTCTGATTGCACATCTCTGTTTGTATTATTTCTTTTAAAACTGTGTTCTTACCTTAATTAAAGCCCCGGTGGTCTTTATAATTGCTAATGCTGTTTGTAATGTACTTTGTTTTTATTGTTAAATATTTTTTTATGAACTTGACATGTGATTTTCACATTGTATTTTTAGTTTAAGAACTCTGCTTTGAAATTGTAATGATAATATTAATTGCTAAGATTGTAAATTTGTTTTGAACAAAGTTAAGTAGTACGTGTAAATTTTGAACTTGAAATAAAGTCTTACAATTTATAGTTATAAAAAAAAAAAAAAAAAAAAAAAAAAAAAAAAAAAAAAACATCTGGCATCTCTCGTTGAAGCAAGCAGGTAGACAAATTACCTGTTTCGAGGTTTCACTATACTGAAACTGATGCTGAGATGTCCAGCATCTACAAAGCTATAAAACAAAGAGTTATAGAATTATTTTAAAATTGTTTCAGATTTAATTAAAAGAGTTAAATATTTTCATTTAGGAAGAATGTATTATTTTATTGTGAAAGTATGCAGGGAATTAAATCAGCAAACGGTACAACAAAATTAGAAATGAAAATTGAAGTCCAATAAAAGTTGAGTTGTTAAATAAGTTAGAAATGCGTGTGTAAGGAATGTATATGTAAGTATATGTATATATATGTATATGTGTATGTATATGTGTATGTAAGGAATCGGAATGAAAGTTGTTTGCAAGTTATGAATGGGAATTAATGCGATTTTGAATGTTGTATGTTTGAATCGGCGCCGAGAATGTTGTTGAATGAGATGAACGCGAAGGTATGTTGTTAGGATAAGGCACAAAAAAAATCTTCATTAACACTTTAACTACACAAATACACTTATTACACCACAATCACACGCAAAACACGCCACCACTAAATATACGAACACACGCATGCAAATCTCGAAAGCGACTGAGCTAGACTGATGGGGAATTCCGTACCCAAACTGGACAAAGGCCGGAAACCCTTTCTATCTAGAAGAGATCAAGAAAATTCCTCGAATGCCGAACTGACGTCCCGTTTGCTCTTTTAAAATCCTCGTGCAGTAAACTGAATAACTTGTAAATATATGTTGAGAATGATATACTTTCTATATGTTGCTTATGTAAAATATGTTGTAAAAATTTAACTATGTATCTATTATGTGAAATAAAGATGTTTTGAATTTGAATTTGAATTTGATATTTTATATATAGTTTTAAGGATAATTAATTAATTAAGGTGAGAAATGTAATGTACTTTGAAGTTTATTGCCAACCGAGATACAAAAATAATTTTCCGTAAGAAATGCGGGAGATATTTCTATACTGAGTTTTGTTAGTACGAAAAATTATTATTTCATTTATAAGTATTTCAAGAACTAATTATAGTATGCATGTATCTAGAAATGATTGGAGTATTTAGTTGTTGCAATGATTATCTGATTGTGTTATGTTGGCCAAACTGAAATTTAAAAAGTTTTAAACAAAATTTTCATAAAGTTCACAATTAATTAATTAAGGTAAGAAATGTAATGTACTTTGAAGTTTATTGCCAACCGAGATACAAAAATAATTTTCCGTAAGAAATGCGGGAGATATTTCTATACTGAGTTTTGTTAGTACGAAAAATTATTATTTCATTTATAAGTATTTCAAGAACTAATTATAGTATGCATGTATCTAGAAATGATTGGAGTATTTAGTTGTTGCAATGATTATCTGATTGTGTTATGTTGGCCAAACTGAAATTTAAAAAGTTTTAAACAAAATTTTCATAACGTTCCTTAAAAATCTGGCATCTCTCGTTGAAGCAAGCAGGTAGACAAATTGTAAGTAATTATATTTCCAAATATGTTTATTATTATTATTGTTCATTAGTAAAAATAAATTGTAATAATTCTGTAAAGATCTTTTTTTTTATCTTATAGAATGGAAGTTGTAAAAAGACGTTTGAGTGTTAAAATATTAAATGAGTAAACTTTTACCAAGACTCCATCTAGTAGATTGCTTGTGAGAAATGTAAATTAAAATTAATTAACAAATAATTATAATACTTTTACTTGGTAGTAAACAAAAACTTTGATTTACAGACCTGTTTCGAGGTTTCACTATACTGAAACTGATGCTGAGATGTCCAGGGTTCGAATACCTTAAAGTAAGATCATTCCATATTTTGAGGTGTTGGTTATCATTATAATACTGACATAGTATAAAATTAATAAATGTGATGTATTCATTGAGATGTGTTAATTTAATTGAGGATCCAGGACCAAGGAAGTCCATATAGGCTAATCACGGGAAAACTCCCTACATAATTGCACAATTAATAATAAAACCTTTTAGTACAACTTGCTCAAGAATTGGCCATAATTGAGTATAGATTTAAGCTTGGCGGAGATTCTCAAGAACCCATGTGGCTTGAATGCGATGACGATAATGTGAGGACAATGTCGCGCAGGCAATTTGAAGAATTGCTAGCAAACAGGGGCTCAAAAGGCTCCTGTCTCACCCCCTATTTGTTATTTTATTCTAGAATCCAGTAAGCATGTGAAGGTTATGAAGGGATGTGCGACGGGATACTCGAGCCCACTCGGGTTACAAAAGAAAAAGGATAGAAACAACTCAATTTTGTCATGAAAATGTTTTTAAATTTTCAAAAAAGAAACTAATTAATGCATAAATTTTTTATGCTTTTAAGAAAAATCTAATTCCGAAAAATACTCCTTTAGAGATAAGATGTTTTATGGACTCAGTTGGAAATTTTCTGATTGCACATCTCTGTTTTTTATTATTTCTTTTAAAACTGTGTTCTTACCTTAATTAAAGCCCCGGTGGTCTTTATAATTGCTAATGCTGTTTGTAATGTACTTTGTTTTTATTGTTAAATATTTTTTTATGAACTTGACATGTGATTTTCACATTGTATTTTTAGTTTAAGAACTCTGCTTTGAAATTGTAATGATAATATTAATTGCTAAGATTGTAAATTTGTTTTGAACAAAGTTAAGTAGTACGTGTAAATTTTGAACTTGAAATAAAGTCTTACAATTTATAGTTATATAAAAAATAAAAAAAAATAAAAATAAAAAAAAAACCATCTGGCATCTCTCGTTGAAGCAAGCAGGTAGACAAATTACCTGTTTCGAGGTTTCACTATACTGAAACTGATGCTGAGATGTCCAGCATCTACAAAGCTATAAAACAAAGAGTTATAGAATTATTTTAAAATTGTTTCAGATTTAATTAAAAGAGTTAAATATTTTCATTTAGGAAGAATGTATTATTTTATTGTGAAAGTATGCAGGGAATTAAATCAGCAAACGGTACAACAAAATTAGAAATGAAAATTGAAGTCCAATAAAAGTTGAGTTGTTAAATAAGTTAGAAATGCGTGTGTAAGGAATGTATATGTAAGTATATGTATATATATGTATATGTGTATGTATATGTGTATGTAAGGAATCGGAATGAAAGTTGTTTGCAAGTTATGAATGGGAATTAATGCGATTTTGAATGTTGTATGTTTGAATCGGCGCCGAGAATGTTGTTGAATGAGATGAACGCGAAGGTATGTTGTTAGGATAAGGCACAAAAAAAATCTTCATTAACACTTTCACTACACAAATACACTTATTACACCACAATCACACGCAAAACACGCCACCACTAAATATACGAACACACGCATGCAAATCTCGAAAGCGACTGAGCTAGACTGATGGGGAATTCCGTACCCAAACTGGACAAAGGCCGGAAACCCTTTCTAGATAAATATTAGAAAGGGTAATTAAGCTTTTATATCTTGATCTCTTCTACATAGAAGAGATCAAGAAAATTCCTCGAATGCCGAACTGACGTCCCGTTTGCTCTTTTAAAATCCTTGTGCAGTAAACTGAATAACTTGTAAATATATGTTGAGAATGATATACTTTCTATATGTTGCTTATGTAAAATATGTTGTAAAAATTTAACTATGTATCTATTATGTGAAATAAAGATGTTTTGAATTTGAATTTGAATTTGATATTTTATATATAGTTTTAAGGATAATTAATTAATTAAGGTGAGAAATGTAATGTACTTTGAAGTTTATTGCCAACCGAGATACAAAAATAATTTTCCGTAAGAAATGCGGGAGATATTTCTATACTGAGTTTTGTTAGTACGAAAAATTATTATTTCATTTATAAGTATTTCAAGAACTAATTATAGTATGCATGTATCTAAAAATGATTGGAGTATTTAGTTGTTGCAATGATTATCTGATTGTGTTATGTTGGCCAAACTGAAATTTAAAAAGTTTTAAACAAAATTTTCATAACGTTCCTTAAAAATCTGGCATCTCTCGTTGAAGCAAGCAGGTAGACAAATTGTAAGTAATTATATTTCCAAATATGTTTATTATTATTATTGTTCATTAGTAAAAATAAATTTGTAATAATTCTGTAAAGATCTTTTTTTTTTATCTTATAGAATGGAAGTTGTAAAAAGACGTTTGAGTGTTAAAATATTAAATGAGTAAACTTTTACCAAGACTCCATCTAGTAGATTGCTTGTGAGAAATGTAAATTAAAATTAATTAACAAATAATTATAATACTTTTACTTGGTAGTAAACAAAAACTTTGATTTACAGACCTGTTTCGAGGTTTCACTATACTGAAACTGATGCTGAGATGTCCAGGGTTCGAATACCTTAAAGTAAGATCATTCCATATTTTGAGGTGTTGGTTATCATTATAATACTGACATAGTATAAAATTAATAAATGTGATGTATTCATTGAGATGTGTTAATTTAATTGAGGATCCAGAACCAAGGAAGTCCATATAGGCTAATCACGGGAAAACTCCCTACATAATTGCACAATTAATAATAAAACCTTTTAGTACAACTTGCTCAAGAATTGGCCATAATTGAGTATAGATTTAAGCTTGGCGGAGATTCTCAAGAACCCATGTGGCTTGAATGCGATAACGATAATGTGAGGACAATGTCGCGCAGGCAATTTGAAGAATTGCTAGCAAACAGGGGCTCAAAAGGCTCCTGTCTCACCCCCTATTTGTTATTTTATTCTAGAATCCAGTAAGCATGTGAAGGTTATGAAGGGATGTGCGACGGGATACTCGAGCCCACTCGGGTTACAAAAGAAAAAGGATAGAAACAACTCAATTTTGTCATGAAAATGTTTTTAAATTTTCAAAAAAGAAACTAATTAATGCACAAATTTTTTATGCTTTTAAGAAAAATCTAATTCCGAAAAATACTCCTTTAGAGATAAGATGTTTTATGGACTCAGTTGGAAATTTTCTGATTGCACATCTCTGTTTGTATTATTTCTTTTAAAACTGTGTTCTTACCTTAATTAAAGCCCCGGTGGTCTTTATAATTGCTAATGCTGTTTGTAATGTACTTTGTTTTTATTGTTAAATATTTTTTTATGAACTTGACATGTGATTTTCACATTGTATTTTTAGTTTAAGAACTCTGCTTTGAAATTGTAATGATAATATTAATTGCTAAGATTGTAAATTTGTTTTGAACAAAGTTAAGTAGTACGTGTAAATTTTGAACTTGAAATAAAGTCTTACAATTTATAGTTATAAAAAAAAAAAAAAAAAAAAAAAAAAAAAAAAAAAAAAAAAAAAAAAAAAACATCTGGCATCTCTCGTTGAAGCAAGCAGGTAGACAAATTACCTGTTTCGAGGTTTCACTATACTGAAACTGATGCTGAGATGTCCAGCATCTACAAAGCTATAAAACAAAGAGTTATAGAATTATTTTAAAATTGTTTCAGATTTAATTAAAAGAGTTAAATATTTTCATTTAGGAAGAATGTATTATTTTATTGTGAAAGTATGCAGGGAATTAAATCAGCAAACGGTACAACAAAATTAGAAATGAAAATTGAAGTCCAATAAAAAGTTGAGTTGTTAAATAAGTTAGAAATGCGTGTGTAAGGAATGTATATGTAAGTATATGTATATATATGTATATGTGTATGTATATGTGTATGTAAGGAATCGGAATGAAAGTTGTTTGCAAGTTATGAATGGGAATTAATGCGATTTTGAATGTTGTATGTTTGAATCGGCGCCGAGAATGTTGTTGAATGAGATGAACGCGAAGGTATGTTGTTAGGATAAGGCACAAAAAAAATCTTCATTAACACTTTCACTACACAAATACACTTATTACACCACAATCACACGCAAAACACGCCACCACTAAATACACGAACACACGCATGCAAATCTCGAAAGCGACTGAGCTAGACTGATGGGGAATTCCGTAGCCAAACTGGACAAAGGCCGGAAACCCTTTCTATCTAGAAGAGATCAAGAAAATTCCTCGAATGCCGAATTGACGTCCCGTTTGCTCTTTTAAAATCCTTGCGCAGTAAACTGAATAACTTGTAAATATATGTTGAGAATGATATTTTATATATAGTTTTAAGGATAATTAATTAATTAAGGTGAGAAATGTAATGTACTTTGAAGTTTATTGCCAACCGAGATACAAAAATAATTTTCCTTAAGAAATGCGGGAGATATTTCTATACTGAGTTTTGTTAGTACGAAAAATTATTATTTCATTTATAAGTATTTCAAGAACTAATTATAGTATGCATGTATCTAGAAATGATTGCAGTATTTGAACACAAAAAATCAACAAACATTCCTAGCGATCAATTACCGGCCATATGAATTTACATCCTGACAGGTTAGCAACGAACAAACAAAAGTTCGGAAGAACTTTGTTTGGCGAAATGTTCGACCAGTGCAGACGCGGCTTTATGTGGTAGTGTTATTTGATTTATACATATTTAATAAGCGATCCTTTTTTTGGCCAAGGATCTCCTACTGCAGTTCTCAACCGATTTTAATGATTTTTGTGTCATTGGATGGATCTCGACGTGTGAAGTTATTTCTAAAATATTCGTAAATTGTTTAACATGTATTAAAACGGAAGAGCCCTACAAACCCTTGAAGTTATTTATTTTCCCGTTTGATTAATAATGGTTGAAAATTAAAAGCTTTTAAATTTTCAAGTTTAACATTATAACGAGTAAACATAGTACAACATCGAGGGGACCAGAGAGGTTATGTTAAACAATGGATGATACACTGGTTAATTAACTGCTATACAAGAGTGCAAAAATTAAAAAGTATCAAACTACATTGCTTGATCTCGAGCAACGTTTACACTAGTTTTTGTAACAGCTTTTAACTGCGAAAAGGTGTATTTGGTTGTTGAAGTAAACTTAATAGCCTGTTTACCATGATACTACAGTATAATAACTGTGAATTTAAACGAACGAGGAAGACTAAAGTCAACCCGTTAAGATCACAGATAATTCCCTCAAAATCATTGATAACCGCTTCCATTTTAAGATTAATCATGAAAGGATGAAAATTTAAGTTTATAAAGCGTATGCCACAGTGATGACATGAACTTCGATAATCATAGGCCCACCTAAATTTAGAAAACTCTAAAGATACGTCGAAACAGAAATTAGGTTAATGTGTCTGCTTCTCCCTAAAAGTCTAGGCTGATGATTTGCTATTTGTTAACAAGTCTAGAAAGTCATCGATTTTAATTCCTCCCACCGAAGTCATAAAATGACCATTAAAACCAAATATCACCAGACAGGATATTCAGGAACATTAAGAAACACTGCCCCCAGTTCAAAATCATAAATGAGTTAAGAACTTTACGAATAAGATGAAAGCTTATTTAAGTTTAATTTAATTTACCTTTTGCATTATTTATATTATTTGTTAAGTGATGTATATACATTAGGGATTTCCATAACTAGCAGAGCATTTTTAGTTATGGAGTTTATTATCTTTATTTCTTTATGTCATCAATGAATGTGTCAGCTGATTGTATTCCAAATTTCAGTTAGTAATTTGCATGTTTCACATTTTGTGGGTTCTTAGCATGTGATTTTGTAAAATTTTTATTTTTATTTGTTTATCATTTTGATTGTGTTTTCTCAGCAACCTCAATTTTTAGTTCACTGAGTAGTTCTAAGAACTTATATATTTTCCATATTTACTAAAATAATAATAATAATCCAATAATAATAATAATAATAATAATAATTTTTATTCCTCCGAAAAAAGTTTTACATTGCACCAGAATTTACGAAAGACATTTTAAGTTTTTGCACTTATTTAAAATTTGCAAATTTTCATTTAATTACAATTTCATTTACTAGTTTTTTCTAGACTTTTCTTTATTTTTAACTTATTTGATATTTTTATTCTTCCTTCTTAATTCGTTCTTCATGACTATATTTTAATGTGTAATTTTTTTACAGTCCACAGTTTTTTTACTTTATTTTTAACTCTTCCTTCCTTAAACCCTTCCATGTCTCCATTCACGTCATTGGTTTTGCTCTTCAAAATGTCTTTAAATATGTTGGACCTCTCAAGTGGATACCGGGAACAAAAAAGACAAGGACGCAAGAGTGTGTTTCGATATTGTGTTATGTTACTACATGTTTTCTAATCAATGTGCAATATTTCCGTGTTTTTATGAATAAAATAAAATATGCTCTAGATTATATTACTTACTGAAATAAATTAGTCTTGGTTACAAAAAAGTTATCCTAGGTCCACCGAATCAATTTATTAAATGCAATCTTAAAATATTTGTCATGAAGTCCATCAAACTGTAGCCTACTAAAATTTTAAGTATGAACTTTTATTTGCTATTTTTATTATTATCAAACCTTTAACGGGTGTAAACATAAAGATTTATTTTTTAAAAGTCGTCGAGGAGAGTAACTGACAAACGCCACACAATTGCATCATAACCTGGCGACTCGCCAGTTGTCGCCAGTGGCGAGCCCTAATCAGGCTCTCAGCCATGCATCACTGCAGCCATCAATTATCCCCGGCTGTCATCACAGTGGTTGTGGTTGCGATGGTTGCGACGACGCTTGCGCCCCGCCGCGCCGTGTTGCGGCAATTGCGCAGACTACGGGACAATGTCTGAAAAACCTGCCGCCACTTAGCGTTGCGCCACATCACTTGACACCTACAGATTACAACTGTCACATTAGGATGGATTACTCACGCTCCAATAAGAGGCAATGGCTCGCCTCGCTTCGATCCACTTACACTTTTTTTATCAAAAGCTTTCAAATTGGATTAAGTTTTGTCGTTTAGGGAAGTCAAATAATAGCGTATTAATGTAATTTATCTCTAAAAAAAAGATAGTATTATCAGTACGGTAATTGTTGTTATAGTATGTTCATACAATAATAAACAAGAAAATTAACTCAAAGCGCTTTATAAAACAATTTAGGTTCCATAACAATGTATGCTTATTAAATAAGAATTTTAATGGAAAGGGAGTTCGTAGTCAGAGCGAGATTCTTCCAGACTAGTGTTATGCATTACACGTTGTTTGTGTTAAAAGTCCTTGAATGATTTTTGCCTATTTATTACATTTGTAAATAAATATAAATCAAATTTTTAACACATTTTCTAACATCAAATATTTCTTAAGCACACATTCCGTGATACCCTACTTCCTCATTAGTTCTGTGCACAAGGAGTCTAAATGATTTTTTGATATTTTCATCAAATATAAGGTCTTTTAAATCACACGAGTGATTTTTGTGAAGAACACAGTCTCGTCCACCCGAGCTATATAATAACTGTTAAATGTTACTACACGATCTATTGTTATTCCATTGTGATTGATTCTTGATATCTGACACTAAATGAGCGAGCGAGTGGTCAGCACAGTGACTGACACATTGACCTTGCACCTGGACTACGTAATGTCAGTGTCAATAATACGTGACGGTAGCGCCGCGACCTGCTGACTACAACGCACCCCGCACACTCGCCGCGCCGGGCCGCTGATAACGACGCTGCGGTATTTACAAACAACCGCCAGTCCGCTGCTGAAGTGCCAAACAACTTGGTGAATCGCTTATTCATTGCCGCCAAGAGTCGCATTCCAAACTAATTGACTACCTTTAATTATTTAATTAATTAAATCATAAATACTTCTCGGCATTAGGGTTTTTTTTCTTGCTGAACAGAAAATGAACTACTTAAATTAAAATATGTCATTTAGTTTATATTTATTTCCTTTGATATGGGCTCTTATTAACCACTAAGCATTAAATACTTACTACCTGTTTAAAATTGCAATTAATTTTGATCATTAACCTAAATATATAAATTTGGGTTCTTATTTATGGCGTGTATCACCCAAACAATACAACCGTAATAAAATCAGTGTATAACGTACACTATTATTTACCTCACACTCTAGTTTTTTGAGGTGTTTGAAAAATATATACATGTTGAGAATTTATTTACAAGCCATCTACTAAAGATATTACGTAAAAAGTGATTTTGTACTCAATGTGACAACTTATTTTATTTTTTAAGCAAAAAATGTCCCTACTTAATACTAGGCACCCCATTTCAGTTTGCGGTGGTTCAACAATAAATAAATGCAAAATTTATAGTGATGGCGGAAGGATATAATTTATAAAAAAAGGTCATTTGGGCTGGTTAACAACACTCAGCTTTTCCGGTCAGATTAAAAGATACTTTAAATCCAATTAGCAACAATATTGCATGAGGAACGAAAGTTTATAGCCTATATAACCATTATTCAGAAATGATATACTGTCAAAATGATTTCGGTTTTGAGTATGATTCCGTACTTTATTATACATATTTCCTTCGATAATATACTTAATTAGGCAGCGAGGTAGAACTTGATACTTGGTAGAATTTTCATCTGTTACGATTAAGCCAGAAATCATGAATTGAGTCAGGTTATGATATCAATCTTATTGCCTCATTTAATGTTCCTAACTGCGTTTAACGCCTTTTAAGGTCTTAATGATGAAAATTAATTGCTCATTCACAGATCACAACCGGTAAAATGTTGCGTGCATAAGTCGTTGAATAGTCATCTCCAGAAAAGCAAATAATAATTGATGTGGAAATACACTTCACGGAACATGACTTCAATATTGAAATACGAAGTAGCATGTGCAAATATACGCTATTCATCGTCCACCAGAAAGCTTCCCTTTCTCTACGCAAAGCGTCACGATATGTTTGTTATGTTGAGTATATGTTGACACCTGAGACACAAATGTTTACTGTGTAGTAGTGTAGTACCTGTGTGCTTCGCTTTTATTATTTGATTGCAATATTATTTATTCATAATTATTTGTCTCCTGGATTCATATATCAGACGATACAAATTAAGGTTACAATACCTTAACATGAAAATATCAATCCAACTAGTTTAGTGATTACTAGTTTACTCGTTTCGAGAATAATGTCCCTTTGTCAAATGTTCTAAGATATCGGAGTTAGATCCATTGGTGATCATCTTGTCGTCGCGTCAAGTAGTTAAAATAACACATATACACATAGCACAAAAGTACGAAACATTAAAAATAGCGTGACCAGCCAAAGACATGTTCCAACTCAATTTTCTGACTAAGAGTCAGAACGTGTCTTTGGCCGGCCAAGCTATTTTTAATTCTCCGTCTAAATATTTTATGAATCTTTCGTTCTTTTGTGTTCTGTTTAAATGTGTTATTTTTACTACTTGACAACGACAACTCATTTTAGTTCAGGATATCGTGAGTGTCATATATCCAAACACGCAGTAAATTGTTAACTAACGATATGGACATGACACTGAACAATATTGTACAAGTAAAATTCAAGCTACAACGATTGTCATAAGTACATGAAATATTTTATAAGTTTTAAAATTTTGATTTGTAATTTATAACTGTTATAATCATTTCTCTCACTAAATTTAATCGCTATTCATTTAAATCGATTATCCTCATAACATATACGATATCATTTAATATTTCATTTTTAAAATTATTTAAGTATTTATTCAATATTTTGTTTACATTTTGATCGTAAAGGCTTTTTTTCATTTTTGAGGGGATGAAAATACTATAGCCTACAATTACATGCTATTTTGTGGCACAGAAGTAAGGTCACAACCACCGAATATGACGCAGTCGAGAAGACCGGAAATGTGATATCCGTATTACAAGGTAGGCGGCGTCACCGGAAGTGGGATACCAACACCGACACAACTGACACCGACACCGGACTCGCCGGACACAGGGCTCCCAGCCTACCCACGCCAAAATGGACCACATACTGGTAAGTCGGTGGTCACGGATGACGTTTATGTTCTTTGAACTACAATCAACATGAAATACGCACCTTCAAAGGACTATGAGCAATTACTTGGTTTGAATAGAAAATTGTTTTATATAATGACAAGATATGATTGGCTATGCACTTCCTAGTAAACTTATAATTTTGCATGTCCATTTATTTTTAAGTTATTAAAAAACTGCTTATTTGAGCAATGTACTGTAATGAGCACCATGTGAAATTCTTATTTTATATTTTGGAAACAATAATATATCGTCGTATTTAGTTTACAGTCATAGAGCACTAAGTGAACGTAATGCTTTATACCAGGGAGAGTAACCCCTCAAATCAATGGAATCTCAAGAAACCATCTGGATATGAACCATTTACCTCGTTGTTACAATAATATTACTCTAATCCTTACCCCTCCAAAGATGTTATTATTATTTTAAACTACTTTCTGCTATTAATAGCTACATTTTCATAAACAATGGACCCTAAAATGTTTTTAAATATCCGATAATCTTATTTATCTATAATATATTTACAGTACTTCTTAAGAATAGAGCAACCATAATTACAACCATCCCATGAGCTCAATTACAAATTTACCTACTTTAGGCCCTAATCATTATTACAATATTTACATGTTAAACTTGCATCACAACTGACACTTGAACTTTTTCGCTAATATAATTTTAGTATTTTTTAATAATTAACAAATTTGCGTCAACTTCGAAGGGGGCGTGGGGGCAGAGCGCCCTCGAGCCATAGACGAGCGTTGCTCTGTACTCAGCAACCACAGAATTACTGTCCATCCGGTTAGGGAAGGAACCTGAGGGATTAGGAGACCCTACGCACTCACTCACATCCCCAGGTACATGACTCACGCACAGTGGGGTCTAGTAGGGAATTTCTTAAAATAATTACTTTAACCTATGAAAGTGGTTTATTTGTAATCTCCATTTAATTTAAAGGATAATGGCACGACGTTATTAAGATAAAATTTACGGAAAATAAGTCGTATTCAATTAAAACCAAAGATTAAAGAGTAATAACTGATTGTCTATACTCTATATTCTCACATTTTACTTCTGATTACAAATATAACACTTAAATTTAGGTGTGCACTGCCAGAGTGTGCGTGCGTCAGTCAAGGGTCCACTTATCTCTCAAATTCCTTCCCCAAGCGGATCAACATTATTTATTTATTTATTTATTCTGTGTTGAAGCTTGTCTGTACTGTTTCTAAATAGATTTATACTAAAAGTTTTATTACAGCAGAAACTTATATTTTATCTAATCACAAAGAAGTAATACATACTCCTCTGTGATCTAACATTAAAATAAAAAAAAAATTCAATTATTTGTACTAATTGCTACAGTACTTAATTATTTTATTAAAAAGTATCACACTGCGTTCACACTTAAAACAAATTTTCTTAAGAGAGTATATTGGCGTACTACGCAGAGTCTCTACGCTAAAATGGGGACAATGATTAAAATATAGTTGGGAAAGTGCTGTGTTCGTAATAAGAAATACGAATACATAAGAAAATCTTTTGTCACTTGCTCTATCAATATTTCTGTTGCTTGTAGCCCTTTGTTGTTGCTGGACGTCTTAACCGGTAGGAAGAAGATACACGATTTAAGCTGTCGACACCTAACTAAGTGGCTCATGTACTTAATTCCATTTTAAAACCGACCTTAACCATCAGAATTTGTAGTATTATGTAGCCTAAGTTAATGATCTAACCTTAACTTCACTGTTAAATGGCGTCAACTAAAGGGTCTACATGTTCCAGATTTTGGTGCTCTTTGTCTTCGTACTATCTGAAACTTTAACTGTACAACCTTTAAGTGTACGAAATGAAGAAAACATCGCAATCGAAGAAGTTGATAAATTACTGAGATCATTGCGTAAAAGACAGGCTGAAGACTTTGTGCCCCCAGGTGACTTGGGAGGTCAAGAAACCCCTGACGTGGAAACCATCAGCAACAGAACCAGGACACCGATGAGACCATGGGATACGAGGAGAGGTCGACGAAGGCAGAAACCCAACGGCCATCCTGGATGTTACCGGAGAGACAAACACTACAGGAGACCCACGAATGAGACCGGAGAGGCTTCCCTGAGCAGCAGTCTTGTAGGGGACTCTGGGCTTGATACGTCACCTCACCACGGGAGAGGCCACCGAAGACAAAGAAAAGATAAGTGTGCAGAAGATAGTCAGCCGTCAACTACAGTTCCGCCGGGTGAAAACTGAGTTGTTATTATTACTTAACAAATCATGGGTTGTGAATTAACTATGGTTATTGGTAGCAATGTCACTTATCATAAATTGACTTAAGTATTGCAGTATAATTTAATCCCAAAAGCATAATTGAATCAGCAGCAGCAAATCTTTAGATTTAACACATTACGTAAAATGGATCATCAACTTAATTTACAAAATATATATTTGAAAGTAAGATATCGTTGGTGTTTTACTAAAAAAGTATAAAAAGTAAATATTTCGAATTTTGCTTTCTTAAATAAGTGAAAGGGTTTAGAAAAACATTTCAAATAGTTCAATCGTATTGTAAATTTGCTCTTCAATGAAAATTTTACATGAAAAATATTAAAATTTGAAGAACTGATTCTTACAACCCTACAAAACTTAAATTGTTTAAACATAGTTTATACAGCTATTGCTACAATTGCTCAGTTTTTTAAGAGTGTTATTAAAATTAAAATGATATACCGGATGTCCACAAAGTCTTGCCCCAATTCCAGCTTTGCTGTATGGACATCATTATATCAACATGCATCTTACATATCCTGTTTTCAAGTGAATTTATTTTAGTTTTCCCCTCCTTAGTTTGTTAATACCTGAGCTCAGCTGATTGACCACAATGCACTTTACGTGTAATGCACTACAAAAACAAATCGTGATGGCCTGACTAAATTGCTACCTCATTCACGACACTTGACCTCTCTTGATTTCCTTATGAAGGGCAAAGATTTTCTTTTATTCTTCCCCAGTTCCGAATTCAGAAGCTCTTGGCGGGTTTACACGCAACGATAATGAACGACGAAACTGCAACGACAAAAGTCGGTACGTTTTGTCGGATATCGTTCGTTTACACGTAACGATTAAACGTAACGATTTGTCTGAACGATATGATGGTGCATGCACACGTTCCGTTTTTCCGTACGAGTCAGTCGGTGTTTTCCTCTCATTATTTGTCCTCTATCAGGAACTCCCGAGAGGCTTGACGCAGGTGTGACATTTATTTCTCTGTTCCTTCTTATAAACTAAAAAAAAACCTGGTAAGCAACAAAACTTAAACAACAAATGGAACTTACACAGTAATCACTCAAAATCAGAGACGAGATATGAGACGAAGATGACAAAACTGCGGTCGAGACAGGTGTATCCGTGTGTGCCAACTTGCCAGGCTCCGACTTGCCACGGGATTATTGCAATTTTCCACAAACCATCCGATCTGGCTCCAACTCAGTCGTCCAAGTCGTTAAGAGAGAGAGAGAGAGAGAGAGAGAGAGAGAGAGAATAATAAATGCAGTGACATCCATTACTCATAAAATGTTAACTAAAATAAAAATTGTTGTTAATAATAATTAAAAAAAAACTAGTACAAAAAGTCGTTGATTTACAGGTAACTCAGGCGTAAAATGGAAGTGTATTGATTTGTACCTAGCTATTTAAAATCTTAAGAAGTCACTTATTTAAACTGGATATAAACGCAATATTACCACCAATAGTTTTCATACTGTTTGGTTTCTTTATCATTGTAAGACTTTTGGACACATTGTATTTTTAGATATTGTTAATGGCGGTTTTAACTCACATTAACTATTATCCATTTCCTCGCACAATTTTGTTTTAGTTTAATACAAATAGTTATGTGTCAATGTACTAAACACATTGTCTCAAGGGAACCCAATTATTGAGTTCAAGGCAACTTTACACATTTAGATACCTCAAGACTGAAAGTGTTTTCAGCTGCCTGAGTGACAAGTGAGTGACGCGAGAATTTGACTTTGCTAAAGAGCAAACATAGTTGGTATGAGGGCAAAGGCAGCTTATCCACCATTGGAGTTAGATATGGTGTTCAAGTCTTTGGTAAGTTAGTAAACTAAATAACATTTATTCAAAATTATACGTATCATAAATAAGTGTATTGCATGAACTCATTAACAATCTACATATAAAATCAGCCCATACCATATAAGAAAAACAATTAGTAATTAAAAGTGTTTTTTTTTCTAAGGGTTAAAGTCAAAATTATTCTTCCCAGTCCAATCAGCCTTGATTATAGGTATACTGAACCATTATTCTATACTCTAAAATGATACAAATCGTATGCTCAATGATCTCATAAATGGCCCTAATTTTCTCCTATTTTGAAAATAACCTAGTGCTGGTATAAATATATTCATATAGTCTATAATAGAATTATTTTTTATGCAGAAATTAATAACATTTTACAATGCTCTTATGGAGTTAAAAACCAAAACAAACGGGCAAAGTGTCAACCAAGTTGTAAATTGTTTTTTTTTTCGTACTTTTATCACTAAATCGCATGACAAATTATTGATTATGATTTTAGAGATAAAGTAAAGTAAAAAAGGAAAAAGTAGCAATTTAATATTATTTGACCTGCTTATCATCAAAACACAGTGTACATGCTGTCACTGACATTATTACTACAAAAGAATTGTTACTTTACCGAGCAAATGCTTATTCTCCCATCTACTTTTTAGAATAAAACCATAACAATAAAAATTATTAATTCCTCTAAAAAAATAATAATAAATTTTTAAAAATACTTGAACATGTACAGAGTGTGAAGACTCTTTCCCCTTTAACTTTTTTGTTTGATCAGATAAATGAAAATCTTTTGGGCAATAGTTGTAACTTAACACAAAGTATCTTTTAACATTATCAAACATTTTATGTCATGTCAGGGGGATGGCCCATCAGGAGACAGCAGATTTTTTTTAATGTAAGGAAAGGTTATGTAAATGAAATTAAAGGTCTCACTCAGCAAAAACAACACATCAAACTAAACTTCAAAAGGATGACCGAGATGGAAATGGTTGGCAAACAAATTTTCCATTAAAATCATGTTGGTAACATTTTAAACATACAATAACTTTATTAATACTCAACCTTTTGACGTCGGGTTTGTGGCTTATTATTCCAAATGCAAAGACGTTTAAAAGTATGTATAATTTGACCAAGGAACAAGAAAATTCAAGTAAAAGCTTTCATTGGATCATCTCTAAGAGGATGGTGTAATTAAAACTTCTTCAGCCTTCAATATTATTTTTAACGTCTCTGCATTTTTAGTAATAAGCCAAAAACCCGACATCAAAACGCATCAAGAAAGTTATTGCATATTCAAATTTTACCCATATGATTTTAATGGAAACTTTGCCTACTATTTCCGTCTCCATTTGAAGTCTAGTTTGGGGCATTGTATACTGCTAAGTGAGACCATTGATTTGATATACATATCAACCTATGTTTATGTTTAAGATTATCTTCTGACTTATGGAGGCCGTCCCTCTAACATTACTTAAAATTTTTGATAAAGTCAAAAGATACTTTGTGTTAATATACTATCATTCCCTGCAGGATATTTATTCATCTTAACTAACAAAAAATTTAAGGGGATGGTGAAAGTACTTTTTTACAAACTGTATAACAACGGTAAAGTGAAATAAATATAATTTTGTTGAATTTAGTGATTTACATATAGGAATTAAAATAATGATTACTTCCTTTGGGAAATTCCTTTTGACCATACAATGTAGGTAGTTCCCCTACTTATCAAGTGGTGGTATGCAAACACTATTGGGAGGTATGCCTAAATTTTTTTTTTAGCGCAATTTATTTAAATTTTATTTTACATTAAAACCTAGACCTTTAAAAAAGATGACTATTCTTACAGAACTTCAACTATTACTGTAAAGGTTAACAAGAACAGAAACGTGTTAAATAACTACCCTTTAAAAGATCTCTTCTCTTATTTGTCGTAAAATTATACTGAGGAGTTTGTTAACAGATATAGTTTAGTTGGCATCCAAATATTATTCTTTGCATAGGTGTTGACCCTCCTCGTCGGGCTAGTAGTCGCCCCTCCACCCGGGGCCCCCGGCAGTGACGGCCCTCCCCCCGCTCAGGGTGACCTCCAGGGGATGTTACATGGCAATCCAGGACCCGGAGGACACCCTGGCTTCGACTTTGGATCTCTGTCTGGTTCATTCGATGTGAATCAGCGACATCAGCAGCAACAACAACTACTACAAACACAGAAACTACAGCAATTTCCATCAGGACATTTTGCATCAGGTATTTCATTTGTATTTTTATTTTTGTCCGTTTCCAAAGCGAAAATTAATTTTTCTTAAGAAATTATGTTTAATTGTAATAAACGTTTCATTGGTCATTGAAGGTCATTTAAATGACATTTCATTGGAAAAACAAATATAATTTCACAAGAGACCGTGTCTTAGGTACTGAATTGAATTTTACAAGCATCTCTAGAGGCAGCTGTATTGACAATGACAACTCTTCAAAAATTAAATGGTTCATAAAACTATGAAAACTTGCATAATCACTTTTATCTTTATTTATCATTCACAAACAAAGGCAGATGGAACAAAACTTAAGAGTGTTTAATTAGATTATTTAATATAATATTTTCCTGCACTAGTTCACTTGTTAAAAGATCCCCATTATAGTTCACTGTTGGTAAAAATAAAATCTTGAAGAATCAGCAAGCCATTTAAATTCTTGTGATTAAAAAATGTTGAAAATACTAGGTTAGTTGAAAACGTTTAGAACGTTCGCAATTCACGCTCATGGCCAATTACCCGACACCGCGGCTGCAGTGGGCCAGTTCTAACCATTATGTAAACTAGAACCATTTTTTTTATTTTTGTACGATCACGTCTTCGTGTTACGATCCCAAATTGCGACCCCATTGAAACTCTCGCCAAATGAGAAGTCAAATGAGATGTTGGTGTCACCTGTTGTTGGTGATTACAAAAACCGACAATGAAGTAATTTTCAAACTATTTTATTAATCAAAAAAGTTATTTAATTTAAATTGTTTTAGTTTTTTATATTTTTTGTTTAAAAGGATTGTTCAACAAGTTAAAGCCATAGGAATCGGTTCGAAAATTAAGGTTTCATTGCAAACTTGATTAATTTGTACTGCATATGACTATTAGTCATACAGTTACAATACTAAGTACAGGGGTATCATTGATTTGCCTTATGTTCTACTCGCCATGTCGCACAGGTCCCACTTTGACATGGGCTTAAAAATGTTTAAAATTTCCTATGAATACTCATACTGTTCTATGAATGAGAATGTTAAACTTGTCTTGGTTGAAATAAATTTCTGATTTCTGTCTATTACCATGATTTTTTAGCACTAATAAATATTAATTTTCTCATATAACTACAATTGTACAATAATATTTCAAAGGAAGTAATGATGGATGCTTGACATTTCAGACCAGACACAGGACACACAACAAAAACGACCGGGCAGTCTACTAGTCCAGGAATTCTACCGGTTCCCTCACAGTGGGAGTATCAACCAGCAACCTCCGATGCTGCGAGGAACAACCGATGACAGCCAAGCTTTCCCCCAACCAAACCAAGCTTCCAGTCAAACGAGCCCAACTTCCACTCAACAGAATCAACCTTTTATTCAACCAAACCAAGCCTTTCTTCAACCTAACCCATTTTTTCTTCCACAGCAGCCAAATATAAATATTTTCCCGAGTGGATCACCCCAGCAAATGCCTTGGCCAGTAACACATGGCCAGCCACAGGATGTTGAGATGGGAGCAGTGCCGGGCTACGGGTACTCGGCTATCCCACCATTCGGCAGCTTCGTACCACAAACCGGGAGTTTGGGCTACTTACCCAATATGTACAACCCGGCTCCAATGGTAATGTCCCCCCAAGAGTTCACACCTTTCCCTGGGGTAGGGGCGCAAGGGACTCCACCAGTCTATCAGCCTCAAGCGTTGTATGGTGCAACGGCCCCACAAGGGTACGGAGTACCGATGCCTTCGATACAGGGGTACTCGCACTTCGCACCACCGCAGATGCCCAATATTGATACCCAAGCTTATATAACAAACCCAGCAACACCACTTCATAGCCAGACATCAACACCAGGCTTCATGCAGTTCGCACAAATGCAACCGACACCCGAGCAACTGCAATTCTTACAGGCACAACGAACACTGGCTCAATTGCAGTTCTTACAGTCACAGATTCCTCCCAATATTATGGCCCAGGGAGTTGCATACCCGAATCATGTTCTCTCGATGGTAAACCAGGGTCCACCTCAAGACAAAATGCAATTTATTCAAGCACAGATGCCCCATATTACCACTCAAGGACCCCATCTAAACCCTTCGCTGCATAACCAGGGATCGACACAAATGCCCAACCCTATCGCCCAAGGACAAACCTCGGTACCATCACGTCAAGGAAATTCGAGCAACCAGAAACTCAATCTGTCCCAAGATCAAAACAATGGAAAAGTTAATCCACTATGATATCTTTTAGCTATTAATTAAAATAATCTTAAACCTTTCTAATTCGGGTTTTATATATTTTGTCTTCTTGATTTATTTGACGTACTTTGTTGATTAATAATTGTCGTATCTGAATAATTAAAAACTGCAATACCTTTCATCATAAGCTTATGCAATAAGTGGCAATATGAATGACTTCATCTGATTTTGTAGTAATCGACCTAATGGTAAAAAAGTTTGCTTCTGATACCATGCACACTGCATGTGTGGGGTGGAACTAGTCCAAAAAAACTGTCTTTCACTTACTATGTACTGTACTATTAACATTATTTTCGGGTTGAGAAATAACTGTCTCAATATTCCAGATGGTGACTGCTCTACAGTTCTAGAACCTGAGCTTTCTATTATACCTATCATGCTGCATGACTAATTGGGCGGATGCTCGAACCGTAAAGTTTTCACCGCGATTCTGGGTACCAGCGAAAGTGTTCATTGAATGGTATACAAAGGTCTATTAAGTAAAGAATGTCGATGAAGCTGGTGTCTACTTAAGAACAAATCAAGTTTAAAAGGTAAAAAAAAATTAAATAAACGAAAGTTTTAAACAGTAAATTTAAATTTTAAACAACAAATAATGACTTTACAAATCAACTTTATGACCTTTACAAACTTTATGAACTTTATAAAACATTATTTTTCCATGAATATGACGTTAAAATGATCGAATGATCATGCGCCGGTCATATAATGCATGACAAATTTTTATTTTCAAATATACACTAAAATTATAGGTCATGGCTTATTATTAGTCTCAGTATTTCAGCTTATCGTGAAGAACAAATGGTTTAGTTGCCTTCGTTTTTAACTGTAGGTTTTATTTATTATTTTTGTTTTAACCAATATTTCAACTCAGCAACCCACAATGAAATCGGGTTGTACGAACCTTAATACTTATCTCTTTTGTTTAACAAGAAGGCAATAAAACTTCGGTATAAAATTTAATTGCGAAATTAATCATTTATACTCTTAAATATAACCTATTATTTTAATAATTTAATGAAAGTTCTTTAATGGACCCTAAAGCTACATTAAGTGTATCATACAGTTAACCAATAAGGTTAAATAGGTTGTGTAAATAGGTAAAATAGGTAGTGTAAATAAGGTTTTAACCATTCCCTTTACACTAGTTTGAATGTTTATGCTTAATAAGGACTAAACAATGGGTTGTAATAATCTTGGGAACTCGAACCAAGCCACTTGATTAACATTATTGCTGTGTGGTCGCCACACAAATTCTTCGCCGTATGCTATTTTTTAGTGTAGATGATTTACTTACATCCTATTAAGTGACTATAAGTGACTAAGCTATAAGACAAAGACACGTATGTCGCATTTAATCCAAGTAGGTTAGCCAGTGTGCTGGAATTACTTTCCCCTCAGTCCTGCTTGTACCATTAGTGAAAAACTATACCTATGTCAAAAGTATAATTCATTTTGTTAGGTTTTTATTGTTTAATTTTATATCCTTCGCCTACCATAGATGCACCTAATCAAACATTCATAAATTTTACCACAAAATATTAACCTACTTTTTTCGTATTAAAGCAAAAATCACCTTGTGGGTATTAACCTGATAAATTTGTAAGAAATTATGATCAAAAATGAAGTAAAACAACCGATCCCTCTTGAAGCATCGGGTGGTGAGGGGTGATGATTCACCGAGGGAGGAGTTGTCACCTCCACACGCTGCGCAACTTCACCACGCAACTTTACCACACTGTCGTGCGAAGACCCGGAAGCCATAATTTTTACAGCTCGAGCTGTAAAGCGTGGCCGACTTTCGCCCTTTGTGCGACGCGGCGCGGCGCGGCCGAGGCTGCAGCGATCACCGCTTTATGGCCTCACACCCGTCGCTCCCCTCGTATCATCGTAAACCCTTATCGACGCGCTTTGACCGCGCCGTGCGTCCGACACGCATTTGATTGTTTTGGGAAGCTCGGTTGGTTTATTGTCTTGTGTTACAAGTCGTAAATTTTCTTGAGGTTGGGTTTTTAATTGAAATGAATGTTATATCAGGATCTAAGAAAAATATTTTTAAGTTTCATTAAGATGCCGAAAAAATTATTAATGTCTGTTTGTGCGAAAATGAAGCAGTAGACCTATCAATATCGTATACTTCGCCACTAGTCCGGGAAGTGGCCATTCCCGATTCAAGTAGAGTCTCGGTTTCTCCTCGTACTTGAATTCGATCAACCACTGGGATACCACATCCGGACGAGTTACGAACAGTCTCCTACTTTTCATCATAACACCTTTAATAAATAACAGTTTGGGTAAAAATCAATATATTAGGCCCTATATACCATAACCTAGGAGGTACTACATTGTTGTTTTTATTTTGTTATTTTTTATAACAAAATAAAACATTGTTATTTTTTATCTTGTATTTGAACTGTGTTCAGCTGTTTAACACTAATAAAAATTGACTTCTACAAATATATATCATTAGAGGTTTGTTATTGTTTCATTTGTTTGCTAGAAACAATCAGAAGTTTGAAAAATTTATAATTGAATACTGTAGGAACAATAGCAGCGCTCGTGGTGTCAAATCTTGGAAGTTTCTTTTCCGGACTAGTCCGGAAAATCCTTTTTTCAGGATTTTTTACCAAACCCATCGGGAATCGACTAGATTCGATCACACCTGACTGTTCTCTAATCAATGGTTTATCGCGAGCGTAGGATGGAAAATACAATACATTATTTATAATGAAATACACGAGTATAAATATAAAGTACACGTGAAAATATAAATAATTGTTTTGTTCTTTTCGTGGTCATTCAGCTACTGTCTACATCTTACTATATAAATGATTTCTAATAACAGCTAATTGGTGGCTTTCGTTCCTCAAAGTCACCATAAGACATGAAAGACCAAGGTTTTTGATATTAGATGACCAAGTGTGCACACAAAAACTATTATTTACTGTACCAAGGGATGGTATAGAAAACGAAACTTAATACACATGTTGAGTCTAATATATGTAGTTAATTTTGTACAAAAACTCTAACATGAAACATCAAACCGTACTTGTATATCCGAACTAAATTGCTCGAATAGTTACACTAGTAGGTTTTTATTGTGCCAATGTTGATTATAATTAATTAATTTGTGTACCGTACTCAAATTTTAAGCTCAAAAAAGATGTTCACTTCATAACCATTCTATACAAAGTTTATTGTTATAGCAGGTACTACTATGTACAAGCATTTTTATACTATGTAGGACACCGATACTATCCAGGAATTTATGTTTGTATATTTATGATCGACCCGAGTTTTTCTGAAAACAATGTACCTTATATGGCCGCCTACCCCAAACCGTTAAACTATTAACGGTTAAATTAAACGTAGTTTAATGGTAAAATTATGGCGCTTAGCCTATGGTAAAATTTGGTTTAAACTCAGTTTAAATCTAAACTAACTTTGGGAAAGCGCCCCTTAGTAAAATATGAGTAAAATATATTCCATTTAAAGATATGCTTCGTTAAGGTGTTTTATTACGGTACTTTTGAGATTTTTTATTTATCAGGAAGGAAAAACCCTTATTTTTTATTTCACTGTTTATTTACATTCCCAATATACATTTTGACATTGGGAGTATTGGTATCACTATGGACTACGAAGTATAAAGGTCAATAATAATATGGTTCCGTTCGTGTTAATTGAATTAAAAATAGCAGTACTATGCTTCCTTAACAACCGAGCGTGCAAATCCTCACAAAGCTAAACCCCCAATCAAATGGCCTTGAACCAAGTGGTTTAAGGTGAAATATTCTATATTGCTATTGTTTTGATATTAATAATAATTGGGGGGATCGGTAATTGATTACGCGTGGTGGGAGCGCATAACGGCGAGCGGCGATGATTGATATGAAATGTCAAGAGCGGCGATGTGGGCCAAGGACTGACTGTAGGTGTCGATAACACTGCCAGCCACGGATGGCCAAACGCATTCATTTTAGTTTTGTTTTTAATTCGTTTTTCAAAGTTAACTGATGCATAGAGTAACTATTATATGATATTGACATCATAATACTAGTACTAGGCCAAATGCTGATAGTAATTTTTTAGGTACCCCGCACCCTATGTGTCGGTACCCCCATGCCCAACGTTGTTCCCCGTGGCAACCGTGCTCCCCATACCTATCTAACCCTTTTGCCACCGACACCCCTGGTGCTCCTTGTGCCCCCGCAACACCGCCGCCACGTGCCACAGTGCATCCTTATGCCTCCCCAGAGTACCCCCGCTACCCATGCCCCTGTCACCCCCGTAACCTCCATGCTTTCGTGCCCTCGTGCTCGCCGTTCCTCCCTGTGCTATGTTACCAATGCCTCTACCGTGCCCCTTATAACCCCCTGTCTCCAGTGTCACCGACACCCGTCATGCCCTTCATGACCCCATATCCCTCAACCCACTGTACTCCCCATGGTCCCGTGATGCCATCCCCGCCATCCCTTCCCGTATCTCCGTGCCCTCCTGTGCCCCAATTTCCCGCATGTCTCCCCCGCACCCCCATGCCTCCTTACCCTCCGTGCCACCGACGTCCCTCGTACTTTGATTGTAGTTTTTTTTTGTCTGTTCGTCAATGAAGTAGTACACTGATTGATAAATTTTTAGTTTTAGCACACTATCGTGAAACGCCCGTTAATCCACAAAGACGGGGAGCTTTTCATGTCCATGATAGAAAAGCTCCCCGTCTTTGTGGATTAACGGGCGTTTATTGTTTCCCTATGACCTACGTAAAGGAAAAAGCAGAGAATGGATAAAACCAAAACAAAATATTCCTCATACGGAGGTTATCCAATGTTAGTAGTTTACATATAATGATTCAGTCGAAAATAAACAAACACTCAACAAAACGATTCAATTCCTCAACTCTATCAACTAAATAGCCAATATAAAGCAGTAACGTAATAACTAAAAGACATTCACTGAGTAAAGACAATTAACCAGTATATCAACCTTGCCACGTCTACGCCAATTTTATTTTTTTTTATGTTGGATATACAATTATTCTACTCCTGTGTCCTTAATGACATGGATGGGGTCACGAAGATGAAATCTCCTGAGGATCCGTAATCCGTTCATAACTATTAGTGTTCTCCTTTTTTATGGTGCATTGCAAATTTTAAAAAGCTATAACTATGGGGTTATCTAACTGAAAATATCTGCTCAATAACCAACTGAGTTTAAGATAAAACACTGGAACATCTTCTTAATCATACGTGTAGATCTACAAATCTTCTTCCCATTAGAAGAAGATTTGTAGAAGATTTGAAGAAGAAGATTGAAGAAGATTTCTTTTTCCCATTACATTGGGACTTCAAGGTCCATTGTGGAGAAGAGCCCAGGTAACTTTTGGAAATTCTGGTATTTTTCCTTGCGTCCTTGGGCCTCAAAATGAGATATCAAACCATTGACTATGTACACTAACTGATCAAACGTTACCCTATTTATCTTCTAACTGGAGATATTTCGTGGGGACCGATTCGCTTACGGAATTATTTATATAGATTTCAAAGTTGATATACTATAGATCCTATTATAACCATTGGAGGTTGTCAGATAAAATAAGAAATTGTTTACAATCAAGTCCATTGTGTATTTCGTAGGCGTTTTAATTGCAAAATGATAAAATATTACTTACCATATTATATTTATCTTATTATGTCATTAATTTTGATGCCTAATGCGTTCACTCATTTCCTCCCTTGAACTCCTAGAGCCGTAGGAATAAAACACAAAATATGAACAGAAACCCTTACTGTAATTGTTAAATAATGTTTGTCAAAAGTTATGTTCAATATGAAAATCACAGTTTATTTTATAAAGCCCGGTAACCTTTCTTTTGGTACAACCTGCGTTTAAACGAACCAGTATAACGGTCATGATCATTATAATTAGCTTTGAAAAGGTTGTTTTTATATATGATTTCAGAAGCCAATTAAGTTTAAGGTATTGTAACAATAAACTATCATCAAGTATTTTAATCTAAACAAGTATAGTGCAATAGTTGAGAATATCAATCAGAATTTGTTCCGAACCATTAGTGTTGAACTGAACATTAGTTGTGGGAAAGTGCTAAGTGGAGGGTCGAGCCTAATTTGGCGCTAAACATAGTTAGTTGGGGTTAACACGAGTCTTCAATAAAGCCGACCAATCATTTTACAAAATTATACTAAACAGAGTAATTCCCCAGGTCTCACGCATCCAGTAAAAGTAAGAGAAACGAACTGGTGAACTTTCAATTAGTGGTTCACACGCACCCAACAGATGGATGCACCACTGCGTTAATGGTACACTTTTACTTGCAAAATCACTGTAAAACACGTTTTTCTGCATTATTTACTAATTTTAAAACTATTTGGGATTTTTTTTTGTACACATGCCACTATATTATAGATGTAATGTGGATAAAGAGGAATCAAATTTTTAGTTCATAAAATAAAAATAATAATAAAGTTTATTTTCCTAGAATCAATATTAACAATAGAATGAAATCTCCAAACATTTGCAACATGGTGTAACACATCTAAAAGAAAATAGTAGCTTATACGATATCAACTGAATATTAAATACTGTAGCTTACTTTTATATTACGTGTTAAGTCATCTTTTATAGTGTCCCAAAACTATCGTCCATTAACTTAAAGAGCTATTCATTGAAACAAAAAAAATCACGATGTAATATATCTAGTCTTAACCTTTCCCGTCTGTCTGTTTGTATGTGTTTTAATGATTATTAATTTTCTTTATTAATGGTCAAAGATATCAAATTGAAACTTAGTAAGGTGGTGTACGTTAGATACGTTTCAACTAAAACTTTTGAAAATATATATGAATTCTTGTTTTAAAATGGCGGATATTACAATTTTCAAAACTGTATTTAAAAAAATGGTAAAGTTTACAAAATTTCAATACATTGCAAAAAAGATGTAACAATAAACTATTTAACCAAATAACCATGAAAATTAAATTTTTCTTTAAGGGAAACACGCTTCATTTAAGTCAGTCATTGAAAAATAGCACCGTTAAGAAAAATATCATTTGTGAGGTTACTTGTTGTTTACTGTTGGTATTGTTGTTTAAATAAATTCAATTTAACGTTTTTGTAGTTTTATTGCGGTTTTTAAAACTTGATTTACCATTTTTTTTTTTTACTATTTAATTTTAAAAAATATAAATTAACGCCATGTTGAAAGGGGAAATGATATACTTTGAAATTTTCAGTTAAAATGTAACGTTCACCACCATGCCAAGTTTGATTTTTATATGCTCACGAGTAACAGAAAGACCATATCAACAGACACAATTTTAACGTTAAAAAAATCATTACATCTAATTCGAATACAGTATTAAAAAAGACTAATGCCCAGAATCCAAAATAAAAGAAATTTCGTTGAGCCCGGAGCCAGTGTCTGTGGTGAAAGAGGAACCTGATATATGGTGACGATCATGTTGACGGAAGATAACTGACCTGAGCCACACTAACGTAACCGCGCCAGACCGCACCTGACCGCGCTATCGCGGCCATCGCTAGACGGCCTAACCGCAGGATAACCGCAGCAATAAACACCCCCCCCCTCGACAAATAATCGTCAATCAACACGTTAGGGCCCTGTCTCGTGTCTACAGCCGTTGTACTTGTCTAATCATTTGGGCAGTGGCGAGGTTGATATCTTTCTTCGATACGATCGGTGACGATAGCACAAAATTACTTCATGACCCGTAAAAAGTTATATATGAATATAAAAGGCAGTGAGAATGCATTTTTCTTTTCTTTGTTAAGAACGAACTAAATTTTAACACATGTTAATTTAAATTTTGGATTTTAAATCCTCATAATTTATTCTTTTATTTTGACACTTTTGACGAACAAACGGCGTCAATGTTCCAAAAGCGAAACTGCAATATAAGCACTGTTTGAAGACTTCTTGAGTTGAACAGAGGATAAAAATACACAGACAGAATGAAGGATTTGATTTGCTAGGGAGAGTTGGTCGGTTTCAAGGATTCGAAACATCCAAGGCACAAAAAAGGAAAAGTCATTGATTCAATTGCAGTTTAACTTTTGTTATGATCTGTTTTTCCTAATCCTTACTGACAACCATCATGGAACATGTAGCTGGCCAAATAATTCAGTTGTGCCTAGTTTGAAAAATCTTGCTCTTCTCAACAAAACTTAAACTAATAAAACATTTATAAATTTAAGTTTTATTACATCAGTTTTTTTACGATAGGTTCAACAGGGTATTATTCAAACATGGGTATTTCGGCCAGTTCATGTAATTTTTGACCAAAACTTTAAAAACACTTTAATATTTAAAGTACCTTTTAATAATCTGTGTTGGTTTCCTTATTTCGTTCATGTAAAATTCTCTAACATTAGCAATTTTTAGTTAAAATTAAATTACTCAAATAACCATAGTAATGAAAAAAAAATCAAGGGTGTGCAAACTGTAAAAGTCATATAGAAAGGGATCCAATCCAATTTAGGTCAGTGAAAGTTTACTAGTCACTGTGAATTAACACGGAAAAAATAGTATCTGAAGAAGAACAGAACTTGATATATTGTATAACTAGCGGCTCGACTCATCCAGCCGGTCAGACGACTGATCAACATACAACTCGAACGTGCGTTCATGGCTTCATATTAAATTATACTCACTGAAATGGATCTTAACTACTCCATAATTAATAAGATTATGGAATGTTTCTCTTTTAAAATTTCAAAATGAATATAAATATTTACAAGGTACAGGAATTTCTTTCTCTAATGTAAATTTATTTAATTTCTTGCATATATAAATTAATTAACTTATTTGATTTTATCGGAAACGTTTTGACAAATGCAGCTGATTGTAAGAAATATTTTATTACATGAGCTATCATCTAATTTTAGTAGAAGTGTATTTTGAAGAACCATTCATATCAATTTTATATTTTCATTGCCGTTTAAACCGTACCGCTAGCGGTTCTTTTATAGTCCGACCTCAAACGCTAAGCGTCGAAACCCATATTTCCTCTCTACCTCGACACACTCAAGATTTGTTACAAGTTAAAAATGTCTTCACTTCCACTGTGTGTGTTAGAAAACGTTTATTTTCATGCTTTTAAAAGAGCTTTACTATAATTTGACTAATAACATCTAAAAAGTAGTAAATTCATTCTCTCTCTCGTTAATGTTTGTATGAAATATTCCCTAAGTTTAGTATTAGAATTTTACGGAAATATTTTTTCATAAATATTTAATTTATACGGAAAGGAAAATCTTTAACTGTAAATTATAAAATCGGCATGCTAATTCTATTAAAATATATGAAATATACAATACATAAAGTGGAAATTCTGGTAGCGTGGACGTTCCTTATACACTTAATGGACGACAGTAATTAGCATAAATTTTTAACGTCGTATATTAACTAATTTCATCATTTCGTAATCAAGCCTCGGTGAAATTCCACTCCATCGAAAGAGAAATTGAACACCGCGTGGTCCAAAACCGCCAAAACTGGTGGCTCAACAAGTGGCTCTGACGAATCGGTGGTGGAATTAATGCGTGTGAAAACATGTCAAAACCCAACATTTAACTGGCCAAAATATGCTAAATATGCTGCCGGTATGCATAATCCATTTCCTTCTTTGTGCAAGATTTTGGAAAAATGTTGTCCCTGTTTGATGAAAATACTCCTATGGATATCACCATTATTAAAATAGGGCAATAATGTTGCGGCGAGACATAAAAGGACATGTATTTTAATGTCCTGCCGAAAAATAACTGTTGCTAACTCATTAAAGTAATATTATCTTGATCTTAAAAAATATATTAAAATTGTAATTATTAATCAATTATAATATCTAATTATAATTGACGATTAAACCTAATATTGAACAGGAAAACTCAAAAAGGCAGTAAATTGATTGATGTCCTGTATTTAATTAAGCAAGTAAAATCTAAGGTAATCAATAAGTTTGCAAGTGGTATTGCAATAGACCGACAGCTTTGGCATGTCCCTATGGCTTGAAAAGGTCCTTACTTTGGTAGTCGCCTTTAAAACTACAACTTAAGAACAACAATAATAAATTGCAGGAAATACTTCACATCACATATGCCTATCCCACACATAATATATAAATTATTATACAGTATATTTTATATTATTAATTTGGAGATTTTTTTTATGGAGGTGTTCTATTTTAAGATATGTTAAAATTACAATATCCATAGCAGCTAAATTTTCTTATAACTTATTTTTACTAAGAATTGTTATTTTAGCTTATATAATTCTTTATAATAAAACCCCCTCGTAAGATCATATTTAAATATTTTCTTTTTATTGTAATTAATTAGTTTGATTTATTTACTGAATAATGGCTCATCCCCACACACAGGATGTCCTATGTGGGGACTAATTTCCATGTACTTATGTAATATACTTGTGTAATATATTTAATTTAAATCAAAACAATTGGAAATTTAATTATAAAAATAGTGTTTACGAAAATAAACGTTTCTTTTTAGAATATATTGCAAAAAATGCAGTCTTTCTGTCATAAACTACAAAATGCACCATTTAATTAGCGGTTTAGCTTGCCAAAATTTAGCCAAATGTTTTCTTCTTATTCTGAATAAAATAATGACTATAAGAGTACGTTTGATGAATCTAATGATTAGTGACCTGAAACACCTACGCACTCTTTGTGTACATATTTGTTAATATGCTTAAGGATACGTATGATGATGAATCTGATGGTTAGTGTAGCTTGTTAAAAACAAATACCAAATGATTCAACAGTTTCCGTCATTACAAAGAGTTAAGTGTTATCCTTATATCAAGTGATCTCTATAATTTTCATAAGTAAAATCTACAAGAGAAGAACAAAAATTTACAACAATCTTCAAAGCGTCATATTTATAACTTGGTTAACGAATTCGTTAGCTGAGGCAGCAGAAGAGGCGGCAGCCCCCTCCGTCGAGGTGGAGGTCAGTCACATCTCCGGAGAGGGCGATTGCCCCGCATTAGCAACTGTCCGATTAGGAAACCAATTGATTTGGAGCTGGGAGATGTAATCGCCGCAATTATTCCACCGATTCCATGGACCAATAAATCAACCGGTTATTACATATAATTAAAATGAGCACAAGGCGTCGGTCTTGACATGATTCTATTGGCCATTCGCGAGCTATAATGAGCGGGTAAACTGGCCTATGTAAATGCATCGACCGGGTTGGCGCCGGCCGCGACCGACAGCTTCCGGTACCGTTCGGCACACTTCGGCAATCTTCGGCGGCGCTCTGTTTCATCCACTTTCAAAGAGATTTGACTCTTGGGCAGCCTCTTTAGACTCAAAAGAAGATTTCCTTTGTATCCGTGATTTTATCCTATGAGATATGGCCATTTTAGGATTACCGCTTTCTCTCTTGTTTGAAGGAGTTGTGGGAGAGTGATAAAAAGTTTGATTGAATTGGAGTGGGTCAGTGCGTGAGTTTGACTATTGTGGTCTCATATGTAGTTGGAATATTTGGTTTCGGTATTTAGTTCCTTAAATATCGCCTATTTAACGTTTGACCTGTCATTTACTCTTTTTTATACTTCCTAATTGGTAGCTGGCCTTGTTATTTGAACTGTACATCAGTAACTTCTTACATAAATCAAAACATGAAACTAATAGAAAATATCAAATAAATGAAATAGAAGAATAAGACATTAAAACTTAATTTAAATTAAAGCTAAAAGTTATTTTAATTATTTAACAATTCACAACTATGTAGTATATAGTCATAATTTAAATAGAATTATACTTCTTCTTTACGGAATAAAACTAATCTAATTATTGAACCCACCATGAAGTATATTTTTGACCTAAATACACACAATAAGTTGTAAACAAACGAACTTATAAGACATTTCTTCAAGTACAATATGAACTAAATCGATATGCGTGCTTACAGTGATAAAATCTTTTATTGAAGGTGATTTCAAACATTGCAATTATAAATGCACTACCTTAAAGACTTAACTGATGTGCACTTAAAAAACACCCAAGAAGCTTTTTATTGATTCATTATAGAGTGATACACCTAAATAGTAGGCTCACTATACCATGTTAAGCATATTGATCCACTCATGTTGTTACATTTTTATTATCATTGGTTTTGAACCATTAGGAAATTTAAATTTAAAAGGTTAACGCGATGTTAAAATTCGTACAAAAATCATTTAATGTTAAGTTAAACCAAAGAGGCGTTAATTGGAACTAAGTAATTGAAAACTTTCAGTTAAGCCATTTAGGAGTAATTTATTTTCTTATTTAAAGATAACAAATACAATTAGTTAACTAATTCTTGAAATGAAAATATTCTAGTTGAAAGATTGTTTAACTAATTCCCAAATCAAAGAATATAAACTACAATATCCATAATTAGCTAAATTTTATTAAAATCTTATAAAATCGGGTCTTCGTTGTGACATAACAACGAGACGACCGATGGTACATGGTACAGCGGTGAACGGCACGCTCAATCAGTCATCGCGAGTATCGACATGGACGCTAACGGTCGACAGATTATTGTCATTAAGAGCGATCGAGACACGGGATAATAACTTTATACCGGAGACAATCGATCGAGCCTCAACACGTGTGCAATTACAAGTCGTTATAGTGAAATGGTCAGGGCCAGGCATGGTCAGGGCCGCGCAGTGCATCGTCGACAGATCGCGAAAATACTGCAGTGGTACGTCTAGAGTACCACAATTTGACATTTGGTCATGGTCTTAATTAAAATGAGGTTAAGAGCACGTCTGGAATGGACGAATTCTTAAATAAAATGTCACATGGGAAAAAAGATAAAACTGTTATTCAAGTAAAATGTTGAGACATTTTACTGATTAGTACTCCATTCATATAGTAATTTTAAAAAATACAGAAGGCAATTTAACCATATACTGGGCTGGGTAAACGCCTGGATTAAATCTAATGAGTCATGGCTTCCTTGGCCACAGTTAATTGAATCTTGGTTGTTTTAATTAAAATTTATTATAAATTTATTATATTTCACGGATTTTTTTCATGACCACATGATGGCCTATGGAAAAACATAAGTCTTGTAAATATTAAATATTGTGTTGCATAGGTTAATATGTACCGATTCTATACCTTGTATTAGAAGACTTGCTTGGTAGAGCACATTGTCGCAAACCCGACAATGTGCTATAATTTTTTTTTTTTTTTTTTTTTTTTGAGGGAGAGGCGGAAAAATGCATTACGCACACAGGTGGCCAGCCTGTAGTGTGGGGCTCCCCTAAAAAACGGGTTTACCCACTAAAAAACCTCCTCTACTCTTTAGGAATCTAACCTGGAATTGTTTATCACATTACGTCAGGCTAGGCCTAAATTTGGCTTACGCCCGTGGGGCTCGCTCCTTATCCAGCCGCTCGATCAAGGGATCTGGGCCACTTCGCGGTCCAGATCGGTTTTCTTTTCCAGGAGGATGCCCCGGACGAACTGTGACAAACAATCCCAGTTGCCCTCATCCTCCAAAATCTTTTGGCAGACCGAGTCCACCGAAAATGCACCAAAGATTTGTGTGGCCTCCAGGCGGGGCCCTTCCCAACGGGGACAGCGGAAGAATGTGTGTTCCGCATCGTCGGGAACACCCGGGCAATAAATGCAGTCCGGTGAACCGGTCTTTCCCATCCGGTTCAGGTACGACCGAAAATAGCCGTGACCTGTCAAAAATTGGGTCAGGTAGTAGTCCACCTCCCCATGCCGCCGTTCCACCCATGGTTGGACCTGCTTGATAAGTCGCGCAGTCCATCGTCCTCGGGTGTCGTGCTCCCAGCTGTGTTGCCACTGCTGGAAGGTTCGGGAGCGCTCTTCTGTTCTTGCCGTGTCCTTGCCGATCTCGCCTTGTCTCTGATAAATCGCTTTCCTCTCCCCTGCCAAGAGCTTGACAGGGATGACTCCGGCGACCACCAGGACGGCAGGCTCGGACACTGTCCGGTAGGCGGAACACACCCTGAGCGCAGCTTGACGCTGAACCCGGGCGAGTCGCAACCTGTAGCACTCCTTATCTAGAGCGCCTGCCCACACCTCTGCCCCGTAAAGGAGCACGGACTGGACCGCGGACATCAACAGACGTCTTCTGCTGGATCGGGGACCCCCGACATTGGCCATCAGCCTACTAAGGTAAGTGACTACCTTAGCGGCCTTGTCCGCCGTACGGAAGATCTGATCCCTCCAGCTTAACTTGGTGTCCACCATAACCCCAAGGTATTTGGCGGCACGAGTTGATGTGACCACCTCCCTTCCCACTCGGAGTGGGACGACGGTGTCGATCCTCTTTTTCGTGAGGATCACAATCTCCGTCTTACTGAGAGCAAGCGAGAGACCGTGATCTGACATCCAGGTGTTGACCACACGCATGACTCGGTTCAACTTTAGTTGGGCCAGCTCAACGTTGCGTGCAGCAATGAGAGCTGCGACGTCATCGGCGTACCCAACCAAAGTGGTTTCCTCAGGCATCTCGGACCTCAGGAGGCTGTCATAGGCAACGTTCCAGAGATCCGGGCCGAGTATTGAACCTTGTGCGGCACCAGAAGTGACTTCCATCGTCCGCATTCCGTCCCTCGTGTCATAAATCAGGCTTCGAGAGCGTAGATAATCCTCGATGAGCCGCAACAGATATGCAGGAATACGAAAGGTGTTGCGAAGCGCATCCAACATATCGACCCACCTCGCCGAGTTGAAGGCATTCTTGACATCAAGCGTAACAAGAAGCACTACTCGGCGGGAGAAATGGTTGTGGCTCTCGGCTCTCTCCACAGCTCTCTGAACTTCGGTGACAGCGTCGATCGTTGACCGTCCCTTTCTGAAGCCGTACTGACGGGGGCATAAGTCCCCGGCAGCTTCCACGGCAGAAGTCAGGCGGGAACGGATCAGCTTCTCGAACAGCTTCCCAGCCGTGTCCAACATGCAGAGAGGCCTGTGGGACGACGGCAGCTCGGGATCACCTTTGCCCTTGCTGATCAGTACAAGCCTGGCTGTTTTCCAGGGAGCCGGAAACACCCCTTCTACCAAACAGGCGTTGTACATTCTCAACAACAAGTCAGCGTTGATTGAAAATACTTTCTTTAAAGCCTCACTGGGAATCCCATCCGGGCCAGGAGCCTTGTTGCTCGTCAGGGAGAGAACGGAGGTTTCCAGCTCCTCGAAAGTGAAAAGTGGAACGTCCTCTACCCGTCCGAAGTCAACCGGCGGTCGCGGTGGATGTTCAGGAAACAACGCAGCGACGATCCTCCCCATGGTGGCGCCCTCCATGATGGAAGGTGGAGAGCGGGCGCCGAGTTTCTGTGTTACAAGTTTGTAACCCAGGCCCCACGGGTCGGAGTCAACATCGTCACGAAGTCTCCTCCAGCTATTCGCCTTGCTCCTGTTGATCGCCTGGCGGAGAGATTTTCTCGCAGCTTTATAGGCCTCCGACTTACGAACTCTGTCTGCGGGAATTCTCGCTCTTGTGGCGGCTCGTCTAGTTCTTAAACATGTTCTTCTGAGTTCCGCAATCTCTTCAGTCCACCAGTAAACGGGTTGTTTGTCGCGTCGGGGTTTCCTTCGCGGCATAGACTGGTCGCAGGCCGAGACGATCAGTTCCATCGTGGATGTTACTAATGCCTCGGCCCCAGCCTCACCAGGATTCCCCTGCGCTCCCCGAGAGATGACTTCGGTGAACTTGACCACGTCCAGTTTGTTGGTGTTCCACCGGCGTGGCCCTTCCCGAAATGCGGAAACTCGACGATTTGCCTGATCATGCAGGTCAAAAACGATGTATTGGTGGTCGCTACCCGTGTAGTCCTCCACAACCCTCCAGCCAGAGATCCAAGGAGCGACTCAGACGCAAAGGTGACGTCAGGGATCGTGCCTCTCAGCCCGGGGCGCCGAAAAGTAGGTGTGTCGCCCTGGTTGAGGACGACAAGACCGGCCCTGGCGATGAAATCCAGGATGTATTTCCCCCGGGAGCTGGTAGAGGGCATTCCCCACTCGACGGCCCTGGCGTTGAAATCGCCACCAACGACGACATGCCCGGTGGTGCCGAGAACGCACTCCTCTAGTCTATCTATCTTGTCGCGGAAGTCCTGGACGGCCTCGTTGGGTGTGAGGTAGCAACTGAAGATAGTCACGTCCCTACACCGAACCCAGACGAATCCTCGGCCGCGCCCGTGACTCCGCACCAAAACATCTCGTGTATTACGTGCCCAAAATGCAGCAGTACCGAGGCTGTCCGAGATCCAAATGTTTGGGTCTCTGTCCCGATACTGTTCGCTGATAAGGAGCGCGTCAGCACCAAGTTCTCGGGCGAGCTGATCTAGAAGGTTATCAGCTCCCCAGGATCTATGAAGGTTGGCCTGGAGGATGCGAATTACCGGCCGCTGCCTTTTGCCTGTTCAAGTGCGGCTCTGAAGGCACCGCACTGACCAGACCCGGGTAAGTGACCGAGGGCACTGGAGCCTGAATCCTTGCAGAGGAAGCAGGAGGGGCTCGAGGAACATTCCTTACGTTTGTGGCCCTGGCTTCCACACTGGAAGCAGTTGGCACTCCTGTCGGGCCCTTTACAGTGTGCTATAATAATCATAATAATAATAATAATAATAATAATAATAATAATAATAATTATTATTATTATTATTATTATTATTATTATTATTATTATTAATTATTCTCATTGTAAATTGGCTTACGCCGTTGATACATAAAATAAAATAAAAAAACCCGACTTGAAAGATTTGTCTTGGGCCTTAATCGGCATGCAACCAAACTTTACATTAAAACCATATCACTCAAAATAAAATAAAAATGCAATAACACTTGTTATAATCGATTTTTAGGAGTCGGATTTGTATTTGTAGCATGTTGCTCAGAATTCAAAGACCTTTAAAATTATGTTTGGTATGACATAGGCTAATGAAGTTTTCTCCAACACTCCCACCATAGGCCGTCTCCTGGGCTTGCACAAAATAGGTTATCATTGACTGAACCAGTCACGTGTGGTCTGCCGTTAGCTTTACATCAGGGGGCAATAGTTAAACTATTGATGAAGAAAGAAATTAATTCTTGGTTCATAAAATCTGAGAGCAAAACTTCAAATGTTGAACACACCACAAATAAAACGTAATTTCTTTACTATAGGAGAGATAATAGAAAACTGTTAGTAATTTTAAAATAAAAGTTTCATAAAAATATTTATTAATGGAAATAATGTTTATTTATTACGAATGTGTTGTATAGCAAAAATCGAGTAAGTTATAAAAAACACTTTGGAAGGATGATATGTTTGCTTCGATAATGTGGCGTTAGTTTGTTTTTGTAACAGAATTCATTAGAAGAAATAATTTATTTGAGAGAAATATATTAGTAGTGTGTTTTTGCGGTTGCTGGCTCAGTTCAATGACCTCTGAGGAATGTGATGACGTCATCGCCAAGGTCAACGACCCCGATGACGTCATCGATGACGTAATCGATGACGTCATCGACGATGACGCAATCGATGACGTCATACCCATGACGTCATCAAAATGACGTCATCGATGACGTAATTGATGACGTCACCATCGATGACGTCATTTCCGTGACATCACACCCATGACGTCACAGAAATGACATGCTGATGACGTCATCATCCATTACATCATCAAAATGACGTCACTGACACTGTTAAGGTCAAGGTCACGCCGAAACTCAAAATTTTTTGGCACTTTTGCCGTTTCTCGCACTACGCTCCGAGTTTCAGTCAGAGTCCACATGACCTTGACGACTTGGAGCAAATCTGCGATGAGAAACAGCAAAAGTGCCAAGTCAAACTCGAGTTTGCGACATGACCTTGCTTAAACCGTCATCCACTAGTCCTCAGAGACCATTGAACAAGCACAACATCCGCAATTTCATATTACTGTGACCTTGAACACTTAACAACTACAGAGCGCCGACACCGATGCGCACCCCACGACAGCCACCGAGTGACTGACCGTCAGGCCCTGTGTACTCTAGGTATATCGGCTTGAGAGACTAAGACTCTAAACTGTCAGGAATGGGAGTAACTAACTGAATTTTGCAAGGAAAAGTCATTTCATCCAATATTTTAAACAAATCCTCAACAGTAAAACTGACATTAGTCCGTTTTGTATAAAACTTAGGGTGTCCGCGCAACAGTTTGCGCCACTTAGCTAAAGTCGAAACCCTCTTAACTTTGAGTGGTGGACAGTGAGCAACTAATATAGCCTTAACACGGCTAAGTTTCTTACCTAAAGTGTCCCGCGACATGGCGTCTCCTCACAAAAGTCCACACAATACTGAGAGACTGCTTGTAGCGCACGAGTCAAGGGAAAAGAGGTGGGGGAAACAGCAGGAGTGGGGGAAGGTCACAGTGGTGGGGGAAGGTGAGGCTTAACGCTGGAGTATCGCATCACTTCACCATGAGCTGTCCTACAGTCAACACACTGTTCTCTTGGCCCGAGTTGGCACTAGAAGAAACATTTCTGTACAGCTTAGGCTGTGAGAGCCGAGGAAGCAAAGTCAAAGTGGAAATCGCGTTAAACTCCAAGATGAAGAGTCTCCTAAATAAACTAATTGTATCTCTGCAATCCCCTATAACTCTGGAGAAATACCACTTTATAAAGCGACACCTTATTCTTTGGCAAAACGAATTGGAAATGGAAAATATTACAGTAAAATTAATTTAACTTAAAATTTGGACAGGACACTCATGGCGATACCACGTGGCGTGCAAACGCCACCCTATACATTACAAGTTAGGTTATTGAGCACCTCTGGTACGATAACCGACGTGCTAGAGTTAAAGTGTTGTGACCTTGAGTAAAAACACAAAAATATTCAACCCATGTTGGTCCAGAGGTAAAGTGTAGTGACCTTGAGCCAAAAACTTGTAAAATACTTACATCAATAGAGACGAAGAACAGCGAAGCGCACTGCACGCAAGTTGGAGACAGACTGACGGAGCGTCGTTGTGCAGCCTAGGGATTCAATTGTAGTGGGGGTATTGCCAACACTTAGAGTATAAGTGTAGTGGGTGACCTCCAGGGTGACCTTGAACCAGCTCGAGAAATGACCCGTACTCTAGGTATATGGGAAGTGGTGGGGGAAATCTCAAGGTCATTCAAATGGAGTTTAAAAAAAGTCAAAGAGTAGAGAGACTACTCTACTCTTCAGAGTCCTCGTGACCTTGAGGATTTGGAGCCAACTTCTACGAGAAATAGCAAAAGTGCAGTAGCACCGTTTTGGTGCTACCTTAAATGTAAATGTTAATTAGTCCCTTAAATGTTAAAGTGTGATGACCTTGAGCATAAGAGTTAAAGTTTTCTTGGGGAGACAATTCGATGTTGTCCCAGAGTTAAAGTGTTAAGACCTTGAGTCAAAACACAGAAATATTACAAGTCGATGTTGTCTCATAGTTAAAGTGTGGCGACCTTGAGTAAAACTCAGAAATATTTAGCCTATGTTGTTCCAAAGTTAAAGTGTGGTGACCTTGAGGAAAAAATTAGAAATATTTACCCCATGTTGGCCCAGAGTTAAAGTGTAATGACCTTGAGTCTGTCATGTGACACTGCTCGGGTGACCTTGAACTGGCCCGGCTGCCTTACTCTAACCATTACTGCAACCGCGATGTGCACCCTACGACAGACACCGAGCGACTGACTATTAGGCTCCGCGTAATCTAGGTATATGGGAAGTGGTAGGGGGAATTGCGATGACCTTGGGAAACTTGAAAATGTCACGCCAGGTAGCACCGTTTTGGTGCTACCTTAAATGTAGATGTTAAAGTGTAATGACCTTGAGTAAAAAAAAAACATAGAAATAATACAAGTCGATATTGTCCCAGAGTTAAAGTGTGGTGACCTTGAGTGAAAACATAGAAATATTACAAGTTGATGTCGTCCCAAAGGTAAAGTGTGGTGACCTTGAGCATAAGAACTTAAGTTTTCTTGGTATGACAAGTTTAAGTAGATTCAGAGTTAAAGTGTGGCGACCTTGAGTGAAAACACAGAAAAACCACAAGTCGATGTCGTCCCAGAGTTAAAGTGTGGTGACCTTGAGGGAAAAGTTCTGAAATATTTTAGCCTATGTTGGTCCAGAGTTAAAGTGTAGTGACCTTGAGCATTCGTCTTGGTACGACAATTTGATGTTGCACCAGAGTTAAAGTGTTGGGACCTTGAGTGAAAACGTAGAAATATTACAAGTTGATGTCGTCCTAGAGGTAAAGTGTGATGACCTTGAGTCAAAACACAGAGAAACCACAAGTCGATGTCGTCCCAGAGTTAAAGTGTGGTGACCTTGAGGGAAAAATTCTGAAATATTTAGCCTATGTTGGTCCAGAGTTAAAGTGTAGTGACCTTGAGCCGAAAACTTGTAAAATACTTACATCAATAGAGACGGTAATCCCCGCTCTCACCCCTGCGCCCCCAGTGGCGCCCCCAACCCTGCACCCCTGGTAGCACCCCCACCCCTGCGCCACCGATGGCGCCCCTGGGTGTGGTTGCCCGGTGGAGATATAAGGCGGCCCCGCTCATAGCCGGCTCACAGCCCGTCCCCGTGCGTTGAGCTACCTAAAGGTTTGAGCAAACACTTAGAAATATTTACTCTTCGTACGATCAGAGTTAAAGTTTTCATCTCAACAGACGTACCCCCAGGTTTGAACCAACAATTAGAAAAATTTACTCATGGTACAACAGTTTTATGTTTTCGCCAAATAAGTGTAAGTGTGGTAAATTGAACTGGCTAAAATGTTATAATTTGCTAAGTTTGTATTGTTGTACATGATAAATCCTAAACTTTAACTTAAAACCGTACAGCAGAGTGCCGACACCAGTGTGCACCCCACGACAGTCGCAAAGCGACTGACCGTACGGCTCCAGGTGCCCTATGTATAAGGAAAGTGGTGGGGGGAATTTCGATGACCTTGGGGACTTTAACAATTGTGACTATACGTAAAATTTCGTCTTTCATTATATCAACCTAAGGTCTTGGTTTTTCGCGTTTCAGAGTGTATTAAAGCGATCTAGCTATTAATTGTAAAATTGATTTCTTAAAAGATAGTCATTTTTACGCTGGGTGTTGGTAAATTTGTTAGAGTCCAGATTGCACATACAAAACCAAACTTTTTTATTATTCAATATTTCAGTCTGGGATTTCGGATTTACATGTTTCAGCGTATTTTAGAGTGTTTAAGCTTATCTTAAAAATTTGAAAAACTTTAACATTTAATACTAAAATTTGCGATTTGACTGATAGAATATTTCTATGTCAGGAGTGACTATAGGTAAAATTTAAGTTTTCGTTATTTCAACCTAAGGTCTTGGTTTTTCGCGTTTCAGAGTGTATTAAAGCGATCTAGCTATTAATTGTAAAATTGATTTCTTAAAAGATAGTCATTTTTACGCTGGGTGTTGGTAAATTTGTTAGAGTCCTGATTGCCCATACAAAACCAAACTTTTTTATTATTTAATATTTCAGTCTGGGATTTCGGATTTACATGTTTCAGCGTATTTTAGAGTGTTTAAGCTTATCTTAAAAATTTGAAAAACTTTAACATTTAATACTAAAATTTGCGATTTGACTGATAGAATATTTCTGTCAGGAGTGACTATAGGTAAAATTTAAGTTTTCGTTATTTCAACTTAAGGTCTTGGTTTTTCGCGTTTCAGAGTGTATTAAAGCGATCTAGCTATTAATTGTAAAATTGATTTCTTAAAAGATAGTCATTTTTACGCTGGGTGTTGGTAAATTTGTTAGAGTCCTGATTGGCCATACAAAACCAAACTTTTTTATTATTCAATATTTCAGTCTGGAATTTCGGATTTACATGTTTCAGCGTATTTTAGAGTGTTTAAGCTTATCTTAAAAATTTGAAAAACTTTAACATTTTTTACTAAAATTTGCGAGTTGACTGATAGAATATTTCTGTCAGGAGTGACTATAGGTAAAATTTAAGTTTTCGTTTTTTCAACCTAAGGTCTTGGCTTTTCGCGTTTCAGAGTGTATTAAAGCGATCTAGCTATTAATTGTAAAATTGATTTCTTAAAAGATAGTCATTTTTACGCTGGGTGTTGGTAAATTTGTTAGAGTCCTGATTGCCCATACAAAACCAAACTTTTTTATTATTCAATATTTCAGTCTGGGATTTCGGATTTACATGTTTCAGCGTATTTTAGAGTGTTTAAGCTTATCTTAAAAATTTGAAAAACTTTAACATTTTTTACTAAAATTTGCGAATTGACTGATAGAATATTTCACTAAGTCACGAGTTTTTATTGTTGTACATGATAAATCCTAAACTTTAACTTAAAACCGTACAACAGAGTGCCGACACCAGTGTGCACCCCACGACAGTCGCAAAGCGACTGACCGTACGGCTCCAGGTGCCCTATGTATAAAGAAAGTGGTGGGGGGAATTGCGATGACCTTGGGGACTTTAACAATTGTGACTATACGTAAAATTTCGTCTTTCATTATATCAACCTAAGGTCTTGGCTTTTCGCGTTTCAGAGTGTATTAAAGCGATCTAGCTATTAATTGAAAAATTGATTTCTTAAAAGATAGTCATTTTTACGCTGGGTGTTGGTAAATTTGTTAGAGTCCAGATTGCACATACAAAACCAAACTTTTTTATTATTCAATATTTCAGTCTGGGATTTCGGATTTACATGTTTCAGCGTATTTTAGAGTGTTTAAGCTTATCTTAAAAATTTGAAAAACTTTAACATTTAATACTAAAATTTGCGATTTGACTGATAGAATATTTCTATGTCAGGAGTGACTATAGGTAAAATTTAAGTTTTCGTTATTTCAACCTAAGGTCTTGGTTTTTCGCGTTTCAGAGTGTATTAAAGCGATCTAGCTATTAATTGTAAAATTGATTTCTTAAAAGATAGTCATTTTTACGCTGGGTGTTGGTAAATTTGTTAGAGTCCTGATTGCCCATACAAAACCAAACTTTTTTATTATTCAATATTTCAGTCTGGAATTTCGGATTTACATGTTTCAGCGTATTTTAGAGTGTTTAAGCTTATCTTAAAAATTTGAAAAACTTTAACATTTTTTACTAAAATTTGCGAGTTGACTGATAGAATATTTCTGTCAGGAGTGACTATAGGTAAAATTTAAGTTTTCGTCATTTCAACCTAAGGTCTTGGCTTTTCGCGTTTAAGAGTGTATTAAAGCGATCTAGCTATTAATTAATTGTAAAATTGATTTCTTAAAAGATAGTCATTTTTACGCTGGGTGTTGGTAAATTTGTTAGAGTCCAGATTGCCCATACAAAACCAAACTTTTTTATTATTCAATATTTCAGTCTGGGATTTCGGATTTACATGTTTCAGCGTATTTTAGAGTGTTTAAGCTTATCTTAAAAATTTGAAAAACTTTAACATTTTTTACTAAAATTTGCGAATTGACTGATAGAATATTTCACTAAGTCACGAGTTTTTATTGTTGTACATGATAAATCCTAAACTTTAACTTAAAACCGTACAACAGAGTGCCGACACCAGTGTGCACCCCACGACAGTCGCAAAGCGACTGACCGTACGGCTCCAGGTGCCCTATGTATAAAGAAAGTGGTGGGGGGAATTGCGATGACCTTGGGGACTTAAACAATTGTGACTATACGTAAAATTTCGTCTTTCATTATATCAACCTAAGGTCTTGGCTTTTCGCGTTTCAGAGTGTATTAAAGCGATCTAGCTATTAATTGAAAAATTGATTTCTTAAAAGATAGTCATTTTTACGCTGGGTGTTGGTAAATTTGTTAGAGTCCAGATTGCACATACAAAACCAAACTTTTTTATTATTCAATATTTCAGTCTGGGATTTCGGATTTACATGTTTCAGCGTATTTTAGAGTGTTTAAGCTTATCTTAAAAATTTGAAAAACTTTAACATTTAATACTAAAATTTGCGATTTGACTGATAGAATATTTCTATGTCAGGAGTGACTATAGGTAAAATTTAAGTTTTCGTTATTTCAACCTAAGGTCTTGGTTTTTCGCGTTTCAGAGTGTATTAAAGCGATCTAGCTATTAATTGTAAAATTGATTTCTTAAAAGATAGTCATTTTTACGCTGGGTGTTGGTAAATTTGTTAGAGTCCAGATTGCCCATACAAAACCAAACTTTTTTATTATTCAATATTTCAGTCTGGGATTTCGGATTTACATGTTTCAGCGTATTTTAGAGTGTTTAAGCTTATCTTAAAAATTTGAAAAACTTTAACATTTTTATACTAAAATTTGCGAATTGACTGATAGAATATTTCTATGTCAGGAGTGACCATAGGTAAAATTTAAGTTTTCGTTATTTCAACCTAAGGTCTTGAGTAGTGGAAAAAGGGGGCTGCTGGCTCACTTCAAGGTCACCTGAGGGATGACGTCATCGAGGTCAATGACCTCACCGATGACGTCATCGATGACGTCATCGATGACGCAATCGATGACGTCATCACCAATGACGTCACATCCATGACGTCACACCCATGACGTCACAGAAATGACGTGCTGATGACGTCATCACCCCTTACGTCACCAAAATGACGTCATCGATGTCACAAAGGTCAAGGTCACGCTGAAACCTAAAATTTTTTGGCACTTTTGCTGTTTCTCGCACTACGCTCCGAGTTTCAGTCCGGTTCCCATGACCTTGACGACTTGGAGCGAAATTAGACGAGAAACAGCAAAAGTGCTGAGGAAACTGCAAGTTTGCAACGTGACTCTGCCTAAACCGTCATGTGACACCGCTCGGGTGACCTTGAAGTGAGCCAGCAGCCCCCTTTAGACCAGTACTACAACCGCGATGTGCACCCTACGACAGACACCGAGCGACTGACTGTCCGGCCCCGCGCACTCTAGGTATATGGGAAGTGGTGGGGGAACTGCGATGACCTCGGGAAACTTGAAAATGTCAAGCCAGGTAGCACCGTTTTGGTGCTACCTTAAATTTACATGTTAAAGTGTGATGACCTTGAGGTTGACTGTGAACCTGGGGCTTAGGATTGTGTTTAACAGCTTGACGTTTTCGCCAGAGTTCAAGTGTGGTGACATTGAACTGGTTAAAATCAAAACTGCACAGCAGACTGCACAACACGGATGTGCATCCTACGACAGCCGCCGAGCGACTGACCTCCGGGCCCTGCGTACTCTAGATATATGGGGAAGTGGTGGGGGAAATTTTAAGGTCATTTAAACGGAGTTTAAAAAAAGTCAAAGAGTAGAAAGACTACTCTTGTGAGTCTATAGCGATTTCATTGATAGTGAGTGCTTCGGTATGCCAAGTTGATCTGTATTGACACGCTCCTAAATAATGTTTGCAAAAACCTGCAAAATGATTGTTGCACAATTTGCAGCCAGTTAGCTGTTTTAGTTTGAATTCAATGCAACGTTCAGGGCAGCAAGTGTACTTATGCCCTCTCATTTGGTACACATGGAATGTCTTCAACTTCGGTTTCGGCTTCTTCCAAGACTTGCACTTACACATGCACTGACCAAAAGCTTCACATGTTCTACAAGCCAGACCATCCACCACATCAATGTCATTTGGCCATGAAAAACATTTCTGTTCGCAACAGTAGTTGAGTTGACTGTCCATGTTGCTGCGGTGAAGGTGCGCGATGAAATGATGCTGTAGTCAGTGAGAGTGCACCTTAAATAAACTCAGTGGAGGGGGAAAGGTCAAGGTCATTCAAACGGAGTTTTAAAAAAGATGACTAGTTGTCCTCCTCGTCCGTCGTACTTGGAGAGCTGTCAGACGAAGAGCCCCGCGCAGGTGCTCTCCAGATGAAATGTATATCTATTTGAAAGCGCAGGCCTGGATCTTGTACCATCAACTCCTTTAATCTATTACATACCAATTCCACTTTGTACACATTGTTAATAATCAACACCCAAGGCTTCGGCTGAACATAACGTGTAGTTGAGTCAGCCTCGCAGACAGTTACACCTTCCGGTGATATTGGAGTGTATAAATGTGTAAAATCTCGTTGCTGAGGCTGGCTTGAAGTTGAAGGTTCTGTGCCGACCCTGGTTGCATCAAAATTCAAATCCATTCTACATTCAAGAGGTCCAGGGTTCCCGTTTAATACATTGAGTAATTTTTGATACAAGACTTCCACTTCTGTCGCATCCTGTAAATGAACAGTCCACCGCAAGGGAAATGCTTCGTCCGTAGTGGAGTCAACTTGAGAAAGAGTTCTTTCCGCCATGGCAGCTAAGCAAGGAATGAGGTGAGCTGCAGTCAGTTGTAACATTATCGAAAAGTAGAGGGGGAAATTTCAAGATCATTTAAAATTGGGTTTTAAAAAAGAAAGGAGTGGAGGGGAAAGTTCAAGGTCGTTCCAACATCAGTAGTGGAGTCAGCTTGGCTGATGGTGTTGTCCGCCATGGTTGCTTGTCGAACAAGGAATGACGGGTGATGTGATACTCATGCAGGAACATGGTGAAGTGGTGGGGGAAGTTTCAAGGTCATCCAAACGGAGTTTTAAAAAAAAAGGAAAACCTACAAAGTAACATTGAAACTTTCCAACTGATGGTGGCGGGCGTTTTCTTCTGCAACCTTGCCGACACATGTGACTATACCATATAGTATGAAAAGTATAACCATAATAAGGCCGAACAATAAAAGATAGCCGTTGACTATCATGATATTTTCTGAGTGGATCTGCTTTCTTCTTATCTCCCTCTCTTGCATCCTTTTCTCTAACTCGTGGATGAAGTCGCAGCATGCGTGAGGACATCTTTCATCTGTTGGTAGGTTTGCCATTGTTGATGTTGTCGGTTTGGCTGTTGAAGATGGAATGAGGTTTCTAATCGTGATGTGCCATGTACACCAATAGTGAAGTGGTGGGGGTAGCAAAGCAGTGGAGGGGGAAGTTTCAAGGCCATTCAAATTGTGTTTTAAAAAAACCTATCTTGTTACTGAGCTAATATGTCAGTAACAAGATAGGTGTTTTTGCTCTTTTACTTCTTTAATATAATGAAAAAATAAACATATTCTACAATGGTTAGAACAAGAAATACAACTGCTAGTCAGCTGAAGTAATCCAAGTTGTCCGGCTCGGTCTTCATGGACGTCGGTGAGGAAGCTGTCGATGAGTGTCCAGGCTCTTCCTTTGGCTGCCGGGTGTTCCGTATATTGCAAGCGTAGACTTGCACATTTATACGGTAGCCTCTTGCCACCATTAGCTGCAACTCCTTGTACAAATCGTTCAGCTCCTGTTGTGTTTTGATAGTCACCTCCTCATAGCTGGCACAGCTTACGTTGAGAGACATCCTGATGTTGCTAGGTTGGCTGCTGGAGTAGAAATGAAGCCAAGGCACAGCGCTTGGAGGTATATGAAAAAGTGGTGGGGGTGTTTGCATTCAAACAGGTTTGACTTGTAGCGTGGTGGGGGTAACTGTGAAATGCAAAGGTCAAAGGTCAAGGTCACCCGCGAAGTTTAAAAAAAAATGCAACATATCAATATGTGACAAACTTCACATATTGATATGTTGCATTTTTTGTCTTTTGTTTTTTATGGTTTATTTATTTATAAAACGTTACAATAACATATTTACAACAGTAAAACTTAAATCTAACACTGCTGCTTGTCGGCGATGTGGATGGTCAACTCGGTGGAATTGCTACCCGTGCAACCGTGGGAAACCAGGTAGAGACAGCCGGGTTGGATGGAGCGCAGATCCTCGTTCTGGAGGAGATGGACGAACCGTTTCGGCAGGTAGACTTGGAACTTGGGCTCATCCCCCGGAGTGAATGGTGCCTCGCTAAGACTGCAGCAGATGGCCTCTCCAACTGTAGTCTCCATCTTCTTCATGGCGTGGATAATGTAGTGCTTCTCGTCTTTAAGTTCGGAACACTTCTTGACGGGTAGTATGGTAGATTTGGAGTGAGCATTGAACTGCTCAACCAAAGTTTGCAGGAACTGGTGAGATGCCATGGTCAAGTTATAGATCGTCTTCTTCGTCTTCTTGCTGGGAGATGTTGTCGTCTCGGAATCTCGAGTAATACTCATGCCAGGTCCCGGTCTGCTCCTCACTTATATAACCCCCGTTACCCCCACCACTCCCCATTTCCCCACTTTGAAGGTAAGATGCGAGTTTATAGGCGTTTTTTAAAGCGCAATGTCTATCTTTTTCATGTTTTGGACTTTTAGTACAAATACAAACATTTTCCATCGTATACTTGTAGTTTTTATCCAAATCCACATCATTAACCGGAACATGAGTAAATCCTTCGATCCATCTTTTCTTTTCCAGCCCCTTTGTGTAAATATTGGTAAACTTGTCTGAAAAGTGATGCATAATGTGATACAAGTCCGTGTAACTTGTAAAACCATCATACCAATCGATATGATGGAAGTGTTTTGAAATCCATCTGTTGGTAGTAGCGGCTTTACTGGTTAAAGATGAATAAGAACATGGTGGTTTAAATAAAAACGAATAAGGAACACTTGTATTGATGTCGAAAAACACAAGTTCTTTTATGATAAATCTATCATCATTACCCCGAAACGCTTGGAACTCAATTATACCAGGTTTGGACTTTACTTGTTCTTCTTCCTTGTCCATTGCGAAGATCACTCGTCTGCTCATGACGAAGTCCAAAGGTCAACTGATTTCCACACCACGGTAGGTACGACTTTTATACCCGGCCGTACAGTTGTTGGCGCGTTGGTGTATATTTAACGTGGGCACCGTCCCCGGTAGGCCTAACCCCACAAAGTGTTTGATATTGTTTTAAAAATTAACCATTGCTGTGTAGTTAATTGTCATTTAGGTTTCCATCTTTACATTTTCCTTGTTTTCATTTTCATCACTAACACTTGATTCTTCTCCTCCTTCTTCTTCCTCTTTTTCATGTTTTACTGATTTCTTATGTAGTTGAGCGTACTTTTCCAATTGTCTCCACATTTGTACTTCATGAGGAACCCTATTGAATATAGAAGTATCTACAGGTCCGTACAATATAGGTGCGTCCGGTTGTTTGTCCAAAGTGTCTTCCAGATAATCTTTAATAATTGAACTTGAAAACACCAGTTGTCTCAAGTATCTCGTTATTGGTTCAGTTGCACAAGTTAGAATAAAAAACTCTTCTCGATTAAGTTGAATCTTGTTATCATGTCTTGTTGTGTCTCTAAACCGCAACTGATGATCACCACGATGTTTAACAATATCGATTTCCACATTTGAATCCAAAAGGCCTACTCTTGTCTTTCTTCCAAACATGTTACTACTTAAATAGCATTCTAGCAGATGCAAGTGTTTCATAAACGATTCCCAAGCAGTGTCCGTAAACAAAATCATTTTGGGTCCATGAGTTAAAATTACAGTAGGGGAATAATCTGTAGATTTCATAACACCGATTAAAACACTTTTGTCCAAACTGGAAGAGATTGGGTAAAATATTCGCAAGAATACCTCACTTAATATGTTAGGAGAAATATTATCTTCAATATCCCTTTTCCTCTTGTGTGCATTCTTTCTTCTTTTACCTTTTTCCTCAACATTATTACTGGCGTGGAGTTGTCCGCAAGCGTTGTGTTCATCTCCCTCCGGTTGACCTTGAAGATCTAAAAAGTCGGATATCTCCTTCTCAATATCTACTACATTTTCTTGTGTACCACTAGGAGAAGCCATATTGAATAAGATGCTACCCATACAACAACAGGCAACAAACTGATAAGGAGCGAGCTGAACGCTCTGCTTTTATACTCGCGGAATGCATTGGAATGTAGGAAAACCGGTCTTTTACAATACATTTTTAACAATTCCAGTTAAAGGTGTGTATGTTACGATTTTATCATGTAGAATTAAACAGTATGCAGTTGCATTAGCCGATATAGGCGCGTTGAATTCCATTTCTATTTTTATATCTACACTTGATGATTTTACCGATTCATTTTGTTTAGAACAATCGATTACAACTATAGGGTAACCATCTAAGTATTTTTCTGGTGATAGTAAAGGTGCATTCGTTTTACCATAATATGAACTTTGGAATCTTGCATACATATCGTACAATATGCTGTACTTTTTATTAGCGAATGACACATTTAAATTATCGCATGGAAAAAATTGTGAATTTAAATAAACTTTAATATTTTTCAAGTTGCAATGATCAAATTGGCCTGCATGTTTGGTGATGGTGTCTCTTCTGCCTGTTTGTAAACCAAATATAATATACCTGGCTCGTTCCACATAATTAGATGTTTTAACTGTCCAAGTGTGTCGATCCGTAGTTGGCAAGCTGGGATGTTCATGAAATTCCCAACTTCTAAAAGGAATTACAATATCACGATCAGCCTTTAACTTTCTTAATAGTAGCATTCTATGCTCGTCAGCTAATTTTACATGTGGAACTCTCCATACAATTTTGTCTAATGTTAATTTCCATTCTAAAGTTGCATCTGTTGTACCGTCTGGAGCTTTAATAATATCTTTATCGTTTGAAGATCTCAACAAAACTAATTCTTGTTTAACGTTTAATATTATTTTCCTATAATCTTCAGCAAAACCAAGCAACAAACGTAACGGAATATGAAAATCAAAATTTCCATTTGTATCTGGAGTGATTGTGTCTTTTGCAGGTAAAACCCATCCTGCAGGTTGTATTAAATTGGTTTCATTAGGTGATATAGATGTTAATCCCTTTAAAGTTGTTGCAATACCTACTTTTTTAGTAGAATCAACTGTTACACCTGATATTTCATATCTAATTTCATCAAACAGGAAAGCCATGGGATTATTTATAAATGGAACTGTTGTACCAGTAGTAGTACCGTCCTTTTTAGTAACTTTTCCTTCAATATACAAGTAACTTTCACATGGTAGCGTGTAAATGTCTTGATTTTGTATGGGAATACGAATTTCATCGTTATTGTTTAATTTTGATGAAGTGTAAGGGTTGTGGGTGTGATATTCTTTTTCCCATAGGGTTTCGTCGAATGTTGGACCCTGAGCTATATCCAGTATATCCATTATCGGTTACTTTTAATCCAATTCTCTCTAAGAAACGAATGTTCTCGCGTGTTAACTCCTCCACAGCTGAAGAGCTACTAATGCGGATTCCCGTAGGTTGTTCGCTTTTAAATGTTAAACCCATGATTTTGTATTAAAGTGTTGATTTTAAATGTAATCTAACCGTAATAGGCTCTTCTCGGAAATCTATCAAGTTACCGTCTTGATCCAATACGTTCAACACGATGTCTGAAATGAAAGTGGTGTTCAAAGGTAGATATACCAGGTTTTGCGGCTTTTCAACAATTTTAAATCCAGGTGGTACACTGGGGTAAAAAGTATGTATTATATGAGTATTTGCTCCATCTCTGTAAGCTCCTTGTATAATGTTACAAGTTATGTCTATACTATTGACTTTTAATATTGTTACAGTTTGTTTACCGGAATGTGTTTTATTTGGTTCTAAAATTTCTCCATCTTTGGGAAATCCTAATAAATCACCAATTGAGTTTGGCTTAGTGAAATCTATATAATATTTTGAAGTAAGCTCAGCTTTCATTGTATTATTATTACCTTTTAGCGATATATTGTCTTTTCCCATTTTATTTTGCAAAAATTCATTAATATGATCAATTTCATAAGAACCTGTGGGTAAACTGCACTCTTCTAAGTCTGTTAACTTACCACTGGCATCTTTTCCTTTATAATAATGCAATAAGTTATTTTTACCTTCCGTAACATTGGGAATAGAGTTGTAAGTTGTAAAATCCAACAGTGCTGCCTCCCAAAATCTTCCTTTTTGCAAGCGTAACGCTGGAAAAAGGATACTTCGTAAAGTGGACGATTTTCCTGTTAATGATACCGTATAGGAAGACATCTCAATAGTGACTGATACTTTTAGCTAGGAATTCCAAACATAAATGGCCGCATATTGAAGTATTATCAGGTTGTTCTCTTTTATAGTTGTAATATATGTTTTTAGCAGATTTAAAGTAATGTTCAAGTTCTTTAGGTGGTGGCAAATTTCCAAAACTATCAAAATAATATACATTACTATTTAGTTTCTTATAACACACCCAATGGGTGCCGGACCCTTCAGTATTATCCAAATTTACGATTCCAGTCTCATTTTTCCATATTTTCTTTGGTAAACTGTCTTTCATAAATACTCCGCGGAAAAATGGTATTTTTAAACAGGAAATATATTTAAATAATTCAACATTAGTCAACGCTTTATGTGGTATAACCAATTGATTTCTTTTATTTAATATGCACGATACGGTCTTAGGTATAGACCAGCCCCGTTTTTTACCATTGACCATATTGTCGGTTTTTTATTATTTTTCCTCGGAGAACGTCTTTTTAGTCTAATATTACCACCATGTTTTCTCTTGGTTGATCCTTTTTTATTCTTACCCCTCCTTTTTCCACCTCCTACCGCTGTTTTAGCCTTCATACCTGCTGTTACCGCTAAAGCTGCTGCTTTTTCCGCAATACTAGCGTCACTAGACTTTACTCGTTGCCAAGCTATATTCGCTAGCTTTTTATCAGCGATTGACCTATTTTTTGAATCGGTAAACGTGGAATATGCGATATCGTGTTCTTTACAAGCCTGATCTAACTTATTTATGCCTGGATCACCTCTTTCCAGTCGTTTTTTTAATTTAGTTCCTGGTCCGCAATACTGATAACCTCCCGGTATGTGAAATTCGTATGGTAAAGCGTCTATTGCTCTGTTTACGATAGATCCTACTGGAATACGATTTAAAGCTTTACTTAACAGAGAAACCGCTGTGGACGTGATACCGCCTCCTTTCCGTATAGTGTCTCGATATGGACTGGTGTAATGAAACGCCATGATTGTCTTTTATATTTGAAAAGCGTAACCCATGTGTTACCTCTATGACAGGTTGCACATAAATGATGTAATATATGGTGTTATTTAGTTAAATATCAAAAGTACCCCAATCTGATGATCTAAACTTTTGTGTGTTATGATTAAAAAAATATTTATAAAGAATTTCTTGTTTAATCCATGTATTTCTCATTTTTTCGTCAATAGGTTTATGTTGTCCTGCTACAATATAATTATGCATATCAAATAATAAATTACCTATTACTTTAACAAGAAAATTAACAGTTACAGCGTTATCGGCATAATCAGGGTCTGCAACATTTGTTAATCGTTTGTTATCACAATTCCACCATTTTTTTCCAGTTGGCTCTAATTGTATTATCTGTTCATAAGTAACAGCATCACCAGGCTTTTCACCAATACCTAAATTTGTCAATAACTTTCCTTTACCATCCCAAACATAATTGTTTTCTTCAAGTAAAGTAAACTTTTTATTTCCTTGTACAAATACATCTCCTTGACGTGTTACTACTTGGTTTTGTTTCACAAAACCGGAGGTTTCTTGTTTTAAAGTTTCCTTCATTTGACCCACCGTTGCACCATCTGATGGTGCAAAACCATCTTTTACATTCGCTAAACAATTACCAAGACAGTCAATAACTCCTACATCACGTGTAATACAATGATCTTTGATGTATTTTAAATTTACAGCATCATTTTCATTTTTTGGATAACCTATATCGTTAATAACAAATTTATAAAAAGAAAACCCATCTTTTGTCTTTTCAGGTATTATAGAATGTAAATAGCGTCTATTTATGCTGTCTTTTTCATCTACAGGGTCTGCTACGTTGGATATACGCCGATTTTCAGCATTATACGTTTTTCCATTAAATTTTAACGTATTCTTTAATTCCGATGATAAATAACCTCTGTTTATTGCATCAGCGTTTTGATTTGGCTTACCAACGTTGGAAATTCTATGATTACCCGCGTTATATGTGTTTTTATCTAATTTCAGTGTTGGTACTATCTCTTTTTTTAATACTTTTAAATTTATTGCATCATTTTCATCTGTGGGATCATTAATGTTTTTTAACCGTTTATTACTAATATCATAATCTCCATCAGGTGTTTGTGGTAATCCAACACCTCTTTTTTAAAGTATTAAAGTAATATAATCCATCCGATGAATACCGTCCGAACTTGTCAACACTCATGGTGCAACTGAATAACATTCTAGAGTGTAACCCATTTTTATAATATTAGTCCCGATTTCTAACCCATATCAGTTTTTATACAAATTCTTAGTCTTCATCAGTTACATTTGCATCATTCCCGGGACATTTAAAATATTTTAAATCTGCACTAATTAATGATCTGTCTGCTTCATTTCTAAATACATGATTTTTATGAATAAATTCCTCACCAGACAATTTTCTAAATCCGCTAAATGAATTTGGATCTGCAATTAATATATTTTGATAATCATTTACATCCATTAATTTAAATCTTTTGGTATTATAAATAAACTCTTGATTTGCACTATCATATTGTAATGTTTGTCCTACAGTTGCAGCATCCTTTGGATCTGTTCCTTGTGCCAAATTACCTATTTTCTTATTTTTCGCATTGAAAGTACTACCTTTTGGTTTGTCTAATATTAAAGATTGTTTTACTACAACACAATCGTAATCATCGATACCTGGAAATATGTCAATTATTCTTCTATTTGTACCCAACCAACTTCTATGATAATTGTTTAGATTAGTATGTAAAACTTGTGATAAAATCGGAACATCATGAGCATCTGTAGCTAAATGCGCATTTGATAATTTCATGTCTTTGCAATCCCAAACATTATTTTTTTTGTTCAAGTAAAATAAACTTTTCATTTCCTTGTACAAACACATCACCCGACCGTGATACTACTTGATCCTGTTTTACAAATCCAGATGTTTCTTGCTTTAAAGTTTCCTTCATTTGACCCACTGTTGCACCATCTGATGGTGCCGAACCATCTTTAACATTCGCTAAACAATTACCTAGACAATCAATAACTCCTACATCACGTGTAATACAATGATCTTTTATATATTTTAAATTTACAGCATCATTTTCATTTTTCGGATAACCTATATCGTTAATAACAAATTTATAAAAAGAAAAACCATCTTTTGTCTTTTCAGGTATTAATGAATGTAAATAGCGTCTATTTACGCTGTCTTTTGCATCTTTAGGGTCATCTACGTTGGATATACGTTTATTTTCAGCAGTATACGTTTTTCCATTGAATTTTAACGTATTTTTTAATTCTGATGATAAATAACCTTTGTTTATTGCATCAGCGTTTTGATTTGGCTTACCAACATTGACAATTCTATGATTACCTGCGTCATATGTGTTTTTCTGTAGTCTTAATGTTGGTGATATCTTTTCTTTTAATACTTTTAAATTTATTGCATCGTTTTCATCTGTGGGATCTTTTATGTTTTTTAACCTTTTATTAGTTATATCATAATCCCCATCAGGTGTTTGTGGTAAACCAGCTCCTCTTTTTAAATTATTTGCGTAATATAACCCATCCGAGGAGTAACGTCCGAACTTGTCGACACTCATGGTGCAACTGAATAGTAATCTAGTGAGTAACGCATTTTTTATGAGATTACCCCACGGTTTCGGAGTTCATCCACTAAAGCCACCCATTCGTTTTCCAATCCAGTATGACCCGCTTCTTTAGCTTCATGTATTAGTTTCATTCTATCCACCAATTTATTGATATTATTGTAATAAATCACATTTGTGTTATATAGTTTCTTCATTAAACCTGTACCTGTAACAGATTTGTTTCTTTTTCTTGGTTCTGGAGCACTTATATCCAAAGTGGATGACACAAACCTTCGTTTTACAGGTTTTCTTGGCATTATCGGCATTGGTTGTCTTCTCGTTGTTGGTATTAACTTGGATACAAATACTCTATATTTTAAAGACCTAGATCTAAAAACTGGTTGGTCAGCTAAATATTTTCTCCTGTATGCATTGGTGTGTTCCAAAATCTGTTTATATGCTTCCATGTCTTCTTCTTTAACTAACAATTCTAAAGGCTTTTTTTCAAATAATAATTCAAATAATCCTCTTGTGCCCTTATATCTTTGATTACCAACAATAATATTATCATTTTCATCAATGTTTACCGGGCTATTACCAACCATTAAACCTTCTTCTGTTAATCTTACTCCATAACTATGGTAGTTTTTATTAGGATTTATTCCAGCTAACATTTTTATCATGTATTTCCTTCCTAAAGGTCCTTTGTTATGAATGTTTTCACCCAACAAGCTTATGTTTGACGGACCTTCCCTTGCTTCTTCTTCTTTTTCCTCTTCACTAGCAGTTGATACATCTTCATGTCCTCTTTTAGCTTTTACTTCATATAATTCTCTTATACCACTATAGTCTGGTGATTCTAGCTCTCTTTCAGGTTCTCCGCCGGTAAAACCACTATATGTAGAGGATTCCAGGTCTTCATCACTAAAATCTTCTGATTTTACATTTTCTCTTTCAAACTTTGTAATAGGTGCAATTGCATCTCCTTCCAAAACGGGTTTAGCAAATTTTTTGTTTAATTGTTTCAAGGGTTCAGTAATAGGTTTAAAAGTAGATTCAAGAAATTTCTCCCTTTCGCTAATACCTAATTTTAATGCTCTGTTTTTATCTCGAATAGAATCACTAAGTGATTTTATTTCCTTTATTAACTTTTCTTGGTTAACCATGTTTGTAGCAAGACGTGTTGTACAACAATGAATGTTTTACATCATGATCAGTGTATTAGTATAAATTTATCAAATCCTATCCTGTATCGACCATTGTTTAGCGGTTGTTCCTTCATAATTGTTAAAAACCCATATTTTTCAGCCCAAGCCTTTCCACACAACTCTTTAAATCGTTCAAATGGCATATCCGCACTTACATGGTCATAATATATGTGTTTTAGGTTGGTTTCATCCTGTTTAAATACAATTAACATGTTTGCATTGTCTCTAATGAGCTGTTTCGGTATTTTGCTGTAAGTTTGACCAATATAAATGCTATCTATGTTGTTATGTCGACCCATGGCGAAGTAATTTCTTATTGTATTTTGATTTTCACAAGATACGTCGTCAAATATGAATACTGAGAATGGTTTAGCCTCTTGCGGTTGCATGACACTCTCGCTCGCGTTGAATTTAAAATATTTAACTTCAGGCACATTATTGAGTATTTGTTCCAATAACTGATATTTTGGTTGTTGTAGTGACTTTGAAAATACATATAAATTATTAAAACGTAAGCCTTTAGGGTTTGTAATCAAATTGAATACTACATTTGTTTTTCCACAATTAGAAGGACCGGTAACCAGACAACGCACCGTGTTTGGTAACAAAACACCGTGTTTCCCAGTATTGAATTGAGAACCATCCACTGTGAGTTCATCTATATTATTAATAGTAAAATTGTCTTTTTGCGGTATTATCTCCATCCTTTGTAATGGTTCAACCCAAAATGATGCTCTATCATTATATTAGATCCTTTTTAGGTATCCAAGAATCTTCCGTTTTATTAAATCCTAACCATCGTACTTTAACCTTATCTTTTTTGCGTTGCAACACCTTTTCTACTAGATATACATCACCTACTGTTGATTTTAACATTTCATGTCCATAAAAACCTCCTTCAAGCAATTGTCCTTTATTATCTTTTAAAATGTAAGTTTCTGGTACTGTAGGTTGCACCTTAAATACGGTAAATACCTCATTTGTCCAGTTTGGAAGATATCTTTTACTGAATACACCTTTGTATTTGCTTATTCGCACTTTATCACCAACATTAAACCTTTTAGGCTTTAGTTTTTCAACTCTTGGTTTAGTATTCAGTTTTATACGTTTTAATACAAGTTTTTCATTTTTATTAGTCACCTGGCTTGGTTTCATACCGATAGTTCTATGAAACTTGTTATTGTAATCGCTTATAAGTTTTGGTAACATATCAATCCATACGTGCGATCCTCTGTTAGAAAACATCTTGTACATCGCACCTTTTAAAGTTCTGTTGAATCTTTCAATTATTGATGCTTTTACCTCTGAATTGGTTGAGTAATGGTTAATGTTGTGTTTTTTCATTAAATTTGCAAATTCCTTATTAAAATATTCTTTTCCATCATCAGTTTGTAAATGTTTTATAGTATGTTTGTCTCTTTGTATAGCTGTTTCCATTGCTTTTGTAACACTTTTGCCACTTTTATCTTTTAGTGGTAAAGCATCTGCCATTTTTGAAAAACAATTAATAATAGTCAATATGTATTTAAATCCTCTATTTTGTTTACTATAAGGAATCATTTCGATTAAATCCGCTTGATATAAATCATTTATTCCTTTTATCACTGTATTTCTTCGTGGAAACTTTCTTCTTGCAGGTTTATGAAGTTCGTTGACAATTTCTTGCTTCAAGTTCTTCATATTGCAGGTTTTGAATGTTTCATGTATCACATGTATAATCACAATGAATGTTGTCTTAAATATTCACATCATTTATATAGGTCAAGGTCATCCAAACTTGTGTAAAAAAATGGGGGAACACGGCGTTTGACTTGCCGTGTTCCCCATTTTTTTACGGAAGGAGAAAGGAATAAGGTCGAAGTTGTAGAAGGACGAAGAATAGGTTACTAGTCGATAGGGTTTAGAGAGTAGTGGCCAAAAGGAAGAGAGTGTGAATTTTATCCGGCATAATATGCCTTTTATCATCTCGAGCTGATAGTGCTCTTTTAACTTCAGTGACACTGTAGACCTCATGTTTAAAGCTTCTGATAGTGTTGAACGTTGCAGACATTGTAGAATCTTTCAAACAAGCAGGTCTTGTAATGGTCAAACGTCACATGTTTCTTCAAGTACGATGTTTTGACTCCTTTTGCTTTCTTGACTGTCGGTGTGTTGTTCTCGTTGTACATTTTAAATGAATACAATTTTGCCATCAGTGCCACTATTTCTTCTAAAGGCATTCCATTTGCTTCATCTTTAAATTTTCCGATTACTTTTTTATTCTTTTCATTGTAATTTGGATGGTTCTTCGGATAGTCAGAGAAGTCAAAATCGTCTTTGTATGGGAAACTCCTTAGGTCTTCATACATGTCCAAAGTCTTTATCCAGTAGATAAACGCGTCCGTATCCATGTATGCGAACTCCAATGTTTTCCCTTCCGTAGTGGTTTAACCATTTTGTTATAATGGAAATCATACATCAGGGTTTTACTTATGTCCAAAATCGACATACCTATGTATAACGGACGGTCCATGACTATTGTTGTTTTCTTCATACTGACTCAGCGACTAGATTTTTCGTTTATAATCATGGATGTTCCGAAATTTGGTTTTTGCACTAATTTTTCCAATTTCCTAGGATCACTCACTAATTTTACATTTTTGTGTTTTCTTTTGTTCTCCAAGGTCTTCCCAAAGATGGCGTTGTTCATTAATTTATAGAAGTCCTTTTCAAATGCCGTTGTCGCTGCAGCTCTTCTTGTAGTGTTGGAATCAATATATGGTTTCAACCAACAAGACTGGGTGAATTCAATTGCTCTATGAATTCTCACTACACGTAGACCCAATTCAAGAGCTTGTTGAACTACCCAGTAGTGAGCCACATACCGATCTTTATTCTCCAACGTCATCATCAATTTTGGCCATCTTCCTGTCGGTGAAACTTCAGTCTTGGCTAGGAGAGGCAAGTCGTAGTGATGGTCATGAAGGTGCTCCGGATATTCGAAATCACAGTCCAAAATATAGCCTTTTGGACCATTCTTTGGAATCTGTGAGATGTCACCGATGGTGGCGCGGGTCGATCCATTTGAAGTCAGCGTAGGGAAGCGGATTTGACATTGCCCAACCATAAAGGTTGTTTGCGTCAAAGTAGCCAAGGTAGACCGATGGTTGTCTCTCGTCGAAGCCTCCTGGGATGTACTTGTTGTTAGCTTTGACATGACGTGTTACAGCTTGTGTCAAACCGCCCCGTACACCAGATTCTATCATGAGCACCATATCAATATCTGTTAGAAGTTCCAATCGACAGTTGGTTGACTTTAGCATAGCTTGCCATGCTAATCCTGGAGATGTGTACGAGTGTAGAGGGTCCAGTCCATAGGCGGAGAAGCAGGTGTTTCGAAATTCTTCCATCACATCGCCACAGCAGAGTTACGTCCAATGTAAAAGTCGGAATATTCCCCTAAGGTTTGAATGTTTAGTTGGTTCCAAACATTACAAGCATGATTGTAGTCTTCAACGGTGATTGCACTTTCATTTAACTTGCTATTGAAGGCTTCAATCGGTGGCAGACTGGTTTCTTCAAATTTTTCTGCAGAAGTTATGTAATCATAGGGGAACACTCCTTTACGCATTACTAAGTCCAATTTATCTTCATGTACAATTTTGCTGGTTTCTTTTAGATCTTCTCTTCTTAGGTTCTCAGACAATTTGGGCTAAACTAGTTGACATAAATCTATAAGAGTCTACGAAGCGAAGTTTAATTTTACCTACTGTTTTTGAGAAACTGATGTACTTCTCCAATGTTTCAGCTAATACTTCGATTCTTCCATCATCCCGTCCTAACTCTGGGACTAATGAAGTGGGAGTCATAGCCGCTAAGATTGTGTATCACGACAGGGATAAAGTTTGGCAGTTTGTAATTTATATTGCATGAATTACAAGCAGCTCCTCTGTATAACCCTGTCAGGTGATCGTGATCTCTTACTCTTTTGATTTTCTTCACTGAAGCTCTTCTTGCATAAATAACAATCTTGTTGCCAAATTGTATTCTTCTTGTTGATTTTGATTCAAAGGTGTCCATAGGTAAAACATTACCGTATAAGCGTTGCACCTTTTCAGCAATGTCATACAACTGGTCTACGAAATGCTTAGCGGCTTCTTCCCCACGGTAGAGAGTATCGGAGTGGATGTTAAACCATAGTCTTGCAACTGTTCTTCAGGCAAAGTTGATTTCACCAATAAGCAAAAACTGTTAGGTTGATGCAATTGATATTTGGTTCTTCTAGTCACCTCACCATCCGGAAGCTCCTGTGGTACTAACGTGGATTCGAAATCTGCGTAGACAGCTACTGGAATCCGATATTGGTGAACTGTTTTGTTGAATTTGATGAACGCTCGAGATGGCGGCGGCAGACTAATCTTCACTTCATAGTTGTCATTACAAAGTCTTTGGTGTTCCTTCAACCAGTCCGATCCTCCATGTTTTAAATCTTTATTTGTAAAACAAAAGCATCTCTTACACACTGTCACTCTAATCTTCTTTTTGGTTAATTGTCGTGCAACCAAAGCTTCAAAATCTTTTATCCACACATAATGTGAAATTTCACCTTTAGTTATCAATAATAAATCAGTATGGTTTCTTTGCTTCACTTTTCCAACTCGTAGTGGATACACATTGTTCGAATCATCTAAGCCGAACACGTTAACAGAAACACCTGGATTTTGTTTCTCAAATTTTGCAATTTGATTAAGACTCACAGGATACGACATTCCTCGGAAGTTGTAGCGGTGTTCGTTTTCATAATATTCCCTACCAACTCTACAAGGATTATGTTTTACATACTTAGTTAGCATCGCATACTTAAAACATTCATTATCCCCGTTTGTAACATTTCTGCAAGAGTTGGTGTCTTTAATTTTCTTTGGTAGAGGGATAAAGCTGCTACCCCTCATACCATATCCATGCTTGTGAACCCTCACATCCATACCTTCGATCGATGATAGCGTCCAGCCAGATCCTCTTCCTTCATGTTCTTGGAGTTTCATTAGCAGGTCATTCAAACATTCTTCTAGAATTTCATTGATATCAGATGTGGTTGTAAGGGTTCGGTTTTTAGCAATGAATGCTCTTGGTGAGTTTTCACCATCGGTATTAGTAAACATAGCCTCCAACACCAATCCAAATTTAATAAAGTTCAATCTTGCCAATTCTTCCATCAATGTTTTTACAACTAAATTTTTAGCTTGGGTTATAAAGTTTTCCAATTCCAATTGCACATTATTAATTTTGAAATGAGTTACAACTGGTCCTGGCAAGGCTGTGGTGCGCAGTTGTCTTATATCTTCCACTTCTTCTGTATCCTCTTCTTCCATATCCTCTTCTTGGGTACGCAGTTGTTTTACATCTTCCACTTTTTTTTCTTCCATTTCCTTTTCAATAAATCCTCCAGCTGTAGATGGTCCAGCTCCGGCAAATTGAATAACACTTGGTCTTCTTCTTTGCATTAACTGTAAATAGCTAGCCCAGTCCTCCTGCTTCTGGTAGTTTTCCAATAACCGATCAAACGCCTCCAAGTCTTCTTCACTTACAACAATCTCTTCTTTTCTGTCCTCTTCATGATACAATTCTCGGTGTAAAACAAAGATGTCTTCGTCTTGAAAAAACTCACCACAAATATCGCAAAGAGCCATTTTTACAGTTTGGCTATGAGTGTGCACTCGGTGAATGTCCACGCAATAATGAGCAGCGCGCTCAACTGGGTCCCTTTATACCCGAGGTTTAAGGGTGGGGGAAGGTGACGTCATATACATCCAGTTTATCAATCATGTAGTAGATTTGGCTTTTAAACACCCATTTTCAATTTATTCTTCAACAGGTTTGATAAACCAATGATCTTTGGTCTAAATCCACTACTTTGTACAAATTTTTTTTTTGTTTGGACACTTCTCGTCCGGAGCAAAAAACTCTTTGGTCAAGTTAAAAATTTTTTTCTCAAAAAAGTTCGGGGGGGGGGGTCATTACTGTATTTAGGTCAAGGTCACGAAAAAACTTTAAAAAAATTAAGCCCCACCTGGGGCACTTGGGTTGTCATCGCTGTAGCCTCCGAAGAGACCCAACTATGACAACAAGGCAACATCCAATGTCGTGTACCCTTCGCCACGCAAGACTTGTAAACATTTACTGCATTGTCTTTCAGTAGCTAACAAAGATTCATTTACGTAATTTTGAGTTTCCAGAAGGAAACAAACTGAGGACACCCTAGTGGCTTACCTCCTCGTCCGAGTGCAGAGGCCGCCGCAACCTTTTGCATGCCAGCGTACAAACGGACATGCTCCCAGATGCCATCCGCAACCTTTTGCATGCCTGGCAGGAGCCTACCGATAATTAAAATAGGCTTTACACGGGGGCCTACTCCCGTAATTAATTTACAATGCATTGAATTTTTACAAGTCTTTGTAGGTCAAGGCCACACGGACATTAAAAAATTTCGGCCCCCGTACATCCATGGCGAAACCACGAATGTTCGGGGGCCTTGGGGACTAAAAACACAAATAGCTAACAAAGATTCATTTACATAATTTTGAGTTTCCAGAAGGGAAACATACTGAGGACACCCTAATGGCTTACGTCCTCGGTCCGAGTGCAGAGGCCGCCACAACCTTTTGCTTGCCAGCTTACAAACGGACATGCTCCCCAAATGCCATCCGCAACCTTTTGCATGCCTGGCAGGAGCCTACCAATTATTAAAAGTGGCATCGGGGGGGGGGGGGGGGGGGGGGGGGCACTTCTCGTCCGGAGCAAAAAACTTTTTGGTCAAGGTCAAAAATTTTTCCGAAAAAAAAAGTTCTCGGGGGGGGGGGGGCACTTCTCGTCCGGAGCAAAAAACTTTTTGGTCAAGGTCAAAAATTTTTTCGAAAAAAAAAGTTCTCGGGGGTGGGGGGGGGGGTTCGCACTTTTTGTCGGGGGGGGGGGGGGTTGACTAAGTTAAGTGGGTCAAGGTCACCCACAACACTTGTACTCTAAGTGTTGGCTATACCCCCACCACAACTGGGTCCCTAGGCTGCACAACACCGCTTCGCCAGTATGTCTCCGGCTTCCATGCGGTGCGTCTCGCTGTTCTCTAGCTCTCTATATGTAAGTAATTTTACAAGTTCTGAATGTAGGTCACTACACTTTGACTCTGGGACGATATCGACTTGTAGTGTTTCAGTGTTTTGACTCAAGGTCATCACACTTTAACTCTAGCACATCGGTTATCATACCAGAGGTGCTCAATAACCTAACTTGTAATGTTTAGGGTGGCGTTTGCACGCCACGTGGTATCGCCCAGAGTGTCCAGTCCAAGTTTTAAGTTAAATTAATTTTACTGTAATCTTTTCCATTTCTGCTTCGTTTTGCCAAAGTATAAGGTGTCGCTTAATAAAGTGGTATTTCTCTAAAGTTATAGGAGATTGCAAGGATACAATTAGTTTATTTAGGAGACTCTTCATCTTGGAGTTTAACACAATTTCCACTTTGACTTTGCTTCCTCAGCTCTCACAGCCTAAGCTGTACAGAAATGTTTCTTCTAGTGCCAACTCGGGCCAAGAGAACAGTGTGTTGACTGTAGGACAGCTCATGGTGAAGTGATGCGAAACTCCAGCGTACCACCTCACCTTCCCCCGCCACTGTGACCTTCCCCCACTCCTGCTGTTTCCCCACCTCTTTTCCCTTGACTCATGCGCTACAAGCAGTCTCTCAGTATTGTGCGGACTTTTGTGAGGGGAAGCCATGTCGCGGGACGCTTTAGGTAAGAAACTTAGCCGTGTTAAGGCTTTATTAGTTGCTCACTGTCCACCACTCAAAGTTAAGAGAGTTTCGACTTTAGCTAAGTGGCGCAAACTGTTGCGCGGACACCCTAAGTTTTATACAAAACAGACTAATGTCAGTTTTACTGATGAGGATTTGTTTAAAATATTGGATGAAATGACTTTTCCTTGCAAAATTCAGTTAGTTACTCCCATTCCTGACAGTTTAGAGTCTTCGTCTCTCGAGCCAATATACCTAGCATACACAGAGCCTGACAGTCAGTCACTCGGTGGCTGTCGTGGGGTGCGCATTCGGTGTCGGCGCTCCGTTGTTAAGTTTTTGAGGTCACAGTAATATGAAATTGGGGGTGTTGTGCTAGTTCAAGGTCACCTGAGGGATTACCGATTGCCCATTTAGGCAGAGTCATGTCAGAAACTCGGGTTTAACTTGGCACTTTTGCCGTTTCTCGTCGAAAATTCGCTCCAAGTGGTCGAGGTCACGGGGACTCTGACGAAACTCGGAGCGTAGTGCGAGAAACGGCAAAAGTGCCAAAAAATTTTAAGTTTCTGCGTGACCTTGACCTTAGTGGCGTCGGTGACGTCGTTTTGATGACGTAAGGGGTGATGATGTCATCAGCACGTCATTTCTGTGACGTCATGGGTGTGACGTCATCGAAATGACGTCATTAGTGATGACGTCATCGATTGCGTCATCGATGACGTCATCGATGACGTCATCGGTGAGGTCATTGACCTCGATGACGTCATCCCTCAGGTGACCTTGAAGTGAGCCAGCAGCCCCCTTTTTCCACTACTTTAAATGTTAAAGTTTTTCAAATTTTTAAGATAAGCTTAAACACTCTAAAATACGCTGAAACATGTAAATCCGAAATCCCAGACTGAAATATTGAATAATAAAAAAGTTTGGTTTTGTATGTGCAATCTGGACTCTAACAAATTTACCAACACCCAGCGTAAAAATGACTATCTTTTAAGAAATCAATTTTACAATTAATAGCTAGATCGCTTTAATACACTCTGAAACGCGAAAAACCAAGACCTTAGGTTGAAATAACGAAAACTTAAATTTTACCTATAGTCACTCCTGACAGAAATATTCTATCAGTCAAATCGCAAATTTTAGTATTAAATGTTAAAGTTTTTCAAATTTTTAAGATAAGCTTAAACACTCTAAAATACGCTGAAACATGTAAATCCGAAATCCCAGACTGAAATATTGAGTAATAAAAAAGTTTGGTTTTGTATGGGCAATCAGGACTCTAACAAATTTACCAACACCCAGCGTAAAAATGACTATCTTTTAAGAAATCAATTTTACAATTAATAGCTAGATCGCTTTAATACACTCTGAAACGCGAAAAACCAAGACCTTAGGTTGAAATAACGAAAACTTAAATTTTACCTATAGTCACTCCTGACATAGAAATATTCTATCAGTCAAATCGCAAATTTTAGTATTAAATGTTAAAGTTTTTCAAATTTTTAAGATAAGCTTAAACACTCTAAAATACGCTGAAACATGTAAATCCGAAATCCCAGACTGAAATATTGAATAATAAAAAAGTTTGGTTTTGTATGTGCAATCTGGACTCTAACAAATTTACCAACACCCAGCGTAAAAATGACTATCTTTTAAGAAATCAATTTTACAATTAATAGCTAGATCGCTTTAATACACTCTGAAACACGAAAAGCCAAGACCTTAGGTTGAAATAACGAAAACTTAAATTTTACCTATAGTCACTCCTGACATAGAAATATTCTATCAGTCAAATCGAAAATTTTAGTAAAAAATGTTAAAGTTTTTCAAATTTTTAAGATAAGCTTAAACACTCTAAAATACGCTGAAACATGTAAATCCGAAATCCCAGACTGAAATATTGAATAATAAAAAAGTTTGGTTTTGTATGTGCAATCAGGACTCTAACAAATTTACCAACACCCAGCGTAAAAATGACTATCTTTTAAGAAATCAATTTACAATTAATAGCTAGATCGCTTTAATACACTCTGAAACGCGAAAAGCCAAGACCTTAGGTTGAAATAACGAAAACTTAAATTTTACCTATAGTCACTCCTGACATAGAAATATTCTATCAGTCAAATCGCAAATTTTAGTATTAAATGTTAAAGTTTTTCAAATTTTTAATATAAGCTTAAACACTCTAAAATACGCTGAAACATGTAAATCCGAAATCCCAGACTGAAATATTGAATAATAAAAAAGTTTGGTTTTGTATGGCCAATCAGGACTCTAACAAATTTACTAACACCCAGCGTAAAAATGACTATCTTTTAAGAAATCAATTTTAAAATTAATAGCTAGATCGCTTTAATACACTCTGAAACGCGAAAAACCAAGACCTTAGGTTAAAATAACGAAAACTTAAATTTTACCTATGGTCACTCCTGACATAGAAATATTCTATCAGTCAAATCGCAAATTTTAGTATTAAATGTTAAAGTTTTTCAAATTTTTAAGATAAGCTTAAACACTCTAAAATACGCTGCAACATGTAAATCCGAAATCCCAGACTGAAATATTGAATAATAAAAAAGTTTGGTTTTGTATGGGCAATCAGGATTCTAACAAATTTACCAACACCCAGCGTAAAAATGACTATCTTTTAAGAAATCAATTTTACAATTAATAGCTAGATCGCTTTAATACACTCTGACCTTAGGTTGAAATAACGAAAACTTAAATTTTACCTATAGTCACTCCTGACATAGAAATATTCTATCAGTCAAATCGCAAATTTTGGTATTAAATGTTAAAGTTTTTCAAATTTTTAAGATAAGCTTAAACACTCTAAAATACGCTGAAACATGTAAATCCGAAATCCCAGACTGAAATATTGAATAATAAAAAAGTTTGGTTTTGTATGTGCAATCTGGACTCTAACAAATTTACCAACACCCAGCGTAAAAATGACTATCTTTTAAGAAATCAATTTTACAATTAATAGCTAGATCGCTTTAATACACTCTAAAACACGAAAAGCCAAGACCTTAGGTTGAAATAACGAAAACTTAAATTTTACCTATAGTCACTCCTGACATAGAAATATTCTATCAGTCAAATCGCAAATTTTAGTAAAAAATGTTAAAGTTTTTCAAATTTTTAAGATAAGCTTAAACACTCTAAAATACGCTGAAACATGTAAATCCGAAATCCCAGACTGAAATATTGAATAATAAAAAAGTTTGGTTTTGTATGTGCAATCAGGACTCTAACAAATTTACCAACACCCAGCGTAAAAATGACTATCTTTTAAGAAAGCAATTTTACAATTAATAGCTAGATCGCTTTAATACACTCTGAAACGCGAAAAACCAAGACCTTAGGTTGAAATAACGAAAACTTAAATTTTACCTATAGTCACTCCTGACATAGAAATATTCTATCAGTCAAATCGCAAATTTTAGTAAAAAATGTTAAAGTTTTTCAAATTTTTAAGATAAGCTTAAACACTCTAAAATACGCTGAAACATGTAAATCCGAAATCCCAGACTGAAATATTGAATAATAAAAAAGTTTGGTTTTGTATGGCCAATCAGGACTCTAACAAATTTACCAACACCCAGCGTAAAAATGAATATCTTTTAAGAAATCAATTTTACAATTAATAGCTAGATCGCTTTAATACACTCTGAAACGCGAAAAGCCAAGACCTTAGGTTGAAATAACGAAAACTTAAATTTTACCTATAGTCACTCCTGACAGAAATATTCTATCAGTCAATTCGCAAATTTTAGTAAAAAATGTTAAAGTTTTTCAAATTTTTAAGATAAGCTTAAACACTCTAAAATACGCTGAAACATGTAAATCCGAAATCCCAGACTGAAATATTGAATAATAAAAAAGTTTGGTTTTGTATGGGCAATCTGGACTCTAACAAATTTACCAACACCCAGCGTAAAAATGACTATCTTTTAAGAAATCAATTTTACAATTAATTAATAGCTAGATCGCTTTAATACACTCTTAAACGCGAAAAGCCAAGACCTTAGGTTGAAATGACGAAAACTTAAATTTTACCTATAGTCACTCCTGACAGAAATATTCTATCAGTCAACTCGCAAAATTTAGTAAAAAATGTTAAAGTTTTTCAAATTTTTAAGATAAGCTTAAACACTCTAAAATACGCTGAAACATGTAAATCCGAAATTCCAGACTGAAATATTGAATAATAAAAAAGTTTGGTTTTGTATGGGCAATCAGGACTCTAACAAATTTACCAACACCCAGCGTAAAAATGACTATCTTTTAAGAAATCAATTTTACAATTAATAGCTAGATCGCTTTAATACACTCTGAAACGCGAAAAACCAAGACCTTAGGTTGAAATAACGAAAACTTAAATTTTACCTATAGTCACTCCTGACATAGAAATATTCTATCAGTCAAATCGCAAATTTTAGTATTAAATGTTAAAGTTTTTCAAATTTTTAAGATAAGCTTAAACACTCTAAAATACGCTGAAACATGTAAATCCGAAATCCCAGACTGAAATATTGAATAATAAAAAAGTTTGGTTTTGTATGTGCAATCTGGACTCTAACAAATTTACCAACACCCAGCGTAAAAATGACTATCTTTTAAGAAATCAATTTTTCAATTAATAGCTAGATCGCTTTAATACACTCTGAAACGCGAAAAGCCAAGACCTTAGGTTGATATAATGAAAGACGAAATTTTACGTATAGTCACAATTGTTAAAGTCCCCAAGGTCATCGCAATTCCCCCCACCACTAACTTTATACATAGGGCACCTGGAGCCGTACGGTCAGTCGCTTTGCGACTGTCGTGGGGTGCACACTGGTGTCGGCACTCTGTTGTACGGTTTTAAGTTAAAGTTTAGGATTTATCATGTACAACAATAAAAACTCGTGACTTAGTGAAATATTCTATCAGTCAATTCGCAAATTTTAGTAAAAAATGTTAAAGTTTTTCAAATTTTTAAGATAAGCTTAAACACTCTAAAATACGCTGAAACATGTAAATCCGAAATCCCAGACTGAAATATTGAATAATAAAAAAGTTTGGTTTTGTATGGGCAATCAGGACTCTAACAAATTTACCAACACCCAGCGTAAAAATGACTATCTTTTAAGAAATCAATTTTACAATTAATAGCTAGATCGCTTTAATACACTCTGAAACGCGAAAAACCAAGACCTTAGGTTGAAATAACGAAAACTTAAATTTTACCTATAGTCACTCCTGACAGAAATATTCTATCAGTCAAATCGCAAATTTTAGTATTAAATGTTAAAGTTTTTCAAATTTTAAGATAAGCTTAAACACTCTAAAATACGCTGAAACATGTAAATCCGAAATCCCAGACTGAAATATTGAATAATAAAAAGTTTGGTTTTGTATGTGCAATCTGGACTCTAACAAATTTACCAACACCCAGCGTAAAAATGACTATCTTTTAAGAAATCAATTTTTCAATTAATAGCTAGATCGCTTTAATACACTCTGAAACGCGAAAAGCCAAGACCTTAGGTTGATATAATGAAAGACGAAATTTTACGTATAGTCACAATTGTTAAAGTCCCCAAGGTCATCGCAATTCCCCCCACCACTTTCTTTATACATAGGGCACCTGGAGCCGTACGGTCAGTCGCTTTGCGACTGTCGTGGGGTGCACACTGGTGTCGGCACTCTGTTGTACGGTTTTAAGTTAAAGTTTAGGATTTATCATGTACAACAATAAAAACTCGTGACTTAGTGAAATATTCTATCAGTCAATTCGCAAATTTTAGTAAAAAATGTTAAAGTTTTTCAAATTTTTAAGATAAGCTTAAACGCTCTAAAATACGCTGAAACATGTAAATCCGAAATCCCAGACTGAAATATTGAATAATAAAAAAGTTTGGTTTTGTATGGGCAATCTGGACTCTAACAAATTTACCAACACCCAGCGTAAAAATGACTATCTTTTAAGAAATCAATTTTACAATTAATAGCTAGATCGCTTTAATACACTCTGAAACGCGAAAAACCAAGACCTTAGGTTGAAATAACGAAAACTTAAATTTTACCTATAGTCACTCCTGACAGAAATATTCTATCAGTCAAATCGCAAATTTTAGTATTAAATGTTAAAGTTTTTCAAATTTTTAAGATAAGCTTAAACACTCTAAAATACGCTGAAACATGTAAATCCGAAATCCCAGACTGAAATATTAAATAATAAAAAAGTTTGGTTTTGTATGGGCAATCAGGACTCTAACAAATTTACCAACACCCAGCGTAAAAATGACTATCTTTTAAGAAATCAATTTTACAATTAATTAATAGCTAGATCGCTTTAATACACTCTTAAACGCGAAAAGCCAAGACCTTAGGTTGAAATGACGAAAACTTAAATTTTACCTATAGTCACTCCTGACATAGAAATATTCTATCAGTCAAATCGAAAATTTTAGTAAAAAATGTTAAAGTTTTTCAAATTTTTAAGATAAGCTTAAACACTCTAAAATACGCTGAAACATGTAAATCCGAAATCCCAGACTGAAATATTGAATAATAAAAAAGTTTGGTTTTGTATGTGCAATCAGGACTCTAACAAATTTACCAACACCCAGCGTAAAAATGACTATCTTTTAAGAAAGCAATTTTACAATTAATAGCTAGATCGCTTTAATACACTCTGAAACGCGAAAAACCAAGACCTTAGGTTGAAATAACGAAAACTTAAATTTTACCTATAGTCACTCCTGACAGAAATATTCTATCAGTCAAATCGCAAATTTTAGTATTAAATGTTAAAGTTTTTCAAATTTTTAAGATAAGCTTAAACACTCTAAAATACGCTGAAACATGTAAATCCGAAATCCCAGACTGAAATATTGAATAATAAAAAGTTTGGTTTTGTATGTGCAATCTGGACTCTAACAAATTTACCAACACCCAGCGTAAAAATGACTATCTTTTAAGAAATCAATTTTTCAATTAATAGCTAGATCGCTTTAATACACTCTGAAACGCGAAAAGCCAAGACCTTAGGTTGATATAATGAAAGACGAAATTTTACGTATAGTCACAATTGTTAAAGTCCCCAAGGTCATCGCAATTCCCCCCACCACTTTCTTTATACATAGGGCACCTGGAGCCGTACGGTCAGTCGCTTTGCGACTGTCGTGGGGTGCACACTGGTGTCGGCACTCTGTTGTACGGTTTTAAGTTAAAGTTTAGGATTTATCATGTACAACAATAAAAACTCGTGACTTAGTGAAATATTCTATCAGTCAATTCGCAAATTTTAGTAAAAAATGTTAAAGTTTTTCAAATTTTTAAGATAAGCTTAAACGCTCTAAAATACGCTGAAACATGTAAATCCGAAATCCCAGACTGAAATATTGAATAATAAAAAAGTTTGGTTTTGTATGGGCAATCTGGACTCTAACAAATTTACCAACACCCAGCGTAAAAATGACTATCTTTTAAGAAATCAATTTTACAATTAATAGCTAGATCGCTTTAATACACTCTGAAACGCGAAAAACCAAGACCTTAGGTTGAAATAACGAAAACTTAAATTTTACCTATAGTCACTCCTGACAGAAATATTCTATCAGTCAAATCGCAAATTTTAGTATTAAATGTTAAAGTTTTTCAAATTTTTAAGATAAGCTTAAACACTCTAAAATACGCTGAAACATGTAAATCCGAAATCCCAGACTGAAATATTAAATAATAAAAAAGTTTGGTTTTGTATGGGCAATCAGGACTCTAACAAATTTACCAACACCCAGCGTAAAAATGACTATCTTTTAAGAAATCAATTTTACAATTAATTAATAGCTAGATCGCTTTAATACACTCTTAAACGCGAAAAGCCAAGACCTTAGGTTGAAATGACGAAAACTTAAATTTTACCTATAGTCACTCCTGACAGAAATATTCTATCAGTCAACTCGCAAAATTTAGTAAAAAATGTTAAAGTTTTTCAAATTTTTAAGATAAGCTTAAACACTCTAAAATACGCTGAAACATGTAAATCCGAAATTCCAGACTGAAATATTGAATAATAAAAAAGTTTGGTTTTGTATGGGCAATCAGGACTCTAACAAATTTACCAACACCCAGCGTAAAAATGACTATCTTTTAAGAAATCAATTTTACAATTAATAGCTAGATCGCTTTAATACACTCTGAAACGCGAAAAACCAAGACCTTAGGTTGAAATAACGAAAACTTAAATTTTACCTATAGTCACTCCTGACATAGAAATATTCTATCAGTCAAATCGCAAATTTTAGTATTAAATGTTAAAGTTTTTCAAATTTTTAAGATAAGCTTAAACACTCTAAAATACGCTGAAACATGTAAATCCGAAATCCCAGACTGAAATATTGAATAATAAAAAAGTTTGGTTTTGTATGTGCAATCTGGACTCTAACAAATTTACCAACACCCAGCGTAAAAATGACTATCTTTTAAGAAATCAATTTTTCAATTAATAGCTAGATCGCTTTAATACACTCTGAAACGCGAAAAGCCAAGACCTTAGGTTGATATAATGAAAGACGAAATTTTACGTATAGTCACAATTGTTAAAGTCCCCAAGGTCATCGCAATTCCCCCCACCACTTTCTTTATACATAGGGCACCTGGAGCCGTACGGTCAGTCGCTTTGCGACTGTCGTGGGGTGCACACTGGTGTCGGCACTCTGTTGTACGGTTTTAAGTTAAAGTTTAGGATTTATCATGTACAACAATAAAAACTCGTGACTTAGTGAAATATTCTATCAGTCAATTCGCAAATTTTAGTAAAAAATGTTAAAGTTTTTCAAATTTTTAAGATAAGCTTAAACACTCTAAAATACGCTGAAACATGTAAATCCGAAATCCCAGACTGAAATATTGAATAATAAAAAAGTTTGGTTTTGTATGGGCAATCAGGACTCTAACAAATTTACCAACACCCAGCGTAAAAATGACTATCTTTTAAGAAATCAATTTTACAATTAATAGCTAGATCGCTTTAATACACTCTGAAACGCGAAAAACCAAGACCTTAGGTTGAAATAACGAAAACTTAAATTTTACCTATAGTCACTCCTGACAGAAATATTCTATCAGTCAAATCGCAAATTTTAGTATTAAATGTTAAAGTTTTTCAAATTTTTAAGATAAGCTTAAACACTCTAAAATACGCTGAAACATGTAAATCCGAAATCCCAGACTGAAATATTGAATAATAAAAAGTTTGGTTTTGTATGTGCAATCTGGACTCTAACAAATTTACCAACACCCAGCGTAAAAATGACTATCTTTTAAGAAATCAATTTTTCAATTAATAGCTAGATCGCTTTAATACACTCTGAAACGCGAAAAGCCAAGACCTTAGGTTGATATAATGAAAGACGAAATTTTACGTATAGTCACAATTGTTAAAGTCCCCAAGGTCATCGCAATTCCCCCCACCACTTTCTTTATACATAGGGCACCTGGAGCCGTACGGTCAGTCGCTTTGCGACTGTCGTGGGGTGCACACTGGTGTCGGCACTCTGTTGTACGGTTTTAAGTTAAAGTTTAGGATTTATCATGTACAACAATAAAAACTCGTGACTTAGTGAAATATTCTATCAGTCAATTCGCAAATTTTAGTAAAAAATGTTAAAGTTTTTCAAATTTTTAAGATAAGCTTAAACGCTCTAAAATACGCTGAAACATGTAAATCCGAAATCCCAGACTGAAATATTGAATAATAAAAAAGTTTGGTTTTGTATGGGCAATCTGGACTCTAACAAATTTACCAACACCCAGCGTAAAAATGACTATCTTTTAAGAAATCAATTTTACAATTAATAGCTAGATCGCTTTAATACACTCTGAAACGCGAAAAACCAAGACCTTAGGTTGAAATAACGAAAACTTAAATTTTACCTATAGTCACTCCTGACAGAAATATTCTATCAGTCAAATCGCAAATTTTAGTATTAAATGTTAAAGTTTTTCAAATTTTTAAGATAAGCTTAAACACTCTAAAATACGCTGAAACATGTAAATCCGAAATCCCAGACTGAAATATTAAATAATAAAAAAGTTTGGTTTTGTATGGGCAATCAGGACTCTAACAAATTTACCAACACCCAGCGTAAAAATGACTATCTTTTAAGAAATCAATTTTACAATTAATTAATAGCTAGATCGCTTTAATACACTCTTAAACGCGAAAAGCCAAGACCTTAGGTTGAAATGACGAAAACTTAAATTTTACCTATAGTCACTCCTGACAGAAATATTCTATCAGTCAACTCGCAAATTTTAGTAAAAAATGTTAAAGTTTTTCAAATTTTTAAGATAAGCTTAAACACTCTAAAATACGCTGAAACATGTAAATCCGAAATTTCAGACTGAAATATTGAATAATAAAAAAGTTTGGTTTTGTATGGGCAATCAGGACTCTAACAAATTTACCAACACCCAGCGTAAAAATGACTATCTTTTAAGAAATCAATTTTACAATTAATAGCTAGATCGCTTTAATACACTCTGAAACGCGAAAAACCAAGACCTTAGGTTGAAATAACGAAAACTTAAATTTTACCTATAGTCACTCCTGACATAGAAATATTCTATCAGTCAAATCGCAAATTTTAGTATTAAATGTTAAAGTTTTTCAAATTTTTAAGATAAGCTTAAACACTCTAAAATACGCTGAAACATGTAAATCCGAAATCCCAGACTGAAATATTGAATAATAAAAAAGTTTGGTTTTGTATGTGCAATCTGGACTCTAACAAATTTACCAACACCCAGCGTAAAAATGACTATCTTTTAAGAAATCAATTTTTCAATTAATAGCTAGATCGCTTTAATACACTCTGAAACGCGAAAAGCCAAGACCTTAGGTTGATATAATGAAAGACGAAATTTTACGTATAGTCACAATTGTTAAAGTCCCCAAGGTCATCGCAATTCCCCCCACCACTAACTTTATACATAGGGCACCTGGAGCCGTACGGTCAGTCGCTTTGCGACTGTCGTGGGGTGCACACTGGTGTCGGCACTCTGTTGTACGGTTTTAAGTTAAAGTTTAGGATTTATCATGTACAACAATAAAAACTCGTGACTTAGTGAAATATTCTATCAGTCAATTCGCAAATTTTAGTAAAAAATGTTAAAGTTTTTCAAATTTTTAAGATAAGCTTAAACACTCTAAAATACGCTGAAACATGTAAATCCGAAATCCCAGACTGAAATATTGAATAATAAAAAAGTTTGGTTTTGTATGGGCAATCAGGACTCTAACAAATTTACCAACACCCAGCGTAAAAATGACTATCTTTTAAGAAATCAATTTTACAATTAATAGCTAGATCGCTTTAATACACTCTGAAACGCGAAAAACCAAGACCTTAGGTTGAAATAACGAAAACTTAAATTTTACCTATAGTCACTCCTGACAGAAATATTCTATCAGTCAAATCGCAAATTTTAGTATTAAATGTTAAAGTTTTTCAAATTTTTAAGATAAGCTTAAACACTCTAAAATACGCTGAAACATGTAAATCCGAAATCCCAGACTGAAATATTGAATAATAAAAAGTTTGGTTTTGTATGTGCAATCTGGACTCTAACAAATTTACCAACACCCAGCGTAAAAATGACTATCTTTTAAGAAATCAATTTTTCAATTAATAGCTAGATCGCTTTAATACACTCTGAAACGCGAAAAGCCAAGACCTTAGGTTGATATAATGAAAGACGAAATTTTACGTATAGTCACAATTGTTAAAGTCCCCAAGGTCATCGCAATTCCCCCCACCACTAACTTTATACATAGGGCACCTGGAGCCGTACGGTCAGTCGCTTTGCGACTGTCGTGGGGTGCACACTGGTGTCGGCACTCTGTTGTACGGTTTTAAGTTAAAGTTTAGGATTTATCATGTACAACAATAAAAACTCGTGACTTAGTGAAATATTCTATCAGTCAATTCGCAAATTTTAGTAAAAAATGTTAAAGTTTTTCAAATTTTTAAGATAAGCTTAAACACTCTAAAATACGCTGAAACATGTAAATCCGAAATCCCAGACTGAAATATTGAATAATAAAAAAGTTTGGTTTTGTATGGGCAATCAGGACTCTAACAAATTTACCAACACCCAGCGTAAAAATGACTATCTTTTAAGAAATCAATTTTACAATTAATAGCTAGATCGCTTTAATACACTCTGAAACGCGAAAAACCAAGACCTTAGGTTGAAATAACGAAAACTTAAATTTTACCTATAGTCACTCCTGACAGAAATATTCTATCAGTCAAATCGCAAATTTTAGTATTAAATGTTAAAGTTTTTCAAATTTTTAAGATAAGCTTAAACACTCTAAAATACGCTGAAACATGTAAATCCGAAATCCCAGACTGAAATATTGAATAATAAAAAGTTTGGTTTTGTATGTGCAATCTGGACTCTAACAAATTTACCAACACCCAGCGTAAAAATGACTATCTTTTAAGAAATCAATTTTTCAATTAATAGCTAGATCGCTTTAATACACTCTGAAACGCGAAAAGCCAAGACCTTAGGTTGATATAATGAAAGACGAAATTTTACGTATAGTCACAATTGTTAAAGTCCCCAAGGTCATCGCAATTCCCCCCACCACTTTCTTTATACATAGGGCACCTGGAGCCGTACGGTCAGTCGCTTTGCGACTGTCGTGGGGTGCACACTGGTGTCGGCACTCTGTTGTACGGTTTTAAGTTAAAGTTTAGGATTTATCATGTACAACAATAAAAACTCGTGACTTAGTGAAATATTCTATCAGTCAATTCGCAAATTTTAGTAAAAAATGTTAAAGTTTTTCAAATTTTTAAGATAAGCTTAAACGCTCTAAAATACGCTGAAACATGTAAATCCGAAATCCCAGACTGAAATATTGAATAATAAAAAAGTTTGGTTTTGTATGGGCAATCTGGACTCTAACAAATTTACCAACACCCAGCGTAAAAATGACTATCTTTTAAGAAATCAATTTTACAATTAATAGCTAGATCGCTTTAATACACTCTGAAACGCGAAAAACCAAGACCTTAGGTTGAAATAACGAAAACTTAAATTTTACCTATAGTCACTCCTGACAGAAATATTCTATCAGTCAAATCGCAAATTTTAGTATTAAATGTTAAAGTTTTTCAAATTTTTAAGATAAGCTTAAACACTCTAAAATACGCTGAAACATGTAAATCCGAAATCCCAGACTGAAATATTAAATAATAAAAAAGTTTGGTTTTGTATGGGCAATCAGGACTCTAACAAATTTACCAACACCCAGCGTAAAAATGACTATCTTTTAAGAAATCAATTTTACAATTAATTAATAGCTAGATCGCTTTAATACACTCTTAAACGCGAAAAGCCAAGACCTTAGGTTGAAATGACGAAAACTTAAATTTTACCTATAGTCACTCCTGACAGAAATATTCTATCAGTCAACTCGCAAATTTTAGTAAAAAATGTTAAAGTTTTTCAAATTTTTAAGATAAGCTTAAACACTCTAAAATACGCTGAAACATGTAAATCCGAAATTCCAGACTGAAATATTGAATAATAAAAAAGTTTGGTTTTGTATGGGCAATCAGGACTCTAACAAATTTACCAACACCCAGCGTAAAAATGACTATCTTTTAAGAAATCAATTTTACAATTAATAGCTAGATCGCTTTAATACACTCTGAAACGCGAAAAACCAAGACCTTAGGTTGAAATAACGAAAACTTAAATTTTACCTATAGTCACTCCTGACATAGAAATATTCTATCAGTCAAATCGCAAATTTTAGTATTAAATGTTAAAGTTTTTCAAATTTTTAAGATAAGCTTAAACACTCTAAAATACGCTGAAACATGTAAATCCGAAATCCCAGACTGAAATATTGAATAATAAAAAAGTTTGGTTTTGTATGTGCAATCTGGACTCTAACAAATTTACCAACACCCAGCGTAAAAATGACTATCTTTTAAGAAATCAATTTTTCAATTAATAGCTAGATCGCTTTAATACACTCTGAAACGCGAAAAGCCAAGACCTTAGGTTGATATAATGAAAGACGAAATTTTACGTATAGTCACAATTGTTAAAGTCCCCAAGGTCATCGCAATTCCCCCCACCACTAACTTTATACATAGGGCACCTGGAGCCGTACGGTCAGTCGCTTTGCGACTGTCGTGGGGTGCACACTGGTGTCGGCACTCTGTTGTACGGTTTTAAGTTAAAGTTTAGGATTTATCATGTACAACAATAAAAACTCGTGACTTAGTGAAATATTCTATCAGTCAATTCGCAAATTTTAGTAAAAAATGTTAAAGTTTTTCAAATTTTTAAGATAAGCTTAAACACTCTAAAATACGCTGAAACATGTAAATCCGAAATCCCAGACTGAAATATTGAATAATAAAAAAGTTTGGTTTTGTATGGGCAATCAGGACTCTAACAAATTTACCAACACCCAGCGTAAAAATGACTATCTTTTAAGAAATCAATTTTACAATTAATAGCTAGATCGCTTTAATACACTCTGAAACGCGAAAAACCAAGACCTTAGGTTGAAATAACGAAAACTTAAATTTTACCTATAGTCACTCCTGACAGAAATATTCTATCAGTCAAATCGCAAATTTTAGTATTAAATGTTAAAGTTTTTCAAATTTTTAAGATAAGCTTAAACACTCTAAAATACGCTGAAACATGTAAATCCGAAATCCCAGACTGAAATATTGAATAATAAAAAGTTTGGTTTTGTATGTGCAATCTGGACTCTAACAAATTTACCAACACCCAGCGTAAAAATGACTATCTTTTAAGAAATCAATTTTTCAATTAATAGCTAGATCGCTTTAATACACTCTGAAACGCGAAAAGCCAAGACCTTAGGTTGATATAATGAAAGACGAAATTTTACGTATAGTCACAATTGTTAAAGTCCCCAAGGTCATCGCAATTCCCCCCACCACTTTCTTTATACATAGGGCACCTGGAGCCGTACGGTCAGTCGCTTTGCGACTGTCGTGGGGTGCACACTGGTGTCGGCACTCTGTTGTACGGTTTTAAGTTAAAGTTTAGGATTTATCATGTACAACAATAAAAACTCGTGACTTAGTGAAATATTCTATCAGTCAATTCGCAAATTTTAGTAAAAAATGTTAAAGTTTTTCAAATTTTTAAGATAAGCTTAAACGCTCTAAAATACGCTGAAACATGTAAATCCGAAATCCCAGACTGAAATATTGAATAATAAAAAAGTTTGGTTTTGTATGGGCAATCTGGACTCTAACAAATTTACCAACACCCAGCGTAAAAATGACTATCTTTTAAGAAATCAATTTTACAATTAATAGCTAGATCGCTTTAATACACTCTGAAACGCGAAAAACCAAGACCTTAGGTTGAAATAACGAAAACTTAAATTTTACCTATAGTCACTCCTGACAGAAATATTCTATCAGTCAAATCGCAAATTTTAGTATTAAATGTTAAAGTTTTTCAAATTTTTAAGATAAGCTTAAACACTCTAAAATACGCTGAAACATGTAAATCCGAAATCCCAGACTGAAATATTAAATAATAAAAAAGTTTGGTTTTGTATGGGCAATCAGGACTCTAACAAATTTACCAACACCCAGCGTAAAAATGACTATCTTTTAAGAAATCAATTTTACAATTAATAGCTAGATCGCTTTAATACACTCTGAAACGCGAAAAACCAAGACCTTAGGTTGAAATAACGAAAACTTAAATTTAACCTATAGTCACTCCTGACATAGAAATATTCTATCAGTCAAATCGCAAATTTTAGTATTAAATGTTAAAGTTTTTCAAATTTTTAAGATAAGCTTAAACACTCTAAAATACGCTGAAACATGTAAATCCGAAATCCCAGACTGAAATATTGAATAATAAAAAAGTTTGGTTTTGTATGTGCAATCTGGACTCTAACAAATTTACCAACACCCAGCGTAAAAATGACTATCTTTTAAGAAATCAATTTTACAATTAATAGCTAGATCGCTTTAATACACTCTGAAACGCGAAAAACCAAGACCTTAGGTTGATATAATGAAAGACGAAATTTTACGTATAGTCACAATTGTTAAAGTCCCCAAGGTCATCGAAATTCCCCCCACCACTTTCCTTATACATAGGGCACCTGGAGCCGTACGGTCAGTCGCTTTGCGACTGTCGTGGGGTGCACACTGGTGTCGGCACTCTGCTGTACGGTTTTAAGTTAAAGTTTAGGATTTATCATGTACAACAATACAAACTTAGCAAATTATAACATTTTAGCCAGTTCAATTTACCACACTTACACTTATTTGGCGAAAACATAAAACTGTTGTACCATGAGTAAATTTTTCTAAGTGTTGGTTCAAACCTGGGGGTACGTCTGTTGAGATGAAAACTTTAACTCTGATCGTACGAAGAGTAAATATTTCTAAGTGTTTGCTCAAACCTTTAGGTAGCTCATTGCACGGGGACGGGCTGTGAGCCGGCTATGAGCGGGGCCGCCTTATATCTCCACCGGGCAACCACACCCAGGGGCGCCATCGGTGGCGCAGGGGTGGGGGTGCTACCAGGGGTGCAGGGTTGGGGGCGCCACTGGGGGCGCAGGGGTGAGAGCGGGGATTACCGTCTCTATTGATGTAAGTATTTTACAAGTTTTCGGCTCAAGGTCACTACACTTTAACTCTGGACCAACATAGGCTAAATATTTCAGAATTTTTCCCTCAAGGTCACCACACTTTAACTCTGGGACGACATCGACTTGTGGTTTCTCTGTGTTTTGACTCAAGGTCATCACACTTTACCTCTAGGACGACATCAACTTGTAATATTTCTACGTTTTCACTCAAGGTCCCAACACTTTAACTCTGGTGCAACATCAAATTGTCGTACCAAGACAAATGCTCAAGGTCACTACACTTTAACTCTGGACCAACATAGGCTAAAATATTTCAGAACTTTTCCCTCAAGGTCACCACACTTTAACTCTGGGACGACATCGACTTGTGGTTTTTCTGTGTTTTCACTCAAGGTCATAATACTTTACCTCTGGGACGACTTCAAATTGTAATGTTGTTATGTTTTCACTCAAGGTCGCCACACTTTAACTCTGAATCTACTTAAACTTGTCATACCAAGAAAACTTTAGTTCTTATGCTCAAGGTCACCACACTTTACCTTTGGGACGACATCAACTTGTAATATTTCTATGTTTTCACTCAAGGTCACCACACTTTAACTCTGGGACAATATCGAATTGTATTATTTCTATGTTTTTTTTACTCAAGGTCATTACACTTTAACATCTACATTTAAGGTAGCACCAAAACGGTGCTACCTGGCGTGACATTTTCAAGTTTCCCAAGGTCATCGCAATTCCCCCTACCACTTCCCATATACCTAGATTACGCGGAGCCTAATAGTCAGTCGCTCGGTGTCTGTCGTAGGGTGCACATCGCGGTTGCAGTAATGGTTAGAGTAAGGCAGCCGGGCCAGTTCAAGGTCACCCGAGCAGTGTCACATGACAGACTCAAGGTCATTACACTTTAACTCTGGGCCAACATGGGGTAAATATTTCTAATTTTTTCCTCAAGGTCACCACACTTTAACTTTGGAACAACATAGGCTAAATATTTCTGAGTTTTACTCAAGGTCGCCACACTTTAACTATGAGACAACATCGACTTGTAATATTTCTGTGTTTTGACTCAAGGTCTTAACACTTTAACTCTGGGACAACATCGAATTGTCTCCCCAAGAAAACTTTAACTCTTATGCTCAAGGTCATCACACTTTAACATTTAAGGGACTAATTAACATTTACATTTAAGGTAGCACCAAAACGGTGCTACTGCACTTTTGCTATTTCTCGTAGAAATTGGCTCCAAATCCTCAAGGTCACGAGGACTCTGAAGAGTAGAGTAGTCTCTCTACTCTTTGACTTTTTTTAAACTCCATTTGAATGACCTTGAGATTTCCCCCACCACTTCCCATATACCTAGAGTACGGGTCACTTCTCGAGCTGGTTCAAGGTCACCCTGGAGGTCACCCACTACACTTATACTCTAAGTGTTGGCAATACCCCCACTACAATTGAATCCCTAGGCTGCACAACGACGCTCCGTCAGTCTGTCTCCAACTTGCGTGCAGTGCGCTTCGCTGTTCTTCGTCTCTATTGATGTAAGTATTTTACAAGTTTTTGGCTCAAGGTCACTACACTTTACCTCTGGACCAACATGGGTTGAATATTTTTGTGTTTTTACTCAAGGTCACAACACTTTAACTCTAGCACGTCGGTTATCGTACCAGAGGTGCTCAATAACCTAACTTGTAATGTATAGGGTGGCGTTTGCACGCCACGTGGTATCGCCATGAGTGTCCTGTCCAAATTTTAAGTTAAATTAATTTTACTGTAATCTTTTCCATTTCCAATTCGTTTTGCCAAAGAATAAGGTGTCGCTTTATAAAGTGGTATTTCTCCAGAGTTATAGGGGATTGCATTGCAGAGATACAATTAGTTTATTTAGGAGACTCTTCATCTTGGAGTTTAACGCGATTTCCACTTTGACTTTGCTTCCTCGGCTCTCACAGCCTAAGCTGTACAGAAATGTTTCTTCTAGTGCCAACTCGGGCCAAGAGAACAGTGTGTTGACTGTAGGACAGCTCATGGTGAAGTGATGCGATACTCCAGCGTTAAGCCTCACCTTCCCCCACCACTGTGACCTTCCCCCACTCCTGCTGTTTCCCCCACCTCTTTTCCCTTGACTCGTGCGCTACAAGCAGTCTCTCAGTATTGTGTGGACTTTTGTGAGGAGACGCCATGTCGCGGGACACTTTAGGTAAGAAACTTAGCCGTGTTAAGGCTTTATTAGTTGCTCACTGTCCACCACTCAAAGTTAAGAGGGTTTCGACTTTAGCTAAGTGGCGCAAACTGTTGCGCGGACACCCTAAGTTTTATACAAAACGGACTAATGTCAGTTTTACTGATGAGGATTTGTTTAAAATATTGGATGAAATGACTTTTCCTTGCAAAATTCAGTTAGTTACTCCCATTCCTGACAGTTTAGAGTCTTAGTCTCTCAAGCCGATATACCTAGAGTACACAGGGCCTGACGGTCAGTCACTCGGTGGCTGTCGTGGGGTGCGCATCGGTGTCGGCGCTCTGTAGTTGTTAAGTGTTCAAGGTCACAGTAATATGAAATTGCGGATGTTGTGCTTGTTCAATGGTCTCTGAGGACTAGTGGATGACGGTTTAAGCAAGGTCATGTCGCAAACTCGAGTTTGACTTGGCACTTTTGCTGTTTCTCATCGCAGATTTGCTCCAAGTCGTCAAGGTCATGTGGACTCTGACTGAAACTCGGAGCGTAGTGCGAGAAACGGCAAAAGTGCCAAAAAATTTTGAGTTTCGGCGTGACCTTGACCTTAACAGTGTCAGTGACGTCATTTTGATGATGTAATGGATGATGACGTCATTAGCATGTCATTTCTGTGACGTCATGGGTGTGACATCACAGAAATGACGTCATCGATGGTGACGTCATCAATTACGTCATCGATGACGTCATTTTGATGACGTCATGGGTATGACGTCATCGATTGCGTCATCTTCGATGACGTCATCGATTACGTCATCGATGACGTCATCGGGGTCGTTGACCTTGGCGATGACGTCATCACATTCCTCAGAGGTCATTGAACTGAGCCAGCAACCGCAAAAACACACTACTTATATTTTGTATTTTCACAAGTATGGTTTCACAACCTGAAAACTAATTTCATTACTTTTTTAATATAAGCTTTAAATATAAGGATTAGTTTGCAGACTGTTTGCAATACTATAATGAAAGCAGTTAATCTGCGTGTACCTGATTTGCCGACTTTGGAGCTGCCCAGGACTACCACTCTGATCCTGTTGAGGTTGGTCATGGCGGCACCAATGATGACACCTGCAACACGCAACGTGCGACTACAGGATCAAACTGGACCCTTCTAAAGTACAGGGTGGCCTATACAACTCACATATCCATATTGTTTTTTTATCAGTATCACCCCACACAAATATTCATAATGTGTGAAACTCACATATAATCTTAAAAATATTTACAAAAATGCTTAAACATATAAAATATGTAATAAGTTTAATTTTACAAAAATTGAATCTTTACTCAGCTTCTGAATCATTATTAAGTACTCTAAATGACCAATGGAAAACAGGGACGATATTCCAATCTTAACTAAGTATATCTGTATTACTAAGGTCCATAAACCGACGAAGGTTTACTAATATTTAATTAACTATCATTATAAATTATTCATCTACTGTGTCATATTATTCCTCATAACTATTAGAAAAGCTCAATAACATTATTGAGTATTTAGAGGCCTAACACTTTTTATGAACTTTTATTCATCTCATATACCGGAAAAATATTTTTTATTTAAATTACTTTTTTTACTCACGAAAAATAATCTTACTTTATGAAGGTGATTTAAATTTGTTTGCCACATCACTTAATTATAGCTTTAGGCACAAACACAAATCATCACTTAAGTTTTGTTAAATTCATTAGTATTTTGTTGAAATTTCAAAAGTAGTTGTGAACCTAAAATAATCTTTATCCTGTAGAAGAAATATATTATTTGCCATATAAGTTGCAACTCAAATCCTTTTTCTTCTTTTTATGTAATGAATGTGAACCTAACCTAGACCTACATGTACACAAACTTTGATGATGACCAAAACAAATTTGTTTAAAAAATCGTATTGTTGGGATTTTCGTTTGGCTCAAAACAGAGAAAATATTTTGGCTTACAGGAATAAACTTTGAGGTTTCAAATCTTCAATACTAGGTTATAGTTTGGTGTATAATACAATAAATTGTTAAATTGTTATTTTACAAATCAATTAAATAGTTTAAGTCAATATTAAATTAAAAAAAAAAAAAATTGTTATAGATTCCTATATTCAGTATTAATACTTTTTGTTCAAACAAGATTTTCTTACGTGGAGATTTAAAGCAGATAAAAACTGATACTGTACGATATAAATAACATAATAAACTAATTGTTAGAAAGGTCAAAGTATGATAAGAAAGACAAACAAATAGAACAAATTACAGATTTAATTTAGCATGGTTCAAAATTAAGTCAAAATCGTCAAAATTAATTAATGGTTTTAGTACATTTTAAACAGGTGAATGAATAATAGGTGATTGAATAATACAAAGCGATTCTCGCACTGTAATTGGAAGACATAAGAAAATTAACATTTAAATAAAATACAGTATTATTTCTTAGATTAGAGTTGTTAAAATTAAAAACTGAAGTTCAAACTTACTGTACCTAAAACATATCATTTATTTCTTAAATAGGAATGTGAAATAGTCAGTTTTAAAGAAGTTGAATTTGTTTCTATTGGGAACTAGTGTGTCTTACGCTTTTTCACGCTAGTGTGTTATTAACTTTAATAACAAATAATAATTAAGGGAAAATAATTCAGTAATAAATTTCCAAATATAAAAAAAAGTATTACATCATCGATGTATACAAACGTGTTAAAAATTTTACCAATAATTAATAATTATAATTAGCTTATATAAAATGTAACATGCTAAGGACACGCTTACCTTGTTAACTCAGGCCTTCTCAATGGATGTTCACCACGTTGTATCCCAAGTCACTCACATATCACACATAAGATCTGACAACATTATTAAATAAATAACAACAAACACGGCAGAGCACTTGCGTACAGTCCAGCGTTCAAGTCCCCGGAGCGGATGACCGCGACGCACGCGTAGACCACGTGTAGCGGACTGCACGACACTGCACGACGTCGGACCGACACGACACGACCGCACGGACGCGACTGCAGCAGACGACCTCAGCCACACCGGTCTGTTTACAACGACACTAGCGCCCCTGCCGGCCGCCGAGCGCTAACCTCCGGGCGGTCAGCAGTGCTCAGCACTCACCAGCACCAGCAGTGTATGCCAACGTTGTGAATTGACACCAGATCTAGAACCTTTCACCTAATTACTTAGTTTCTAGAGTAGTACTTTTTACAAATAAATCGGCTTATTAATCAAGCTGTACAACATAGGATTAAACTGTGTGAGGAAAACCTGGATTTGTTGGTCTAAAACTACAAAACTGCTAGATAATTTAAAAGGAATAGAATGTAAACCTCCCAAGTTTAAAATTTATTTAAAACTATATCTCATAGAAAAGTGTTTTTATGACATTCCTGATTATATTCTCTGAACTATATCACCATCCATTACCAACCAGCTCAAACCTTCTTTCCTTCATCCAAGCAAATTTCATATTGACAACTCTGCAAGGAGAGCTTGTAGAATTAATAAGAAAAAGACTGATCTCAAGTCCTGTGAAAAGGGTCTGAGGTACTACACTGGAGGTAAAAGGCAACATATGGTCTAATACCTTTACTTTCATTGGAAAATTTGGCGGATTTTATGAATTATTTGGAGAATAAAACATGTTTCTCAAAGATAATATAAAAAATAAAGAATTCTTTTGGCTTAACAAACAATATCAAGATATAGAGATGGAATGCTTATCTCAATGGTAAATTTACTAGCCCCCGAGATTCAAAATCGTCTACGTAAATCATTGCCAATCGTGGTGATTTTCCTCTGAATTAGGAATCTTACTTGACTCATGATATTTTTTTAGGATTGAACCTCATGATATATATTGCGTCGATTTTTAAGATTTGATCCATTTAGAGGATTTTTTTTTAAATTTATTTGCTTTTAAAATAGTTGCATTCCTATTAAAAAAAAAATATTTTATCCTTATTAAATGTAAATTTACGCAACTTACCTAGATTTACCTGAGCTTTTCATTACGCTAATCAGACTGGGTTGACAGTTCGATTGCTTATATTCTGATTTGAGTATATCTTCTTTTAAAACCAGCAATTGTTTTTGTTTGAAATTTATTAAAAACGATTACCCACGTTAAAAAAATAATGGTGCCACTAGTGTCATTGAGAATATAAATATCTAAAATCTAAAACCTTATTGCAAAACTACGATTGGGGCAAATTCCTTACGCCTTAAATGAATTAAAAAATGATGGGGTTATGTTCAAAAATATTTTTTAATGCTAAACAACCAAGTACTTTATGTAGGTTTGTGGGAAATTGACAACTCATTACATTGGCTCCAGTGTTCGGACAGTCGGTTCGGTTGGGATGCGACTCGTGTCGGTTCGTCAGCCGCCGTCAGCGCAGCGCCACGCCGCGACGCGACCCCCGACGTCGTCAGCCGCCGTCAGCGCAGCGTCACGCCGCGACGCGACCCCCGACGTCGTCAGCCGCCGTCAGCGCAGCGTCACGCCGCGACGCGACCCCCGACGTCGTCAGCCGCCGTCAGCGCAGCGTCACGCCGCGACGCGACCCCCGACGTCGTCAGCCGCCGTCAGCGCAGCGCCACGCCGCGAGGCGACCCCCGACGTCCCGCTGAGAGCGTGACTCGATGTCTCTCGGGATTGCTTCATGGGGTCGGTGTTCTGATGGGATAGGATTTAACCTACTAATGCGAGTGCTGATGTATCCCATTTCACGGACGTCTGTAGAATTACGTCGCTCAAGATTTAGTAGATTGCAAGAGAGGTTGTAGTTTTATTGCATACCTGTATCTCCCAAGACAGTTGGATGCTAGGTGAACTTATTATTGAGCAAGTTACGTGATCTCGACGATCAACTTTACGTTATACTGACGCCCAATACATGCTTGAGAGTATTGGTTTACTGGCATATTTCATAGTAGGCCTACATAATTTAAAGGCGAAGTAAATATTCTTTGGATTCATGTGTTTCTAAAACTTTTTCCTCGAAATCGAATGGGGTCATATTTGTAATAGTTTAAATTCGTTTTAAAATAAATAATACTGAAAACAAAATTAAAAAATAATTTCTTAAGTTGTTTACGGAGATTAATTCGAAAAGTTGACTCTGACTAGAGTGTTGCAAATATGTATAAAATACTTATGACTTTTATAAGACTTATACATTTTGGCAATTATAAAATTTTAATAGCTCCTACAGTCTTTGCTTTGTCATAAAACAGTTTAAAGTCAATCGTTTCCAATTTTAAAGGAACATGCCTAAAATTCGTGCCTAGCAATTATTTTTTAATTACCGGTTTATAAACAAATCTTATAAAAATATAAAAGTGAAGCCTCACTGACTCACTCATTCATCACTAATTCTCCAACTTCCCGACGAGCTAGAGTGCTGAAATTTGGTATACTCATTCTTTAGTCTTAAAATAGGAAAGTCTGACTATTTTCATATAATTATACACAAAGGGCTACGCCCTAGACGACCTCAAAGTTACCATATTATTCTCATGCAATCAATATGTCTTATGTCTTTTTGTATTCTAGCATATGATTACTTACTTACTCCCAGGGCTGCCAGGGGGATAGGGCATTTATATCCTAGGTGATATTTAGCCACACCAACAAATCTTCGCCAGGTTATTCGGTCCTCCTCATCTTCCTCTCAAGCCCCAATTCTTTCCACGTCCGCTTTCACTTGTTTCCACCATCTCTGTTTTTGTTAATCTTGTGATTACTTAAAGTATCATTTTATAAACAGCTGTGCTCATTTAAATTATTGAGGAAAGATTGGTAATAAAACAAAAAACGAAACTATATTATAGACTTCCGGTGAGCGAACGAGCTAAATCTGACGAGGAGTGAGCGTAGTGAACGAGCTAAACCTGACGGCGAGTAAGCGTAGCGAACGAGCTCACCTGATGGGCAAACAATTTCTCAAGTTGGCATTCTGAAGAATGCCGGGTAAACTATAGTTAACGTATAAACTATACGTTTATTGTTCCTAGAACACGTTTTAATATACGTTTATTTTAATACATACGTTTATTGGTAATAGAACGAGTTCATAATTTGATCCATTTGTATGAAAAAATAAACCTATTACAGATTTATCATAAAACCTGTAAATAATTTGATTTTCATTTGAAGTTTCAATCAATAAAATTCACATTTACTCAATTGTTTATCTCAATATGAACTCAGTAATTACAAGAACATACCGACTGACGAATTCTTGGTTTCATAGACTCATTTGGCCTTGTACCAATCGTGCAGAGAACATTGGGACATTGACGGTGGATTTGATTTGCTAATGGAGTTTCCCGGCAAGGTGTTGGGTGGAATAAGTCCGAGGTGTGTCGAGGCTACAACCAATAGATTTGCTGCAGCAAATCATCGTAAAACACGCGCACGATATATTGGAAAACGCTACATACTGATTAATAATTCTAAACAATTATACCAGATAATCTTTTTTCTCTTTAATTAATGTAAAATGGTTGTATCTCTTGGAAATTAAAAATATATGTTTAAAGTTGACACGATATGAAAAATGTAGTAGCATCATACCTGCATATCAGTTATATTTTTACAGCGGTTATATTTTGTTTCCCTACGAAAGTGATAAGTTTCATGATATGCACAGTTTCACTTAAGACCTAGACTACTTTAGAAATACATAAAATGACCAATGGTCACGCTATAAAATGTTGCCGATTACCTAATACTGGGTATCCAAAAAGGAATACAGTTCCTGGACACAAAATAGTATACTGTAATGAGTATTTTTATATGGTACTCTTACGAGTATAAAAAATAAATTACATAATGTTACACGTGTACTTCAAATATTACACTACAATCTCTTCCTCAGCCACTCATGGGAGTGTTTGAGAGCCATCTACAGGGTATCTCGTTATTCAGAGACGCCGCCATATGGCATTGTCTGTGGTCAGTGTGTTACCGTCCGCTGGTCCGCTTATCTGGTTATGTAAGTCACTAACGAAGACCCGCCACGCATGCCTGGGCCCCGCCGGACCGTCCCGCACCTAGCTGTAGCTGTAGCTGTACAATCCACAACATTAAACATCCAGGAACTTGTATCTCTAGTTTTTTATATGTTGTATCCAAGGGGCAGTGTGTTTTAAATCGCTATAGAAGTGCTACAGTTTTCTCAAAACGGAATTTATTGTTTTCTTGCAATTCATAGCGCACGAAGTTGGTCGAGAGATAGGAAAATTTTAAATTTTGGTTGGTTGATTATTAACCAGAAAAAATATCTTAAAAACCAACTTCAAAGGGGTTTTGTAATTGAATAAAAATTTGAGATAGTTACATTTATGAAATATTCTTAGTAATTAAACAACAATATAACTGACCTAAACTAATTAAATAATACTTAAAAGCGAAATTTTGAAAATGAACTATTAATATTCCAATGAATAGATGACATTTAAAGGTTTTCCCAGTATTATAAATTATCCATGAGTTGAGCTGCATGGGAAACATCTTAGTGACGGCCATGCTCCTACACACGAGAAGCAGATCTTGTGTTGCTGATCCTGCACAAGATTTGTTCGTCAAGAGTTTGTACAGAAAATGATATTACCTTAACTGACAGATTATAACATATATTATGAGATATCTATTTGGCTACTGACGGGTAAACAAAATGCTTGCTAATCCAGCTCAGAATTTAGTGGTCGATTGAATACGAAAGTATCTTAATAACAGATTATGCAACAATCTATATCTATAAAAGAGGAAGTATGTATGTATATATATATATATATATATATATATATATATATATATATATATATATATATATGTTTGTTGCCTATAGACTCCGAAACCGCTCAACAGATTGTAATCAAACTTTCAGGCTTTAGTAAGCATTATTCGAGGATGGTTTGTGTGAAGTTTGGTGCAAATCTGTCCAAAGGGCTCTGATCCAGAGGGCATACAATGGTGCAGTGTCAGGTTTTAGAAATTTAGTGTTTACAAGATTAACTGCTGTAATTAAAAATATTGAAAATTTCAATCAAGAAAATGCTTTTAATTATAGAAGTAACCAGCTGTGAGGTATGATGTTGATGTTTGTATTGTCTTTCAAGGACTCCGCCCCACATAAGCTCACAATTATTACTGTAATAGCCTACACGTGTTGAAATTTGACATGGAAGATTCTCTTTGATCATTCTCTCACACTAAGAAACGGTTTTGCAAATATAGTTTTTGAAGCTCTTTAGGACTCCGCCCCACTGGACATTAACATGTCTTTAGGTCCTCCAGAGCTGGAATTTGACATGGACGATACTCTTTGCTCATTGGTGCTCACTAGGAAACGATTTTGCAAATATAGATTTTTAAGCTCTTTAGGGCTCCGCCCCACTGGACTTCAAAATTACTTTAGGGCCACCAGGGTTGAAATTTACCATGGGCGTGCCACTTTGCTCATAGGTACTCACTAAGAAACGGTTTTGCAAATATAGTTTTAAAAAATTTAGGGCTCCGCCACACTGGACCCCAAAATTACTTAAGGACCTCCGGGGTTGAAATTTGACATGGACAATTCTCTTTGCTCATAGGTACTTACTAGGAAACGGTTTTGCAAATACATTTTTTATACACTTTAGGGCTCCGCCTCACTGGACTTCATAATTACTTTAGGACCTCCGGGGTCAAAATTTGACATGGACGATTCTCTTTGCTCATAGGTACTCACTAAGAAACGGTTTTGCAAATAAAGTTTTTGAAGCTTTTTAGGGCTCTGCCACACTGGAACGGGGGATGAAATTTGATGGACGATTTTTTTACTCACAGGTGCTTACTAAGAAACGGTTTTGCAAATATAGTTTTTAAACAATTTGGGGCTCCGCCACACTGGACCTCAAAATTACTTAAGGACCTCCGGGGTGTAAATTTGACATGGACAATTCTCTTTGCTCATAGGTACTCACTAAGAAACGGTTTTGCAAATACATTTTTTTATACACTTTAGGGCTCCACCGCTCCGGACTTCGAAATTACTTTAGGACCTCCTAGGTCAAAATTTGACATGGACGATCCTCTTTGCTCATAGGTACTCACTAGGAAACGGTTTTGCAAATAAAGTTTTTGAAGCTTTTTAGGGCTCTGTTAGACTGAAACGGGGGTTGAAATTTGATGGACGATTATTTTTACTCACAAGTGCTCACTAAGAAACGGTTTTGCAAATATATTTATTATGCACTTTAGGGCTCTGCCCCACTGGAGTTCAAAATTACTTTAGGGCCACTAGGGTTGAAATTTAACATGGACGTGCCTCTTTTCTCATAGGTACTCACTAAGAAACGGTTTTGCAAATAAAGGTTTTGAAGCTCTTTAGAGCTCCGCCCCACTGGGCTTTGAAATTACTTTAGGGCCACCGGGGTTGAAATTTGATGGACGATTCTCTTTACTCATAGGTGCTCACTAAGAAATGATTTTGCAAATATAGTTTTTAAGCAATTTAGAGCTCCGCCCCACTGGACTTAAAAATTAATTTCGGACCTCCGGGGTTGAAATTGGACATGGACAATTCTCTTTGCTCATAGGTACTCACTATAGGAAACGAGTTTGCAAATATATTTTTTTAAGCTCTTTAGGACCCACCGGACTTGAAGCTTAATTTAGGGCCTCCAGGGTTGAAATTTGACATGTACGTCCATCTTTGCTCATCATAGGTGCTCTTGCATTTGCAATTACGATCAATAAGGTACAAGGCAAACTTTGACTATTCTGGGCTTCAATTTGGAAAATGCCTGTTTGTCCTTTGGCCTTATAATAAAATTAATATACTAACCTTCTATTCCATTGACTTTTTTCTTATACAGTATTAAAAAACCAATAAAATAGCTTAATTTATGTAAACAACTTAATTTGAGCGCAGCAACGCGCGCCGGGTAACTGCTAGTTGTATTATAAAGGCTGAATACAATCGTTGCATACACTACTTTGTTTAGAATCGACTAAAACATGTAAAGAATTTGTAGGTTTTAGGCAGTCACCCATCAAAAACACAGCCAGACAGATGTCGCTTGACCTAATCTTCGTTCTCACTCACATATGATCATACTATTTTGAGGTTAGGCATATAGATAAACTAAAACATTAACCGTAATTGAACAATCAGCTTATATGCGAATTGCGTAATCTATATATTAATTGGCAAGCATGATCCTTTTCCTAATTTTTCTTACCTTGTTTGCATCGTAGGAAAATCCGCCCATACCGTTAGAAAGGTAGGGTCCTTTATATGAGTAGAATTCCATTATAATTTACATCGGCCCCAGGGCTACGTCTTAAAAGATTTCAAAGTTTTAATATAGATCTTATAGAAGAAGGGTAATTGACTGAATCATTAGACAGCCTTTTTAATAACAAATGCTAGCAATACGCATAGAATACATGTTTCTGTTATACCATAATTTTTTTCAACTAATTGGGTCCAGATCAACTGAGTCGTTGGTCGGATTTCGATCAGTGAGCGCGACTTCTAGTTTTCTATTAAAACACTAATTTTGTCAAATGCCGAACTCTACTCTGTCTAGAACTTGTATTTTAATGTGAAAACCTGTATGTTTGAAACCTCATTATGCAACGGGTTTGAATTTGGTTTAATAATGTACCTCAATATCATGTTACTGATAACACCATTATTGGTGCTTATTGAAACAGTCGGACATAATAAATTGAAACGTCATCTCTTTATCAGATAATACATTTTTCCATGTTACCAAGTTGTACTTTATGATTATTAATTTATTAAATGAGGTCAACTTTAAATAAAATAAAAAAAACTCACGCATTATTTGAAAAAAGAAATATAAATCATTCGTGTTGAAGCCTTCCGGAATTAGTTGTCAATATAAAAAGTTTACATACCTTGACGTCCGCGATTCCTTATAGTCCCTAAGTTTACTATAGTTTCGGCTATCACGTAGCCATTATCAAGCCACTTTTGATAATGGCTATGTGATAGCTGAAACTATAGTAAACTTAGTTGCACTATCAGGAATCAAGGTGAGTAACCTTTTTTTATATTGAATATAAATCAACATATATAAAAAAGTCATATATACTTTTTAACTGCTACTAGTTTTTAAATAGAGATATCATATGCAGTTATGGACAATGTGGTAAAGTGTTCACGGTCCATAGCAAACCAACGATTAAGAGTTGAACAGTTTGTTTACTGAAATTAAATAGTTGTTTGAAATAAAGAAAATGGATCTTATATTTTCATAACAAAAGGTATAAATTATTTCCGGTCAATTAATTTGTTTATCATAGTGTCATTTTTACCTCTAAAAATAAAAAGCGAATTAAATAATAACAAGCCTTAAGAAGAAATTTTATTAAATTAGCTTGCTAGCAGTAACCGTTAACACGCCATCAATGTGTTGTGCTTGATCAGCTTGCACACCCCACGGTGGCTCCGCAGATGCCATTGTTGTGTCGCACTATCTGCCTTATCAGCAGCGCGCACGTTATCACACTCTCTATATCTCGGCATTGTTCTCCTGAACTAGAAAAAGTGACTCCTGTTACAAGAAAACACACGTTGTCTATTAGAGAGTGTTATACAAGGTATGGTATACACCGTGCAACCTACGTGTTCATTACCCAGTATGAGCACGATGTTTATTGTTCATTTCTCTAATCAATAATATATCTTACAGATAATTCAAGGTACATTATGTTACATTTACAATGAAGTTTCTTGCTCCACATAGTATGAAGTCTATAAAGGTCAATTCTTTTTACTCCTAAAAGAGCTGACCCTGAATATTTATCAACTTATCACGATCTTATGACAACTGTAGTAGAAAACGATGTTTGAATTATAAAAAATCGTTGATTTTCAGCCTACAGTCTCAGAATTTGTTCCTTTTTCCACCACTCGACAAAATTACTTCTGCGTCAGGGCATCTCGTAGCGGATGTAACTTCGGGTTGACGACTGCGGCTGTAAGAGGAACCCTGATGTTTACTTCAGCGTTCAGCAGATTAGAAGAGCACAATCAGCACACGGAGGTCCAGAACGACTGAGTGAACAGCAGAATCAAGGTCATTCGCATTACTACCTTAACCCGTTTCCGGGCAGAAACCCGGATACATCCCATTAGTACTCTAATTTCTTTCACGTATTTTCAGAAGGTTTAAATGGTGTGAGCCACAATATAAAAAGGTGTAAATTGTTTTTAAAATAGTTCACATTTGGAGACAGAAATTGTTACTTCTTCCAAAAAATACAATGTTTTAATTACTGCTTCAACTAACGTCTGAATTTCTATATAGGGCTAAAATGATACGGCTTTCATAAAAAAAACCTTTAAGCAGCAGAGTACTAACTTGGCTCGTCTGCACTCTAACTAATGGACACATTTTACAATTAGAATTACCTTAAGGTGGTGAATCCATTCTATATAGGCCTATTTAGAAGTGTTAACTATACAGTGTGTTAAAAAGTACCGAAATGGCTTTCTAATAACAATTTATTTTTATTAATGAAATTTTTGTTAAATATAAAAATACTTTTCGAAAAGGCGAAAAGAGAAAGGACTGGGGTGTTAAAGCCTATTCAGAGGAAAATATCTTGTAAGGATCCATTATTTCAATCGGTTATAAGATAGTTATTAGTTTCTAAGATTTTAATGAAAACTCCAAAATGCTCAAGAATTATCACTGCATAAATGGATTGACAATGGAATTGACAAAGTATTGATTTTTAATCCTATTTGCAATGATCCAATACTGTACTTGTACTTATAGTACGATTGTATTGTTACATACGATATAGTTAACACTTACATATACAGTTAACATTATTATACAGTTAACACTTTCAATAGTTGTAGTTTCAATAGATGTAATAAAATAATATTTACCCCAAATATTCAGAAGAAATAAATAGTAAAATTAATTGCAATAATCGCTGATATGCTCTAATTATTATGTAGATTTCCATGCTAACTTATTAATTAGATGATATAGAAACGCTTGCAATGAAAATGTTAGGCATCAGTACTAGTCCGTAAAATAGAAGAGACAAAATAAACATTACCCAGTATGCACATTAAATCAAAGGTCTCTAAAACTAGAAAACAGTGTTGCAAACCAAATATTTAAAGGCCGACCAAGTAAAAAAAGTGGTAGACGATCAAACTTTGTATGAAAATTATATTGCATTTGAAATAAATCTTATCTGGAAATTTTCCACTAACCCGACCAAAATATGTTGAATGCATTGGGAATAATAAATTGTTTGTTTTTTGTTTGTTTGTTAAAGCATTGTTAAGTAAATTATAAGTTTGATGGCATGCCATTTTTTAAATTGGCCATCCTTTTAAGTTCGGCTTTGTGGCATTGTTCTCTACTAATAACCTTTTATTTGAAGTACATATTGACCTATCCATATGTCTAAGATTTTCTTCCGCTCCCTTGGAGAGGTAATAACCCTATACGTATCCAAAAAAGTAGATTAAAAATACTTAGGTATTATGTACGTTTCACTCTTCCTTACGTTTCGTTTCCTCCTTAATGGGTTTGAAAGTTATTAATGGCGTTCAAGGACTTTTTTTACCATACTGTAAAGATATACTGCGGTTGCTTAGAGGGGAAATCTATATCTATAAAAGAGGAAGTATGTATATATATTTGTATATATATAAATATATATGTATGTTGCCTATAGACTCCGAAACCGCTCAATAGATTGCAACGAAACTTTCAGGCATTATTAAGCATTATTCAAGGATGGTTTGTGTGAAGTTTAGTGCAAATCTGTCCAAAGGGCTCTGACCCAGAGGGCATACAATGGTGCAGTGTCAGGTTTTAGAAATTTAGTGTTTACAAATGAACTGCTGTAATTACAAAATTTGAAAGTTCATTCAAGCAGATGCTTATAATCATAGAAGTAACCAGGTGTGAGGTATAATGTTGATGTTTGTGTTGTCTTTATGGCTCCGCCCTACGGAAGCTCACAATTACTCTAAAAGCCTACAGGTGGTGAAATTTGACATGGACGATTCTCTTTGTCCATAGGTGCACCATAGGTCCATAGGTTTTGCAAATATAGTTTTTTAAGCTCTTTAGGGCTCCAACCCACTGGACTTCAAAATTACTTTAAGGCCACCGGGGTTGAAATTTGATGGACGATTCTCTTTACCCATAGGTACACACTAAGAAACGATTTTGCAAATATAGTTTTTTAAGCACTTTAGGGCTCCGCCCCTCTGGGCTTTGAAATTACTTTAGGACCTCCGGAGCTGAAATTTGACATGGACGATTCTCTTTGCTCATAGGTACTCACTAGGAAACGGTTTTGCAAAAATAGTTTTTTAAGCTCTTTAGGGCTCCACCCCACTGGACTGCAAAATTACTTTAGGGCCACCGGGGTTGAAATTTGATTGACGATGCTCTTTACCCATTGGTACTCACTAAGAAACGATTTTGCAAATATAGTTTTTTAAGCACTTTAGGGCTCCGCCCCATTAGACTTCAAAATTACTTCAGGGCCACCAGGGTTGGAATTTGACGTGGACGATTCACTTTTCTCATAGGTACTCACTAGGAAACGGTTTTACAAATATAGTTTTTTAAGCTCTTTAGGGCTCCACCCGACTGGACTTCAAAATTATTTTAGGGCCACCGGGGTTGAAATTTGATGGACGATTCTCTTTGCTCATAGGTACTCACTAGGAAACGGTTTTGCAAATATAGTTTTTTAAGCTCTTTAGGGCTCCAACCGACTGGACTTCAAAATTACTTTAGGGCCACCGGGGTTGAAATTTGATGGACGATGCTCTTTACCCATAGGTACTCACTAAGAAACGATTTTGCAAATATAGTTTTTTAAGCCCTTTAGGGCTCCGCCTCACTGGACATTGCAATTACTTTAGGACCTCCGGAGCTGAAATTTGACATGGACGATTCTCTTTGCTCATAGGTACTCACTAGGAAACGGTTTTGCAAATATAGTTTTTTAAGCTCTTTAGGGCTCCAACCGACTGGACTTCAAAATTACTTTAGGGCCACCGGGGTTGAAATTTGATGGACGATGCTCTTTACCCATAGGTACTCACTAAGAAACGATTTTGCAAATATAGTTTTTTAAGCCCTTTAGGGCTCCGCCTCACTGGACATTGAAATTACTTTAGGACCTCCGGAGCTGAATTTTGACATGGACGATTCTCTTTGCTCATAGGTACTCATTAGGAAACGGTTTTGCAAATATAGTTTTTTAAGCTCTTTAGGGCTCTGCCCCACTGGACTTTAAAATCACTTTAGGGCCACCGGTGTTGAAATTATATGGATGATTCTTTTGGTTCATAGGTGCTCACTAAGAAAAGGTTTTACACATATCGTTTTTAAGCACTTTAGGGCTCCTCCCCACTGGACTTTAAAATTACTTTAGGGCCACCGGGGTTGAAATTTGATGTATGATTCTTTTTGTTCATAGCTACTCACTAGGAAACGGTTTTGCAAATATAATTTTTAAGCTCTTTAGGGCTCCGCCCCACTGGACTTTAAATTACTTTAGGGCCACCATGGTTGTAATTTTACTTGGACATGCCTCTTTGCTCATAGGTACTCACCAAGAATGGTTTTGCAAATATATTTTTTAGTAGGGCTGTGCTCCACAGGACTTTAAAATTTAATTTAGGGCCTCCGGGGTTGAAATTTGACATGGACGTGCCTCTTTGCTCATAGGTGCTCTTTCATTTGCAATTACGATCAATAAGATACAAGGCAAACTTTGACTATTCTGGGTTTAAATTTGCAAAATGCCTGTTTATCCTTTGGCCTTACAGGAACATTAATATACTTACTTTCTATGCCATTGACTTTTTTTGTTATATTAAAAAACATAAAACTTAACTTATCTTTTTTTGTTATATTAAAATAGCTTTATTTATGTAAACAACTTAATTTGAGCGCAGCAACGCGCGCCGGGTAACTGCTAGTATACAATAAAAAAGGATTGAGGCTTGTTGTATTTTAACAGGAAAGTGATCCTGAATTAAATAGAGAAGAACTAAAATGTAAATTAAAATAGGAATTAAATATCAACGAAAATTGTGAGTAGGCCTACAGGAACTAAATTTGATGGGTTTGGACCGCTTTCCCAAAAAGCGTTTATGTGTACTTAGTACAAATATACATAACAAAATGCCTCTGCCGTAGATATGAGCAAAAAAAATTATAAAAAAAATAACTAGCAAAATAAAAATGGACCACATCTGTCTAAAAGATTTTTTTACATAATAGAGTATTTCCGTCTTGGAGCAATGTGAATGTATTGCCACTATAGTGGCAATACTAAATGAGCGCATTATCCAAACCAAAGAAGAAAATAAATAAACTTATCGAAAACTTGTCTAAAAGCTTTTCTTTTTTATTCCTTTTATGAATTACATATTTACAACTGCTGAAGTAAACCGGTTTAATCTTGTAATAAAAATCTTCATTTGAAGTTGTGTAAATATCATTACTTGATACTATTATTTATTATAATTGAGTTATACGGTTGATGAATTGTGACCAACAGAAATGTCTCGAACTAACTATTACTATCTAAACAATCTTTCCATAACTCTCCGCGACGCTTTACTCTGGGGAATACTTTCTTCACATTTAACTGTTGCATATGCGGGCTATCGGGTTCTCATCTCTACATCTCTCTGTACCTTGTAAAACTAGAGAAACAGTAAAATATGATGTGTGAAACAATCTTTGTCCGAGGTGTTTAATTGAATATGTTAAATAATAGTTATTGAGTTTTTTATTCAGTTTTGATTTTATTTCTTTGAAACAAAAAGAACCACGAACGTTGCAACCACTGCTATGATATGTTTTAGAGTATACACGTGTAGAGTAGATTAAAGAGCGTACAACTTTATAGAACGTGTAGTACCTATCTTGTGTCTGAGTTTTAAAACACTAGTAGCCAACACTCCGTCAGTTTACGAGATCTGACTAGAAGAAGGAAAGGTGACCATTCATAATCATCAAAAGATCTTAGACCACATCAACTTACGAGATCTTACTATGAGAAGGAAATGAAACTATTCACAATAACCAAAAGTTATTGAATCACAATTTACGAATGTTAAATATTGGAAGAAAAATACCCCATTTATAACCTACGAGTGATCTTTGATTCCATCAACGATGTATGAATGAAATAAGAAATGAAACTCTTTATGGCGGAAAAGCTCTCTTTGATGCAGTCAAAATACTAAGATATGGATGACAGTTACTAAGATATTGATGCAGACTATGAAATTTCACCAACTGCGATTCCTATACAATATTAAAACTACCTAGTGATTTTAAACCAGAAAAATCACCTCGACCGATTAGTCATGAACTCAAGTTCAACAATTTAGGTTGAAAAAAAAAAATGATAGTGCATAGCACTCTGTAAATGTACATAGGAACTAAATATAGTTACAACCAACAACAATACTATTCATGTTGTTTTGGATCACATAATGTAAAGGCTAGGCTATTGTAAATATATAATTAAATATGCTATCAGTAGTAATTGTAATTAAAGGTAGTAAAAACCCACTCGCCATGAGTAGTGCATTCTATTGTTTGCCATCTCGATTCGTAGAACATTTGTCACATAACCCTCCGTTCATAGGATGGAAATAGGTAATTTAAAAGCCAATGTAGAGGATCCCTTATAAAGAATCCATAATTGACTTTTCTTTGGACTTTTAGAGAATACTTAATGATAGTCTTTATGCCACAAAAATACTTATTTTGTATGTACTATTTAGAAACTGTACTTGACATTTATTGAAATATCGCGCATAATATGTGGCGAGTGGGTGAAACGTTGCCTCGAGAATTAGATCACTACAATTATTAGGACTTCTAGTTTAAGGAGAAAGTATTTCCATAGTTAATACAAATATTTGAACTCGTATGCTCCATTAACTGAATTCCCATAAGCTCTTATATTAACTAGGAGTGTTCCATTCTAATGCAAAATTACCTGTTAAATTTTGGTCCATCCAAAATAAAAATTATCGTTGCACGGCATAGTGTCTAGACATGACTTTAAACAAGAAGTAAAGTATTAAAAAGTCTACTTTCTCTTATTACCGTATATATAATACTGAACATTTATTTTAATTGTATCAGTTGTTTACTAAATCTATTATAACAGCCAGGAAATACAACCTTGGCAAGGAACGACTTCATATGGATGTTGAACCTCCTGCTTCAATTGAGTTATCTTTGAATAGGTGTATATAGAAACTGGAAAATTCAAAATTCAAAATTCTTTATTTGTAGTGGACAATAGAATATTGTATTACAAATGTTATTTTTTACAATGATGCTTTCTGCCATACATAATACCTTAAAATCTAAAGAAACCTTCATAAAATAAAATAAAATAAATAAGCATTTGAAAAAAAACCTCTTTTTAGATTTCTAAAAACTCTTCAACCGAGTAAACAGCTTTCTCCAGGAGATATTTTTTAAGATTATTTTTTTAAAATAAAAAATATTAAAACAAATATTAGTGTTTAAATATGTAAACAGTACAAGTCGTTCTTATCAGTACAAACTGAAATTACGATTATTTTATTGTAAATTTAATTGAAATGGATCACATATACTAGTATTAAACTCAAAGACAACATACTTCCATATGTAGAAGGCAAAAAAGTTCCCCTCTCTGCCGCTAGGGTGCACCACGTGCCGCGCGCTCTGTGGCCCGACAGCAGAATGCTGCAAACTAACTTGAGAGAAAAGCAATTTTGAAAATACACATCGAGAAATTTTTTTCCCGGAAATGAAGATCAGTGTTAAATGTTCATGCCAAATATAAAGATAATACACCCATCCTTTACAGAAAAGTTTAAAAAACCAAATGGCGCAACCGTCTTAACAAAGCATTTTTGGTCGTATGTTGCCACTAAATGTTTGTTCATTTTTATCCAAGAAATCCCCACATGGAGATTTTAAAGAGAGTTTACACACCCTGTATATACAGGGTGTCCGAAAATTTCGTGACTGACTACGCATATTGGTATTCCACACATAAAAATAAATCCAAAAGTTTCATTATTTTTCTTTTTCTCAGCTTTGTTTAGCTGCTATCCGTCATTTTGTTTTCCAAACTAAATAATTTTTATTTCTGTAACGGATTATTGTATTAAGTTCATATTTAGCATGATCTTTTACTACACAAATTATTCATTTTCAAGGGATTTTTTTTCGATGTGTATGTATTTTTTAAAAAAATTGACAAATTGAATTATCTAATCAACGATACCAAGTTTGTATACCTTTAACAACAAATAACAATGTTATTGTGATCTGTATATTAAAATAACTTTAATTTGCACGAATTAAAATTAAAAATCATTATTTTTACACAGGAAAATCTCAATAACTCCGTTATTTTTGTCAGATACTTACAAACTTGGTATTGTTGGTTGGATTATTTAATTTGTCAACTTCTTTGTCTCTTGTAAAAGTTTGATAAAATTTACAGGTTTTGAAATATCTGAATTCAAAATATTAAAATGACCGCCTTTTGAAAATACAAATTTCCTTGAAAGTAGTGGAAAAAGGGGGCTGCTGGCTCACTTCAAGGTCACCTGAGCGATGACGTCATCGAGGTCAATGACCTCACCGATGACGTCATCGATGACGTCATTGATGACGCAATCGATGACGTCATCACTAATGACGTCACATCCATGACGTCACACCCACGACGTCACAGAAATGACGTGCTGATGACGTCATCACCCCTTACGTCACCAAAATGACGTCATCGATGTCACAAAGGTCAAGGTCACGCTGAAACCTAAAATTTTTTGGCACTTTTGCTGTTTCTCGCACTACGCTCCGAGTTTCAGTCCGGTTCCCATGACCTTGACGACTTGGAGCGAAATTAGACGAGAAACAGCAAAAGTGCTGAGGAAACTGCAAGTTTGCAACGTGACTCTGCCTAAACCGTCATGTGACACCGCTCGGGTGACCTTGAAGTGAGCCAGCAGCCCCCTTTAGACCAGTACTACAACCGCGATGTGCACCCTACGACAGACACCGAGCGACTGACTGTCCGGCCCCGCGCACTCTAGGTATATGGGAAGTGGTGGGGGAACTGCGATGACCTCGGGAAACTTGAAAATGTCAAGCCAGGTAGCACCGTTTTGGTGCTACCTTAAATTTACATGTTAAAGTGTGATGACCTTGAGGTTGACTGTGAACCTGGGGCTTAGGATTGTGTTTAACAGCTTGACGTTTTCGCCAGAGTTCAAGTGTGGTGACATTGAACTGGTTAAAATCAAAACTGCACAGCAGACTGCACAACACGGATGTGCATCCTACGACAGCCGCCGAGCGACTGACCTCCGGGCCCTGCGTACTCTAGATATATGGGGAAGTGGTGGGGGAAATTTTAAGGTCATTTAAACGGAGTTTAAAAAAAGTCAAAGAGTAGAAAGACTACTCTTGTGAGTCTATAGCGATTTCATTGATAGTGAGTGCTTCGGTATGCCAAGTTGATCTGTATTGACACGCTCCTAAATAATGTTTGCAAAAACCTGCAAAATGATTGTTGCACAATTTGCAGCCAGTTAGCTGTTTTAGTTTGAATTCAATGCAACGTTCAGGGCAGCAAGTGTACTTATGCCCCCTCATTTGGTACACATGGAATGTCTTCAACTTCGGTTTCGGCTTCTTCCAAGACTTGCACAGTAGTGTAAAATTGCGGCCGCTGGCCCAGTTCAAGGTCACCTGAGGGATGACGTCATCGAGGTCAATGACCTCACCGATGACGTCATCGATGACGTCATCGATGACGCAATCGATGACGTCATCACTAATGACGTCATTTCGATGACCTCACACCCATGACGTCACAGAAATGACGTGCTGATGACGTCATCACCCCTTACGTCATCAAAACGACGTCACCGACGCCACTAAGGTCAAGGTCACGCAGAAACTTAAACTTTTTTAGCACTTTTGCCGTTTCTCGCACTACGCTCCGAGTTTCAGTCAGAGTCCTCGTGACTTTGACCACTTGGAGCGAATTTTCGACGAGAAACGGCAAAAGTGCCAAGCTAAACTCGAGTTTCTGACATGACTCTGCCTAAATGGGCAATCGGTTATCCCTCAGGTGACCTTGAACCAGTACAACGCCCGCAATTTCATGTTACTGCGACCTTGAAAACTTAACAACGGAGCGCCGACACCGATGCGCACCCCACGACAGCCACCGAGTGACTGACTGTCAGGCTCTGTGTATGCTAGGTATATCGGCTTGAGAGACTAAGACTCTAAACTGTCAGGAATGGGAGTAACTAACTGAATTTTGCAAGGAAAAGTCATTTCATCCAATATTTTAAACAAATCCTCATCAGTAAAACTGACATTAGTCTGTTTTGTATAAACTTAGGGTGTCCGCGCAACAGTTTGCGCCACTTAGCTAAGTTGAAACTCTCTTAACTTTGAGTGGTGGACAGTGAGCAACTAATAAAGTCTTAACACGGCTAGTTTCTTACCTAAAGTGTCCTGCGACATGGCTTCACCTCACAAAAGTCCGCACAATACTGAGAGACTGCTTGTAGCGCATGAGTCAAGGGAAAAGAGGTGGGGGAAACAGCAGGAGTGGGGGAAGGTCACAGTGGCGGGGGAAGGTGAGGTGGTACGCTGGAGTATCGCATCACTTCACCATGAGCTGTCCTACAGTCAACACACTGTTCTCTTGGCCCGAGTTGGCACTAGAAGAAACATTTCTGTACAGCTTAGGCTGTGAGAGCCGAGGAAGCAAAGTCAAAGTGGGAAATTGTGTTAAACTCCAAGATGAAGAGTCTCCTAAATAAACTAATTGTATCCTTGCAATCTCCTATAACTTTAGAGAAATACCACTTTATTAGCGACACCTTATACTTTGGCAAAACGAAGCGGAAATGGAAAAGATTACAGTAAAATTAATTTAACTTAAACCTGGACTGGACACTCATGCGATACCACGTGGCGTGCAAACGCCCACCCTAAACATTACAAGTTAGGTTATTGAGCACCTCTGATACGATAACCGATGTGCTAGAGTTAAAGTGTGATGACCTTGAGTCAAAACACTGAAATACTACAAGTCGATATCGTCCCAGAGTTAAAGTGTAGTGACCTACATTCAGAACTTGTAAAATTACTTACATATAGAGAGCTAGAGAACAGCGAGACGCACCGCATGGAAGCCGGAGACATACTGGCGAAGCGGTGTTTGTGCAGCCTAGGGACCCAGTTGTGGTGGGGGTATAGCCAACACTTAGAGTACAAGTGTTGTGGGTGACCTTGACCCACTTAACTTACCTGACCCCCCCCCCGACAAAAAGTGCGAACCCCCCCCCCCCCCGGCAAAAAGTGCGAACCCCCCCCCCCCCCCCCCCCCCCGACAAAAAGTGCGACCCCCCCCCCCCGGCAAAAAGTGCGAACCCCCCCCCACCCCCACCCCCACCCCCACCCCCACCCCCACCCCCCCCCCACCCCCTCCCCCACCCCTGATATCCTGGGCGTGGCAGCCCCGGTGGGGATATAAGGGGGTCCGGCCAGAGCCGGCTCGCAGTCCGCTCCCGCGCGTTGAACGTGAACGACCGGGACGGACCGTCATAGGCATCACTAAACATTGAATGGCGCCTTCAGTGTTTAGCGAAGTCTACTCTAACTTTAAGACTTGTATTAGTTGTAAGATATTGCGCTTGCGTTTGGGTATTGCGAATTGTTTTATATGAGAGTGTTTTACTTGTACCCTATGTCTCCTGTGTCTTTTATCCTTTGTGTCTTGTTTGTTATATGTGTTTAATGTGTATGTGCTTGTTCCAGCATTGACTACGTTGAGCTCAATTGTGTGTTGTAAGTGTGTTATATGTTTCTAAAGTGTATACGCTTGTTTTAGCAATCCCCCCTTGAGCTTTTGCAATGCTCAAAGTAAATTGTAAAGTCAGGGAACGGGAGTAGGCCCCCGTGTAAAGCCACTTTTAATAATTGGTAGGCTCCTTGCCAGGCATGCAAAAGGTTGCGGATGGCATTTGGGGAGCATGTCCGTTTGTAAGCTGGCAAGCAAAAGGTTGTGGCGGCCTCTGCACTCGGACCGAGGACGTAAGCCATTAGGGTGTCCTCAGTATGTTTCCCTTCTGGAAACTCAAAATTATGTAAATGAATCTTTGTTAGCTATTTGTGTTTTTAGTCCCCAAGGCCCCCGAACATTCGTGGTTCGCCATGGATGTACGGGGGCCGAAATTTTTTAATGTCCGTGTGGCCTTGACCTACAAAGACTTGTAAAAATTCAATGCATTTTAAATTAAAAATATTAAAGATAGGTTACGGGAGTAGGCCCCCGTGTAAAGCCTATTTTAATTATCGGTAGGCTCCTGCCAGGCATGCAAAAGGTTGCGGATGGCATTTGGGAGCATGTCCGTTTGTACGCTGGCATGCAAAAGGTTGCGGCGGCCTCTGCACTCGGACGAGGACGTAAGCCACTAGGGTGTCCTCAGTTTGTTTCCTTCTGGAAACACAAAATTATGTAAATGAATCTTTGTTAGCTACTGAAAAGACAATGCAGTAAATGTTTACAAGTCTTGCGTGGCGAAGGGTACACGACATTGGATGTTGCCTTGTTGTCATAGTTGGGTCTCTTCGGAGGCTACAGCGATGACAACCCAAGTGAATAACACCCCCAAAGGGGGGTGTGGGGCTTAATTTTTTTAAAGTTTTTTTGTGACCTTGACCTAAATATGTAAAATCTTTCAAAGTGTTTAACAGTCAGGTCTTATTAACACAGTTAATACATTAATGTCTGTTAAAAAAATATAACAGTTAGGTATTTGTAACCCACAAGTTTGGAGTTGTTTATAGTTGGGTCCCTTGGGAGGCTTCAGCTATGGTAACATAAATGCCTCAAGTGGGGCTTATTTTTTTTAAAAAGTGCGAACCCCCCCCCCCCCCCCCGCAAAAAGTGCGACCCCCCCCCCCCCCCGCCGCAAAAAGTGCGACCCCCCCCCCCGGCAAAAAGTGCGAACCCCCCCCCCCCACCCCCCCACCCCCCCCCACCCCCACCCCCACCCCCACCCCTAATATCCTGGGCGTGGCAGCCCCGGTGGGGATATAAGGCGGCCGGGCTGCACGCACTTCTCATTCCGGTCCAAGCTCCCATACGGACAGGTACTCTCTCTCGCTCTTGAGACTTTTGTTTTACACGTTCACTTCTTTCTTTACATCTATTCTTTTCATTTATTACAATGGGTAAAATGGGTCTGAAGCTGAAAAACTACCCATCAACTTCAACCTCGACCGACACGTCTCGACCCTCATCATCCTCGACTTCGATCCTGGAATACCTGATGACTGCGAACATCCTGAGCTGCCTGACGATGCCGCCACCGCCGCCGCCGCCGCCACAGCCCGCCTCAATGCCCAGCCTGTCGCCATTGCCGGCGACAGTGGAAGAGGCTGGTGCACAGCCATCGTCAGGAGAACTCGTCAAGTCGTCAGGTCGAGTCCCGGTAGCCTCTCCAGCACTCTCACTGCTATCGGACTCAGGATGGGAGTCTGCGGCTTTTGAAGAGACGTCTAGGTCGAGGATCACCCCATACAGCAGAACCCGGAAAATCCTCTCATACACTACATCCCAATGTCCCTCACCTATATCCCCCATGCCACCTACACCAACCAAACCACCCCGTAAATCCATCTTCTCCCCTGATCTTCCCACAATAGACCTAACACGCTCTCCTACCCCGCCCAAAATTGTTTGCTCTACCCGCTTGAACAATCTTTGCCCCTTCTACCTCCTTCCAGCCCCATCCCTTCTAGCCAGCCTAATTCAGAGAAGCTCCAAGACACTCCGCTAAAGAGTCCAACACAGAAACGTAAACGCGTTAAAGCCCCTGCTGGCAAGGGTAAGAAATGCGATTACGCTTGGATGTCTAGTAAGTTTGGGGTTTTGTGTTGCCAGAAACTTGCTTGTGCAGAAGGGGATCGCTGCCAACGACACCTCAAAAGTACAGTCAAATTTCGGCAATTCAAACCTATACTCTGTACATTAAGCTAAAAAACGTTCAAGTTCAGACATCCCCACGGTCCGCAACCGCGGGATATTAGAAGGCTAAAGGTTGATGAAAAATACTATTTCATTGGTCAGACATATGGAGCAGGTAATAAGAAAGTAGAAATCGTTGTAAAAGGTGAAGGCCGCCTTTGTACAATGCAAGTACCACCTCGTATGGTACAAAGAGAATTTTTCATACCTAAAGCCTATCTAATACGAAGGAAAGGATGTGAAACCGTGTGGGAAATGGACTAGGACATGGGCCCACCAAAAAAAAAAACAAAATTGTTAGGCTGTGTTGGACAATATTTAAAAAGTCTTTTTCCAAATTATGTTTCCAAATTTAGTCTTAACCCTCTTAAAGTAAGGGAGAGGGGTATTATACAAGTCAAGTTATAAAAAAAAAAAAACACTTGACTTGTATAATACTTTAACCTGGCGGTGATGTAAAGTCACTGGGACAATCTCAAACCGTGTCCTTGAGGGCGAAGACTAAGTTACAAAAATCTTTAACAAATAAAAACTTACCTCCAAACACTTGTAGCTTGCTACAAGTGTTTGGAAGTAAAAATTTTTCAAAGTTTGAATGACCTTGACCCATATAAATTACTGTTTAAAGTAAAGTGCTAACCTTACAACTAATGTTGTGTATCATGTGATACCCCCACTCTAACGCTCTTACTAAGCTTGTATGAGCCGTTCATTTGCTTCAGTCTGTTTCTGTGCTCCGTGGTAAACATGTCACGGTACAATTACAAAGGTGGTGACTTTTTGATAGATCAACACAATGCTTGGGAAGTGCTAAACCAGCATAGAATGGAAGTTGAGTATTGTATAAGACGAGACGGGTCTACATTTTATCTATGTATTATAAACAACCAAACTTATAAGTATGAACACTGGACAAAAATAAATTATAACAACATAGATGAGCTGTTTGCTTGGGTGTTTGAGGTGTGTAAAGTTATAGAAGAAACCAAAATAATGGGTGTGCTAAAGGTATGTAAAACTGATGACCGGGAAGACTAAGCAAAATTTTTTTCACCCCCCCCCCCCCCGTGTTATCCCCACCACTAAAAATGGGTATATATAGGAGTGGTGATCAACCGTCCTCTCATTCTGCTTTACACCGTTAAGCTGAACACCACCATGTCTGCTATAAACGTCCCAGCCTCTACCTCTGGCCCGGCTGCCTCCAACTCCAGCCCGAGCATTGGACCAATCCGATCGGGGCCTTCGTCAAGGAGTCGTGTCCGATTCTCCGGCTTTGGTCCTGTGAGGAAGGAGTTGCGGAGCAGCGGAGCTTCTCAACCAACCACGATGGACGCATCAACCCAGACTCCACCAAACATCATCGAGTGGTACGACGAAGTCATAGAGCAAAGGGACAGAATGCTAGAGAATACTCGCAGGGAGCTACTTTATATCCGGAGTAAATGGGAAAAACTAATTAAGAAGTGTGAAAGCCTGTTGGACAGTGATGATAGTGAGGATGAGAGTGGATAGGTGTGTGGGTAAAGACTTGGACTGGGACTTGTGTGTATGTATGAATGTGTGCGTGAATGTGAAATACAGAGCGGGGGATAGATCACTCTGTGGCAATGGACTAACATGCCACTTAGTGATCTATCCCCCGTTCTGGTAATGTTTTTGGATGGCCTTGACCCACTTTACAAGGTTAACTAGTACCCCCACCACTGATATGTGTATATATACGGGTATTAATGTGCAGTTTGGTTATTCTGCTTTGTACCGCTTAGCTGAATACCGCACTGTAACATGGCGTCCAACTCCAAAACTTCTCGGGCTTCCTCTTCTTCTTCAAGAAGGCGTGCTGCCAACGTGCTGCCTGCTACTCGTGGACCTGCTCGACCATTCCACAGCATAACTGTTGCTCGGGCAAACGCCTGCAAAGCTCCAATGCTACGGACCTTGCTGGAGGTGAGCCAAGACGGGCAAGGCTTGCTCAGTCCTGGTCAACGGCAGGAGCAAGAAAGGCGTATGGCGTACTTCAAGCTGCAGGCTGTAGTCCCCAGCTTGAAGTTAGGCGATCCCAGAGTGGCAAGCATCAACGAGGCAGCGGACTACATATCACACCTTCACAGTGTTTTAGAAGTAAAAGACCAACAAATTGAAAACTTAAAAGAACAATTGAAACAATTTAACTTTAATCCGGTGGAGTTTGTAGAAACGGTGATGAGTGATAGTGACGATGAAGGTAGTGAATATATATTAGGTATGTAATGAAAAGACAGGGACATGTGTGTGTGTGTGTGTGTGTGTGTGTGTGTGTGTGTGTGTGTGTGTGTGTGTAGAATACAGAGCGGGGGATAGACTACTTTGCGGCAATGGACTAGCATGCTGCTTAGTGGTCTATCCCCCGCTCAAAGGGTACTTTTGAATGACCTTGACCCACTTTAAACGAAGGACAACCGGTTAACTGGTATAAAAGAGGGGGGTCTGTACATCCCGACTTCATTCTGCTTTGAACCTTCCAGTGGAACGCTAGAAAATGAGTGGATCACTGATCATTGGTAAGGAGTGGGAGTATGTAACCATAAACTATTTAAACTGTAGAGGGATGTTGAAGAAGGTGTATGATAATGTTAAAAGAATGGTTGTTGAAGAAGGTAGGGTAGTGATTGTAGCGTGGAAGAAGAAGCAGTATACAGGACAACAAGTGAGAGCAAGTGACTTTGGGGGGAATAGTGTGTTTCAAATTGGACGAGCGAACTTGGTTAATTTGGACATTGTGTTTTGGGACTTGGAAAGGTTAATTGAAAATAGTGGCAAACATGGGGAACTCTTAATTGGCAGGGAGGACAGAGTATATGAGTAAGTGTAAAAGACTGGGGGGCTTATGTGTGTGTGTAAAGACTAGGACTTGTGTGGAATACAGAGCGGGGGATAGATCACTTTGCGGCAATGGACTAGCATGCTGCTTAGTGGTCTATCCCCCGCTCAAAGGGTATTATTGGATGGCCTTGACCTATATAAAGGTAGAGTGGGAATGGGTAATAGGAGGGGGAAATTGGTATATATGTAGGACTGATGAATAAAGCATTTAGTCAAGCATTTGTCTAGACACTATCAACAACAACAATGGAGAGCTTCAGTGTTGAGTTCATCCTCTTGGAAGAAGACATCAACGAAGTGGTGGAACTTATAGAGGATAAGACCAGCCAGGGCACATTGGAACTTGTGAATTGCGAACCGTTGGACAATGCCGCAATCGATAAGATTGCATATTTCATGATGCATTTGTATAACGAACAAACAACCAATATGGAGTTTGTGCAGTACCTTTATCAAAACCAAGTAAATGTGCGAGTGACAATTACTTGGTGGCAGTAATAATAAAGTGTAACATATGGATGTGGACTTGGATGTGGACTTGGACTTGAGTGTGGTCTGCGGAATAGAGCGGGGGATAGATCACTTTGCGGCAATGGACTAGCATGCTGCTTAGTGGTCTATCCCCCGCTCAAAGGGTATCTTTACGTGACCTTGACCCACATAAATTGTATAGTTGGTGGGGGTATAAAAAGGGTAAGCAAATTGGATGGATACAACACTTCCATACCATGGCTCCACTTGACAACACCGTGTTCCATCGCAACAGAATTGTCTCTATTCTGGAGGTAATACCTCTAGAAATTATAGAAGTAGAGGACCAACTACCTGCGGTTGATCAAGAAGAGGAGGAGGAAGAGATAATGGATATTGAAACGGACTCTGACGAAGCTGGTTCAACGGACAATGAGGTGGACTTGCACGCCTACGAAACATTAGAGTCGTCATCTGAGTCGGAAATGGAATTCCAATTGGAAATCGAAGAAGAAGAACAAGAACAAGACACTCCCCATCGTCCAATGGATAGGATGTTAGTTGCCAGAAGAATTATGTATTGTCATCGCTGCCTATTCCGTGATGAGGATGATTCCGACTCTGATGGTGATGTTTCACCCTTGTAAAAAGTTTGAACAAAAAGTTAAAAAAGAATGTGAGCGGGGGATAGAGCACTTTGTAGTAAATGATGCTGCTTAGTGCTCTATCCCCCGCTCAAAATAATAATTCCAAATGACCTTGACCTACATAAACTTGCTCAAACAGACGTCTTTGAAAAAACTTGTACAAATTATTGAATCTAGACCAAATATCATCAATTTATCAAGCCTACTGATAAATGTATTACAAACGGTTGTGTAAAGGCTAAATTTAGCACATGAGTGATAACCTGTTTCCATATGACGTCACTTTCCCCACCTATCTGCCTCGGATATAAAGGGTCCCGGTGGAGTGCGCTGCTCATTATTGCGTGGACATTCACAGAGTGTGCATTCAAAGCCAAACTGTTTGAAATGGCTCTTTGCGACATTTGTGGGGAAATCTTTCAAGACGAAGATCTTTTCACCATACACAGAGAATTACATGAAGAAGAAGATAGAAAAGAAGATATTACCATGGATGAAATAGACTTAGACTCAATTGACCGGTTTTTGGAAGAGCACCAGAAGCAGACGGACTACTGGGACAGCTATCTACAGCAAATGCAAAGAAGAAGACCTAGTGTGATCCAATTTGCTGGTGCTGGACCATCTACTGCTAGAAGACCTTTTGAAGAAGAAGACACTGAAGAAGAGGACACTGAAGAAGAACTAGAAGATGTGAAACAACTGCGCACCACGGCCTTGCCAGGACGAGTTGTAACACATTTCAAAATTAATAATGTTCAATTGGAACTGGAAACATTTATAACCCAGGCTAAGGAACTTGTTGGTGGAACCTTGAGGGAAGAACTACAAAGATTAAATTTTATTAAATTTGGAATGGTGTTAGAGGCTATGTTTAACAATACTGATGGTGAAACAGCATTGAGAGCGTTCATTACAAAAAACCGAACCCTTACCTTCACCTCCAACATCGATGATATTATTGAAGAATGCTTGGAAGAACTTATAACAAAACTTCAAGAACATGAAGGAAGAGGATCTGGATGGACTTTGTCATCAATTGAAGGTATGGATGTAAGGGTTCACAAGCATGGATATGGTTTAAGGGGTAGTAGTTTTATCCCTTTACCAAAGAAAATCCAAAACACTAAATCGTGTAGGAATGTGCAAAATGAAGGTAATGAATGTTTTAAGTATGCAATGTTAACCAAGTATGTTAAAGATCATCCTGAAAGAGTTGGTAGAGAATATTACGAAAATGAACACCGCTACAACTTTCAAGGCCTCACCTACCCAGTTACATTGAAAGACATAGACAAATTTGAAAAGAAAAATCCTGGCGTTTCAGTGAATGTTTTCGGTCTGGATGATTCGAACAACGTTTATCCTTTGCGGGTAGTAAAAGTTGAGCAAAGAAACCACACTGATTTGCTACTGATCACTAAGGGTGAAATTTCACATTATGTGTGGATAAAGGACTTTGCATCCTTGATTCGAAATCAATTATCAAAACAGAGGCGTAGGTTAACAGTGTGTAAAAGATGTTTTTGTTTCACATATAAAGAAATAAGACAAGGAGGATTAGAGTGGTTGATAGAACACAAAAGACTTTGTAATGAAAATTATGAAGTGAAGATTAGTCTGCCACCACCATCTCGAGCGTGTATCCAATTTAACAAAACAGTTCACCAATATCGGATTCCAGTAGTCATCTACGCAGATTTTGAATCTACGTTAGTACCACAGGAGCTGCCGGACGGTGAAGTGACTAGAAGAACAAAATATCAGTTGCATCAACCCAACAGTTTTTGTCTAATAGTGAAATCAACCTTGTCTGAAAACCAATTGCAAAACTATGGTTTAACATCCACTCCAATACTTTACCGTGGTGAAGAAGCCGCTAAGTATTTCGTAGACCAGTTGTATGACATTGCTGAAAAGGTACAACGCTTGTATGGTAATGTCGTACCTATGGAACCTTTGAATGAGAATCAACAAGAAGAATACAATATGGCATCAAGATGTTATCTATGCGAGAAGAGCTTCAGTGAAGAAAATCCAAAAGTAAGAGATCACGATCACCTGACAGGTTTATACAGAGGAGCTGCTTGTAATTCATGCAATATAAATTACAAACTGCCCCACTTTATCCCTGTCGTGTTACACAATCTTAGCGGCTACGACTCCCACTTCATTATTCCAGAGTTAGGAAGAGATGATGGTAAAATTGATGTTCTTGCTACAACATTGGAAAAGTACATCAGTTTCTCAAAAATCGTAGGTAAAATTAAACTTCGCTTTGTAGACTCTTATAGATTTATGGCATCTAGTTTGAGCAGATTGTCTGAGAATCTACGAAGAGAAGACCTAAAAGAAACCAGCAAGATTGTACCTGAAGATAAATTGGACTTAGTATTACGTAAAGGAGTATTCCCCTACGACTACATAACATCTACAGAAAAATTTGAAGAAACCAGTCTACCACCGATCGAAGCCTTCAACAGCAAATTAAACGAAAGTGAAATCTCCGTTGAAGACTACAATCATGCTTGTAATGTTTGGAACCAACTAAACATTCAAACCTTAGGGGAATATTCTGACTTTTATATAAAATTGGACGTAACTCTGCTGTGCGATGTGATGGAAGAATTCCGAAACACCTGCTTCTCCGCCTATGGACTGGACCCTCTACACTCGTACACATCTCCAGGATTAGCATGGCAAGCTATGCTAAAGTCAACCAACTGTCGACTGGAACTTCTAACGGATATTGATATGGTGCTCATGATGGAATCTGGTGTACGGGGCGGTTTGACACAAGCTGTAACACGTCATGTCAAAGCCAACAACAAGTACATCCCCGGCTTCGACGAGCAACAACCATCGGTCTACCTTGGCTACTTTGACGCAAACAACCTTTATGGTTGGGCAATGTCAAATCCGCTTCCCTACGCTGACTTCAAATGGATCGACCCGGCCACCATTGGAGACATCTCACAGATTCCAAAGAATGGTCCAAAAGGCTATATTTTGGACTGTGATTTCGAATATCCAGAGCACCTTCATGACCATCACTACGACTTGCCTCTCCTAGCCAAGACTGAAGTTTCACCGACAGGAAGATGGTTAAAATTGATGATGACCTTGGAGAATAAGGATCGCTATGTGGCTCACTACTGGGTAGTTCAACAGGCTCTTGAATTGGGTCTACGTATAGTGAGAATTCATAGAGCAATTGAATTCACCCAGTCTTGTTGGTTGAAACCATATATTGACTCCAACACTGCAAGAAGAGCTGCAGCGACAACAGCATTTGAAAAGGACTTCTATAAATTAATGAACAATGCCATCTTTGGGAAGACCTTGGAGAACAAAAGAAAACACAAAAATGTAAAATTAGTGAGTGATCCTAGGAAATTGGAAAAATTAGTGCAAAAACCAAATTTCGGAACATCCATGATTATAAACGAAAATCTAGTCGCTGTCAGTATAAAGAAAACAACAATAGTCATGGACCGTCCGTTATACATAGGTATGTCGATTTTGGACATATGTAAAACCCTGATGTATGATTTCCATTATAACAAAATGGTTAAACACTACGGAAGGGAAAACATTGGAGTTGCATACATGGATACGGACGCGTTTATCTACTGGATAAAGACTTTGGACATGTATGAAGACCTAAGGACTTTTCCATACAAAGAAGATTTCGACTTTTCTGACTATCCGAAGAACCATCCAAATTTTAATGAAAAAAATAAAAAAGTAATTGGAAAATTCAAAGATGAAGCAAATGGAATGCCTTTAGAAGAAATAGTGGCGCTGATGGCAAAATTGTATTCATTTAAGATGTACCACGAGAACAACACACCGACAGTGAAAAAAGCAAAAGGAGTGAAGACATCTTATTTGAAAAAACACGTAACATTTGACCACTACAAGACTTGTTTGTTTGAAGATACTACGATATCAGCAACATTCAACAATATCCGAAGCTTCAAGCATCAAGTCTACAGTGTCACCGAAATTAAAAAAGCACTGTCAGCTCGGGATGATAAAAGACATATTTTGCCCGACAAAATCCACACTCTTCCATTCGGCCATTACTCCCTAAACCCTATCAACTAGTAACCTATTCTTCGTCCTTCTACAACTTCGACCTTATTCCTTTCTCCTTCCGTAAAAAAATGGGGAACACGGCAAGACCAACGCCGTGTTCCCCATTTTTTTACACAAGTTTGGATGACCTTGACCCATATAAATGATGTGAATATTTAAGACAACGTTCATTGTGATTATACATGTGATACAACAAACATTGAAACCTGCAATATGAAGGACTTGAAGCAACAAATTGTCAACGAACTTCATAAACCTGCAAGAAGAAAGTTTCCACGAAGAAATACGGTGATAAAAGGAATTAATGATTTATATCAAGCGGATTTAATCGAAATGATTCCTTATAGCAAACAAAATAAAGGATATAAATAGATATTGACTGTTATTAACTGTTTTTCAAAAATGGCAGATGCTTTACCACTAAAAGATAAAAGTGGCAAAAGTGTTACAAAAGCAATGGAAACAGCTATACAAAGAGACAAACATACTATTAAACATTTACAAACAGATGATGGAAAAGAATATTTTAATAAGGAATTTGCAAATTTAATGAAAAAACACAATATAAACCATTACTCAACCAATTCAGAGGTAAAAGCTTCAATAATCGAAAGATTCAACAGAACTTTAAAAAGTGCAATGTATAAAATGTTTTCCAACAGAGGATCGCACACATGGATTGATATGTTACCAAAACTTATAAACGATTACAATAACAAATTTCATAGGACTATCGGGATGAAACCAAACCAAGTAACTAGTAAAAATGAAAACCTTGTATTAAAACGTATAAAAACGAATACTAAACCAAAAGTTGAAAAACTAAAGCCTAAAAAATTTAATGTGGGTGATAAAGTGCGAATAAGTAAATATAAAGGTGTATTCAGTAAAAGATACCTGCCAAATTGGACCAATGAGGTTTTTACTGTATTCAAAGTACAACCTACAGTACCTGAGACATATATTTTAAAAGATAATAAAGGACAATTGCTTGAAGGAGGGTTTTATGGACATGAAATGTTAAAATCAACAGTAGGCGATGTATATTTAGTTGAAAAGGTGTTGCAACGGAAAAAAGATAAGGTCAAAGTACGATGGTTAGGATTTAATAAGACGGAAGATTCTTGGATACCTAAAAAGGATTTGATATAACGATAGAGAATCATTTTAGGTTGAACCATTACAAAGGATGGAGATAGTACCACAAAAAGAGAGTTTTACTATTAATAATATAGATGAACTCACAGTGGATAATTCAGAATTCAATAGTGGGAAACATGGCAATTTGTTACCAAACACCGTTCGTTGTCTGGTTACCGGACCTTCCAACTGTGGAAAAACTAATGTAGTATTCAATTTGATTACAAACCCTAAAGGATTACGATTTAACAATCTATATGTATTTTCAAAATCATTACAACAACCAAAGTATCAATTATTGGAAAAGATACTGACTAATGTGCCTGAAGTTAAATATTTAAAGTTTAATGCAAGCGAGAGTGTCATGCAGCCACAAGAAGCTAAACCATTCTCCGTGTTTATATTCGACGATGTATCTTGTGAAAACCAAAACACAATAAGGAATTACTTCGCTATGGGTCGACATAACAACATAGATAGCATTTATATTGGCCAAACTTACAGCAAAATACCCAAACAACTCATTAGAGACAATGCAAACATGTTAATTGTATTTAAACAGGACGAAACCAACCTAAAACATATATATTTTGATCATGTAAATGCGGATATGACATTTGAACGATTTAAAGAGTTGTGTGGAAAGGCTTGGGCTGAAAAGTATGGGTTCCTAACAATTATGAAGGAACAACCGCTAAACAATGGTCGATACAGGATAGGATTTGATAAATTTATATTAATACATTAAACGTGGTATAACACATTCATTGTTGTACAACACGTCTTGCTACAAACATGGTTAACCAAGAAAAATTAGTAAAAGAAATAAAATCACTTAGTGATTCTATTCGGGCTAAAAACAGAGCATTGAAACTAGGTATTAGCGAGAGGGAGAAATTCCTTGAATCTACTTTTAAACCTATTACTGAACCCTTGAAACAATTAAACAAAAAATTTGCTAAACCTGTATTGGAAGGAGATGCGATTGCACCTATTACGAAGTTTGAAAGAGAAAATGTAAAATCAGAAGATTTTAGTGATGAAGACCTGGAATCCTCTACGTATAGTGGTTTTACCGGTGGAGAACCCGAAAGAGAGCTAGAATCACCGGACTATAGTGGAATAAAAGAATTATATGAAGTAAAAGCCAAAAGAGGACATGAAGTTGTATCAACTGCTAGTGAAGAGGAAAAAGAAGAAGAGACAAGGGAAGGTCCGTCAAACATAAGCTTGTTGGGTGAAAACATTCATAACAAAGGACCTTTAGGAAGGAAATACATGGTAAAAATGTTACTCGGAACAATTCCTAATAAGAATTACCATAGTTATGGAGCGAGATTAACAAAAGACGGTTTAATGATAGGTAATAGCCCGTTAAACGTTGACGAACATGATAATATTGTCATTGGTGATCAAAGGTATAAGGGCACAAAAGGATTATTTGAATTATTATTTGAAAATAAGCCTTCAGTATCGGTAGTGAAAGAAAAAGACATGGAAGCATATAAAAATATTTTGGAACAGACAAATGCATATAGAAGAAAGTATTTACCTGACCAGCCTCCTTTTAGATCTAAGTCTTTAAAATATAAAGAATTTGTATCCAAGTTAATACCAACTAGAAGACAAACAATGCCGTTAACACAAAGAAAACCTGTAAAACGAAGATTTATGGCATCCACTTTGGATGTAAGTGCTCAGGAACGAAGAAAAAGAAGTAAGTCCGTTACGGGTACAGGTTTAATGAAGGAACTATATAACACAAATGTGATTTATTATAATAACATCAATAAATTGGTGGATAGAATGAAACTAATACATGAAGCTAAAGAAGCGGGTCATACTGGATTGGAAAACGAATGGGTGGCTTTAGTGGATGAACTCCGAAACCGTGGGGTAATCTCATAAAAATGCGTTACTCCTTAGAGTACTATTCAGTTGCACCATGAGTGTTGACAAGTTCGGACGTTACTCCTCGGATGGGTTATATTATGCGAATAATTTAAAAAGAAGTGCTGGTTTACCACAAACACCTGATGGAGATTATGATATGAGTAATAAAAGGTTAAAAAACATAAAAGATCCTTCGGATGAAAACGATGCAATAAACTTAAAAATATTAAAGGAAAAGATATCGCCAACATTAAAACTACAAAATAACACATATGACGCGGAAAATCATAGAATTATCAACGTTGGTAAACCAAATGAAAATGGTGATGCGATAAACAAAGGTTATTTGTCATCTGAATTAAAAAAATACGTTAAAATTCAATGGGAAAACGTATAGTGCCAACAATAAACGTATATCCAACGTAGATGACCCTAAAGATGCAAAAGACAGCGTAAATAGACGCTATTTACATTCTTTGATACCTGAAAAGACAAAAGATGGATTTTCTTTTTATAAATTTGTTATTAATGATATAGGCTATCCAAAAACTGAAAACGATGCTGTAAATCTAAAATATATTAAAGATCATTGCATCATACGTGATGTAGGGGTTATAGATTGTTTTAATAATTGTTTAGCAAATGTTAAAGATGGTTCGGCGCCATCAGATGGTGCAACAGTGGGTCAAATGATGGAAACCTTAAAACAAGAAACAACCTCTTTTGTAAAACAAGATCAAGTAGTATCGAAGCAAGGGGATGAATTTGTTCAAGGTAATGAAAAATTTAATTTATTAACATACAAAAATGATGCTTGGGATTGCATGGATAAAAAGTTATCAAATATGGGATGGGGTTATGAAAAACAAGATGCAGCTGCTTTATCACAAACCGTACATCTAGATCCAGATCGATATTTTAGATGGTTTACATGTAATAATAGAGTGATAAGAGACTTGGCACAAGGAAGAGAAGCAAATGATGCTGCAACTGTAGGACAGACCATTACAACATCATTAAAGGATAGTAAAGTGTATAATTGTAATAATAAACGTATAACAAACCTTAAAGACCCTGAACATGTAGATAATGCTGTCACTGTTAATTTTCTTGTAAAAGTTTTAGGTAATGCGATATTTGATTTACACAATCATTTTACACCAGATATTCTTCAAGGAAAATCAGGTCATAATACTTATGCTGAATCCATGAGAGGTGAGTATATTAAACGAGAAATTTATAATAAATACTTTATTAACCCTAAAACGAAACAGTTTAGATCATCAGATTGGGGTGATATTGATATTTAAGTAAATAACTCAATAAATGACTTCATTTATGTGCAACCTGTCATAGAGTTAACACATGAGTTGCACATTGCCATTATAAAAGGACAATAATGACGTTCAAGTACATCAGTCCATATCGAGACACTGCAAGAAAAGGAGGTGGGATCACGTCCACAGCGGTTTCTCTGTTAAGTAAAGCTTTAAAACAAATTCCAGTAGGATCCATAGTAAATAGAGCAATAGACGCATTACCATACGAATTTCATATACCAGGAGGTTATCAGTATTGCGGACCAGGAACTAAATTGAAAAAACGACTGGAAAGAGGCGATCCTGGCATAAACAAGTTAGATCAGGCTTGTAAAGAACACGATATCGCATATTCCACGTTTGCCGATTCGAAAAATAGATCAATAGCTGACAAAAAGCTTGCGGACATAGCTTGGCAACGAGTAAAATCAAGTGACGCTAGCATAGCAGAAAAAGCAGCAGCTTTAGCAGTAACAGCAGGTATGAAGGCTAAAACAGCAGTAGGAGGTGGAAGAAGGAGGAGAAGGAGAGTAAAAAGGAGGTCAACCACAAGAAAACATGGAGGAAATATAAAAAGAAGACGACGATCTACAAGAAAAGGCAGGAAGAAGCCCACCGTATGGTCAATGGTAAAAAACGGGGCAGGTCTTTACCTAAGACCTTATCGTGCATATTAAATGAAAGAAATCAATTGGTCATACCACATAAAGCATTAACCAATATTGAATTATTTAAATATATTTCCTGTTTAAAAATACCATTTTTCCGCGGTGTGTTTATGAAAGACAGTTTACCAAAGAAAATGTGGCAAAATGAGACTGGAATTGTAAATTTGGATAATACTGAAGGGCCTGGCACCCATTGGGTTTGTTATAAGAAACTAAATAACAATGTATATTATTTTGATAGTTTCGGTAATTTGCCACCACCAAAAGAACTTCAAAATTACTTTAAATCTGCTAAAAACATATATTATAACTATAAAAGAGAACAACCTGATAATACTTCAATATGCGGCCATTTATGTTTGGAATTTCTAGCTAAAAGTATCAGTCACTATTGAGATGTCTTCCTATACGGTATCATTAACAGGAAAATCGTCCACTTTACGAAGTATCCTTTTTCCAGCGTTACGCTTGCAAAAAGGAAGGTTTTGGGAGGCGGCACTATTGGATTTTACAACGTACAACTCTATTCCCAATGTTACGGAAGGTAAAAATAACATATTGCATTATTATAAGGGAAAGGATGCCAGTGGAAAATTTACAGACTTACAAGAGTGCAGGTTACCCACAGGTTCTTATGAAATTGATCATATAAATGAATTTTTGCAAACTAAAATGGGAAAAGACAATATAACATTAAAAGGTAATAATAATACGATGAAAGCTGAAATTACTTCCAAATATTATATAGATTTCACTCAACCAAACTCAATTGGTGATTTATTAGGATTTTCCAACGATGGGCCTGTATTAGAACCAGATGTAACACATTCCGGTAAGAAAACAGTAACAATATTAAAAGTCAATAGTATAGACATAACTTGTAACATTATACAAGGTGCTTACAGGGATGGGGCTAACACCCACATCATACATACTTTTTACCCAAGTGTACCACCTGGATTTAAAATTGTTGAAAAGCCACAAAACCTGGTATATCTACCGTTGAACACCACTTTCATTTCAGACATCGTGTTGAGCGTATTGGATCAAGACGGTAACTTGGTAGACTTCAGAGAAGAGCCTATTACGATTAGATTACATTTAAAATCAACACTTTAATACAAAACCATGGGTTTAACATTTAAAAGCGAACAACCTACGGGAAACCGCATTAGTAGCTCTTCAGCTGTGGAGGAGTTAACACGCGAGAACATCCGTTTCTTAGAGAGAATTGGATTAAAATTAACCGATTATGGATATACTGGATATAGCGCAGGGTCCAACATTCGACGAAACCCTATGGGAAAAAGAATATCACACCCACAACCCTTACACTTCATCGAAATTAAACAATAACGATGAAATTCGTATTCCCATACAAAATCAAGACATTTACACATTACCATGTGAAAGTTACTTGTACATTGAAGGACAAGTTACTAAAAAGGACGGTACTACTGTTGGTACAACAGTTCCATTTATAAATAATCCTATGGCTTTCTTATTTGATGAAATTAGATATGAAATATCAGGTGTAACAGTTGATTCCACTAAAAAAGTAGGTATTACGACAACTTTAAAAGGATTAACATCTATAACACCCAATGAAACCAATTTACTTAAACCTGCCGGATGGGTATTACCTACGATTGACACGATCACTCCAAATCCAAATGGATATTTTGATTTTCATATTCCATTACGTTTGTTGCTTGGTTTTGCTGAAGATTATAGGAAAATAATATTAAACGTTAAACAAGAATTAGTTTTGTTGAGATCTTCTAACGATAAAGACATTATTAAAGCTGCAGATGCTACTACAGATGCGACTTTAGAATGGAAATTAAAATTAGACAAAATTGTATGGAGAGTTCCACATGTAAAATTGGCTGACGAGCATAGAATGCTACTTTTAAGAAAATTAAAAGCCGATCGTGATATTGTTATTCCATTTAGAAGTTGGGAATTTCATGAGCATCCCAGTTTACCTACTACGGATCGACACACTTGGACTGTTAAAACATCAAATTATGTAGAACGAGCCAGGTATATTATATTTGGTTTACAAACAGGTAGAAGAGACGCCATTACTAAACATGCAGGACAATTTGATCATTGTGACTTGAAAAATATTAAAGTTTATTTAAATTCACAATTCTTTCCATACGACAATTTAAATGTGTCATTCACTAAGAAGAAATACAGTATATTGTACGATATGTACGCGAGATTCCAAAGTTCATATTACGGTAAAACAAATACACCTTTATTATCACCTGACAAATATTTCGATGCCTACCCAATAGTTGTAATCGATTGTTCTAAACAAAATGAATCAGTAAAGTCATCAAGTGTGGATATAAAAATAGAAATGGAATTCAACGATGCTATACCGGCTAATACAACTGCATACTGTTTAATTCTACATGATAAAATCGTAACATACACACCTTTAACTGGAATTGTTAAAAATGTATTGTAAGAACCGGTTTTGTTTCATTCCGCGAGTATAAAAGCAGAGCGTACAGACCGCTCCTCATCAGTTTGTTGCCTACTGTTGTATGGGTAGCATCGTATTCAATATGGCTTCTCCTAGTGGTACACCTGAAAATATGGTAGATATTGAGAAGGAGATATCTGAGTTTTTAGATCCTCAAGGTCACCAGGAAGGAGGTGAACAAAACGTTTGCGGACAACTTCACGCCAGTAATAATGTTGAAGAAAAAGGTAAAAGAAGAAAGACTATACAAAAGAGAAAAAGGGATATTGAAGATAATATTTCTCCAAACATATTGAGTGAGGTATTTTTGCGAATATTTTACCCAATCTCTTCCAGTTTGGATAAAAGTGTTTTAATCGGTGTTATGAAATCTACAGATTATTCCCCTACTGTAATTTTAACTCATGGACCCAAAATGATTTTGTTTACGGACAGTGCTTGGGAATCGTTTATGAAACATTTGCATCTGCTAGAATGCTATTTAAGTAGTAACATGTTTGGAAGAAAGACAAGGGTAGGACTTTTGGATTCAAATGTGGAAATTGATATTATTAAACAACGTGGTGATCATCAGCTACGGTTTAGAGACACAACAAGACATGATAACAAAATTCAACTTAATCGAGAGGAGTTTTTCATTTTAACTTGTGCTACTGAACCTATAACAAGATACTTGAGACAACTGGTGTTTTCAAGTTCGATTATTAAAGATTATCTGGAAGACACTTTGGACAAACAACCGGACGCACCTATATTATACGGACCTGTAGATACTTCTATATTTAATAGAGTTCCTCATGAAGTACAGATGTGGAGACAATTGGAAAAGTACGCTCAACTACATAAGAAATCAGTAAAACAGGAAGAAGAGGAAGATGGAGGAGAAGAATCAAGTGTTAGTGATGAAAATGAAAACAAGGAAAATATAAAGATGGAAACTTAAATAACAATGGTTAGTTTTTAAAACAATAACCAAAATTTTGTGGGGTTAGGCCTATTGGGGACGGTGCCCACGTTAAATATACACCAACGCGCCAACAACTGTACGGCCGGGTATAAAAGTAGTACCTACCGTGGTGTGGAAATCAGTTGACCTCCTGACTTCGTAATGAGCAGACGTGTGACCTTCAAAATGGACAAGGGAGAAGAACAACAAGTAAAGTCCAAGCCTGGTATTATTGAGTTTCAAGCGTTTCGTGGTAATGATGATAGATTCATTATAAAAGAACTTGTGTTTTTGGACATGAATACAAGTGTTCCTTATTCGTTTTTATTTAAACCACCATGTTCTTATTCGTCTTTAACTAGTAAAGCCGCTACTACCAACAGATGGATTTCAAAACACTTCCATCATATCGATTGGTATGATGGTTTTACAAGTAACACGGACTTGTATCACATTATGCATCACTTTTCAGACAAGTTTACCAATATTTACACAAAGGGGCTGGAAAAGAAAAGATGGATCGAAGGATTTACTCATGTTCCGGTTAATGATGTGGAATTGGATAAGAATTATCAATACATGCTGGAAACCATATGTATTTGTACAAAAAGCCCAGAACATGATAAAGATAGACATTGCGCTTTGAAAAATGCCTATAAACTCGCCTCTTACCTTCAAAATGGGGAAGTGGGGAGTGGTGGGGGTAACGGAGAGTATATAAGTGGGGAGCAGACAGGGACCTGGCATGAGTATTACTCGAGATTCCGAGACGACAACATCTCCGAGCAAGAAGACGATCTGTAACCTGACCATGGCATCTCACCAGTTCCTTCAGACTTTGGTCGAGCAGTTCAATGCTCACTCCAAGTCAACAATATTACCTGTAAAGAAGTGCTCGGAACTAAAAGACGAGAAGCACTACATAATCCATGCTATGAAGAAGATGGAGACTACAGTTGGGGAGGCCATCTGCTGCAGTCTCAGCGAGGCGCCATTTACTCCGGGGGATGAACCAAAGTTCCAGGTGTACCTGCCCAAGAGATTCGTCCATCTTCTACAAAACGAGGATCTTCGCTCTATTCAACCCGGGTGTCTATACCTGGTGTCGCACGGCTGCACGGGTAGCAATTCTACAGAGTTGACCATCCACATCGCTGACAAGCAGCAGTGTTAGATTTAAGTTTTAATGTTGTATATGTTGTTTTTGTTGTAATGTTTTATAAATAAACGAATCATAAAAGACAAAAAAAATAAAAAAACAAAAAAAATGCAACATATCAATATGTGACAGACTTCACGTATTGATATGTTGCATTTTTTTTTTAAACTTCGCGGGTGACCTTGACCTTTGACCTTTGCATTTCACAATTACCCCCACTACCGTAATTACCCCCACTACCGCACTAGGATTCAAACCTGCTTGGATGCAAAGAACGGTCAGTCTGTTGCCAACTAGCAAACGATGAGCACCTTGTACGAGCTTTGCTTACAACGAGTTATAACTGACGCATCTTTATTCCAGACGGCTTTACGAGATAATATCCCTATAACAGTAAAGCAGGATATCGAGGAGTACAAGAAAGATAATAGAGGGTATTCGGGATACTCCTGGTATAGGTTCCAAGACGGGGAAAAGTTTTGTAGGCCTTGTGGCAATGCCGCCGTCAGAGACCTTCGACGGTTCGTACAGGAAGGTGGTAGAAAACAGTTTGGATTTCTAGCACCAATGTTTAGATTTGAAAACTACAAGGACACCTGTGCTATTTGTTCCATCCCTTTGTATCAATGGAAAAAGTTTAGAAGTGTTTAATTGCATCTTCCATACCCCCACCACCATCACCCCCACCACTTTTCCATGTACCTCCAAACGCTGTGCCTCGGCTTCATTTCTACTCCAGCAGCCAACCTAGCAACATCAGGATGTCCCTCAACGTCAGTTGCGCAAGTTACGAGGAGGTGAGCATCAAGACTCAGCAGGAGCTAAACGACTTATACAAGGAGTTGCAGCTGATGGTGGCACGAGGCTACCGTATAAATGTGCAAGTTTACGCTTGCAATATACGGAACACCCGGCAGTCAAAGGAAGAGCCTGGACACTCCTCGACGGCTTCCTCACCAGCTTCCATGAAGACCGAGCCAGACAACTTGGACTACTTCAGCTGACTAGCAGTTGTATTTCTTGTCCTAACCATTGTAGAATATGTATATTTTTTCATTATATTAAAGAAGTAAAAGAGCAAAAACACCTATCTTGTTACTGACATATAAGCTCAGTAACAAGATAGGTTTTTTTAAAACACAATTTGGATGACCTTGAAACTTCCCCCTCCACTGCTTTGTTACCCCCACCACTTGACTATTGGTGTACATGGCACATCGCAATTGGAAACCTCATTCCATCTTTAACAGCCACACCGACAACATCAACAATGGCAAACCTACCAACAGATGAAAGATGTCCTCACGCATGTTGTGACTTCGTCCACGAGTTGGAGAAGAGGATGCAGGAGAGGGCGATAAGAAGAAAACAGATCCACTCAGAAAATATCATGATAGTCAACGGCTATCTTTTATTGTTCGGCCTTATTATGGTTGTACTTTTCATACTGTATGGCATAGTCACATGTGTCGGCAAGGTTGCAGAAGAAAACGCTCGCCACCATCAATTGGAAAGTTTCAATGTTACTTTGTAAGTTTTCCTTTTTTTAAAACTCCGTTTGGATGACCTTGAAAATTCCCCCACTACTCCACCACACCCCCCACCACTTCACCATGTTCCTGCATGAGCATCACATCAACCGTCATTCCTTGTCCGACAAGCAACCATGGCAGACAACAACACCATCAGCCAAGCTGACTCCACTACTGATGTCGGTACAAGTACGGGTTGGACACTGTCGATCGATAGTGTACACTATTTGGAGTCAATTTGCGAACGTATGAAGGAAATACTGCGGGACAACCCTGGGATCATAATACAAATGAATTTAAATTATGATTGGTCCCAAGTTAGAATGCAAGGGGACGACAACAACGGTCAACAATCTCCACAATATTCGCCCATGTCCCCGATCTATCCTTACGGCGAGTCTGACGTCGATGAAGATGAGGCTGATGAAGATGCAGGGGACAACGAGGCTGAAGAGGAGTAAGCTTCATTCCTTTTTTTTTAAAACCTAAATTGGATGACCTTGAGAATTCCCCCTCCACTATTTCCTTTTTTTAAAACCCAAATTAAATGACCTTGAAAATACCCCCTCCACGTACTTTTGGTTTACCCCCTCTACTTTTCAATACTGTTACCACAGTCTGTAGCTCACATCATTCCTTGCTTAGCTATCATGGCGGACAGCACTCTTTCTCGAGTTGACTCCACTACGGATGAAGAATGGCCATTTTCCTGGAATGTTCATCTGCAAGACTCGGCAGAAGTGGATATGTTGCATGAGAAATTGGTGTATGTATTAAACGAAAACCCCAACATTGAATGTAGAATGACTATGGATTTCGATGCGACAGGGGTCCACACTCAACCTTCTACTTCCAGCCAGCCTGAACCTCAGCTACAGCCGAAGAACTTTACACATCTTTACACTCCAATACGGCCGGAGGATGTGGTTATCAGCGAGGCAGACTCTACTACAAGTTATATTGAACCAACGAATTGGAAGCTTGTTGTTGACACCTTACACAAGGTCGACTTAGTATGTGACAAATTAAAGGAATTGATGATGCAAGATCCTGGTCTTCGTTTTAAAATTGATTTGTTTTTCATCTGGGGAGCACCTGCACGGGGCTCTTCGTCTGACAGCTCTCTAAGTACAACGGATGAGGAGGAGGAAGAGGACGACTAGTTATCTTTTTTAAAACTCCGTTTGGATGGCCTTGACCTTTCCCCCTCCACTGAGTTTATTTAAGGTGCACTCTCAATGACTGCAGCATCATTTCATCGCACACCTTCACCACAGCAACATGGAGAGTCAACTCAACTACTGTTGCGAACGGAAATGTTTTTCATGGCCGAATGACATTGATGTTGCGGATGGCCTGGCGTGTAGAAAATGTGAAGCTTTTGGTCAATGCATGTGTAAGTGCAAGTCTTGGAAGAAGCCGAAACCGGAGTTTAAGACATTCCATGTGTACCAGATGAGAGGGCATAAGTACACTTGTTGCCCTGAACGTTGCATTGAATTCACATTAAAACAGCTAACTGGCTGCAAATTGTGCAACAATCATTTTGCAGGTTTTTGCAAACATTATTTAGGAGCCTGTCAGTACAGATCAACTTGGCATACAGAAGCACTCACTATCAATGAAATCGCTATAGATACACAAGAGTAGTCTTTCTACTCTTTTCTTTTTTTAAAACTCCATTTGGATGACCTTGACCTTTCCCCCTCCACCCACCTTAGTTTATATAAACCCCATTCCCACTGACCACAGCATCACTTCATCGTGCTCCCTCGTCAAAGCAACATCAGCTATGGAAAGTAAGCGCATCTCATGTTGCGAGCATAGGTGTTTGGAGATACAAGGCGTCACATATTGTGCAAAGAAGCGTTGGGAGGAAGAGACGGGGACAACCTATTGCTGTGAGGATAAGTGTTTCCTCTTACCAAAGTGGCAAGTGGATGGGCTGGCCTGCCGGCAATGTGAATGCTTCGGATGTTGCAGGTGTAGATGCAAGAACCAACAGCTGCCACCACCGGTACTACAAACTTTCAAAATCTACAAATCCAAATACTTTTATACTTGTTGTCCGCAGCGGTGTATTAAATTTCACTTCTCCAATCTTACCAATTGTCGGAAGTGCTACGGACAACCTGATGGGTGGTGCACCTGTTTTCTGGACTCCTGCCGCTACAGATCGGATTGGTTTACAGATCCGTTGGAAATTGATGAGGTCGCCCAGGAAGCACAAGAGTAGTCTTTCTACTCTTCAACTTTTTTAAAACTCCATTTGGATGACCTTGACATTTCCCCCTCCACTTCCCCATATACCTAGAGTACACGGAGCCTGACAGTCAGTCACTCGGTGGCTGTCGTGGGGTGCGCATCGGTGTCGGCGCTCCGTTGTTAAGTGTTCAAGGTCACAGTAACATGAAATTGCGGGCGTTGTACTGGTTCAAGGTCACCTGAGGGATAACCGATTGCCCATTTAGGCAGAGTCATGTCAGAAACTCGAGTTTAACTTGGCACTTTTGCCGTTTCTCGTCGAAAATTCGCTCCAAGTGGTCAAGGTCACGGGGACTCTGACTGAAACTCGGAGCGTAGTGCGAGAAACGGCAAAAGTGCTAAAAAATTTTAAGTTTCTGCGTGACCTTGACCTTAGTGGCGTCGGTGACGTCGTTTTGATGACGTAAGGGGTGATGACGTCATCAGCACGTCATTTCTGTGACGTCATGGGTGTGACGTCATCGAAATGACGTCATTAGTGATGACGTCATCGATTGCGTCATCGATGACGTCATCGATGACGTCATCGGTGAGGACAAACTGGATACCTATAACAAACTGGACGTGGTCAAGTTCACCGAAGTCATCTCTCGGGGAGCGCAGGGGAATCCTGGTGAGGCTGGAGCCGAGGCACTAGTAACATCCACGATGGAACTTATCGTCTCGGCCTGCGACCAGTCTATGCCGCGAAGGAAACCCCGACGCGACAAACAACCCGTTTACTGGTGGACTGAAGAGATTGCGGAACTCAGAAGAACATGTTTAAGAACTAGACGAGCCGCCACTAGAGCGAGAATTCCCGCAGACAGAGTTCGTAAGTCGGAGGCCTATAAAGCTGCGAGAAAATCTCTCCGCCAGGCGATCAACAGGAGCAAGGCGAATAGCTGGAGGAGACTTCGTGACGACGTTGATTCCGACCCGTGGGGCCTGGGTTACAAACTTGTAACACAGAAACTCGGCGCCCGCTCTCCACCTTCCATCATGGAGGGCGCCACCATGGGGAGGATCGTCGCTGCGTTGTTTCCTGAACATCCACAGCGACCGCCGGTTGACTTCGGACGGGTAGAGGACGTTCCACTTTTCACTTTCAAGGAGCTGGAAACCTCCGTTCTCTCCCTGAAGAGCAACAAGGCTCCTGGCCCGGATGGGATTCCCAGTGAGGCTTTAAAGAAAGTATTTTTAATCAACGCTGACTTGTTGTTGAGAATGTACAATGCCTGTTTGGTAGAAGGGGTGTTTCCGGCTCCCTGGAAAACAGCCAGGCTTGTACTGATCAGCAAGGGCAAAGGTGATCCCGAGCTGCCGTCGTCCCACAGGCCTCTCTGCATGTTGGACACGGCTGGGAAGCTGTTCGAGAAGCTGATCCGTTCCCGCCTGACTTCTGCCGTGGAAGCTGCCGGGGACTTATGCCCCCGTCAGTACGGCTTCAGAAAGGGACGGTCAACGATCGACGCTGTCACCGAAGTTCAGAGAGCTGTGGAGAGAGCCGCGAGCCACAACCATTTCTCCCGCCGAGTAGTGCTTCTTGTTACGCTTGATGTCAAGAATGCCTTCAACTCGGCGAGGTGGGTCGATATGTTGGATGCGCTTCGCAACACCTTTCGTATTCCTGCATATCTGTTGCGGCTCGTCGAGGATTATCTACGCTCTCGAAGCCTGATTTATGACACGAGGGACGGAACGCGGACGATGGAAGTCACTTCTGGTGCCGCACAAGGTTCAATACTCGGCCCGGATCTCTGGAACGTTGCCTATGACAGCCTCCTGAGGTCCGAGATGCCTGAGGAAACCACTTTGGTTGGGTACGCCGATGACGTCGCAGCTCTCATTGCTGCACGCAACGTTGAGCTGGCCCAACTGAAGTTGAACCGAGTTATGCGGGTGGTCAACAACTGGATGTCCGATCACGGTCTCTCACTTGCTCTCAGTAAGACGGAGATCGTGATTCTTACGAAGAAGAGGATCGACACCGTCGTCCCGTTTCGAGTGGGAAGGGAGGTGGTCACATCAACTCGTGCCGCCAAATACCTCGGGGTTATGGTGGACACCAAGTTAAGCTGGAGGGATCAGATCTTCCGTACGGCGGACAAGGCCGCTAAGGTAGTGACTTACCTTAGTAGGCTGATGGCCAATGTCGGGGGTCCCCGATCCAGCAGAAGACGTCTGTTGATGTCCGCGGTCCAGTCCGTGCTTCTTTACGGGGCAGAGGTGTGGGCAGGCGCTCTAGATAAGGAGTGCTACAGGTTGCGACTCGCCCGGGTTCAGCGTCAAGCTGCGCTCCGGGTGTGTTCCGCCTACCGGACAGTGTCCGAGCCTGCCGTCCTGGTGGTCGCCGGAGTCATCCCTGTCAAGCTCTTGGCAGGGGAGAGGAAAGCGATTTATCAGAGACAAGGCGAGATCGGCAAGGACACGGCAAGAACAGAAGAGCGCTCCCGAACCTACCAGCAGTGGCAACACAGCTGGGAGCACGACACCCGAGGACGATGGACTGCGCGACTTATCAAGCAGGTCCAACCATGGGTGGAACGGCGGCATGGGGAGGTGGACTACTACCTGACCCAATTTTTGACAGGTCACGGCTATTTTCGGTCGTACCTGAACCGTATGGGAAAGACCGGTTCACCGGACTGCATTTATTGCCCGGGTGTTCCCGACGATGCGGAACACACATTCTTCCGCTGTCCCCGTTGGGAAGGGCCCCGCCTGGAGGCCACACAAATCTTTGGTGCATTTTCGGTGGACTCGGTCTGCCAAAAGATTTTGGAGGATGAGGGCAACTGGGATTGTTTGTCACAGTTCGTCCGGGGCATCCTCCTGGAAAAGAAAACCGATCTGGACCGTGAAGTGGCCCAGATCCCTTGATCGAGCGGCTGGATAAGGAGCGAGCCCCACGGGCGTAAGCCAAATTTAGGCCTAGCCTGACGTAATGTGACAAACAATTCCAGGTTAGATTCCTAAAGAGTAGAGGAGGTTTTTTAGTGGGTAAACTCGTTTTTAGGGGAGCCCCACACTACAGGCTGGCCACCTGTGTGCGTAATGCATTTTTCCGCCTCTCCCTCAAAAAAAAAAAAAAAAAAAAAAAAAAAAAAAAAAAATCGGTGAGGTCATTGACCTCGATGACGTCATCCCTCAGGTGACCTTGAACTGGGCCAGCGGCCGCAATTTTACACTACTTTGCACTTACACATGCACTGACCAAAAGCTTCACATGTTCTACAAGCCAGACCATCCACCACATCAATGTCATTTGGCCATGAAAAACATTTCTGTTCGCAACAGTAGTTGAGTTGACTGTCCATGTTGCTGCGGTGAAGGTGCGCGATGAAATGATGCTGTAGTCAGTGAGAGTGCACCTTAAATAAACTCAGTGGAGGGGGAAAGGTCAAGGTCATTCAAACGGAGTTTTAAAAAAGATGACTAGTTGTCCTCCTCGTCCGTCGTACTTGGAGAGCTGTCAGACGAAGAGCCCCGCGCAGGTGCTCTCCAGATGAAATGTATATCTATTTGAAAGCGCAGGCCTGGATCTTGTACCATCAACTCCTTTAATCTATTACATACCAATTCCACTTTGTACACATTGTTAATAATCAACACCCAAGGCTTCGGCTGAACATAACGTGTAGTTGAGTCAGCCTCGCAGACAGTTACACCTTCCGGTTGTAACGATTATTCGTTACAGGATTTTTATTTTATTTTACGTGGGAAAAAGTTTTAGTTAGTAATTAAGTGTGAGAAACAATTATTATTTTCAAGTCGAGACACGGTAGTTGTCCGAGGCCGGGAACAGTTCACTTCAAGACGTAGGAGGGGTGGACAGATTTGAATTTACCGTTGAAGTTTGAAGCGAATGCGTGCGACGGCAGAAGCGATAAAGGCGAGTCCCGACCGCGGCCAGGCCTCATTTGGTGGTTAATCAGTGGTACGAGCAGTGCAGCGATCTACATTAAACTGTGTTTTTCCTTGTACCCTCATTTGGAGGTAAGATTTTCATTTATTTAGTTTAAGACAAAAATAAATCCTTTATTCCAGAAGAGTTTTATTCAATTGTTGAATAATTAATTGTCAGATTGTTATCTAAACTGATGTAGTTAAGCATGTAGAAAACTGTTTCAAGAGTAGACCACGTGCTGTGGAAAATTAGTCAGAGAACAAGGACGTAAAAAATAATTAATTAATTTGATGAATTTGAGATCATAATGCTGTATTGTATGTTTAATATTGTTTTATCCAGGATTTAATAGAATTTCTTTCCAATAGACTACTATGTAGTATGTAGGATTAAATGAATGAAGGATTTTGAATGGTTACAAGCAATTTAAATGTGATTTCATGGTATATCCACTCTGTAAATAATAAAAAGAAAATATTGTTCAAGGTTAGTTAATTTTCAGGAGATTTTCAAATGAAATAAATTAGAGACCTACAACTAATAAAGAGCTCGAATTTATTAAATATTGTACAAGTCAATAACTCATAAGATGTAACAGCCAAATGTAAGATTTCAGTGCTCTATATAATTGTTTAATTTTTGGAGAAAAGCATGAGACAAAAATAAGTTTAAATTTTTTTTTTATATCACATGCACTGGGCTTAGGAAGGGGGAATTGTGAAGTTGTGTGCCAGGTTGTAAGCTGGGGGAGTTTCCACAGGGTTCACCCCTTGGAGGAGTCATTCTGGCCTTTCATCGACTGTGGAGTCGCTCCAGTAGGTGCCCGAGGCACTTGGTTACCGAGGACCACATGCTGTTCCTGTACCGCTCCATCCCACCGGGTCACTGTGGTGTGGGACCTGATGCTGCTTGCTGCGACCAAGGGGAGCCGACCACGTGGCGATCCACAACCTCTCGGACCTTTCCCTGGTCACCGACGCGGCACCCGAGGATCTTCTAAGTGATGAGTACACCAGTGCATGTATTTTGATTTTGGGGGCCCCTTTGCAATTTAGAGACGTTATGCAAATTGAGGACTTTATTGTGTAGCCTATGTGTAGGAGGACATGTAAATAGGCCAGAGTAATTTAATTGGCTGTAGATTATAAAATAATTGATAGCGTTCTGCTCCTGAGTAACATTGTTAATTTTGTTTTTGGTTTTTCGCATCCTTGCGCAGAGAAATATAAAAATGAATTTATGTAAAATAAATCTTTCCTGGAATTTTGACATGTTTTATTTTGCTGACCAATCCATGCTCTATTGTACTAAGAACTCACAATTGAAGAGCTTTAAGCTGAAGTGTGGCATCCCAAACCTTTCAATAAGAAATTCAAATTAGCAATGAGAGTGTGAGGGGTGTGACAAAAGTGCGCCACTCTGCTTTTCAATGTGAGTTAGTAACTCAAATACAATAAGAGCGTGGTGCGGGCAAAATAAAATAAATAAAGTTCATAAATAATCATGGCATTTAATGTAGACCTGTTACTCAAGGATGAGTTATTGTATGAGTTGCAATGGCGAGGGTTTGCTGTGACGATAGATAATACTGTTGCAACTTTGAGAAAACAGCTTAGGAAAGCGTTAAAGGAGGGTATTCCAACAGATTGGAATAATTTAACGGTTTTAAGGGTTTCAATCGAGTTAGATAACTGTAGGGAGAAGGTAGGAGAGCTCAAAGAAATAATTTCTGGCGTGGGAAAATTTAAAGAAGTTGTTCATTTGCATAGACTCAAGGAGAGGGTAGGTCATCTCAAGCGAAGGTTGAATAATTTGCTAGAAAATGGGGAATCGCGTTTATCGGAAGAACCTCGGAAACAGGTGAACGAATGGTTAGGCGAGATAGAAAGGTGGGAAATGGCGCTTTGTAAAAAAGGGTGGATGATTTAGATAGTGCCGCGGTGGACGAGGTTTTGCGAAAATTAAGCGAAAGCCATGAAGCCGAGGAGAGTAAGTTGGAAATCGAAGCAAATCAAATCAGTGATGATGTTTTTATTTCGAATAGTAGTTTGCCAGAATCCGGTTTGTTGAAGGGGTCCGGTCATGGGGTAAACGATGATAAGGCTACGATGGCCTTGATGATTAATGAGCGGGAAACTGATAACCAGCGAGGTAATGCGAACTTTGTTGGGGGGTACTCAACTCAATCCTCAGTCAGTCAAGGAAATAAATTATTTACAAAGTTAGTAAATCCTTTAGAAAGGATTTTGAGAGAAATTCCTCCAAACACTAACGGTCTTGACCATGTTAAACTTTTAAGTTTAATTAATGTAATAAATAAGATTAAGTTGCATGGTAAGTTAAGAGAGACTCAGGTGTTAGATTTAGTAACGAGTTATGTCAGCGAACCTTTGTTGGGTAAAATCAATTTCCTTATTCAATCCGGATCCAGTCTCAAAGAAGCACAGACCTCATTGTTAAGATACTTTATTCCGCGCGGAATGTATGAGAAATTGAAGAGGGATATGGTACATAGACCTCAACGGGTGAATGAACCTTTAGCCATGTACGTGTGCGAAATTAAGAGAAATGTCGAAATACTTATGTGTGAATATTCTGAGGAGGAGTTAATCGAGATTATTGTTTTGGGCATCAATCCGAATGATAGGAGTAAGTTGGTATTCCAAGGGCTGCCAAAAACATTCCAAGACTTAGAGAAAATGTGTATGTTTGCGCAAAACATCGATTATAGCGATAAAGAACGCGACGAAAAAGTAAGGAATCCATCACGAGGGAGTTATGTAAATAGGGGAGGTGTTAATAACATAACAGGATCTCGGGGAATTAACAGCAGTAACGGTGATACTCAGGTGTGTTTTTATTGCTCTAAACCAGGGCACAGGATTAGGGATTGCTGGAAACGAAACAAAGAAAGTCGGGGAGGATACGGTAGAGGACAATTTTCTCGCGGTGGTTATCGGAGGGAAGGTGCTAGTAGGGAGGTTGCTAATTCGCCAGCAGGAAACCAAAATTCGGAAAACTGTTAGATAGGAAGAGTGCCTTCCATAAAACAGGATCTGTAAATAGGAAAAAGGTTATAAGTAAATTGAGAAAATCTCTAGATTATGTAAATAATGTTGGGGTTAAAGAGCATGTGAAAATAGAAAAGATTAAAATGAAAAAGATGGAGAGAAAGGTTAGAAATAAACTGTGGTTTAAGACGAAGAGAGGTATTTACAATTTACCCACAGTCGATGTGAGTTTTGGTAAAGGTGTAAATAAACTTGCGTTGATAGATTCTGGTTGTTCAGTAAATATTTTAAACAATAAGGTATATGAAGAGTTAGCCAGCAGTAAATTAATAATCAATTTTTCGGAAGACAAGATTAATTGCACGACTGCCACAAATGAACCGGTTGAAATAATCGGTGTTTGTAAGGTTAAGATAAAGATCCAAGATAAGTCGTGGGCGATTAAGTTTGTAATTGCAGAAAATGTAAGCTGGGATGTAATATTAGGGATGAATTTTATTGAGAAAACCGGACTGATTTTAAACTTAAGAGAAAATCTTGGTTATTTTGCATTTGATGAGGGAAATGTTTTTAATTTAAATGTTGATGTAAATCCTGTGAAGGTTCCGACAAAGGAAGGTATACATGAATTAAAGATCGGGTGTGAAGAGCTCAAAGAACGCATTATAAATTTAGTAGATAATAATCCCCACGTTTTTACCAACGAGATCGGTAAGGCAATTGATTTTCAATGTGAAATAAAACTTAAGGATAAAACACCTGTTAAAATAAGGCCATATCAGGTATCACCACCAAATATGAAGATAATGCGAGAGATAACAGATTCTCTTTTAAAGCAGGGGATTATCGAACCAAGTTTGTCATCGTATTCATCTCCCAGTTTTCTGGTAAGCAAAGGCGAGGGAAAAGGATATCGCTTAGTGACCAATTATAAAGAATTAAATTCAAAGATCGAGCCGATTGTACACCCAATAGGCGAACTTCAGGGATCTTTTAATTATCTCAGCGGCGCGTCAATCTATACAGTACTGGATTTAAATAATTCATACTACCAAGTCCCGCTGGATCCGAAGAGCAGGCACCTGACTGCATTTAGCACACCTTACTCGCTATATCAGTACACTCGTTGTCCATATGGATTGCATTTGGGTTCAGGGCTGTTGTCGAGTTACTTGGACAGAGTGTTTTCTGATATGAAATTCATAAGCGTTATTTCGTTTGTGGACGACGTGGTGGTATTTTCAAAAAGCCCTGAGGAGCACATAGCACACTTAACAGAAGTGGTAACACGTTTATCTAAGGCTAATCTAACGGTTAACCCGAGCAAAGTACTATTCGCAGCTAAGGAGATAAGTTTCTTGGGACATCGGGTGTCTCATAACAGCTTAAAGATAGACCCTGAGAGAACGAAAGCGATTCGCGAATATAAGAGCCCCACCAATTCCAAGAATTTGAGCAGGTTCATAGGAATGATTAATTTTTATTCTCGATTCATAGAGAATTATGCCGTATTGTGTGCTCCGTTGAATGAATTACGGAAGAAAAACGTAAAATTTAAATGGACGGAGGAATGTGAAACAAACTTCCAGAAGTTAAAGGAATGTATTTGTAACCCTCCCGTACTACGACTCCCAAACTATGAATTGCCATTTATTTTGCAGACGGATGCTAGCCAAGTAGGGTGCGCAAGCGTCTTATTGCAGGAAGTAGATAGTGTAAGGTACCCAATACATTATTATTCAAAAAAGTTTACAAAACAAGAGTTAAACCTGTCTGTATATGAAAAGGAGGCATTAGGTGTTGTTTTATCAATTCAAAAGTTTAGGAGCTATTTGGAAGTAATGCCATTTTATCTGGAAACCGACAATCAGGCGCTTTCGTGGGTTTTATCACACCATAACAAACTAGGGAAGCTAGGTCGTTGGACAGAATTAATATTATTTTTGCCTTTTAAGGTTAGACACATAAAGGGTAAAGATAACAAAATAGCGGACTGCTTGTCCAGAATGTTTGAAGGGCATCCTAGCATAGAGGTTGAAGAAGATGTTTCTGATGAGAAAGTAAATGAAATGGATCAGTTTGTAAATAATTTAAATGAAGTCATGCAATCGCAAGGGATAAATGTTGTAACTGATTATCCGCTAGCTTTTACAGACTTACGGGAGCATCAGGCTAACGATAAGGAGATAATGGAATTAATGAGTAGAATAAAAAGGGGAGAGGACTTGACACATTTTACGATTCAAAAAGGCGTGTTGTTGTTTAAGCCCCCTAACAAAACCAAAGGTCGAATAGTGGTGCCGAATGCATTAAGGAAAATGGTATTACATTACTACCATGACAGCGTTAGCACCGGGTGTCACTTAGGAGTTTCTAAAACAATGAATAAAATCAGGAGCAATTTTTATTGGGAAAAATTATTAGATGATGTTAGAGAGTACGTGAAACAATGTGAAGTATGCGCGCGGTCAAAACAAGCGCAGCGAGTATACCACGGGGAAATCGTGAATTATCAAAGCGATAAGCCCATGAGTAAATTGTATGTTGACATTGCGGGCAGTTTTCCCAGAAGCAAAAATGGTAACAACATGTTGTTAGTTTTAGTAGACGACTTCACGAAATATGTGTGGTTAGTACCTCTCAGAGATGCTAAAGCTAGTAGTATCGTTAAAGCGATCGAAACCCACGTGTTTAAACATGTGGGAACTGCGGAAATGCTAGTAACCGATAACGCTAGTTATTTCAGAGGAAACACCTTTAAGAATTTCTGTTTCAAGTATGGGATTAAGTTGCATCGAATTGTTGCTTACAATGCAAAGTCAAACAAGAGTGAAAGGTATATAAAAACGGTAAAACAGAGTATGGTAGCTCTACATCATGATTGCCATGATGCGTGGGATACAAACTTACATTACATACAGTTGGCGCTAAATACAGCCGTGAATGATGTAACTAAACACACTGCATTTCAGCTGATGTACAATTTTGAACCTAACTGTAGTCTCTCGACTATGTGGGGAGTTAAGGATCTGGTGGGTGATCCATCTGATAAGGAAAATGTGAAGTTGAAATTTAATAGGGCAATAAAAAACCTAAGATTAGCTCATGCGAACACAAAGCAGCGGAGATTGTTGAAGGAGGGTGTAAAACATCCGTTCAATTTGTTTGACACAGTCTATGTCAAACTCCATCACATTAGCAATCGTGCAGCTAAGTTTCAAGCAAAATTAGCATACAAATGGTCGGAGAAGTTTAGAATCATTTATTTCCTGACCCCAGTGACAGTACTTTTACAAAAGGAAAGCAACAGCAAAATAATACAAAGAGCTCATGTTGATCAACTCAAGAAAGCATAGAAATAATATTGCCCGGGCTGTAAATAGTAGTTGTTAAGATAATAATAGGATTTGAAATAGAGTATCAAAAGAAAGTTTTATTTTGAAAATAAAAACCTTTTACTTGTTGGTGAAGCCTGAATCAGCTGTGAAATCGAACGCCGGGTAGAGGACTTATCAGCGAAGCCTGAGGTTATGCAATAACTCGCCAAATAAACATAGCCTGAAACGGAACGCGGGGTTTGACACTTGAGTGTGAAGCGTGGCAGTTTGGTTGGAATGGAACGCAGAGTAAAAGGGGGAGAAGGAAATTGGAAATATAAACAGCTATCAATCTCATACATTGTTAGCTACTTTGACTACACAGAAGGGATAAATTGATCTGAGATCTCGGCATGCAGGGAACTTGGAACAATCTTAACACCTGTCTTCAATAATTGCGCTTAATCCGATAAAAGGAACTGCTTCGTGGCCAGGAGTTGTTTCCTATTCCGGAAACAGGAAGACACCCTCGTGTAAATTATTTAGTTTTAAACAAAAATATTTGTACAATATTTTAGAAAAAATAACACTTTCTTTAGGTACTAAGCATTTGATTGTGTGTTATGTTGTATTTTATGTTCATAACTGTAAATAGTATTATAAACTGTAAGCTGTTCAATTAAATTTGATTGTGGAAATATTCAATTTAAAGGAAAACTTTCTTGGAAAGCATTGTAAATTCATGAGAGTAGAAAAAAAATTGCAAAGTTACAAAAACATTACTATTTAAATGTAACAAGATAGTTAGTGTGAGTAAGCAATAAATAGTAAAAGGAAAATAATGAATGACCAAGGATTTAAACTGAGTTGACTGAGGGAGGAGTGGAGTACGCTGTTATCAGTGTCCTATCAGTGAGATAGCGTTATCGCTGGGCGAGCGGCCGGCGCGTGGCGCCAAGGAATACGGTTACGGAATTCCAGGTTTATTGATAGGGGGAGTGAGAAGTTTTTTTTTATTTTTGTAGCTTCGGTGTTTACAAAATTTTCAATGAGAAAGGAAAACAAATATTCGTTTTATACTGAGGGGAAAACGAAAGTTTTGTTTTAAAAGGGGAGATTTGTAACGATTATTCGTTACAGGATTTTTATTTTATTTTACGTGGGAAAAAGTTTTAGTTAGTAATTAAGTGTGAGAAACAATTATTATTTTCAAGTCGAGACGCGGTAGTTGTCCGAGGCCGGGAACAGTTCACTTCAAGACGTAGGAGGGGTGGACAGATTTGAATTTACCGTTGAAGTTTGAAGCGAATGCGTGCGACGGCAGAAGCGATAAAGGCGAGTCCCGACCGCGGCCAGGCCTCATTTGGTGGTTAATCAGTGGTACGAGCAGTGCAGCGATCTACATTAAACTGTGTTTTTCCTTGTACCCTCATTTGGAGGTAAGATTTTCATTTATTTAGTTTAAGACAAAAATAAATCCTTTATTCCAGAAGAGTTTTATTCAATTGTTGAATAATTAATTGTCAGATTGTTATCTAAACTGATGTAGTTAAGCATGTAGAAAACTGTTTCAAGAGTAGACCACGTGCTGTGGAAAATTAGTCAGAGAACAAGGACGTAAAAAATAATTAATTAATTTGATGAATTTGAGATCATAATGCTGTATTGTATGTTTAATATTGTTTTATCCAGGATTTAATAGAATTTCTTTCCAATAGACTACTATGTAGTATGTAGGATTAAATGAATGAAGGATTTTGAATGGTTACAAGCAATTTAAATGTGATTTCATGGTATATCCACTCTGTAAATAATAAAAAGAAAATATTGTTCAAGGTTAGTTAATTTTCAGGAGATTTTCAAATGAAATAAATTAGAGACCTACAACTAATAAAGAGCTCGAATTTATTAAATATTGTACAAGTCAATAACTCATAAGATGTAACAGCCAAATGTAAGATTTCAGTGCTCTATATAATTGTTTAATTTTTGGAGAAAAGCATGAGACAAAAATAAGTTTAAATTTTTTTTTTATATCACATGCACTGGGCTTAGGAAGGGGGAATTGTGAAGTTGTGTGCCAGGTTGTAAGCTGGGGGAGTTTCCACAGGGTTCACCCCTTGGAGGAGTCATTCTGGCCTTTCATCGACTGTGGAGTCGCTCCAGTAGGTGCCCGAGGCACTTGGTTACCGAGGACCACATGCTGTTCCTGTACCGCTCCATCCCACCGGGTCACTGTGGTGTGGGACCTGATGCTGCTTGCTGCGACCAAGGGGAGCCGACCACGTGGCGATCCACAACCCCTCGGACCTTTCCCTGGTCACCGACGCGGCACCCGAGGATCTTCTAAGTGATGAGTACACCAGTGCATGTATTTTGATTTTGGGGGCCCCTTTGCAATTTAGAGACGTTATGCAAATTGAGGACTTTATTGTGTAGCCTATGTGTAGGAGGACATGTAAATAGGCCAGAGTAATTTAATTGGCTGTAGATTATAAAATAATTGATAGCGTTCTGCTCCTGAGTAACATTGTTAATTTTGTTTTTGGTTTTTCGCATCCTTGCGCAGAGAAATGTAAAAATGAATTTATGTAAAATAAATCTTTCCTGGAATTTTGACATGTTTTATTTTGCTGACCAATCCATGCTCTATTGTACTAAGAACTCACAATTGAAGAGCTTTAAGCTGAAGTGTGGCATCCCAAACCTTTCAATAAGAAATTCAAATTAGCAATGAGAGTGTGAGGGGTGTGACACGGTGATATTGGAGTGTATAAATGTGTAAAATCTCGTTGCTGAGGCTGGCTTGAAGTTGAAGGTTCTGTGCCGACCCTGGTTGCATCAAAATTCAAATCCATTCTACATTCAAGAGGTCCAGGGTTCCCGTTTAATACATTGAGTAATTTTTGATACAAGACTTCCACTTCTGTCGCATCCTGTAAATGAACAGTCCACCGCAAGGGAAATGCTTCGTCCGTAGTGGAGTCAACTTGAGAAAGAGTTCTTTCCGCCATGGCAGCTAAGCAAGGAATGAGGTGAGCTGCAGTCAGTTGTAACATTATCGAAAAGTAGAGGGGGAAATTTCAAGATCATTTAAAATTGGGTTTTAAAAAAGGAAGGAGTGGAGGGGAAAGTTCAAGGTCGTTCCAACATCAGTAGTGGAGTCAGCTTGGCTGATGGTGTTGTCCGCCATGGTTGCTTGTCGAACAAGGAATGACGGGTGATGTGATACTCATGCAGGAACATGGTGAAGTGGTGGGGGAAGTTTCAAGGTCATCCAAACGGAGTTTTAAAAAAAAGGAAAACCTACAAAGTAACATTGAAACTTTCCAACTGATGGTGGCGGGCGTTTTCTTCTGCAACCTTGCCGACACATGTGACTATACCATATAGTATGAAAAGTACAACCATAATAAGGCCGAACAATAAAAGATAGCCGTTGACTATCATGATATTTTCTGAGTGGATCTGCTTTCTTCTTATCTCCCTCTCTTGCATCCTCTTCTCTAACTCGTGGATGAAGTCGCAGCATGCGTGAGGACATCTTTCATCTGTTGGTAGGTTTGCCATTGTTGATGTTGTCGGTTTGGCTGTTGAAGATGGAATGAGGTTTCTAATCGTGATGTGCCATGTACACCAATAGTGAAGTGGTGGGGGTAGCAAAGCAGTGGAGGGGGGAGTTTCAAGGTCATTCAAATTGTGTTTTAAAAAAACCTATCTTGTTACTGAGCTAATATGTCAGTAACAAGATAGGTGTTTTTGCTCTTTTACTTCTTTAATATAATGAAAAAATAAACATATTCTACAATGGTTAGAACAAGAAATACAACTGCTAGTCAGCTGAAGTAATCCAAGTTGTCCGGCTCGGTCTTTATGGACGTCGGTGAGGAAGCTGTCGATGAGTGTCCAGGCTCTTCCTTTGGCTGCCGGGTGTTCCGTATATTGCAAGCGTAGACTTGCACATTTATACGGTAGCCTCTTGCCACCATTAGCTGCAACTCCTTGTACAAATCGTTCAGCTCCTGTTGTGTTTTGATAGTCACCTCCTCATAGCTGGCACAGCTTACGTTGAGAGACATCCTGATGTTGCTAGGTTGGCTGCTGGAGTAGAAATGAAGCCAAGGCACAGCGCTTGGAGGTATATGAAAAAGTGGTGGGGGTGTTTGCATTCAAACAGGTTTGACTTGTAGCGTGGTGAGGGTAACTGTGAAATGCAAAGGTCAAAGGTCAAGGTCACCCGCGAAGTTTAAAAAAAAATGCAACATATCAATATGTGACAAACTTCACATATTGATATGTTGCATTTTTTTGTCTTTTGTATTTTTTTGTTTTTTATGGTTTATTTATTTATAAAACGTTACAATAACATATTTACAACAGTAAAACTTAAATCTAACACTGCTGCTTGTCGGCGATGTGGATGGTCAACTCGGTGGAATTGCTACCCGTGCAACCGTGGGAAACCAGGTAGAGACAGCCGGGTTGGATGGAGCGCAGATCCTCGTTCTGGAGGAGATGGACGAACCGTTTCGGCAGGTAGACTTGGAACTTGGGCTCATCCCCCGGAGTGAACGGTGCCTCGCTAAGACTGCAGCAGATGGCCTCTCCAATTGTAGTCTCCATCTTCTTCATGGCGTGGATAATGTAGTGCTTCTCGTCTTTAAGTTCGGAACACTTCTTGACGGGTAGTATGGTAGATTTTGAGTGAGCATTGAACTGCTCAACCAAAGTTTGCAGGAACTGGTGAGATGCCATGGTCGAGATATAGATCGTCTTCTTCGTATTCTTGCTGGGAGATGTTGTCGTCTCGGAATCTCGAGTAATACTCATGCCAGGTCCCGGTCTGCTCCTCACTTATATAACCCCCGTTACCCCCACCACTCCCCATTTCCCCACTTTGAAGGTAAGATGCGAGCTTATAGGCGTTTTTTAAAGCGCAATGTCTATCTTTTTCATGTTCTGGACTTTTAGTACAAATACAAACATTTTCCATCGTATACTTGTAATTTTTATCCAATTCCACATCATTAACCGGAACATGAGTAAATCCTTCGATCCATCTTTTCTTTTCCAGCCCCTTTGTGTAAATATTGGTAAACTTGTCTGAAAAGTGATGCATAATGTGATACAAGTCCGTGTAACTTGTAAAACCATCATACCAATCGATATGATGGAAGTGTTTTGAAATCCATCTGTTGGTAGTAGCGGCTTTACTGGTTAAAGATGAATAAGAACATGGTGGTTTAAATAAAAACGAATAAGGAACACTTGTATTGATGTCGAAAAACACAAGTTCTTTTATGATAAATCTATCATCATTACCCCGAAACGCTTGGAACTCAATTATACCAGGTTTGGACTTTACTTGTTCTTCTTCCTTGTCCATTGCGAAGATCACTCGTCTGCTCATGACGAAGTCCAAAGGTCAACTGATTTCCACACCACGGTAGGTACGACTTTTATACCCGGCCGTACAGTTGTTGGCGCGTTGGTGTATATTTAACGTGGGCACCGTCCCCGGTAGGCCTAACCCCACAAAGTGTTTGATATTGTTTTAAAAATTAACCATTGCTGTGTAGTTAATTGTCATTTAGGTTTCCATCTTTACATTTTCCTTGTTTTCATTTTCATCACTAACACTTGATTCTTCTCCTCCTTCTTCTTCCTCTTTTTCATGTTTTACTGATTTCTTATGTAGTTGAGCGTACTTTTCCAATTGTCTCCACATTTGTACTTCATGAGGAACCCTATTGAATATAGAAGTATCTACAGGTCCGTACAATATAGGTGCGTCCGGTTGTTTGTCCAAAGTGTCTTCCAGATAATCTTTAATAATTGAACTTGAGTAGTGGGGTTTTGCCGGTTCTGGCCCATTTCAAGGCCAAGCGGTTCGAACCGGCAGGTGTGGATGACAGTGATGGATGTGTTTTGTAAGTGGGTCAAGGCCATCCGGAGGGAGTTTTAAAAAAGCGGAGCCGCGAGGGGCTCAGTCGGGGCGGGGACTCGGGACGGGTCGGATCGGAGCGGGAGCGGCGGGCCGAGGGAGGGTTTTTTTTTTAGTTTATTTATTTTAATTAATTTAAATTAAAATGGTGTCGTTGTTGTTGTTGTGCAGAGAGGCGTTGGAGCGTCGTGCACCGTTGACGCAGTGGTAGACGCCGAAGGTGATGGCGAAAAGGAGGTAGACGCACAGCATGCACAGTACGCATTTGAACAGTTGCAGCAGGCGGACCATGCCTTGTTGGTTCGCCGTTTCCAATTGCAGCCTGTTGATCTCCAGTCTGAGTCTGTCCTCCTCCAATCGTGATCTGAGCGTAACGTCGTCCATCATGTCTGTGTGTGCGTGTTTTTTAGTTTGTGGTGGGGGAAAAAACGGGAGCGGTGTTGATGGTCGGAAAGTCGGCGATGAAATGAGAAGCGAAGACGAATGCAGTGCATATTTATTGTAGAGTGGTGGGGGGTGAAGAAAAAAAAAACAGTTGTCTTCGACTAAACCTCATCGTCAGCTGTGTCGGAAGGTGCAGCCTCGGAAGGTGGAGGAGTGCCGCCTGCAGGTTCGATGTCCTCGCTCTCCATCTCCTCGCATTGTGGACAATTGTAGGAGATCTCCACAGTCATGGTGATGGTGTTGTTGGGAGCGCTGACTACGTCACTCAAAGTTTCAAAAATATCCTTCAAGTCTTGTTGCGACTTTATGGTAAATGTATTTGTACTTGTCGCTAAAGGAAAGCCGCTCATCGTTCGGGAGTCGGCGAACAAATGGCGAGCGGAGGTGAGGCGGCCGCCTATATTCGGTAGGGGTACCGTGGTGGGGGAAGAAAAGAGTGGGGGGAGGACAGCGGTGGGGCGAAGCCCGGGTGGGGGAAGAAAAGAGTGGGGGGAGGACAGTGGTGGGGCGAAGCCCGGGTGGGGAACGAGGGAACTTCGGTCATCGCAGTTCGCCGCGAAACGCCGTCGGGATAGGTTGTGGGAGCCGTACGAAGATAAGCGCTAGCTGTAACACAATGTAGAAAATAGTAATACTTTGTTTGTAAATTTATATTTAACCAGAGCTTGCATTTCTTGTTCCTCGTCGTTTAATTCAACAATTTTAACACCATTAGTAGTCTGTTCCTCTTCCTCTGCACTTTGCGACGATGAAGACATGGAGGTGCCAGGAGAAGATGACGAGGATGAAAATATTGTGGTAGGATTGACATATTGCACCGTGATGTTGATCCATCTTAAAGGATAGCTATCAATGACTGTCAGTAAGTTTTGGAATAGTTCTTCCATCTCTTCTCTGTTGGTAATTAAATGTTGAAAGGAAATGAATTTATCATCCATGTTGTTGTCAGTGCGAGTAATGAAATAAGAATGAGAAGCGTATGGAATGATCCGTAGAATATATGTTGTAAAAAAAAGTGGTGGGGGTAATCTCAAGGTCAATCAAATGGAATTTTAAAAAAGGGCTGCAGTCAGTGACTACAGCTATACATCTGAAGCTTCAACAGGATCAGAAGACCAATCTGATCTGTACTTGCACGCACTTATGATGCATGTACAAAAGTTGTCTTTATAATATGCATTGCACTTTCGACAAGTGGCAAGTTTTTGCGGATGAAATTTGATACACTTCTGGGGACAGCAAGTGTGGAAGTATCGTGATTTATAAATCTTGAAGGTTCGCAATTCTGGTGGCGGTAGTTGCTTTGTCTTGCACTTGCAGTAACAGGATCCGAAGAATTCGCACTTTGTACAAGCTAATCCGTCTACCATCCATCTTCCTAAATCTGTGCATTTCTGTTCACAACAGTAGCGCGGTGCGTCCTCGTTGTTCTTCTCCTCCATGTTGCCGCTTCCAAGTGTTGGCAAGAAATGAAGTTGTACAGTGTAGGATAGCGTGTTTTATAGATCAATAAAAGTGGTGGGGGTAATCTCAAGGTCATCCAAATGGAGTTTTAAAAAAGATCATCTTACAAATGTAAGATGTTTTTTTTTTTTTTTTTTATTTATGATGCTGGCTTGTCCTTTTCTTCTTCTTCTTCTTTAGGTTCTTTCTTAATATTCTGTTCCTGCTTGTTCGCTCTAGCCATGGCGATGAGTTCTTCAGTGGATAGCGGGTGCACTTCTGGAAACTTCAGGATCAGTTTTGGTTGGAACCCTTCTCTAGTCAATACACTGAGATCGGCGCTCATCTCTTCTACGGTTCTATAGTCCTTTCCGTAGATCTTCCCATTGAATTCAATCATCATTCGGTATAACATGGCGGCAGTGGTTGTTATCGCTGCGACCGTAGGAGAGCAAATGATGATTCTGTTGGAGTTGATCCCTCGTTTTATAGCGAAATTTTACAGCGAACCCTTGTTGCCGTCATGCTTTGTCATTTAGTAGTATTTGTGGAATTTGACATTGGTTTGAGTAGATGGAGCGGATGTTGTCGCCGCCTGTGTGGGAAAGAACAATTCTTCATCGCAGAAGTTCTGTTTGGAGAACATCCTCTTGTTTGTTACATAGGTGTCAACGTTCAAGTGATAACCACCGGCAAGAAGCACTCGCAATTCATTAGTGAAATTGTCGAGCTGTTCAAAAGTTGTAATAGTGGAGGTATCGTATGATGCACACTTGATCTTGAGAGACATTGTGCTATCACCAACGGAGATGTGTACAGCACTGAAGGTAGTCGTAGACTGAGCGAATTCTTACGGACATTGCTCCATTTATATAGTTTTTGAAACTAGGTCAAGGTCACCCGAAATTGTTTTTTATATAAGGCAGCATACCGATATGTGTACAAACACATACCGATATGCTGCTTTATATGTGTTTTTTTTTTATTTTATTTTTTTATTGTTATTCATTTATTTAGAAATATTTTACAAAAGTTTACAAGAACAATATGAAATTACAGATTAACTGTTGGCGTTAGGCATGACGTGAAGCGTGAGCTCTGTAGAATTACTTCCGCTCGGACCGTGGGACGCCAAGTAGAGAGCTCCGGGATGGATGAGCCGTAGATCTTCGTTCTGCAGAAGTTGGACGAAGCGTTTGGGAAGAAAGATTTGAAACTTCGGTTCATCACCAGGCGAGTAGGGCGCTTCACTCAGCGTGCAGTTGATGGCGTCTCCGACAGTTGTTTCCATCTTCTTGATGGTGTGGATGATGTAATGCTTTTCTTCCTTCAATTCCGAACATCTTTTAGTGGGTAGGATTGTGGACTTGGAATGTTTGTTGAACTGATCGACAAGCGATTGTAAAAATGTTTGCGTTGCCATTTTTTACTTCTTCTTTTTTCGTTGATAATATTCTTAGTCTTGCGAATCTGCGTGTGAGGTGTTGACTGCTCGGTGGCTAGAGTAATACTCATGCCCGGTCATGGTTGTCCCCTCGCTTTTATACCCTTCCCATCCCCCACCACTCTGTTGGAGATACGCGTTCAAGCGATAAGCGTTCTTCAAGGCGCATTGCGATTGACGATGTTTAAAGTTTTTCGATGAAATACAAATGTTACCGAAATGACATTGGAAATCCCTGTCCACCTGGACATTTAACACTTCGTGGTTTGTAAACTTCTGTATCCAACTGGCTTTTTCCACTCCTTTTGTGTAAATAATTTTAAATTCTTTACAGTAATGATTCACGATTTGCGGCATCATACTGTAGTGTACAAAACCTTCATCCCATCTCAAGTTGTGAAAGTATTTCATCAACCACTTGTTCGTTACTCTCGCTTTGGTAGTTAATCTGTTAAACGGTAGTGGCGGTTGGAATAAATAGTGATAAACTACAGATGTGTTCATATCTAAAACTACTAACTCTTTTATGATAAAACTTCCGTCGTTACCGCGGAACGCTTGGAATTCAATTATACCTCGTCTCACTTCCATTACTTCCGATTTGTTAGAAAACGAAACTCGTTTGTTCATGACGAAGGTTGGTAAACGACTGTTTGCAAAACCGCGGTGCACGCTCTTTTATACCCGAGGGTCTACACTTATCAATTATTGAATGAGCCTTCTTCGTTCACCTCTTGGGCTTGCTCATCTATACTGTAGTTAGTCTGATAGTTGTGCAACTGTCTCCACATGTCAACTTCATGAGGTATCCTATTGAAGATGGACGTATCTACGGGACCGTACAGAATCGGCACATACGGTTGCCTATCCAATGTATCGGTTAGATACTCTTTTATAATTGCACTTGAAAATATTAGCTGTTTTAGATATCTTGTGACAGGACCGGTAGCACAACTTAGACTGTAGAATTCATCTTTTGTCAGGTGTATCTTCATCTCATGCTTGGTTAAATCTCGAAAGCGGACGATTTGTCCACCTCGATGTTTCACTATATCGATTTCGATATTGGATTCCAGCAGACTTAATTTTGTCCTTCTTCCAAATGTGTTGTTACTCAAATAACATTCCAAAAGATGTAGATGTTTTCTAAACGATTCCCAGGAAATTTCAGTGAAGGCCACCATTTTAGATCCGTGATTTAAAATAACAGTTGGCGAATAATCCAATGATTTTATAACTCCGGCGGACACGCTTTTTGTCATACAAGAAGAGATGGGATAGTAGATCCTGAGAAATACTTCTGTCAAAATATTGGTGGAGATGGTGTCATCGATCTTTCTTCTTTTTACTCCTTTTTCAACTTCCTCTTCTTTTTTCTTATGTTTAAACTTGAGGAACTCGTCCATTTCTTGTTCTACTTGTTTTTCTATATCCAAACTATTGTCACCCATGGGAGGAGTAGTTTCTTCTTCGTTAGTATTTGCAGTAGGAGAGCTCATCTTGCGGACGATGCTTCCCATACGACGGTCAGAAATATAATGAGATTTTCATTCTCTTTCCCCCCTTTTATAACATTTGCGTCGACCGCAAAAAAAAAAAAAAAACAGTTTTTTTACAACACATTTTTAACAATTCCTGTTAATGGAGTGTAAGTCACTATCTTGTCATGTATAATTAAACAGTATGCCGAAGTTCCGTCCGGTATTGCTTCTTCAAACTCCATTTCGATTTTTATATCCACACTGGACGATTTCACGGATTCGTTTTGTTTTGAACAATCGATAACGACTATTGGGGCTTTGGAGAAAAACTGTTCCGGCGATAATAGCGGTGTATTTGTCTTCCCGTAATATGACGATTGAAACCTCGCATACATATCGTACAAGATTGAATAGCGTTTTTTACTAAACATGACATTTAGATTGTCATAAGGAAAGAATTGAGAGTTTAGAAAAACTTTACAATTCTTTATTTTGCAATGGTCAAATTGACCGGCGTGCGAAGTTATAACATCTTTTCGTTTAGTCTGGAAACCGAGTATTACGTACCGTGCCCGTTCTAGATAAGTGGACGTCTTGACAGTCCATGTTTGACGCTCTGTTTGAGGTAGTGTGGGATATTCATGGAATTCCCAACTTCTAAACGGCATGACGATATCACGGTCAGATTTCAACTTTCTCAACAATACGATTCTGTGTTCATCGGCTAATCTGACATGCGGTACTCTCCACACGACTTTATCCAACTGTAGCTGCCATTCCAGTTTGGCTTCCGTAGTTCCAGGGTCTGCAAGTATCAAGTCCTTGTTAGTTGAAGATCTGAGTAATACCAATTCTTGTTTGACATTTATTATTATCCGTCTGTAATCTTCAGCGAATCCCAAAAGCAAACGTAAAGGGACATGAAAGTCAAAATGACCATTGGAATCCGGTGTTATAGTGTCTTTATCGGGAGCAACCCATCCGGCGGTGACTATTGAATTTTTCTCATGCGGTGTTAATGATGTTAATCCTTTCAGCGTCGTTGTTAGACCGACCTTTTTTGTCGAATCAACCGTCACTCCTGATATTTCATATCTTATTTCATCAAAAAGATATGCCATCGGGTTATTTATAAAAGGAACCGTTGAAGCGGTTTTTCCATCCAATTTTAATACCCGTCCTTCGATGTACAAGTAACTTTCACACGGTAACGTGTAAATGTCCTGTTGTTGAATGGGGATCCTTATTTCATCGTTATTGTTTAATTTTGATGAAGTGTAAGGGTTGTGCGTGTGATATTCCTTCTCCCATAGTGTTTCGTCGAACGTCGGCCCTTGAGATATATCCAGGATATCCATCGTTGGTAAGTCTTAGTCCGATCTTTTGCAGGAAACGAATGTTGTCCGGTGTTAACTCGTCCAATGTTGAAGAGCTACTGAGGTCTCGGCTCTTCCGTTGCGGTTTAAATGTCAATCCCATGTTGAACTTATGACACCGCTTTTATGTGTAACCGTATTGTAATGGTTTCTCCTCTAAAGTCAACACTGTTACCGTCCTGATCCGATATGTTCAGTACGATGTCCGAAATGAAACTGGTGTTCAATGGTAGGTATATCAGGTTTTGTGGTTTCTCAACTATTTTAAAACCGGGAGCCACTGTTGGATAAAATGTATGTAAAATATGTTGGTTTACCCCGTCTCTATACGATCCGTGTATGATATTGCATGTTATATCAATACTATTAACCTTTAATATTGTTACTGTGCTATCACCTGTATGAGTAGGTCCGGGATCTAAGATTTTTCTTTTCTTATCTGAAAATCCCAGTAAACTACCGATTGAATTTTCTAAACTTAAATCTATAAAATACTTTGAAGTGATTTCCGCTTTTAAAGTATTGTTATTTCCTTTTATACTGATATTTTCTTCTCCTAGCTGCTTCTGTAATACTTGGTTTATATCGTCTATTTCATACGATCCGGTAGATAAAGTTATTACCTTCAATGGCGAATAATTTCCTTTTTCATCTTTACTCTCGTAATAATGTAGTAAATTGTTTTTTCCCTCCGTGACGTTGGGAATTGAATTGTACGTAGTAAAATCCAATAGTGCAGCTTCCCACAGTCTATCCTTGGATAAACGTAGTGCCGGGAAAAGAGTGCTTTTCAGTGTGGATGAATTTCCACTCAGTGACACTGTATACGATGACATCTCAAAGTTGACTGACGCTTTTCGCTAAAAACTCCAAACATAAATGTCCACATATTTCTGTATTGTTGGGTTGTTCTCTTTTGTAATTGTAAAATATATTTTCGGAGTTCCGAAAATAGTGTTGAAGTTCTTTCGGCGGTGGTAGATTGCCAAAACTGTCAAAGTAGTAAACGTTCTGTCCGAGTTTTTTATAGCATACCCAATGAGTTCCTGGACCATGAGTGGAATCCAAATTTACTATTCCAGTTTCATTTTTCCATATTTCATTTGGTAATGCGTCTTTCATAAAAACTCCTCTAAAAAATGGTATTCTTAAACATTTCACATAATTTGATAATTGATAATTTGTCAAGGCTTTATTTGGAATTATCAATTGATTGTTCTTATTTAGTATACACGGTACGGTCTTAGGTATAGACCTGCTCCGTTTTTTACCATCGACCAAACGGAAGTTTTCTTCGCTTTTGCTTTACGAGTCCTACGACGTCTTTTCTTAATGTTTCCACCTCTTTTGGGAGCTCTTCTCTTTGCAGGCCGTCCTCTACGACGTTTCCCGCCACCAAATTTTGTTTTACCCTTCATGGCTGTAGTAACTGCCCAAGCGGCTGCTTTTTCTGCAATACTTGCGTCACTTGATTTCACTCTTTGCCAAGCTTTTTCCGCTAACACTCTATCCGCTATCGATCTATTCGTTGAATCTGCAAACTTGGAATACGCTATATCGTGTTCTTTGCAGGCTTGATCCAATTTATTAATTCCAGGATCCCCTCTTGCTAAACGTTTTGCCAACTTAGTTCCGGGTCCACAATATTGATAACCTCCGGGCAGATGAAATTCGTATGGTAGAGCGTCTATCGCTCGATTTAGAACAGCACCAACAGGAATCCGTCTGAGCAGGGATAACGCGGCTGATGTTATACCACGTCCTTTCTTGACGCTGTCTTGACGACGACTGAGCGGTGCGGTCTTCATTGTGTCGTCTTATATAGCCGGCGTGTTTACTCTACGAGATGCTTTACACGAATGAATAACTCGTGCACAATTTTCATATTTAAATACTTAATTATTCAAATTAATTATATACTGATTTATGATTCTATTTTTAATCCAAGCTTCTCGTTCATCGGGTTGAATCATCACATGACTCGTTGTACTAGCTATATGATTGTGGGTATCGATAAGTAAATTGCCCACTATTCTTATTAAACAGTCTAAAGTTACAGCATCTTTTGGATGTTGGGGATCGTGTAACTGCATAATACGTTTATCATTACACGTGTAAGCAGTCGAATCACTTTTCGACGTTGTTATGACTTGTCCAATAGTAGCAGCATCATTTAAATCTTCTCCTGGTAAAATATTAATTATTTTCTTCATCTTTGCATCATATTTGGTCCCAAAGTGTTTATCCCAAGTTATTGTTTGTCTTAATGTAACACAATCATCATCTTCATAACCAGGATAAATATCTTTTATTCTTCTATTACGACCATTGTATGTACCTAATGTACCACCACTCGCAATTAATGTTTGCACCATTAGAGGTACATCTGTATCTTTTATACCAAATCTTCCATTTGTTATTGTTTTATGTCCTGCATCCCATTCATCATTATTTCCTTGCATTAAATCAAACTTTTCATTTCCATGTATAAATGTATCTCCTCGCTTTAGCACGGCATCTTCATGTTTTACAAAATTTGATGTTCCCCTTTTTAATTCTTTAGATAATTGTTCCATAGTAACAGCGTCTTTTGGTTGAGAAGCGAACTTTACATTTGACAACACTTTCCCATGACAATCGATTTCATCACCATCTTGTAAAATACAGTTGTCCTTGATGTATTTCAGGTTTACAGCATCGCCGTCTTCCTTTGGGTATCCAATGTCATTTATTATAAATTTATAAAAAGAAAATCCGCGTTGAGTCTTTTCCGGTATTATAGAATGTAAATATTCTTTATTAACTGAATCTTTATTATTTTTTGGATTTGCCACGTTTGTTATCCTATGATTCCCAGCATCATATGTCTGTCCATCTTTTAAATTATTACCCCACTGCAATTTTAAAGTATTTGAAAGTTCAGATGATAAATACTCTTTATTAATTGCATCAGAACTATCAGTTGGTTTACCAACATTAATTATTCTATGCGATTTGATATCGTAAGTATTCTTGTCTAATTTCAATGATGTAGAAGTAGCTTCTTTAACTGTTTTTAAATTTGCTCCATCAGTATCTTCTTCGGGATCTTTAACTAGTTTTAAACGTTTATTACTTATGTTATAGTCACCTTCAGGAGTTTGTGGTAAACCGCCTCTTTTTCTGTCTTCTCCGACTTGCACCCCTAACGCGGAGTACCGTCCGAACTTGTCGACACTCATGTTAGAACTGATACATTATACGCTTGCAACTCTTTTATATCCGCGGGCAATTATACGACTATGCCGCGATTCCTAAGTTCATCAACCAGAGCCACCCATTCATTATTTAATCCCGTATGACCGGCTTCCATGGCTTCATGTAATAGTCTCATCCTGTCAACCAATTTATTGATGTCTCTGTAGTAGATCACATTTGTGTTGTACAGATTTTTCATAAGTCCTTTACCAGATGTTGAAGTATCTCCTTTACTCTTTTTCCCATGTTGTTCAAGAAGTGATAAATCCATAAGTGATAAAGATTTTCTTTTTAGCGGTTGTTTTAGCGCCGGTGCGGTACGCAATGTTGGCAATTTTCGTGGTGGAAATAGCTTTTTAATAACGATGTTATATTTCGTTGCACGTGAACGATTAATCATCGCATCCTTTGAGTAATTCCTTTTATGAGCGTTGGTATTTTGTAGAATTTCTTTAAAAACATTTAAATCTTTGATTGAATACCTTAGTGGTATGTTTTTAAAAATTACTTCATACAACCCTTTTGTTCCTTTATATTTATGCTCGCCGATAATGATGTAATCGTCCTGAGTTATTTCAAGCTTTGAATCACCGATTTTCAATTCATTCCCATCAATCCTTGCTCCGTATACGTGTGATTTGCTTAAATTAGGGTTAGCTTTCATGTCATGTTACATTTTCATTATGTATTTCCTTCCAAGAGGTCCATGTTGTAATATATCGCTACTCAATTGAGTTAGATTTGGAATCGATTGTTCTGCTTCAGGTATTGGGTGTTCTTCTTCTTCTTCTTCTTTTTTAATAATTGGTTCTTCTTCTTCTTCTTTTGTTTCTTCTTGCGAAAATTCACTAGCACTTGTATATGAATCATCGTCGTCTTTTTTTAAAGCTTGTACTTCTTGTTTAGAAACTGGTAGTAAAACATCTCCTTCATAACGAGGTTTACCAATGGTCTCTGATATCTGTTTTAATGGTTCCGTAATAGGTTTAAATGTAGTCTCCAGAAATTCTTCTCGTTCACTTAAACCCATCCTTAATGCGCGATTCTTCATCCTAATAGAATCGCTGAGTGATTTTATTTCTTTCAATAGTTTTTCCTGATTCACCATGTTTACACTGTGAAGTCTGATTCATTACTAGACGTACCGCCGTTCAATCAATGGATTAATACAAATTTGTCCAACCCTATCCGATATCTTCCATCTTTTATAGCTTCATCTTTCATAATGACGAGAAAGCCGTACTTTTCAGCCCACGCTTTGCCGCACATCTCTTTAAATTTATCAAATGTCATATCCGCATTGACATGATCGTTATATACGTGTTTTAAATTTGTTTCATCTTGCTTGAATATTATCAGCAAGTTAGCATTATCCCTTATAAGTTGTTTTGGAATTTTACTGTAGGTTTGACCAATATAAATACTGTCAATATTATGATGTCTTCCCATTGCGAAATAACTTCTGATTGTGTCGTGATTCTCACATGATACATCGTCAAATATAAATACAGAAAATGGTTTAGCTTCGTTTGGTTGCATAATTGTTTCACTGGCATTAAACTTGTAGAAATTTACTTCTGGTACACTCGCTAATACTTTATCCAACAACTGGTATTTAGGTTGTTGCAAAGATTTTGAAAAAATGTATATATTGTTAAAACGTAGTCCTTTTGGATTAGTTATAAGGTTAAAAACAACATTTGTTTTTCCACAATTTGAAGGACCGGTTATTAAACATCTTATGGAGTTCGGTAGTAATTCCCCATGTTTACCACGGTTTAACTTGTCACTATCCACTGTCAATTCATCTATGTTATTAATATTAAATCGTTCCTTTTGCTGTACAATATCCATCTTGTTTAAAGGTTGAACACATAATGAGTTATCAAAGTATTATACCAAGTCTTTTGTAGGAATCCAAGAATCTTCACTCTTGTCAAATCCCAACCAACGGACTTTAACTTTATCCTTTTTTCTTTGTAAAACCTTTTCGACAAGATATACATCGCCAACTGTTGATTTCAATAGTTCATGCCCATAGAATCCGCCTTGAAGTAGTTCACCTTTGTTGTCCTTTAAAATGTACGTTTCTGGTATTGTCGGCTGCACCTTGTAGATTGTAAATACTTCGTTAGTCCAGTTTGGTAGATATCTCTTACTGAAAACCCCTTTGTATTTACTTATACGCACCTTATCGTTTACTTTAAACTTTTTAGGTTTTAATCTTTCAATTTTGGGAGCCGTATTTTTTTTAATACGCTCCAAAACAAGCTTAGCATTGCCGCTATTTACTTGGATAGGTTTCATACCAATAGTGCGATGATATTTGTTATTGTACTCTTTTATAAGCTGCGGTAATATATCGTACCACACATACGATCCTCGTTTGGAAAATGTTTTGTACATCGCTCCTTTCAACGTTCTATTGAATCGTTCTATTATCGAAGCTTTGACTTCCGAATTTGTAGAATAATGATTTATGTTATATTTTTCATTAATGTTGCAAATTCCTTATTGAAATATTCTTTTCCATCATCAGTTTGTAAATGTTTTATGACAAGTTTATTTCTTTTAATAGCCGTTTCCATAGCTTTTGTAACACTTTTCCCACTCTTGTCCTTAAGCGGTAAAGCGTCAGCGAGCTTGGTAAAACAGTCTATAATCGCTAATATATATTTAAATCCTTTATTTAATTTACTATGCGGTATCATTTCGATGAGATCGGCTTGGTAGAGATCGTTCATTCCTTTAATAACTGTATTTCTTCTTGGAAATTTTCTTCTTGCCGGTTTATGAAGTTCATGTACAATCTTATCCTTCAGTCCTTCCATTCTTAGATGTTGTTTCCACGCCGGTTGAAAAAATACTAATCCTCAGACTGGTTTGTCTTCTTTTATATTATTAACAAATATGGGTCAAGGCCGAATAATAGCTGTGTAAAAAAGAGGGGGCATGGCATTGGGCTTGCCATGCTCCCCTCTTTTTTACGGAAAGGAAAAAAAGGAAGTAGGTGAAAGGACGAAGAACAGGTTTTATTGGTCGATAGGAGTTAATGAATAATGTCCAAAGGGAAGAGTGTGTATATTGTCTTGCTGGATATGCCTCTTGTCATCCTTGTAGCTTAGCGCCCATTTGGTTTGTTTAACACTGTAAACTTGATGGTTGAAGCTTCTTATCGTATTAAAAGTTGCTGTGGTTTCTATATTTTCAAACAGACATCTTTTAAAATGTTCAAATTGTACATTCTTCTTTAGATATGATGTTTTAATGCCTTTTGCCTTCTTCACAACTTGATGTTCTTCTTTTTCACTTATGTATAGTTGAAACGAATAAAGCTTGGACATCAAAGCCACAATCTCTTCCATAGGCGCACCATTGGTTTCATCTTTGAATTTTCCTAAGACTTTCTTGTTTATTCCATTGTCGTAGTTAGGATGGTGTTGCGGATAGTCAGAAAAATCAAAATCATCTTTATAAATAAAAGTGCGTAGGTCTTCATACATATCATTGGTTATAATCCAATAGATGAATGCGTCAGTGTCCATGTATGCGATTCCAATGTTCTCTCTTCCATAATGTTTCACCATTTTATTATAATGAAAATCGTACATATGAGTTTTTGATATGTCTAAAATGGACATTCCGACATAAACAGGGCGATCCATCTTAATTGAAATTTTGTTCATAGAAACGGCAACAAGGTTTTCATTAATAATTATTGAAGATGCAAAGTTTGGTTTTTGGACCAACTTTTGTAATTTTGTTGCATCATTAACCAATCTTAAATCTTTGTGATTCCTCTTGTTTTCTAATGTTTTGCCGAATATAGCATTATTCATCAATTTAAAGAAATCCTTTTCAAAATTGGACGTCGCTGCAGTTCTTCTTCTAGTGTTGTTATCTATATAGGATTTCAACCAACAGGATTGAGAAAATTGTAACACCCTATTAATTTTGGTAATTCTTAATCCCATCTCTAACGCTTGTTGTACTGTCCAATAATGTGCTACATACCTCGTCTTGTTGGTGAGTGTCATCATTAATTTCGGCCATCTACCAGTCGGAGATACTTCTGTTTTTGCTAATAGCGGCAAGTCGTAATGGTGGTCGTGAAGATGTTCGGGGTACTCAAAATCAACGTCAAAGATGTAACCGGTATCTCCGTGTTTAGGGATATCGGCGATGTTATCAATCGAATTTGGATCAACCCATTTAAAATTATCATATGGAAGGGGTTTTGACATAGCCCATCCATATAGGTTATTCGCGTCAAAATAACCTATAAATGTACTTGGTTGTGACGCGTCATAGTTGGGGAGGTATTTATTGTTGGCTATTACATATCTGGTTACACTTTGCGTTAATCCTCCTCGGATACCAGACTCTATCATCAACACCATATCTATATCGGTTAGTAGTTGAAGTTTACAGTTTGTTTCTTTTAACATGGCCTGCCATGCCAATCCGGGAGCTGTGTACGAATGAAGAGGGTCTAATCCGTATGCTTTTAAACAGGTATTCCTAAATTCTTCCATTATGTCACATAATAGTGTCACATCCAATTTAACGTAGAAATCTGAATATTCTCCCAAAGTTCTCATCCCTAATTCATTCCATACCTTACAAGCGTGTTGATAATCTTCCTCACTGATGTCCTCTTCGTATAATTTACTCTTAAAAGCTTCTCTAGGTGGAAGTGAGGTTTCTTCAAATCTTTCCAAACTGTCGATATAATCATAAGGGAAAACACCTTTGCGAAGAACTAGATCCAATTTATCGTTATTCACAATCATTCTTGTTTCTATTAAATCTTCTTTCCTGAGATTTTCTGAAAGTCTCGATAAACTGCACGGCATAAACCGGTACGAATCTAAAAATCGTAATTTTATATTTCCAATCTTCTTACTAAAGCTTATAAACTTTTCAGTTGTTTCCGCGATAACATCAATCGCACCGTCATCTCTCCCCAATTCTGGTATTATAAAATGACCATCATAACCGCTAAGGTTATGCAGTATTACAGGTATATTTCTAGGAATCTTGTAATTGATGTTGCATCCGTTACATGCCGCACCCCTATAATATCCTGTAAGATGATCATGATCCTTAACTTTGTAGTTATTCAAAGTAAACTCATTTTTACATAAAAAACAATGGGTGGCATTTTCATGTTGAATTTCTTCTTCTTCATCCATAGGTATCATTGGCACAATATCACTATACAAATTTTCTACATTCCTAGCTATTTCATATAGATGATCAAGAAATGTCGCAGCAACATCTTCACCACGGTACACCACGGGTCTTGACGTTAATCCGTACCCATTTAAATGTTCTTCAGCCAATGTAGATTTAACCAATAAACAAAAACTGTTAGGCTTATGCATTTGATATTTTATACTCTTCCTTGCTTCAACATTTTCATCTTCAATAGGGACAAGTGTTGATTCAAAATCAGCATATACCACTATAGGAATGCGATACTGATGGAACACCTTTTCAAATTGTAAGTATGATTTACTTAATGGTGGTAAGATAATCTTTGCTTCAAAGTGTTCATTACACAGTTGTTTATGTTCTTGTAACCAATTTCGGCCTCCATTTCTTTCTTCTTTAAAACAAAAACATCTTTTACAAATTACTTTTTTATGTTCATTTTTTGATAGCTGCTTGTTGACGAGTCTTTCAAATGATTTTATCCATACGTAGTGTGACACTTCATCCTTTGTAAGTAACAACAAGTCCGTATGATCTGCAAGCTCGTTCTTCACCACTTTTAAAGGATAAACTTTATTGGAACTGTCCAAAGCAAATACGTTAACTGATATTCCGGGATTTTGTTTTTCAAATTTTGAAATACACTTCAACCCTACCGGGTAAGACATACCTTGAAAATTATATCTATATCTGTAGTTTTCATATTCGACGCCAGGTCTTTGCGCATGGCGTGTCACAAATTTTGAGGTCATGGCGTATCGAAAACATTCCATATCTTCATTTTCCACATTTACACATGATTTTGTATCTTTGATCCTTTTCGGGAGTGCAATATAACTGCTGCCCATCAGCCCATAACCATGCTTGTGAACTCTTATGTCCATACCTACGACGCTAACCAGACTCCAACCTGATCCTCTTCCTTCGTGTTCTTGAATTTTCGTCAAAATCTCTTCAAAACAATCTTCTATTATTGAATCAATATTCGAATTAGCCATGATGGTTCGATTTTTTGTTATAAATCCTCTTGGTGACATTTCTTCTTCTACATTGATAAACATGGCGTCTAGGATCAAACCAAATTTAATAAAGTTTAATCGTTTTAGTTCTTCTTTTAAAATCTTGATCACAATTGGTTTAGCTTCAGCAACAAATTGTTCTAATTCCAGATTTTCGTTTTGAATTTTGTGATGCATCACCACTTTACCGGGTAATGCGTGAATACTTAAACTTGGTAGTGTATTAGATGGTCCTGCTGTTACTTCTTCTGTAGATATGTTTCTATTTTCTCTTACTGTAAAATTTTCATTTCTATTGTGATACAACTCCTTATGAATGTCTAACAATATTTCATCTTCATAAGTCTCTAAACATATCTCACAACGATGCATTTTAGCGATGTTTACCCTTTGAAATTTAACAGGTAAATGAAACGCGTCCTCTTCATACCGCCTTTTTATGCCATCTTACCCCCACCAATTTTAATCTTCTTCTTCTTCTTCTTCTTCGCTATCTGACGGGAATAATCGTCTTGCGCAGAAAACCAATCTTTGACGTATTGGTTCTACATCAGGATCGTGACTAGATGTTGGAGTTTCATGATGGACATCTTCAAATTCCAATGGTGGTGGGTATTCATTCTCTGTCAAGTCTATTTGCACATCTTCAGGTGCCTCACTTGTTAATTCTTCTTCCATACTGTCAACACTTTCCACTTCTGAGTTGTCGTCATCCGAATCTCCCATGCCGAGATCTTCTTGTTGAATTTTATATAATATTTCAAAAATAGGTTTCCTAGGATAGTCAGTGTTATCCACGGGAGCCATTCCGAATGAATAAAGGAGACTCTCTTGTGTAGCTACTTATATGACTATTTTAATAGGTCAAGGTCAACACCCCCTAAAGCGAGAATGGGGAATAGAGCACTAAGTGGCATGTTAGTCCATTACCACAAAGTGATCTATTCCCCACTCTCTAATGTGAGTCCAAATTAGCAGCCAATTATTAAATGTCAATTTTTTTTTATTGTTTTATTTTTTTTTTTATTTTTTATTTTTTTTTTTAACCTCATCACTGTTTATATCAAGTCCCATTAATAACCAATTGTTTTTACTAACACATAAAATTTTAAATAATTTTGTAGCTTCTTCCACTTCTTCTTTATTGACTGTCTTTCATTACACAGTTCATAGGTTCTTCATCTTCTTGTAGTAGAATTCTTTTGCATTCATATTCCAACTGCTGTATTCTTTCATTCTTTATGGCCAACTCAATAAGTAGTTGATTGATGTAGTCGGCGGCCAAATCGATAGTTCTAGTCCTTGATTCTCCCAATCGCACTCCTGGTATTAGCCTTTGCAGTTTGTAGTATTTTTGTCTTATTCTCACCTCTCTTACCTGAGCCGACTCTTTAAAATGACTTTTCGGGACTTTCAAACGTTGTTCATCCTTTTTTGTTGCAGTAAGGTCCAAAACATTGTCTCCACTTGCCATGATTCTGATTCTACTGCGAGATGTGAGAAACAAGAATATTATGAGCGGAATGAGTACAACAACGCGTCGAACCTCATTTATCCACTTTCCCCCACCAAAACACTTTCCCCCTCCATGTTTTTATAGGTCAAGGTCAAATAAACTTAACGCGAGAACGGGGAATAGAGCACTAAGTGGCATGTTATTCCATTACCACAGAGTGATCTATTCCCCGCTCTCTATTCTACATCTAATTTTTTTGTATTTTTTCTGTTTTATTTTTTTTTTTTAATTTTTTGTTACCCGTCATCTTTACACAGCAGGAGGTTCATACTTTATAGGAGAGTCTTCATCAGGTTCATGAAATGCATTCCACGCACAAGTATCAGGAAGTTCATTAGGCTCGATCTTTAAAACAGGAATTTCACTAGGCGAATTCCATACACCAGAAGTTTTATTCGTCTTCAGTTTGTTTTCTAACACTTCAATTTTGTCCAACAGTTCCAAAATATATTTCTTTGCACCCATCAATGTTTGTATCCTGGTATTGTACACATTCAATGAAGGCACTATAAGTTGCAATTGATGGAACGCCATTCTTTCTTTCCTACACCGTTCCTTACCTAAAGCACTCAATTTTGGATGTGTTATTTGTTTTCCTTTACTTTTTAAAGGGGTTGAATTTTCCACTGGTTCACTCATTTTTCCCACAATGTTCTTCTTAAGAGTTTTAGCAAATAAATGAACCTCCTACTGTGTTTTAACCCTCTTTTATACACAATTCCCCCCACCATTTCAATTTTTCCCCCACCATATTGTTTAAACAAAAAACCAAACTTCCAATTTTGCATTCACATTATTGTCTTTTAGAAATTTAATGAATTGCGAGCTGGATGTTGATATTTGACTGTTTGTTAAATAATCTTTTACCACTTGTTCATCTTTCCCTTCTAATATGTAGCAAAATACTTTCATCAAACTTCCATCATCTTCTTTCGATCTTATAAAGTTTGCAACAAATGTCCAATCTTCATCGACAATTTTAAAAGTTTTTATCTCCATGTGAAAAGACATCTTTACTCCAGTTATTCTGTGACAGTAATGAAATCAACCTTTACCAAGCAACATTTATAACCAATACCCCCACTACTCTTTCCCCCACTACTTTTCCCCCACTACTTTTCGTTAGACCTCCCCTCCATACCATTACTCTAGTATGTTCTACACCTAATAAATTTACATAAGACCTGTGCACAGATTGTGCATCTTTCCCGCATAGCTTCAAATCTTATTAGCGGTGCTTTAACACGATGGTCAACGTACCCTCCTTCAACTTCAAATTCGTCCCAATCATCTATAGCTGCTCGTGCACAATCTGGACAAAGCCGGGTCCCATCTGCAAATTTATAAGCAACAATAATGCCAAATCCATAATGTTCTCTTCGATACTCGTGTATTGCATTTCTAACCGTATTGGGAATAACACATTCTCCTGATCTTATTATGTGATTAAATAAGAAATCATCACAAATTATTTTTCTCAAACAAATAACAAAAAGACTATCCATCGTGTTGTAGATGAGAGTAACATTCGTACTAAACTGTTTTACTGCCTACCACCCGCTTAAATAACTTATCCCCACTACTATTTTATAGGTCAAGGCCAAGCAATATTAACGCGAGAACGGGGAATAGAGCACTAAGTGACATGTTATTCCATTGCCACAAAGTGATCTATTCCCCGCTCTCTATTCTACCTCTACTTTTTTTTACATTTTTAATTTTATTTTTTTTTTTATCATTTTATGTTTTTTAACTTAAAATCCTAATATTTCATTTCCTTCTTCTTCACCTTCTTCAACCACACCTTCATTACTACACACATTTTTCAAACTTAACAGTTCTTTCTTCATTTTATTGTTTTCATTTTCCAATTGTTTAATTTTTGATTTTTTTTCTTCCAATAGTAGCTTTAAATGTTTTATGTAACTAGCAGCTACGTGGACAGTTTTCACTCGGTTTTCTCCAAGTCGCATTCCGGGAATTTGAAATTGAAGTCTGTAATATTCAATGTTGATATTGGCCTGGGTTTGTCTTGATTGTTCACTTCTTCTCCTTCTGGTCTCCTCTTCTGCATCAGAAATAAGCGTATGATACAAAATTGGACGTTGCATCGTAGTTGGCTGCTCTTGTAAAAATAAAACTAAATTCACTCCTACATCATATTTATCCCCTTTCCCCCACCACTTTACCGGTTGTCCCAAAAATGACGAATACATATTTCAACGGTCACGCTAGCACCATTTTTAACAAGATGGTTATAAAGAAAATAAGGATAGTCGCAAGATTTAAGATCTTCATTTGCCAACATGAAATCAAATGCTAATTTCCTTGAATATTCATTATGGAATTTTTCATGAACACTAATTAGAATTCCAGCCTTTTCAAACTTATAACCAATGTCTGGGATTTTCTTACAATCATCTATGTCCAGAAGTGGAAAATAATATGTGAAGGAGTTCACCGGTGGTACCCACACTCTATCACACTCTTCACAAAACACTTTGTACATTCTCGCTCGCTCATCCATTTTCAAATGATTTTTACTCATGCCAGACTACCGTTTAAATAGCCTACTACCTCATCTTTTCCCCCACCATTTTTATTCCAAATTTGTTTCCTCATGTTGCGGAGTATCAATAACATGGGCAGCGGCATTCCAGAGTTGTGACTGCTGTTCTTCTTCACCTTCAGATTCTGTTAATTCTTCCGGTTGGTGCATAAAGGATACATTTGAATTTGAAGCGGGTCCAATATCATTGTTCATTTGTTCATTTAAATTTAAAAATTCTCCAACTATTTCTTCCAAAAACTGTCCAAACGTAATATTTACCTCTTGCTCTACTTCTTCATCTTCTGCCATCTCACGATCTATAACAATTTCAGTGATGTAAATAAAAGTGGTATCTCTCGGAGACATGGTTTAAAAGAAGAACATGTGGCTCCAGTAACAGTTACACGAAAAATGAACAGGATTGTGTGGAACCCTCACTTATATAGGAGACTGGAGGGGGGGGGGGGTAAAGTCAATTATAAAAATTTGTAACTCGCCTTGCTCTAATTACTCTTCCGCAGACAGCTTGTATTGCATTGCAACCACTTCCACCTCTATCTTCATGCTTTCTACAAGATTACGTACGTGCAGCATCCATGGAAACAGTATTTCTAAAACTTCAATCCTTACTCGACATGCACACAATACTTCATACGCATCACGACGGTACACAAACACACTAACCCCCATGCCCATATCCCTCATTATGTTTTGTTCAATTTTCAAAAATAACCTATACAATAGCGGCCAAACTTCTGTGTGCTCAGCAAAAAACGAATCCAGTCTCTTATACATGTTTAACGTATAGCAACAAGACAAATAATGAGCAAACACATGTGATAGCTGCTTTTATAACGTTCGCCAGTACAGTAAAAATTTGGGGGGGGGGATATGATTTTTTAGTGGGATGTTAAAAATTAGTAGTTTAAAACCAAAGCCGAAAAGTAATGATTAAACCCTATATTTTCTTCTAATTGCAAATACTCCACATATGCCTCCGCCCATAGCCATAACAGATCAATGTTACGCCAATATACACCAAAGGTGGGTCTATCATCAACTAAAATTGGAGATGCTATGTTCACTAATCTTCCGTTTTCTATCCATGTCATAGCTTCAATTACAAACCTTCCTATAATATCCATTGGAGAATTAATATCCAAAAATATTCTTGTAACAACATTTTCACTTAACAAGGGCACTTCAATTTCTTCATTGTTTTCTTCGTCGTTTTCTTCGTCCACCTCCAATACTTCTCCAATCTTTGTACATTTATTATAAAATATTGGAACATCTCGGGGAGACATGTTCGCTCTAACTATTATTAGCAAGGAATGGCTCCAACACAAACCGCCACACTCTTATATAGGCAAGTCAATGAAAAATCAGCGGGGGGGGGGGGGGGGGGGTCAATGTCAAGGTCACATGAAAGTAGGTCACGGGACTTAGAGCGACCAAAAAATAATGGGAGAGAAACGCAGCGCACTCATCACAGCGCTGGTTTCTCTCCCATTATTTTTTGCCAAAAAAATTTTGAAAAAAGCTAATTTATTTTAAGATTTGCTACGACCCCACCGAGTCCAACCATCCTCACCTCTTATCAGATAGTCTCTCGCATCAAGTCTATTGATCGCTTTCAGGTTTCTTAGAGGTACAGATAGCTGTATTACCCACTTATAGCCGTTACATGAAATTACAATTTTATTATGCTTATCTGTTTTGCTTACAAAGAAATACCTCAAACCTTTTGTCAGCCTATCCAATTTGGTGAGGGGGTAGGACTTGCTGGAGATCACAGTCGGTTGTGGCACAGAAAGATGTTTCACAACATGCAAACGGCAATACTGTTCGTTTAAAACACATTTCTTACCACAAACCGATCCTTTTTTAAGTCCCCTACCGAGCAATTCAGGACATTTACGGGGATTTTTAAATGCCCTGCGACGCTCTTTCATTAATAATCGGAAGCGCTCTGAAGGAGCAATTTTGAAAAGTTTCTTTTTTCTTTTTAGGATAGGAATAGTAGGACTATTAGGATTGGGTTCAACGATAGGTGTTATTAGTGGTGGTAAGGATATGTAGCTGCGGATAGAGTTCAACAATGAAGGTGTGTCCGGACGAAGAGGCTCACCAGTTCTTGGGACATCCGTCACTTTCTTCTGCGGTGGTGGTGGCATCACTGCAGATCCATCTTCTGAGAGCTGCTTCGCATGGATTGGTGACGGAGGCGGCGAGAAGATGCTCCCAAGAACTGTCATCGCTTGCAAAAGAATGTTGGGCGAAGCAGGAGTTTTGGATGTGGAAGGTGGCGTGTCCATCCGCTCCAACATGTGCTCCGGCACATTCTTCAAACGGAGTCTCTTCGTCGGTGCAGTCGGTGCGAGAGGTGCTGATGTGGTAGCAGTGCTAGTAGTGTTGGAAGTAGTAGTGCTGGTAGTACTGGACATGGCTCTGATGCGGCAGCGTTGGCGGCTGGAATCAGAATAAACAGACCCGTTAGAACGCCTCGCTTAAATAACCGCACGCAACAAGTGAAAGTGACCTCGGGGGGGGGGGGGGGGGTTCCGGTCCGGAAGGGGGGGGGGTTATGCATGAGTGAATCGAGGTCAAGGTCACCAAAAAATAATAATGATCCAAGGTGATGGAGGCGGCCAGGACCGTCTCCACCACCCTGTGTTCCTCAAACACTCCCAATCCCAACCCACAAAGTTACGTCTTGCGAGGGATCCCGATTTTTTTTGCCCGCACGCACTTTGGCGATCCAGTTTGGTGAGCTGTGATACGGGCGGCCAGTCTCGGGCCATTTGGCACTGGGCTTGACCATGTGGTAGTTAGGGACACTGGAACAGCTAGTGCAAGACGCAACTCTAACCTCCCACCCTTAATCTAAACCCACCCAAACATATTTTTGCCTGACCAAAATTAAAAACAAAAATCAAAAACAATAAAAATATGCGCTACCTACGGCACAACGCGCATGTCCCACCCATATTTAATGAAGTTCAATGGAACTTCTTTAATTTACATTTACATTTTAATTTAATCTACCCATCCTAACAGCTAGCTGTGGAAATTATTAGTACACATATAAACACAGACATAGGCAGACACACAGGCACACACACAGACACACACACACACACACACACACACACACACACACACACACACACACACACACACACACACACACACACAAAACCAATACTTAAAATTAAAAACACATTTCTTAAACATATATATATATAATACCATAACACACCTTAATGCTAACATCGCAATGCGCAAGTTAAACCTTAAAACTAACACATCTTAAGACTAAAACCAAAAAACACTTTGCATAAACACACACACACACACACAAAATATTAAATAGTAATAGCCTAACAACAAGAGTAACTCAAATATATATCGGCCGCTTATACATTTGAGTTGACCTCTGAGTTGGGTCGGACTGCCGCGTCCGGAGTTCCGAGCCCAACTGCGGCGGCAATAGTCGTCGGGGTGGTTCTCGGTTCGCAGAGTGGTGGGGGCAGCGGTAGGGGTTTAAGGGGGTATGGAACCTTCCAGCAACGTCAATGGAAAATTCAAAACGGATGTGCTTTGTTACATGTGGGTCGGGCAAAACGCAGGTGGAGCCTTGTATCTCTCAATTTGCATTAGATAACATCAAATTACATCCGCTGACAAGTAGGAGCCTTGTACCTCTCAATTTGCATTTGATAGCATCAAATTACATCCGCAGCTTTCCCCATCGCGTGACAGCATAATTATCGTCGATTGTTATCCACCCTCTTCCGACGCTTAATTATAGTTGCAGCGGAAGTAAACCTCCGGTACACGCAACTTGTTTTTAACATACAATAGACTATTGTTTGCAAATGCACACATAATCCTTGGCCTGGTCGGTAATTCTTACACGCTACACCTAAGACGTTGTGACGTCAGAGGGGGGGGGGGTCATGCATGAGTAATCATCCGCGTGCATATAAACGAAGGAAAGCTCGCGCGCCGCCCATATAGAGGGCTGGCACCCCAGCGGTAAACAACAGATCCGTGAGTTTATACCACATAGTACTATAACATATGATTTATTTTTAACACTTAACATTTTAATTTTTTTTTACACTATTTCTTAACACTACAACAATCATTTTATAAATCACACTTTTATTTTCGCGTCTATTTTCCATTTTTGTTTAAACTACATATGCTAATTAACATCGCGTGCAGGCAACTCACACTGATTATTTGCAGGTTCCATTCTTACACACCTGCTTCCTCCTTACTATGCAGATTACTCTCTTACTTTAACAACACTTAAACTCTAACCGCTACTTCTCGGTCATATTAATATAGTTAGTGCTACACTACAGGATTTACCTGTGCAATTGTGCACGCGATATTTCCTGCACATCTGCGGGTAATACACCTTACACCCGTCTACTATTATACTTATTGCTACATTAAACGAGACATTTCTTGCACGCCTGCAGATAATACACTTGCTAACCGTCTACTAATATGATTATTGCTACAGTACAAGAGACATTTCTTGCTCACCTGCAGGTTATACACTTTACAACCGGCTACTATTATAGTTAACACTACACCATAAGATTAAGCCGTACACATGGGTATTGTAATCCTACTTCATCGTGCACGGAGCATTTCTTGCACACCTGCACCTTATACACTTTACTACCGTCTAATATTACAATTATTGCTATGATACGGTAGTTACCTGTTCAATCACAGTTGCGGCCCCACTTGCTTATCCACAGGCCGATACTCGCAATCCTACAACTGAATAATTACTTAATTAACTTCCGCTATTACCGATACTTTTCTTAAACTATCCGTCTCTTCCTCCGACTCTTGTGACCGTAGCCGCGGCCGACTGACAAATAACCGAGCTCCCGCAAACCTCGCTCTTTTATGCGGTTTTCTCGGGGAGGGAGTTGGAGGGGATTGGAGGGGGTTGGAGGGGCGTCGCACGTGACTCATCGATCGCATAAAAAGGGGGGTTGCCGCCGCGCGCGTGCCATTTCGGTGGCGGCATTGGTCGGGTGAGGTACTATCCGTAGGTCTCTGACGCTTTTATAACTAACGCTTGTTACTTTAAAATGTGTTTCCCCTTTATATGCTAATTAGTTTCTATATATTCAAACACAATCGCGGCCGCTGACCATTTGCCGGCTTACTCTCAAGCGGTTCACATGTAAAATCATGGCTTCCCACACTTTACAGCTGAAACTTTTGCGCACAAAACACATTTTACAACAGCATTCTACACCTGCAGTTTCAAAACCGCGTAGTAAGGTGGCTAGACTTAAAAAACGGTTCAGGTTTCACCCGTTGTATTTTGCACCACCTCACATTAGCAACGCTTGTACTATTGATACTATTCTACAGACAGTCTTGGCTGACATGCTGAAGTACCGACATTTCCCTCTTGTCACGCCTATTGACGGTCCCGTCCAGTTCTTCTTGTTCACCATCTTACCGGGTCTATATCATCGGACATCCTCCGACTCGTGTCTCATTGCTCTCTATCGCCTCACACGGTAAACACCTAAAAGCTCTCATCTCTCTCTCTCTTGCAACCATGGACACACAACAGGGTTCACCGGTGCAGTCCCCTGAAGTGACTTCCACTACGGAGACTACTGCTAACACTGCACCAAGTCCCACAGACAATTCCTCCACGCCTACAACGAACACCTGCTCCCGCCCGGTACAGAGCGATGCGGTGACCACTACTGCCGCAAACGACGTAGAGGCTATTCTACGATCACTGATGGGGTTCGATTAAAATAAATAAATGAAAAAATAAAAAGAAAAACCCCTCCCTCCACCCGCCGCTCCCGCTCCGATCCGACCCGTCCCGAGTCCCCGCCCCGACTGAGCCCCTCGCGGCTCCGCTTTTTTAAAACTCCCTCCGGATGGCCTTGACCCACTTACAAAACACATCCATCACTGTCATCCACACCTGCCGGTTCGAACCGCTTGGCCTTGAAATGGGCCAGAACCGGCAAAACCCCACTACTAACTTGAAAACACCAGTTGTCTCAAGTATCTCGTTATTGGTTCAGTTGCACAAGTTAGAATAAAAAACTCTTCTCGATTAAGTTGAATCTTGTTATCATGTCTTGTTGTGTCTCTAAACCGCAACTGATGATCACCACGATGTTTAACAATATCGATTTCCACATTTGAATCCAAAAGGCCTACTCTTGTCTTTCTTCCAAACATGTTACTACTTAAATAGCATTCTAGCAGATGCAAGTGTTTCATAAACGATTCCCAAGCAGTGTCCGTAAACAAAATCATTTTGGGTCCATGAGTTAAAATTACAGTAGGGGAATAATCTGTAGATTTCATAACACCGATTAAAACACTTTTGTCCAAACTGGAAGAGATTGGGTAAAATATTCGCAAGAATACCTCACTTAATATGTTAGGAGAAATATTATCTTCAATATCCCTTTTCCTCTTGTGTGCATTCTTTCTTCTTTTACCTTTTTCCTCAACATTATTACTGGCGTGGAGTTGTCCGCAAGCGTTGTGTTCATCTCCCTCCGGTTGACCTTGAAGATCTAAAAAGTCGGATATCTCCTTCTCAATATCTACTACATTTTCTTGTGTACCACTAGGAGAAGCCATATTGAATAAGATGCTACCCATACAACAACAGGCAACAAACTGATAAGGAGCGAGCTGAACGCTCTGCTTTTATACTCGCGGAATGCATTGGAATGTAGGAAAACCGGTCTTTTACAATACATTTTTAACAATTCCAGTTAAAGGTGTGTATGTTACGATTTTATCATGTAGAATTAAACAGTATGCAGTTGTATTAGCCGATATAGGCGCGTTGAATTCCATTTCTATTTTTATATCTACACTTGATGATTTTACCGATTCATTTTGTTTAGAACAATCGATTACAACTATAGGGTAACCATCTAAGTATTTTTCTGGTGATAGTAAAGGTGCATTCGTTTTACCATAATATGAACTTTGGAATCTTGCATACATATCGTACAATATGCTGTACTTTTTATTAGCGAATGACACATTTAAATTATCGTATGGAAAAAATTGTGAATTTAAATAAACTTTAATATTTTTTAAGTTGCAATGATCAAATTGGCCTGCATGTTTGGTGATGGTGTCTCTTCTGCCTGTTTGTAAACCAAATATAATATACCTGGCTCGTTCCACATAATTAGATGTTTTAACTGTCCAAGTGTGTCGATCCGTAGTTGGCAAGCTGGGATGTTCATGAAATTCCCAACTTCTAAAAGGAATTACAATATCACGATCAGCCTTTAACTTTCTTAATAGTAGCATTCTATGCTCGTCAGCTAATTTTACATGTGGAACTCTCCATACAATTTTGTCTAATGTTAATTTCCATTCTAAAGTTGCATCTGTTGTACCGTCTGGAGCTTTAATAATATCTTTATCGTTTGAAGATCTCAACAAAACTAATTCTTGTTTAACGTTTAATATTATTTTCCTATAATCTTCAGCAAAACCAAGCAACAAACGTAACGGAATATGAAAATCAAAATTTCCATTTGTATCTGGAGTGATTGTGTCTTTTGCAGGTAAAACCCATCCTGCAGGTTGTATTAAATTGGTTTCATTAGGTGATATAGATGTTAATCCCTTTAAAGTTGTTGCAATACCTACTTTTTTAGTAGAATCAACTGTTACACCTGATATTTCATATCTAATTTCATCAAACAGGAAAGCCATGGGATTATTTATAAATGGAACTGTTGTACCAGTAGTAGTACCGTCCTTTTTAGTAACTTTTCCTTCAATATACAAGTAACTTTCACATGGTAGTGTGTAAATGTCTTGATTTTGTATGGGAATACGAATTTCATCGTTATTGTTTAATTTTGATGAAGTGTAAGGGTTGTGGGTGTGATATTCTTTTTCCCATAGGGTTTCGTCGAATGTTGGACCCTGAGCTATATCCAGTATATCCATTATTGGTTACTTTTAATCCAATTCTCTCTAAGAAACGAATGTTCTCGCGTGTTAACTCCTCCACAGCTGAAGAGCTACTAATGCGGATTCCCGTAGGTTGTTCGCTTTTAAATGTTAAACCCATGATTTTGTATTAAAGTGTTGATTTTAAATGTATTCTAACCGTAATAGGCTCTTCTCGGAAATCTATCAAGTTACCGTCTTGATCCAATACGTTCAACACGATGTCTGAAATGAAAGTGGTGTTCAAAGGTAGATATACCAGGTTTTGCGGCTTTTCAACAATTTTAAATCCAGGTGGTACACTGGGGTAAGAAGTATGTATTATATGAGTATTTGCTCCATCTCTGTAAGCTCCTTGTATAATGTTACAAGTTATGTCTATACTATTGACTTTTAATATTGTTACAGTTTGTTTACCGGAATGTGTTTTATTTGGTTCTAAAATTGCTCCATCTTTGGGAAATCCTAATAAATCACCAATTGAGTTTGGCTTAGTGAAATCTATATAATATTTTGAAGTAAGCTCAGCTTTCATTGTATTATTATTACCTTTTAGCGATATATTGTCTTTTCCCATTTTATTTTGCAAAAATTCATTAATATGATCAATTTCATAAGAACCTGTGGGTAAACTGCACTCTTCTAAGTCTGTTAACTTACCACTGGCATCTTTTCCTTTATAATAATGCAATAAGTTATTTTTACCTTCCGTAACATTGGGAATAGAGTTGTAAGTTGTAAAATCCAACAGTGCTGCCTCCCAAAATCTTCCTTTTTGCAAGCGTAACGCTGGAAAAAGGATACTTCGTAAAGTGGACGATTTTCCTGTTAATGATACCGTATAGGAAGACATCTCAATAGTGACTGATACTTTTAGCTAGGAATTCCAAACATAAATGGCCGCATATTGAAGTATTATCAGGTTGTTCTCTTTTATAGTTGTAATATATGTTTTTAGCAGATTTAAAGTAATGTTCAAGTTCTTTAGGTGGTGGCAAATTTCCAAAACTATCAAAATAATATACATTACTATTTAGTTTCTTATAACACACCCAATGGGTGCCGGACCCTTCAGTATTATCCAAATTTACGATTCCAGTCTCATTTTTCCATATTTTCTTTGGTAAACTGTCTTTCATAAATACTCCGCGGAAAAATGGTATTTTTAAACAGGAAATATATTTAAATAATTCAACATTAGTCAACGCTTTATGTGGTATAACCAATTGATTTCTTTTATTTAATATGCACGATACGGTCTTAGGTATAGACCAGCCCCGTTTTTTACCATTGACCATATTGTCGGTTTTTTATTATTTTTCCTCGGAGAACGTCTTTTTAGTCTAATATTACCACCATGTTTTCTCTTGGTTGATCCTTTTTTATTCTTACCCCTCCTTTTTCCACCTCCTACCGCTGTTTTAGCCTTCATACCTGCTGTTACCGCTAAAGCTGCTGCTTTTTCCGCAATACTAGCGTCACTAGACTTTACTCGTTGCCAAGCTATATTCGCTAGCTTTTTATCAGCGATTGACCTATTTTTTGAATCGGTAAACGTGGAATATGCGATATCGTGTTCTTTACAAGCCTGATCTAACTTATTTATGCCTGGATCACCTCTTTCCAGTCGTTTTTTTAATTTAGTTCCTGGTCCGCAATACTGATAACCTCCCGGTATGTGAAATTCGTATGGTAAAGCGTCTATTGCTCTGTTTACGATAGATCCTACTGGAATACGATTTAAAGCTTTACTTAACAGAGAAACCGCTGTGGACGTGATACCGCCTCCTTTCCGTATAGTGTCTCGATATGGACTGGTGTAATGAAACGCCATGATTGTCTTTTATATTTGAAAAGCGTAACCCATGTGTTACCTCTATGACAGGTTGCACATAAATGATGTAATATATGGTGTTATTTAGTTAAATATCAAAAGTACCCCAATCTGATGATCTAAACTTTTGTGTGTTATGATTAAAAAAATATTTATAAAGAATTTCTTGTTTAATCCATGTATTTCTCATTTTTTCGTCAATAGGTTTATGTTGTCCTGCTACAATATAATTATGCATATCAAATAATAAATTACCTATTACTTTAACAAGAAAATTAACAGTTACAGCGTTATTGGCATAATCAGGGTCTGCAACATTTGTTAATCGTTTGTTATCACAATTCCACCATTTTTTTCCAGTTGGCTCTAATTGTATTATCTGTTCATAAGTAACAGCATCACCAGGCTTTTCACCAATACCTAAATTTGTCAATAACTTTCCTTTACCATCCCAAACATAATTGTTTTCTTCAAGTAAAGTAAACTTTTTATTTCCTTGTACAAATACATCTCCTTGACGTGTTACTACTTGGTTTTGTTTCACAAAACCGGAGGTTTCTTGTTTTAAAGTTTCCTTCATTTGACCCACCGTTGCACCATCTGATGGTGCAAAACCATCTTTTACATTCGCTAAACAATTACCAAGACAGTCAATAACTCCTACATCACGTGTAATACAATGATCTTTGATGTATTTTAAATTTACAGCATCATTTTCATTTTTTGGATAACCTATATCGTTAATAACAAATTTATAAAAAGAAAACCCATCTTTTGTCTTTTCAGGTATTATAGAATGTAAATAGCGTCTATTTATGCTGTCTTTTTCATCTACAGGGTCTGCTACGTTGGATATACGCCGATTTTCAGCATTATACGTTTTTCCATTAAATTTTAACGTATTCTTTAATTCCGATGATAAATAACCTCTGTTTATTGCATCAGCATTTTGATTTGGCTTACCAACGTTGGAAATTCTATGATTACCCGCGTTATATGTGTTTTTATCTAATTTCAGTGTTGGTACTATCTCTTTTTTTAATACTTTTAAATTTATTGCATCATTTTCATCTGTGGGATCATTAATGTTTTTTAACCGTTTATTACTAATATCATAATCTCCATCAGGTGTTTGTGGTAATCCAACACCTCTTTTTAAAGTATTAAAGTAATATAATCCATCTGATGAATACCGTCCGAACTTGTCAACACTCATGGTGCAACTGAATAACATTCTAGAGTGTAACCCATTTTTATAATATTAGTCCCGATTTCTAACCCATATCAGTTTTTATACAAATTCTTAGTCTTCATCAGTTACATTTGCATCATTCCCGGGACATTTAAAATATTTTAAATCTGCACTAATTAATGATCTGTCTGCTTCATTTCTAAATACATGATTTTTATGAATAAATTCCTCACCAGACAATTTTCTAAATCCGCTAAATGAATTTGGATCTGCAATTAATATATTTTGATAATCATTTACATCCATTAATTTAAATCTTTTGGTATTATAAATAAACTCTTGATTTGCACTATCATATTGTAATGTTTGTCCTACAGTTGCAGCATCCTTTGGATCTGTTCCTTGTGCCAAATTACCTATTTTCTTATTTTTCGCATTGAAAGTACTACCTTTTGGTTTGTCTAATATTAAAGATTGTTTTACTACAACACAATCGTAATCATCGATACCTGGAAATATGTCAATTATTCTTCTATTTGTACCCAACCAACTTCTATGATAATTGTTTGGATTAGTATGTAAAACTTGTGATAAAATCGGAACATCATGAGCATCTGTAGCTAATTGCACATTTGATAATTTCATGTCTTTGCAATCCCAAACATTATTTTTTTGTTCAAGTAAAATAAATTTTTCATTTCCTTGTACAAACACATTACCCGACCGTGATACTACTTGATCCTGTTTTACAAATCCAGATGTTTCTTGCTTTAAAGTTTCCTTCATTTGACCCACTGTTGCACCATCTGATGGTGCCGAACCATCTTTAACATTCGCTAAACAATTACCTAGACAATCAATAACTCCTACATCACGTGTAATACAATGATCTTTTATATATTTTAAATTTACAGCATCATTTTCATTTTTCGGATAACCTATATCGTTAATAACAAATTTATAAAAAGAAAAACCATCTTTTGTCTTTTCAGGTATTAATGAATGTAAATAGCGTCTATTTACGCTGTCTTTTGCATCTTTAGGGTCATCTACGTTGGATATACGTTTATTTTCAGCAGTATACGTTTTTCCATTGAATTTTAACGTATTTTTTAATTCTGATGATAAATAACCTTTGTTTATTGCATCAGCGTTTTGATTTGGCTTACCAACATTGACAATTCTATGATTACCTGCGTCATATGTGTTTTTCTGTAGTCTTAATGTTGGTGATATCTTTTCTTTTAATACTTTTAAATTTATTGCATCGTTTTCATCTGTGGGATCTTTTATGTTTTTTAACCTTTTATTAGTTATATCATAATCCCCATCAGGTGTTTGTGGTAAACCAGCTCCTCTTTTTAAATTATTTGCGTAATATAACCCATCCGAGGAGTAACGTCCGAACTTGTCGACACTCATGGTGCAACTGAATAGTAATCTAGTGAGTAACGCATTTTTTATGAGATTACCCCACGGTTTCGGAGTTCATCCACTAAAGCCACCCATTCGTTTTCCAATCCAGTATGACCCGCTTCTTTAGCTTCATGTATTAGTTTCATTCTATCCACCAATTTATTGATATTATTGTAATAAATCACATTTGTGTTATATAGTTTCTTCATTAAACCTGTACCCGTAACAGACTTACTTCTTTTTCTTCTTTCCTGAGCACTTACATCTAAAGTGGATGCCATAAATCTTCGTTTTACAGGTTTTCTTTGTGTTAACGGCATTGTTTGTCTTCTAGTTGGTATTAACTTGGATACAAATTCTCTATATTTTAAAGACTTAGATCTAAATGGAAGTTGGTCAGGTAAATACATTCTCCTATATGCATTTGTCTGTTCCAAAATATTTTTATATGCTTCCATGTCTTTTTCTTTCACTAACGATACTGAAGGCTTATTTTCAAATAATAATTCAAATAATCCTTTTGTACCCTTATACCTTTGATCACCAATGACAATATTATCATGTTCGTCAACGTTTAACGGGCTATTACCTATCATTAAACCATCTTCTGTTAATCTCGCTCCATAACTATGGTAATTCTTATTAGGAATTGTTCCGAGTAACATTTTTACCATGTATTTCCTTCCTAAAGGTCCTTTGTTATGAATGTTTTCACCCAACAAGCTTATGTTTGACGGACCTTCCCTTGCTTCTTCTTCTTTTTCCTCTTCACTAGCAGTTGATACATCTTCATGTCCTCTTTTAGCTTTTACTTCATATAATTCTCTTATACCACTATAGTCTGGTGATTCTAGCTCTCTTTCAGGTTCTTCACCGGTAAAACCACTATATGTAGAGGATTCCAGGTCTTCATCACTAAAATCTTCTGATTTTACATCTTCTCTTTCAAACTTTGTAATAGGTGCAATTGCATCTCCTTCCAAAACGGGTTTAGCAAATTTTTTGTTTAATTGTTTCAAGGGTTCAGTAATAGGTTTAAAAGTAGATTCAAGAAATTTCTCCCTTTCGCTAATACCTAATTTTAATGCTCTGTTTTTATCTCGAATAGAATCACTAAGTGATTTTATTTCCTTTATTAACTTTTCTTGGTTAACCATGTTTGTAGCAAGACGTGTTGTACAACAATGAATGTTTTACATCATGATCAGTGTATTAGTATAAATTTATCAAATCCTATCCTGTATCGACCATTGTTTAGCGGTTGTTCCTTCATAATTGTTAAAAACCCATACTTTTCAGCCCAAGCCTTTCCACACAACTCTTTAAATCGTTCAAATGGCATATCCGCACTTACATGGTCATAATATATGTGTTTTAGGTTGGTTTCATCCTGTTTAAATACAATTAACATGTTTGCATTGTCTCTAATGAGCTGTTTCGGTATTTTGCTGTAAGTTTGACCAATATAAATGCTATCTATGTTGTTATGTCGACCCATGGCGAAGTAATTCCTTATTGTATTTTGATTTTCACAAGATACATCGTCAAATATGAATACTGAGAATGGTTTAGCCTCTTGCGGTTGCATGACACTCTCGCTCGCGTTAAATTTAAAATATTTAACTTCAGGTACATTATTGAGTATTTGTTCCAATAACTGATATTTCGGTTGTTGTAGTGACTTTGAAAATACATATAAATTATTAAAACGTAAGCCTTTAGGGTTTGTAATCAAATTGAATACTACATTTGTTTTTCCACAATTGGAAGGACCGGTAACCAGACAACGCACCGTGTTTGGTAACAAAACACCGTGTTTCCCAGTATTGAATTGAGAACCATCCACTGTGAGTTCATCTATATTATTAATAGTAAAATTGTCTTTTTGCGGTATTATCTCCATCCTTTGTAATGGTTCAACCCAAAATGATGCTCTATCATTATATTAGATCCTTTTTAGGTATCCAAGAATCTTCCGTCTTATTAAATCCTAACCATCGTACTTTAACCTTATCTTTTTTGCGTTGCAACACCTTTTCTACTAGATATACATCACCTACTGTTGATTTTAACATTTCATGTCCATAAAAACCTCCTTCAAGCAATTGTCCTTTATTATCTTTTAAAATGTAAGTTTCTGGTACTGTAGGTTGCACCTTAAATACGGTAAATACCTCATTTGTCCAGTTTGGAAGATATCTTTTACTGAATACACCTTTGTATTTGCTTATTCGCACTTTATCACCAACATTAAACCTTTTAGGCTTTAGTTTTTCAACTCTTGGTTTAGTATTCAGTTTTATACGTTTTAATACAAGTTTTTCATTTTTATTAGTCACCTGGCTTGGTTTCATACCGATAGTTCTATGAAACTTGTTATTGTAATCGCTTATAAGTTTTGGTAACATATCAATCCATACGTGCGATCCTCTGTTAGAAAACATCTTATACATCGCACCTTTTAAAGTTCTGTTGAATCTTTCAATTATTGATGCTTTTACCTCTGAATTGGTTGAGTAATGGTTAATGTTGTGTTTTTTCATTAAATTTGCAAATTCCTTATTAAAATATTCTTTTCCATCATCAGTTTGTAAATGTTTTATAGTATGTTTGTCTCTTTGTATAGCTGTTTCCATTGCTTTTGTAACACTTTTGCCACTTTTATCTTTTAGTGGTAAAGCATCTGCCATTTTTGAAAAACAATTAATAATAGTCAATATGTATTTAAATCCTCTATTTTGTTTACTATAAGGAATCATTTCGATTAAATCCGCTTGATATAAATCATTTATTCCTTTTATCACTGTATTTCTTCGTGGAAACTTTCTTCTTGCAGGTTTATGAAGTTCGTTGACAATTTCTTGCTTCAAGTTCTTCATATTGCAGGTTTGAATGTTTCATGTATCACATGTATAATCACAATGAATGTTGTCTTAAATATTCACATCATTTATATAGGTCAAGGTCATCCAAACTTGTGTAAAAAAATGGGGAACACGGCGTTTGACTTGCCGTGTTCCCCATTTTTTTACGGAAGGAGAAAGGAATAAGGTCGAAGTTGTAGAAGGACGAAGAATAGGTTACTAGTCGATAGGGTTTAGAGAGTAGTGGCCAAAAGGAAGAGTGTGAATTTTATCCGGCATAATATGCCTTTTATCATCTCGAGCTGATAGTGCTCTTTTAACTTCAGTGACACTGTAGACCTCATGTTTAAAGCTTCTGATAGTGTTGAACGTTGCAGACATTGTAGAATCTTCAAACAAGCAGGTCTTGTAATGGTCAAACGTCACATGTTTCTTCAAGTACGATGTTTTGACTCCTTTTGCTTTCTTGACTGTCGGTGTGTTGTTCTCGTTGTACATTTTAAATGAATACAATTTTGCCATCAGTGCCACTATTTCTTCTAAAGGCATTCCATTTGCTTCATCTTTAAATTTTCCGATTACTTTTTTATTCTTTTCATTGTAATTTGGATGGTTCTTCGGATAGTCAGAGAAGTCAAAATCGTCTTTGTATGGGAAACTCCTTAGGTCTTCATACATGTCCAAAGTCTTTATCCAGTAGATAAACGCGTCCGTATCCATGTATGCGACTCCAATGTTTTCCCTTCCGTAGTGTTTAACCATTTTGTTATAATGGAAATCATACATCAGGGTTTTACTTATGTCCAAAATTGACATACCTATGTATAACGGACGGTCCATGACTATTGTTGTTTTCTTCATACTGACAGCGACTAGATTTTCGTTTATAATCATGGATGTTCCGAAATTTGGTTTTTGCACTAATTTTTCCAATTTCCTAGGATCACTCACTAATTTTACATTTTTGTGTTTTCTTTTGTTCTCCAAGGTCTTCCCAAAGATGGCGTTGTTCATTAATTTATAGAAGTCCTTTTCAAATGCCGTTGTCGCTGCAGCTCTTCTTGTAGTGTTGGAATCAATATATGGTTTCAACCAACAAGACTGGGTGAATTCAATTGCTCTATGAATTCTCACTACACGTAGACCCAATTCAAGAGCTTGTTGAACTACCCAGTAGTGAGCCACATACCGATCTTTATTCTCCAACGTCATCATCAATTTTGGCCATCTTCCTGTCGGTGAAACTTCAGTCTTGGCTAGGAGAGGCAAGTCGTAGTGATGGTCATGAAGGTGCTCCGGATATTCGAAATCACAGTCTAAAATATAGCCTTTTGGACCATTCTTTGGAATCTGTGAGATGTCACCGATGGTGGCCGGGTCGATCCATTTGAAGTCAGCGTAGGGAAGCGGATTTGACATTGCCCAACCATAAAGGTTGTTTGCGTCAAAGTAGCCAAGGTAGACCGATGGTTGTCTCTCGTCGAAGCCTGGGATGTACTTGTTGTTAGCTTTGACATGACGTGTTACAGCTTGTGTCAAACCGCCCCGTACACCAGATTCTATCATGAGCACCATATCAATATCTGTTAGAAGTTCCAATCGACAGTTGGTTGACTTTAGCATAGCTTGCCATGCTAATCCTGGAGATGTGTACGAGTGTAGAGGGTCCAGTCCATAGGCGGAGAAGCAGGTGTTTCGAAATTCTTCCATCACATCGCACAGCAGAGTTACGTCCAATTTTATGTAAAAGTCGGAATATTCCCCTAAGGTTTGAATGTTTAGTTGGTTCCAAACATTACAAGCATGATTGTAGTCTTCAACGGTGATTGCACTTTCATTTAACTTGCTATTGAAGGCTTCAATCGGTGGCAGACTGGTTTCTTCAAATTTTTCTGCAGAAGTTATGTAATCATAGGGGAACACTCCTTTACGCATTACTAAGTCCAATTTATCTTCATGTACAATTTTGCTGGTTTCTTTTAGATCTTCTCTTCTTAGGTTCTCAGACAATTTGGCTAAACTAGTTGACATAAATCTATAAGAGTCTACGAAGCGAAGTTTAATTTTACCTACTGTTTTTGAGAAACTGATGTACTTCTCCAATGTTTCAGCTAATACTTCGATTCTTCCATCATCCCGTCCTAACTCTGGGATAATGAAGTGGGAGTCATAGCCGCTAAGATTGTGTATCACGACAGGGATAAAGTTTGGCAGTTTGTAATTTATATTGCATGAATTACAAGCAGCTCCTCTGTATAACCCTGTCAGGTGATCGTGATCTCTTACTTTTTGATTTTCTTCACTGAAGCTCTTCTTGCATAAATAACATCTTGTTGCCAAATTGTATTCTTCTTGTTGATTTTGATTCAAAGGTTCCATAGGTAAAACATTACCGTATAAGCGTTGCACCTTTTCAGCAATGTCATACAACTGGTCTACGAAATGCTTAGCGGCTTCTTCCCCACGGTAGAGTATCGGAGTGGATGTTAAACCATAGTCTTGCAACTGTTCTTCAGGCAAAGTTGATTTCACCAATAAGCAAAAACTGTTAGGTTGATGCAATTGATATTTGGTTCTTCTAGTCACCTCACCATCCGGAAGCTCCTGTGGTACTAACGTGGATTCGAAATCTGCGTAGACAGCTACTGGAATCCGATATTGGTAAACTGTTTTGTTGAATTTGATGAACGCTCGAGATGGCGGCGGCAGACTAATCTTCACTTCATAGTTGTCATTACAAAGTCTTTGGTGTTCCTTCAACCAGTCCGATCCTCCATGTTTTAAATCTTTATTTGTAAAACAAAAGCATCTCTTACACACTGTCACTCTAATCTTCTTTTTGGTTAATTGTCGTGCAACCAAAGCTTCAAAATCTTTTATCCACACATAATGTGAAATTTCACCTTTAGTTATCAATAATAAATCAGTATGGTTTCTTTGCTTCACTTTTCCAACTCGTAGTGGATACACATTGTTCGAATCATTTAAGCCGAACACGTTAACAGAAACACCTGGATTTTGTTTCTCAAATTTTGCAATTTGATTAAGACTCACAGGATACGACATTCCTCGGAAGTTGTAGCGGTGTTCGTTTTCATAATATTCCCTACCAACTCTACAAGGATTATGTTTTACATACTTAGTTAGCATCGCATACTTAAAACATTCATTATCCCCGTTTGTAACATTTCTGCAAGAGTTGGTGTCTTTAATTTTCTTTGGTAGAGGGATAAAGCTGCTACCCCTCATACCATATCCATGCTTGTGAACCCTCACATCCATACCTTCGATCGATGATAGCGTCCAGCCAGATCCTCTTCCTTCATGTTCTTGGAGTTTCATTAGCAGTTCATTCAAACATTCTTCTAGAATTTCATTGATATCAGATGTGGTTGTAAGGGTTCGGTTTTTAGCAATGAATGCTCTTGGTGAGTTTTCACCATCGGTATTAGTAAACATAGCCTCCAACACCAATCCAAATTTAATAAAGTTCAATCTTGCCAATTCTTCCATCAATGTTTTTACAACTAAATTTTTAGCTTGGGTTATAAAGTTTTCCAATTCCAATTGCACATTATTAATTTTGAAATGAGTTACAACTGGTCCTGGCAAGGCTGTGGTGCGCAGTTGTCTTATATCTTCCACTTCTTCTGTATCCTCTTCTTCCATATCCTCTTCTTGGGTACGCAGTTGTTTTACATCTTCCACTTTTTTTTCTTCCATTTCCTTTTCAATAAATCCTCCAGCTGTAGATGGTCCAGCTCCGGCAAATTGAATAACACTTGGTCTTCTTCTTTGCATTAACTGTAAATAGCTAGCCCAGTCCTCCTGCTTCTGGGGTTTTTCCAAAAACCGATCAATCGCATCCAAGTCTTCTTCACTTACTACAATCTCTTCTTTTCTGTCCTCTTCACGATGCAATTCTCGGTGTAACTGTAGATAGCTATCGCAGTCGTCCATCTGCTTCTGGTAGTTTTCCAATAACCGATCAAACGCATCCAAGTCTTCTTCACTTACAACAATCTCTTCTTTTCTGTCCTCTTCATGATACAATTCTCGGTGTAAAACAAAGATGTCTTCGTCTTGAAAAAACTCACCACAAATATCGCAAAGAGCCATTTTTACAGTTTGGCTATGAGTGTGCACTCGGTGAATGTCCACGCAATAATGAGCAGCGCGCTCAACTGGGTCCCTTTATACCCGAGGTTTAAGGGTGGGGGAAGGTGACGTCATATACATCCAGTTTATCAATCATGTAGTAGATTTGGCTTTTAAACACCCATTTTCAATTTATTCTTCAACAGGTTTGATAAACCAATGATCTTTGGTCTAAATCCACTACTTTGTACAAATTTTTTTGTTTGGGCACTTCTCGTCCGGAGCAAAAAACTCTTTGGTCAAGGTCAAAATTTTTTTCTCAAAAAAAGTTCGGGGGGGGGGTCATTACTGTATTTAGGTCAAGGTCACGAAAAAACTTTAAAAAAATTAAGCCCCACCTGGGGCACTTGGGTTGTCATCGCTGTAGCCTCCGAAGAGACCCAACTATGACAACAAGGCAACATCCAATGTCGTGTACCCTTCGCCACGCAAGACTTGTAAACATTTACTGCATTGTCTTTCAGTAGCTAACAAAGATTCATTTACGTAATTTTGAGTTTCCAGAAGGAAACAAACTGAGGACACCCTAGTGGCTTACGTCCTCGTCCGAGTGCAGAGGCCGCCGCAACCTTTTGCATGCCAGCGTACAAACGGACATGCTCCCAGATGCCATCCGCAACCTTTTGCATGCCTGGCAGGAGCCTACCGATAATTAAAATAGGCTTTACACGGGGGCCTACTCCCGTAACCTATCTTTAATATTTTTTAATTTACAATGCATTGAATTTTTACAAGTCTTTGTGGGTCAAGGCCACACGGACATTAAAAAATTTCGGCCCCCGTACATCCATGGCGAACCACGAATGTTCGGGGGCCTTGGGGACTAAAAACACAAATAGCTAACAAAGATTCATTTACATAATTTTGAGTTTCCAGAAGGGAAACATACTGAGGACACCCTAATGGCTTACGTCCTCGGTCCGAGTGCAGAGGCCGCCACAACCTTTTGCTTGCCAGCTTACAAACGGACATGCTCCCCAAATGCCATCCGCAACCTTTTGCATGCCTGGGCAGGAGCCTACCAATTATTAAAAGTGGCTTTACACGGGGGCCTACTCCCGTTCCCTGACTTTACAATTTACTTTGAGCATTGAAAAAGCTCAAGGGGGGATTGCTAAAACAAGCGTATACACTTTAGAAACATATAACACACTTACAACACACAATTGAGCTCAACGTAGTCAATGCTGGAACAAGCACATACACATTAAACACATATAACAAATAAGACACAAAGGATAAAAGACACAGGAGACATAGGGTACAAGTAAAACACTCTCATATAAAACAATTCGCAATACCCAAACGCAAGCGCAATATCTTACAACTAATACAAGTCTTAAAGTTAGAGTAGACTTCGCTAAACACTGAAGGCGCCATTCAATGTTTAGTGATGCCTATGGCGGTCCGTCCCGGTCGTTCACGTTCAACGCGCGGGAGCGGACTGCGAGCCGGGTCTGGCTGGGCCCCCTTATATCCCCACCGGGGCAGCCACGCCCAGGATATCAGGGGTGGGGGAGGGGGAGGGGGAGGGGGTGGGGGTGGGGGTGGGGGTGGGGGGGGGTGGGCTCGCACTTTTTGTCGGGGGGGGGGGGCACTTCTCGTCCGGAGCAAAAAACTTTTTGGTCAAGGTCAAAAATTTTTCCGAAAAAAAAGTTCTCGGGGGGTGGGGGAGGGGGAGGGGGTGGGGGTGGGGGTAAGGGTGGGGGGGGGCACTTCTCGTCCGGAGCAAAAAACTTTTTGGTCAAGGTCAAAAATTTTTTCGAAAAAAAAAGTTCTCGGGGGGGGGGGCACTTCTCGTCCGGAGCAAAAAACTTTTTGGTCAAGGTCAAAAATTTTTCCGAAAAAAAAGTTCTCGGGGGGTGGGGGAGGGGAAGGGGGTGGGGGTAGGGGTAAGGGTGGGGGGGGGCACTTCTCGTCCGGAGCAAAAAACTTTTTGGTCAAGGTCAAAAATTTTTTCGAAAAAAGAAGTTCTCGGGGGGGGGGCACTTCTCGTCCGGAGCAAAAAACTTTTTGGTCAAGGTCAAAAATTTTTCCGAAAAAAAGTTCTCGGGGGGGGGGGCTCGCTAAACTTTTTGTCGGGGGGGGGGGGGTCAAGTGGGTCAAGGTCACCCACTACACTTCTACTCTAAGTGTTAGCTATACCCCCTCCACAACCGAGTCCCTAGGCTGCACAACACCGCTCCGCCAGTATGTCTCCAGCTTCCATGCGGTGCACCTCGCTGTTTTCTAACTCTCTATATGTAAGTATTTTTACAAGTCTTGAATATAGGTCACTACACTTTAACTCTGGGACAATATCGACTTGTACTATTTCAGTGTTTTGACTCAAGGTCATCACACTTTAACTCTAGCACGCCGGTTATCGTACCAGAGGTGCTCACTAACCTAACTTGTAATGTTTAGGGTGGCGTTTTCACACCACGTAGTATCGCCATGAGTGTTCAGTCCAGATTTTAAGTTAGATTAATTTTACTGTGATCTTTTCCAATTCATTTTGCCAAAGGATGAGATTTCTTTTTATATATCGGTATTTCTTTAGAGTTATTGGAGATTTCTTTTAGGTTATTGGAGATTGCAGGGATACAATTAGTTTATTTTACACAACTCTTTATCTTGGAGTTCTTCCACTTTGACTTTACTTCCTCGCCCCTCACAGCCTAAGCTGTACAGTAAGGTTTCTTCTAGTGCCAACTCGGGCTGAGAGTACAGTGTGTTGACTGTAGGACAGCTCATGGTGAAGTGATGCGATACTCCAGTGTACAACCTCACCTTCCCCCACCACTGTGACCTTCCCCCACTCCTGCTATTACCCCCTCCACTTTTGCCCTGGCTCATGCGCTACCAACAGTCTCTCAGTATTGTGCGGACTTTTGTGAGGGGAAGCCATGTCGCGAGACACTTTGGGTAAGAAACTTAGCCGTGTTAAGTCTTTATTGGCTGCTCAGTGTCCACCGCTCAAGGTCAAGCGGGTTTCGACTTTAGCTAAATGGCGTAAGCTGTTGCGCGGACACCCTAAGTTTTATACCAAACAGACTAATGTAAGTTTTACTGATGAAGATTTGTTTAGAATATTGGAAGAAATGACTTTTCCTTGCAAAGTTCAGTTAGTTACTCCCATTCCTGACGGTTTAGAGTCTTAGTCTCTCGAGCCAATATACCTAGAGTGCGCGGGGCTGGACAGTCAGTCGCTCGGTGTCTGTCGTAGGGTGCACATCGCGGTTGTAGTACTGGTCTAAAGGGGGCTGCTGGCTCACTTCAAGGTCACCCGAGCGGTGTCACATGACGGTTTAGGCAGAGTCACGTTGCAAACTTGCAGTTTCCTCAGCACTTTTGCTGTTTCTCGTCTAATTTCGCTCCAAGTCGTCAAGGTCATGGGAACCGGACTGAAACTCGGAGCGTAGTGCGAGAAACAGCAAAAGTGCCAAAAAATTTTAGGTTTCAGCGTGACCTTGACCTTTGTGACATCGATGACGTCATTTTGGTGACGTAAGGGGTGATGACGTCATCAGCACGTCATTTCTGTGACGTCGTGGGTGTGACGTCATGGATGTGACGTCATTGGTGATGACGTCATCGATTGCGTCATCGATGACGTCATCGGTGAGGTCATTGACCTCGATGACGTCATCGCTCAGGTGACCTTGAAGTGAGCCAGCAGCCCCCTTTTTCCACTACTCTTGAAAATGAACATTGGTTTGGTAAAAGTCATGCCAAATATGAACTTAATATAATGATCCGTTACGGAAATAAAAATATTTAGTGTGGAAAACAAAATGACGGATAGCAGCTAAACGAAGCCGAAATCTAAAAAAAACGTACAATGAACATTTTCGATTTATTTTGATGTGTAGAATACAAGAATGCACAGCCAGTTACAGATTTTTGTGAAACCCTGTAAAAAGGTTAACTAACCTTGACATTACGCATACTGTATAGTACAACTCAGTTGATAATAGTTTCGGCTACCGAGTAGCCAGTTTCATAGATACCATTACATATTTGAATGTCTTGTAAAAACAAAGCAGAATATTTCAAATTTGACTTTAAATGGAGATTCATTGTCATTACACAAGAAATAGATTTGGAATCCATAGAGAATTCAACAGGTTAAGTGTCACAAAAAAATCTTATACGGAAGTTGGAATTAGTCTTTTTATAAAAACCCTATCACAGTGCCTTCAATTTATTGGTTAATAGTTTTAAGAAATCAGTCAAGTTTTGGTTATTGGAAAATCCCTTGAATGACATTGCTGAAATATTGGATTGTGAACTGAGTAGTATTAGGTTTAGTTAGTTCCCTTGACTGTGATATGTAACACCTTAACGATCAATAAATATAAGTCTATGTATATCAAAACTAAAATGTTAGAACGTTCTTGTGAATTTCGTCAATATAAATAAAAGTTTCGTAAGGATGGGTTAAACGTTCTTATATTTTATTTTTGATAATGGCTACGTTAAAGCCGAAACTATAACTAACTGAGTTGTACTATATGAAGACGGCAAGGTTTTGATTAACATTTTTATATTAATATAACTTACTCCTGAAGGTTTAACATAAAAAATTTTAACTTTAGGAATAGAAAACAAAATATAGACTCGAATTTAAACAAAGAATGAAGTGTATGGGTTTGTCGTTATTTGTATGTATATTTAATACTCTCAAAAGATGTCTGCATTGTAGGAATAGAGAATGAATCACAAAGCCTGATGCAAGCCTTTTTATAAGTGAGTAGCCTAACTGTCGTTTATTACTTTAACGTTGGACCTATATTTTGACCTGCTCTGTCCCTAGTTTACTCAACTGCTGAGTACTGTGCTCCCGTGTGGTTGAACAGTGTACATGTCAGGGATATCGACGTCCAGCTAAACAGGGCTAAGAGAGCCATTAGTGGTACACTTATGGCAACCCCCTTCCCCTGGCTCCCGGTCCTTTGTAATATCGCTCCACCTGAAACCAGACGAAGGGATGCACTCATTAGGGAATATACAAAGATCTTATCGGTTCCACACCTACCCATCCATGATTACCTACCCCAGGAGACGGGCAGATTGAGGTCCCGAAGACCACCACTGCGGACAGCGTCCCAGTTGACGGACACAAACTTTTCAATCCATACAGACTGGACTTCCTCCTGGGACTCTTTCCAACGTCGGAATCACTTTTTGATTGCTGACCCAACCTTAGCAGTAAGTGGTATGGATCTTCCTCGGAAGCAGTGGACGGTTCTCAATCGATTCCGCACTGGAGTGGGAAGATGTAATTATTGGAAATACAAATGGGGAATGACAGAAGACCAGTCATGCGGCTGTGGAGCGGAGTTCCAGACTATGACTCACATAGTCAATGAGTGTGCCCTTTGAGTGCTTTCCCGGAAGGGCTGATGGGCCTTCATTGTGCAAGTGAAGCTGGGCTGCAATGGCTTAGCGCCCTGGATTTAGCTTTATAGAGAGATCATTTATGTTTATTTTAGTTTTATTTTAAATGTATCGACGCAGGTGCTTTGCACTGCAGAACATCTTTTATTTATTTTATTATTATTATCTTTAAGATGGCGGCTGGCTATGACAGCCATACGATATATATATATATATATAAGTACGGGACCCAAGATAGATCCACTCCTCGAGGTGGTGGGGACATGATATCGTGCGTATAGTGGTACTCCGGTGACACCTTTTGAAAAGCGAACTCCGGAGTACGCTTATGTGAGAGTCTTTACGTATAAAACTTTACGTGCTTGCAGCCCTTGCCGCTCTCTGTTGCAAGACGCGCTCGAAAAGGAGGGGAGGTAGCCCCTGGCGGCAGGCGCCGAAATCAACCAACCCTTGCTATCCAGCCGTCCGCCTGTCCCAGGCGTCCGCCATGTTGGAGTTCGTTGTTGTGACGCTTTACACGAAGGGACGGACTTCACGTATATATCCTAAAACTGGTTTCTCACTGAGGGCCCAGGCACACGTGACATTCCTGGCAATCGCCGCGGCCCGGTTTTGTAACAATAGGTGGTCCTCGCTGTTATTTCTGTTGTTATTGCTGTTATTTTCGCTGTTGTTGAAAGGTGCAGTCCCTCGGTGAATTTGGCAACCTATTACTCATTACTTAATACTATTACTTGTAACCCATAAAGGTCTTATTTGGAAAAATTTTATTCCTATGGTATTGAACAATCCAATACATGGTGAAGCTACATTAATAAAAAAACAAAGAATAACACGTATATGAATACTTTTAGAAACAAAAATAAGAGGATTATCCCGTTAATAAGAAAATTGTCAATTTTAAATAATCATTAATTTATTAAAATGTCTTTTAGCACTAAGCATATTAAAATATATTAAAAAAAACCACCGAACACAGACGAAGAAACTCATAACACTGACGGCCGTCACTATTTTCAAATAATAAGAACAATGATAATACAGTATGGCCGTTACCATGTAACCTGCGTATAATCTGCATGTGACAGTATAAGTTTTAAACGGTACACTGATTAGAATGTATTGTTTGGATACAAAAAGTAAATAAATAAATAAATAAATAAATAAAATAAAAATACTGGCCTAAATCTTAAGAGCTGTAGACTAATTCATGCGATGTTTTGGGTTGTTTTGAAAATAGTACGCTTCATCCAATGTTTAGGTCGAACAAAAAGCGTCACTAGTACCAATGAATACAAGTATTCATTGCTAGTACCCCCCAAACGGAGCTGTCAAACCACTTCGTCTGACGGCCGGCGGTCGGTGGCTAATCGCCGCGGTAAGACGTCACTGTCGAATATCCCCCCATGCTTAGCGGGATGGGTCGTAATGGGATTATCATATAACTGTTTATATTATAAACTTTATTAAATTAATTTGAATTGCGTTGATGTACTCGTATCCTCATATAATTTAAAATATCCTTGTCTTGTCCTGGCTGAGTGAGATGGCTGGTTGACGCATGGGAATGATTTGTTGTTTTGAAAGTCAGGAGTGGTAGGTAGTCTTGAACCCCCATCCCAAACCCTTTCTTAAGTTTGGCATTCTCAGGGAATTCTTAGATTTCTTCATTTCTAGGAACGCAGATGATCAATATGTTCAAATATCCCTATAGTTTAAAAATAATACCATCTTATTCAAACAGTGTTTAAAATAAAAAAGTGTTATAAAAAATTACGAGTCCATCTTCACCTTTGAGTTAATAGCGTAGTTTCGATGTTAATCATACGGCTTTTGGGCAAAACACGGTATTCCATTCCATTGTTTTCGGATGCCGATTTTCAACCGATTTTCTTCAAACTTTTGTAATTTTTTAGATGAATGGTTATAGTAGGTCCCTCATGCCTTAAATTTCTGAAAATATGAAAAAATATTTCTCTTAGTGACTTCTCAAAGTAACTCAATTGTCCTTACTTGTAAGGTTGTTTCTAATAATATACTCTTTATTTTTACTGAAATATCAGGAATGATAGTCTGCGATTACTGTAGAGCGTGAACCATAATCTAGAAAAAATATTTATTTTACTAATACCTTAAATATCTCATAACACTGTCCGAAACAGGGGAATGCGGAGGCATGTTTCCAGTGTTTTTACAAGGGTGAAGATGACTCATAAATTTAAAAATCAATTGAGTGGTGGAAATTGTATTAGAATAGGGGGCCCGTGCGCGAATTGCGCATTTTTTTATTCTGTATGAGAGAAACGCACCTACAGTTCGTGAATGTTCATTATGAAGTGACAGAGATATATTTTAGTTTACTATCTGGCTTTCAAATTCATCTGAAGGTAATCAGCTGTTAAATTACTAAATCACATTAAAGATCTTGTAATGAAAGTTGGTCAAAATTTTAAAGCGCTCTCTAGAAATAAATCAACAGCCAGGGGGACGAAGCCCGAAACGAAATTAAGTTTTTAATCATCATTCACCCACGAGTTACATCATAAGCTTTAAAGTGACACCTCATTCTTAAAAATCGGTTAAGTAGGTAGAGAGAAAAAGGGGTGTTACATACGAAACCCTTATATAAATAAGTATATTAGTTACTGGATAGCACCAATAGTAATTAAAATTAATTTAGTCTAATACAGTTCCCAATGTAAACATATATTCAATAAACCTAGAGCAAAACATCCCTTTCAGTTAGGGTGGAATATTCTACAAGGGCGGTAAGTCAGCGGATGAAGTGGTTTATTTTGGCAGCTCCGTTTGGAGGGTACTAGTTACCCTTTTTGCTCAACCTGACCATCAGATTAAGTGTACTATTTTTAAAACACCTCAAAAATCGGATGAAGTGGTGTATAAGCAACCCTTAGACGAATAAAATTAGGGATTTCACCGGATAAAACATATTGCTTTAAAAGTTCAATTATTTTATTGGCATTTAAAATTACTATTGTACATGTTGCTCGAAATCGAGCAATTTAGTTACTATACAGATAAAACATTTCATTTTCTATAACGGAGCAATTTTCATTTTCCATAGCAACTCTTGGTAAACATTTTTGTAGGCCTACATCTACTTTGTCATCGTTACCGATGGCATAATTATATACCGATATTATAATTTAAAAATAATTAGTTACAAGTAAAACGGGTTCATTATTTTAATTAAAAAAAGTCTTATTAGTATTATAGTTGGTTTCTTTACGCATTATTAGCGAGTTCACATACGTAACATCTATTTTCCGTTATTCAAAACCAAACAGGAGCTCATGAATCAGAATGTAACAAAATCCTTGCACTCTTAGGTATTCGCCTTCACAAAAGACTTCTAGAATTAGGTGGTTAAAAAGAGTAAAACTATTAACCCATAATTCAAAACCACGGAGGGACCTGGGTAAAACGACGACGGGTCGTCGGAGCAAATTTTACCTGCGGCCTCACCATACCTGCTTTGCGGGGGTGTGACATGGTATCATCGCCGCGGCTTGAGGCGATTGAATATGAAATTATAATTATTTGTGAGACAGATGTCCCGCAAACATATTACTTTATAATATAATTACTGAGGTACGTTAGAATGTTTAGAAAATGTTTCAATATGAAATTATAGAAATTATAGTTATTTGTGAGACAGATTCCCCTCAAATATATTACGTTATAATATCAAATTTCAAATTAAGATGTTCTGATTATTTACATATTAACATTATATGGTCCCAGAAAAATAACTAAAATAACGACTATCCATAACGACAAAACGAAAATCACTCATTAAATAAATTAAAACACCTTCGAATGAAAAATGAAACAAATACTTAACTTAAATACAACATAAAAATAAACACAGCATAAAAAATGAAGCTACGACAATGAAGCGGCTGAAATTCACCCTGTCATCCAGCTCCCTGGTGTTGACGGCGGGCTGTTGATGGGGTTCCACGGGAGGGGAGAAATATTGGTTGACCGCATTAAGGGAGACATATTCCTTTCCCGGCTCTCCAGGTTCCTTCCTGGGGTTGGTGGGTATGGAATGGCAAATTCAAAAGGTTGTAGTCCCAAGTCGGAAAACAACTCCTCAAGCGGTGGGGTGTCCAGCTCTTAAGACATCTCCATCTAAGTCGGGTACGGGCGGTACTGTGGGGTTGCTTGCCTCCTGGGTCGTTGGTGGGTCTAGTGGTTTGATCCCCAGACAGACCGATGGGGATATCGACGGCTCCGCACATGGTTCATCGTCTATGGCCATCTTGACAGTGATCCACACTGTTATCTCCGACACTTAGCAACCGCGTCGGGAACAGCTGGATACCACGTCTCCATCCTGCAATGGTGTGCCGGGAACTAAAAGAGGGGGCGTTAGTTGTATCACCGGATTGGTGTTAAGCTCCACACTACACCGTAGTGATCGCCTCGGTGTTCGGGAGGGGCTCAGCATCATCAGTACAGCCGAAGGGCTCCACTGGAGGGCCGTCTCGCGGTTTGGGTTCCGAGATGGAGTGGCGGGGCTTGGTGGCGGTGCCGACAATGCGACCGCTAGCGACTTTATTAGGAGGAAACTATTTTTCCTCCTTATCGGCTTTTTTCTTGATGAGGTATTTTAATGAAGAATGCCCGTGAGCACCATATTTAATTGAACACTGAATGAAACAGACAAACAAATCGAATAAGTAACTTTATATAAAGATAACACGGGATAGTATTTACAATTTCGTTCACTAGCGGTACTAGCAGATTAGTACACCTTATTCAACAACACTATTTAGGTCCTTTATTTGCCAAGTGCCAATTTATTTATTGTCTCGGGGATCCTTGAGCTCATACACCCGCGGTGACAATTTGCGTTTGATGAGTAAAGGGCCTACAAACTTAGGCGTCAGTGAGGCGACAAAATGTTTGGCGGCAGACGATAGCACATAGTTTTTCTTCCAAACTTTGTGGCCTACTTTAAATTCCATTGGTCGCCTACGCAAATCGTAATAGTGCTTCTGCACATTACCTGCTCAGTTAATATTTTCCTTTGCGGCATTCCGGACCTTAGTTAACGTTGAAGTTAATCGCTTTACGTACTCGGGGAAGGTAGGGCTATCCTTATCACAAGGCTCCCACCTTAGAGACTTCGGTTACGTGATCTCGCGGCTAAAATTTAAGAATGCCGGCGAAAATCCCGTAGTAGAGTTCCGGGCCGTATTCGAAGCAAATATATTTCTGAAATATATTGATCCCATTTCTTATGATCTTCTTCACAAAATTGCCAAATAACTGTCTTAATTGTTCGATTTTTTTGTTCAACAGGATTGGCTTGGGGCGGGTGTCTTCCCGATTGCGGTCAGTCCTGATTCCGGTCAGTCCCGATTGCGGTCAAGTCTAGTTTTATGGGGGCTGGTCGAAGTTCAGGTGGTGGAAGGGTGTCCAGATTGCGGTCACATTTTAAGAGACCCCTTCGTCGCGTTCTTAGAATACCTTACCACTTATATAACAGAATGATTTGACCGTAATCACAAGTGGAGTCTAGTTATATTTAGAACGGCAAGGATTCTGAAATGTGGTATATGTTGCTGACTCATATTTTCATGTGGTAGTTATGTAGTAATAATACATTGTCATTACGTCACCGGCCTGACTCAAAAGCGGCATTTTCCAACATCAAAGAAATGAAACAGCCCTTCTTTTGTTCATATGTTCTCCGCAGTCCTGGATTTGATATATAAAATTTATTTTCTGTGTTTTTGCCTATGAGTTCATAGCTGCATTTCAGTAGGTCTAATTGTCCATTAAAACCGATTCACCAGGCAATTGATTCACAATACGTTTGACTCCTTTAGTTGACTCATTCCTTTCGGCATATAGTTTAATTTTGTATTACCAATCTAAGCAAATCAGAGGCACGCTATTTTAGTATTGAGTGTTATCTCCAGTATTAGAATATAACCTCCTTGGGTGGAGAGGTTTCTATGAGTTTACGCTTTACAGCTGTTCACTTTCATATTAATCAATTTCCTTAACCATGTTAATCAAATGGGAAAATGGTGAACTTTTGAGGGGACTCAGGGCCCTTCCCCTTAAATGAATATTTACCAATTTACTTTAGAAACAACTTCACGCCAAGCTCTATCCAATGACACAAAAATCATAAAAATCTGTTTTAAAATGTGGGAGGAGTTCCTTGTTCAAAAAGCCATGTCGCGTATTAATAGATTTATAGATGTTCAAACGTATACTATACATGTACAGATTGATTTGTCAATTAGTATATGTACATTGATTTGCTGTATGTGCAAAAATTCTGTTTTAAAGAAAAATTCATTAATTTTATTGATTTCCCAAACAATGTGTTAACGGTGCTTTCAAATGCACATTTCGAATGGATTAAATAATAAAAAAAGCTTCAAAATATGCATCTTGCAATTGCGCATTTACCATAGCCCTCTTGTGTTGCTGGACATGGTTCCTGGTTAGCTTCCCCTGCAGGTGACATAAATGCTGTATGGGTCCGTCGTTGTGCATAGCCTACCTGGCTCGCTCGTTGTGCTACTCATTATACATGGGGTTCAAAAATGTGACCGCAATCTGGACAAATGCCATTCTATTAGCCCACGACATTTTTGGGGTGACCGCAATCTGGACAGTTTTACCCGTGACCGCAATCAGGACACAACCTTGGGGCGAAAATGCCGGTGTGAATTTAATTTCAAAGCCGTAATCTTTTGATAAATCTTTAAAGACTTTACTACTTTACTACTGGCTGCCGTTATTACAAAGAACCGCGTGACGAAAAATAACTAGATTTTTTTACCCTTCGCCGACAGTATTAGCGGTTGCCCGTCTAAGAGTAGCAAACTCTAACCATTTCGTGAAACGATCCTGGAAAAATAACAGATAACAGTTTCCTTTTGAAGAACGTGGTTGAGACCCGATGAGATCAGTTGCAACCACCTACCACGCACCTGCAGTTGGTCTGATGCCCATTGTACCCGTGGTTTGCCGCTGCTCCACCTTGTGTCGTTGGCAGACGTCACACTTATGCACGAACTCGCTCACGTCCCGCTGCATCACGGGCCAGTAGTATTGATCTGTAACACGCGATAATGTTTCTCGCGGCCAAAGTAACCGGCAGTTGGGGTCGAATGACATTTTACGAGAACGCGATCTCCTTCGGGGTCGCGAACGCATAAATTCCATACACTGTAAGAACTTTTGTTTTGGTCCTTTTGGTTTTTGTAAACCTTCGTTGGCTGCCTTCGGTACAGAACAGGGAACTCACTCCACTAAAGGAGGGGCAGGTTATTTACAAGTTACGGAATTCCCAAGGCCGCCGCACAACAGATATGAACAGTGACACGTCAATAATAACGAGAACACATACTTCTAACCACTTGGCCGCTGAACCGTATAGCATAACATGAGCATAATTGGGGACATATAACTTTAATTTAATTCAAATTTGTAAAATTATAAATTTGAACTATATTAGTCGTTAGCACAGTAAGTAAATAGACAAATGAATGCTAATGCTTGGTGGTAAATGTGTGCGTGCATTATTAATTACTACCTTTAATGTAAGACATAAGTTATGATAGGTTGAATAAAAGATCCAAACGGGCTTTATAAAGAAAAGCCACATAATTTAATACATAAATGATCACAATGTCTTGCAAAATCAGAGGTAGTTTAGGTAAAACTGTTAAACCTGAAAACTGCTATCACAGAGTAAGGAACCTTTAAAGGCTCCTTACTCTGTGCTGCTATCCACAACACAATAATCATTGCATATTTCAAAATAGTAGCCCTGCCCTCCACAAAACTGTTTAGACAAGGTAAACCACCCGTCCTTCTGGGAAATGAAGAAAGCGTCGGTAACCCTTGGATTGTCTTTTCAGAGCCACCCGACGCGACGGGGAACCCCGTCTCTCCTCAGTACATAACTGCTTTTGTACCGACACTAAGTGGATTTTCGGAAACCCTAATATTTTTCGGCGCCCTTGTAAATTGTTGAATACTATTACGCACCATTTACTGTACCTACTTAGTTTTTAAACTAATATAGAAAACAGGACACTTGGAATAGATTTTAAACTGCTTTATACCGATTTTAAATGGATCTTTTTTAACCCTAAGGTTTCCGGCGGCTATGTAATTGTTTACAATTCCGCACTATTTGCTTAATCTGTTACCGTTTCAAACTCATGTGAAGTACGTGCCACTTTCAATAAGCTGGTAAAAGCTTTTTACTGGTATTCCTAATAGTTCTGGTGGTCCTGGTTTTACTACAATCTAAAATGAAACTGATTTCAATTTATTTAGAAACATTTAAGACAAAGAGGAAAATTAAAATTATAAAATATTGTTATCAAAATGTTTAGTCCGGTAGAAACTTTAGGCAGTTTATCAATCATCACTCAATGTTTATTAAATAACAATAAACAAAACCCGAGTTGTTTTCCGTTTTTTTTTCCTTAAAAATATAATACATTTTAATTGGCTGTTATTTTTTACTCGCTCATACTTTTGAATTCAGACTCATATATTACTATAGTAAGATTCACGAAAATAGTCCGATGAGAGTCGACCCATTGTTGCCAAATTTATTATGAAACACATTTTTCTACTGTATTACACATGTTAACAAAACCACAAAATGACAAAATTGCAGGACGAGAGGGGGCGAGGGGGGACACAGCTACCAGTTTTATTGTACAAATTGACTCTGGCTAACCCGAAAATACTTCTCCCATAAACTTATGAACCGTGGCTTGAAAACGTTAACATCGTTTAGCCTTAGTCATATCACTAATATTGCTTCAACGTGAAAAATAGAACATATAGTCCTAACAACTACGATCCACCAGTGTAATATTCTGTAAAGCATTGCATTTATTATTATTATTATTATTATTATTATTAATTACATCAGCCAGTATATTATAACAGTTTATCAGAAAAATTAAAAATGTAGTTTGCCTACAAACTTAAGCGTATGCATCCACCCGACACTTACAGGGTACCACAATAGCTTTTGGTTAGCAAAACACAATTTTGTTTTTGTGGTTTTCTTGCCAGGCCTCTGTATGATTGGTCGAAGTGCGTGTATGTTGCTTTTTTACAATAGCAATTAACATGGCAATAGCATTTTTTACAATAACATTGAACATGGCATTTGTATAAATTATTTATATAGACTATTGAAAACAAATCAAGACATTAAAAAACCGATTGCTTCACTGAAATCAGCATAAAAACATAGTATAAAATGATTGCTAGCAAAGTCACTTTTAATTTCTAAAATATTTTCGATTATTATGGCTGATCCAAGATGGTGACTGAATTTTTTTCTGATTCGACCCATAATCTTAAATGATTTTTCATGCTAATTTCAGTGCTGCAATCTGTTTTGAATAATATCAACTCATTTTCATTGAACTTGGCTTTTTAGGAACCGAATTTGTTAGAATTATGATTATGGCTCTTAAATTAAAAAGATTTATAAAATTATGTGTTCATAATTTCATATTTGAAGAAATTTCCTTCCCAATGGCGGGCGTCGGACATTGTCTATACGCTTTTCGCCTGCTAAATAATTGTACTAATGTGACTTTTAAAATCCTATTTTGCCAATTAATAAAATAATATACAGGGTGTCCTGTAAGTAAGAACGAAAACTTAGGGGGAAGTGCGCGTAATTTGCACCAGCGCCAAAATCGTACCACCATGGTTTTGAGGAAACTAAGCTGCCACTAACGCTCATTACGGCTATTTCTGACCCTTATCAACCTCATTAGCCAGAGCATTGACTGGGACGCATGGAGTCGTGTTCGTTATTTTGTGAAAAATTGTTTTAATATTTTGACTCGTTTCTTATAGTGTTGACGCTTTAGTTTATTGGAACTCATAAGAAACCATCCAGGGTAAATTAATATTCAGAATATGTTATTGGTTACGTGATTGATTGCCTGTAAATCAACGTAAGAACCAATTTCCTAGGTGTATTTTCAGTGTAGTTATGGCAAGTTGAGTTCAAGATGGCGCGTTACCCTAAATTGTACCACTCTGTGTTTCCATAATTGTACCACCATTCTAAGTGGTACAATTTTGGCTAACACTGAATTTTGTTTCCAAATGGCTCACAAAAAATTAAAAAGTATGACAAATGGACCGAAGACAACATGTCCCGCGCTATTTCGGCCTATGAAAACGGTGGTTTAAATGCAGTTTGCCGAACTTATGGAATTCCGAAGCCGACCTTAAAAAGGCACATACAGGGAACTAAAGTCTAAGCAAATTATGACTCTAAAAAGCTTGGCCACTCTCAAGAATTACCAAAAGAACTAGAAGACCAGTTGTAATAACATGTTTTAAAGTTATTATTTTCCATAGAGAACATTCAATATTTGAAAGGAGCTATCCTTGTTTTACCTGCGGCATTTAGTCTTATGGCATAATGTAGGCCTAATTTGTAGACTATATAACATTGACAACTTACATATAATTTTCATCCCACATTCTATGTTTAACGATTTTACAACTTTTAATATATGATATAAATCGTATGATAAATACGAGTGTTTTTCTGATACTGAATAATTTTACTATATTATACTATCCCTATGTATAATATTTTATACAAATAAACATGTTTTAGAATACTTATAACATACTATAATATTTTTTTTGACAATAAATATAATTTCAATAATTATGTTGTGTTTTAATTGCAAAATAAGGGTTAATTTTACAATAGGTACAATTAAGGAAACTGGTACAATTATTGGAAACAGGTGGTACAATTTAGGGGTACATGGTACAATTATGGCAATTTTTTTAAACCAAAAAAACAATTTTTTCCTATTATATTTTTTAACGAAATTACTTAAGACTTTTATAGAACATAGATGTCATTAAGTACTACAAGACCATCCTGATTTTGATTTTTTTAATACTTCCGGTTCTCTGAAAATTGACTTTATGCTTAGGTGGTACAATATTGGCGCACTTCCCCTAATCTGGTTCTTTGGGTCAAAATAAGCAAAAAAGTTATTATTTACACAGATCCTATCTTGCTCCTTGTATATTACCCAGTGTTCGAAAATTCGAAGAAAAAAATAGAAGCATCATACTTAAATGCTTACATCAGAATTACAAGCACCAAGTCTTTGAATCATGAAGAACAAGGGGGTGAAACTAAATTTTTTAAGTTGCCTGATTTCATTGGTATTTTTAATTTTTTTTTAAAAGCTACAACATAGGAACAAATTTATTTTCATCGTACAGTATGGAAAACAGCCGTTTTTAGTTCTCGAAATCGTCCAAAAAATCATTTTTTTAGGTTACCTTGAAATAGAGAACAGAAAAAACATAGTGTAAATTTTTCAGTTCGCTAACCTCAACATTTGTTTTGATTTCATTCATTATTGTATTCATTTGTACTAGAGATCGCCTACTGGTCGAAAGTCGACCAAAAAAAGTTGATCTTGAGCCAATTTGTTTTTAAATGTTGTATAAGTGAAACATCTGTTCTTCCCGATTTGCTAACATTTGTTATTACAACAAATGTCTTATGATTCAATCAATTATCCTTCACCCATAAGATTATTGAAACTTTTAAAGCCTGTAGGACGTAGCCCTAAGGGCGGATGAAAATTATAATGGGATTCTGCTCATCTACAGGACTATACCTTTCTAACGGTATACTCGGACTCCCCCTACGATGCACACAAGCTGAGAAAAAAGGAGGAAATTAAACATGCTTGCCTATTAATATATAGAAGATGCTAAAAGTGTTGCTCCCGTAATTTTGAGTTATGTTTGTAAACAACCGAAAGGTAAACATTGATAACGTTTACCCGTTATCAAGTTTTAATTAATTGTATATTTAATTAAAATTTAATTAATTACATTAATTAATTAAAATAATTGTATATTTAATGCAATTAATTAAGATAGAAGTAAACAAATAGTTTATACATTAGCTAAGTGGTCTTGAATAATTTTAATGTACGAATAATAGAAGCTATAACAAGTCTAGTAACACTTGAAATTTGTTCCGCTTAGCGACTCGGTTAGGGAAGGTTGACTGGACAATGATGACCACACAGGGTAGGTATGACTCAACGCCGAGCGTCCGAGCTGCCAAAACCGGTCCTGCATGGGCGGGGCGAACTCCCTGCCTGCTAGTCGCTTAAGCGGAAAATAGCCTATTTGGATCGGTAACACATCGTCCCATTAGCATATTGTCCCAAGTCAAATTTATAAGAATAACAGTAAAAATGTGTCCCGATTGTTTTTACAGTTGATTAAATATGCTAATGAGATAGCATTTTGTCGGAAGAAAAAATTTACAAGGGTTAAGAGGGCGTTGGAGTGCCGCCATGTTGGATTTATTTCCCATAAGAGCAATGCTAAACTTGTCCCCGGCATTTGTCATATAATTTCTTTATTTTTTATCCGATTGGTTCAGAATAAATAGCATATTAATCACAATTAAATTCCCCGTTCCTTTTGCGAGATCGATTTTTTGTAAATAATTTATAAAATTCTGTAGAAAATGTTTTAAAAGTAGTAAAAAACTTGCTTTGTTATTTCAAGTTAGTAAAAAACGCTAATTTTTATAAAAAATTCCTCTCGCAAACCAAATCCGCCTTGATGAACCCTTTATTTAGAGTTATAAACCATTATTTTCTGATTATAAATAAAAGAGTTATTTGACATCCCGTTTAACATTGCTCTTATGGGGGAAAGGCGAAATTTGGATTGACTCCAACGCCCTCTTAAGGAACGCAGCTTAGGTATATAGTAAAAGCAGGGCCAGTCCGAGGGTTGTGCGATTCATGCAGGCCGCAGGGGGCAGGGAGGGTTGCAGATTAAAATTACGGTGCTATTTTATACTTACAAAAATTAACGCCTTAACAACCATGTAGCCTATATTGTTTATAGTGTGTGTCAAAACGCCGCTAAAGATCAGGGATACACGGGACGGCAAAATTCCCAGAAGGCTGTATTTCGAGAGTCCGAACACAAGACAACGGCGAAACAGCCGGGCCTTGCGAGACAACCATGTTACTAATTATATTAAATTTATTCTCACTTGAAATTATGCTGTGTTTAATCAAGAAAGTTGTTTTCTGTGTCCTAAGACATAGGAAAAAGGGTAGCCGAAAGGAGAGTCGGGGATTCATAAATGACATGGAAATTGGTGTTTTTGTATGTTATATTGCACCATGAAAGGCTGTACATTAATTTGGAAGTAAAATTCATTATGAGCTTTTTATACTCATTCCATCTGTCGAACATTTCAAAAGAATCTTAAATCACAAAATATGAAGTATATCTATTTATTAATATGTTCAAAATCCAGAGGGCAGGAAAATGGCATGTGGTTATGTGCGGGGCCGAATTTAGGCATGGGCCACATGGACCCGTGCCCAGGGTGGTAAATTTTCAGGGGCAGCAGATTTTTTAGGGATTAGTTTAAATTATTCTAAAATATCAAGAGCTGTCCATGCGGTTACGAGTGGCGAGTGCGCTGAGCGTCGTACCACAGGTAGAAAAGGGTCAAATGGAATTTGCGGGGAATTCCTCGCTTCGGCAGGGAGAACCTCCTGAGCGGCTCTGAGTAGAAGAACTCTCAGGTGACTCTGACTTATCTATGCACTAGCATTTTCAGTGTCTCTACATTAGTTCACTAGTACAGTAAATATAAGATACTGTAGAATATAATTTTACTCTTTATGGATAGTGATGTGTCAATTGACACCGTCCACGCTGATTATTTGGTTTCACTAAGGTTTCTACACTGAGTAAAACTTAAAAAAGTTCAATGAGCTTTTTAAACAATAAATAATTTATCAGATTAGTGTTAGCGTCACTAAGAAGGGGCGGCATCCAATTTACAGGCAACCGAAGGCACGATCCTCGACTCCATAACAAATATTGACATTATTAGGCTGAGCGTCTTGCCACTTCAGCGTATCCACTCTGGCCAAGATCAAAATCCCGGTGATCGCGGGCTGAATATCCCATTTATTTCATCCCACCTATTGTATGGATATAACATTTTATCCCGACGCTTGCGTTTTGAGATGTTTTATCTTTAAACCCCCAGCAATAAGTTATCTGCTGATTTTCATTTTGGTTTTTGTTGACTCCATTTAAAAACAAAGAGCCACTGATGGTAATGACACAATATTTTTCCATTTCATTTGTAGGTCTGTTTATAAAGCAACTAAAGTAGCTTAGGCCTACATTGCGAAACTTGTATTGTAATTTCTCATATTTTAATATCAACTATACAACAATTGCCACGTTCAAGGGCTCTAATATCAGGATAGGGATTCTATAAGGTTATTTTTCTTTGTAGCTAATTTTTATGATTTCATTTTGCTGTCTTACGAACCAATTTACTGACTTTTGAAGATTAGCATTTAGCCTTCTTACGTTTAAAAGTTCTGGTAGTCTTATTACTTTGTACGGAAATATTATTTTGTGTATTGGTAGTAGACAAATTAATGTACGACCGAGAAAAATTTTAACTGGAGGTATATGGTTTTTAACTTTCGTTATCAATGAAGTCGCAAAAGTTTTGAATAAGCGTTTATTTTCTTCACTATTAATATACTATTTTTTTAAGATTTACCTAGACCATTTATCAGTTTTATAATAAAAGCGATATCTTGAAAAGGTAGTACCAAAGGATATTAAGAATTCTCTGTTCATTTCAAATAACATGCAGTCTTGTTTGTTAAATTATTGATTCATTATATTTATGATTGGCTAATCAAGAAAATTTAATAGTCTTATATAATCCATAGTGTAATAGTAGTTTTCATCACTAGGAGCAAAAGTGGATCTTTTTGGTGCGCAATCGTGTTTTAAAAACGAGGCGCAGAAGAGTTTTTAAAAACGATTAAGAACGATTATTAAACGATTATTACCACTCTTTTCAACTAAGGATGAAACATTTTATAACTGAAAGTTGTGTTTATGTTTTGGTAAAGTGTTTTTGCAGCACTTAATTCAGCTGAATAATAATAAAACCGATGGCAGCGACTCTGGTGCCCACCGAACTTCAAAATTGTTGCCTCAAATTAAATGCATTGGACGAGAGGTCTATTTACGTTAGTGTACATAGTCAATGTCAATATTCTCACTAAATTATGATACGGTGATCTTTAATTTTTAAAACATATTTTCACTTCGAGATTCAGAAGTAAGAGGTTGAGGCCAATAATTTCAAAAAAAGTTAAATTTAAATTAAAACCAGTGCTCGATTTCAGGGGGAACGCGGCGGAATGGCGTTCGCGTATACCTTTAAAAAAATAATTAAAAAATTTATAAAAAAAATAATTATTTTAGAAACTAAGGAAAGACTTAAAGTCAAGTATATAACTTAAAGATAAGTATAGTTTGGTAAATGTACGTTAATAATATTTTTAGTTTCATCCCATTAATTTAATTTAGTTTTCTTTCAAATAATATTGGATGTTCAATAAACAGTTTTTAATACAATATGATGTTCTTCTTAACCCAGATATTTTTTAACTTGCAGAAAAATTAGGCCTTATCTAGATTTTACATTGTTAAGTTAGTCAGTATGAAACACTCCTGCTCCCGAAAGGCTTAATGATTTTTATTAAATCTTTAAAACTGTATTTTGAGTGTCATAAAAAAGGTGAAAAAATAATCTCAGGTACGTTAAAAACGCTGCAACTTGAGAGTATTTTTTTTTAATCTTCCGGGGGAGGGCCCGTGGTGAGCCAATTCCTTTACATTTCCCTTACCTCTTTTTCTTACCTCTTTTTAAGAAATCGAGCACTGATTAAATGGAATTAATCATCTATTACATGGAATTATTGGGCGAAACAAAGGCATTCGTCTAGAGTCGAATTCTTACTATATGTATCAAATTGGGCTATTAATTAACAGTCCTGTTTAAGGAGAATGTCGGCCTTAATCAGTAACAAGACTACAGGATCGCGCCACAATCATCCTACGCATCTCTCCTTCATACTTGACTTAAACTACGTATTTATTGTAGTTAGGTCACCATTTCTTTACAGGTATTAAAGGTAAATTTAAAGGTATTAAAGTAACGAGCATTTTTGTTGCCAGTGATCGAGCAAATTTGATCAAGACAATCACATGAAATTACTAAACATTTTGTATATTTGAAATACTAACAACGTGTATTTCTAAATCAACTACACCCGGCTAACCCAATACTGTGATTATCAGTAAAAAATGTTGTTGTCCCAAATCAATTGCAATTTTATTGTAATGGGAAATTTACTAATATCAATCATGGATAGTGCCAATATGACAAGTCCTATTCTCATTAATTTTTTACGAAAACAAGCCCCGTCGTAAGGAAAAAAAATTGGGAATCGCTTTGAAAAGAGGGTTTTATTAATTTAGTATTAACAGAAGCTACTGATTAAGAATGTACACTTTTTTATACATGGATGGTAAAACATGCCATGTTTAAATGCTATGTTACAAGCAATCATTCGCTCTGGTAGGCTACACGCGAACGGCCGACGTGCGTTGAACGCGCGGGGAAATAAAATTGTCATTTTTCCCGCCCCTGTGAGATCTGGCGGTCTATACCTGTCCGCGGCCGCGTGGGTATCCGATCGTTCCTCCCTTCCTGTAGTCGACCCTTATAATCCTCAATAATGCGCAGGGGTATTCGATCAGCTCGAGGAGGCCCAAAATCACGTGGGTATTTGATAGCAGCCGAAGTTTTAAACCACCCCACCGGTCTCACAAAACAATGAGGGCCGTCATCCTCCTTACAAATACTCTACCTCAAGAAGGCCCGGCTAAATTCGTGCATTTATTATTCATTGTAGTTATTGTAATCATTGTAATAAATTTATTGTACTCATTGTAATTATGGAACCGGTGGAAGTAATTAGAAAACGTTGCCTCGTCACTTCGGAGGTCACAAACAAGACAAACTATTGCTCCTTTTAGTAAATAGGAACTCAACAAAGGATTTACCCAGTGCTTCCTTTTCTTTATAGTTAGGCTATAGTTATAAACTAGGAGTGCAAATACTACAGTTTTCTTTTATATTCCTCAATTATTTACCTGAATACTAATCGATATTTCGATACATAACATGAATTTTCGGTAAATTTAAAAAATGCACATGACTATTATGGCAATTCGTAAATATATGTTGCTAAACGCCTAAGTCAACGCCAAACTAACGCTATATGTGAACTGACTATTTGCAGCACGGCCGAGTTGACGTAGCATGCATGCAGAGTGTTTTGGCTCGTGTGAACCGGGGCTAACTATACTATATACTATGTTCAACGTTCGCCTTTCAGTACAGGCCTTATGAGTGTTTACTATCCTATTACTTGTACTTTGCTGGATACATTTGTTAACTACATTTATAACATGTGATTATAAAATCATCAGCTGATTATTATGTAATGTGGTTAGTACCGTGCAACTTTATTTGTCATTTGATTTGAATGGCTTATGGAAAATCCATACTGAAAGGTGAACGTGGAACCGAGTATAACTTGCAACTCGAAAAGAATAGTAAACTAGGTTTACTCAATTTTGAAATATTACGGCAGTCTCAATTTCAAAATACATAAACAAGACAAACTGCCAAATTAAATAATTTAAACTCACTTTTCACTAATAGAAAGAATATAATGTAAAATGTCTCACGTAACTGAATTCCACTCATTAACTCCAGCACGAGTCACCATGTTATAGAGTAAAATACACAATTAGGTCGAACTCCGAGAGTTGGCCAAAAATAACCTCAATCACCATGCTCATACAAGGTTAAAATGTGTCAGATAACCGAACTCCTCGAGAGAAATAACCTCTAATACTTGCCTCATTATAGTGTAAAATTCATGAATTACTCAGACTCCGAGATGAGTCAAAATTAACCTAAATATTTTGGATTAAATAGATAAAAAAGTGTACATAACCAAACTCCGAGAAGAGTCAAATATAACCCCAATATTTCTACTTATATAGAGTAAAAAGTGTCGCATAACCGAACTCCGAGAGGAGTCTAACATAACTTCAATCTTTGGGCTTATATAGAGTAAAAGGTGTCACATAACCGAACTCCGAGAAGAGTCAAATATAACCCCAATCTTTCTACTTATATAGAGTAAAAAGTGTCGCATAACTGAACTCCGAGAGGAGTCAAACATAACCTCAAGCTTTGGGCTTGTATAGAGTAAAAAGTGTCACATAACCGAACTCCGAGAGGAGTCAAACATAACCTAAATCTTTGGGCTTATATAGAGTAAAAAGTGTCACGTAACCGAACTCCGAGAGGAGTCAAACATAACCTAAATCTTTTGTTTATATAGAGTAAAAAGTGTCACATAACCGAACTCCGAGAGGAGTCTAACATAACCTCAATCTTTGGGCTTATATAGAGTTCCCTTGGAGTTCGTCCTACTTCGTCTATATGTCGGAGTACTACCTACTGAGGTAACGTGAATATATATATATATATATATATATATATATATATATATATATATATATATATATAACAGTATATATATATTCCATCCCTTCATATTTATTCCAGTATATATATAAATATAACAGTATATATATATATAAGTACGGGACCCAAGATAGATCCACTCCTCGAGGTGGTGGGGACATGATATCGTGCGTATAGTGGTACTCCGGTGACACCTTTTGAAAAGCGAACTCCGGAGTACGCTTATGTGAGAGTCTTTACGTATAAAACTTTACGTGCTTGCAGCCCTTGCCGCTCTCTGTTGCAAGACGCGCGCGAAAAGGAGGGGAGGTAGCCCCTGGCGGCAGGCGCCGAAATCAACCAACCCTTGCTATCCAGTCGTCCGCCTGTCCCAGGCGTCCGCCAGGAGTTCGTTGTTGTGACGCTTTACACGAAGGGACGGACCTCATGTATATATCCTAAAACTGGTTTCTCACTGAGGGCCCAGGCACACGTGACATTCCTGGCAATCGCCGCGGCCCGGTTTTGTAACAATAGGTGGTCCTCGCTGTTATTTCTGTTGTTGAAAGGTGCAGTCCCTCGGTGAATTTGGCAACCTATTACTCATTACTTAATACAATTTCTTGTAACCCATAAAGGTCTTATTTGGAAAAAATTTATTCCTATGGTATTGAACAATCCAATACATGGTGAAGCTACAATAAAAAAAAACAAAGAATAACACATATATGAATACTATCAGAAACAAAAATACAGAGGATTATCCCGTTTAAGAAAATTGTCAATTTTAAATAATCATAAATTTATTAAAATGTCTTTTAGCACTAAGCATATTAAAATATATTAAAAAAACCCCCCGACCACAGACGAAGAAACTCATAACACAGACGGCCGTCACTACTTTCAAAGAATAAGAACAATGATAATACAGTATGGCCGTTACCATGTAACCTGCGGATAATCTGCATGTGACAGTATAAGTTTTAAACGGTACACTGATTAGAATGTATTGTTTGGATACAAAAAAAAAAATAAATAAATAAAAAAATAAAAATACTGGCCTAAATCTTAAGAGCTGTAGACTAATTCATGCGATGTTTTGGGTTGTTTTGAAAATAGTACGCTTCATCCAATGTTCAGGTCGAACAAAAAGCGTCACTAGTACCCGGAGCTGTCAAAATAGACCACTTCGTCTGACGGCCGGTGGTCGGTGGCTAATCGCCGCGGTAAGCCGTCGCTGTCGAATATCCCCCCCCCATGCTTAGCGGGATGGGTCGTAATGGGATTATCATATAACTGTTTACATTATAAACTTTATTAAATTAATTTGAATTGTGTTGATGTACTCGTATCCTCATATAATTTAAAATATCCTTGTCTTGTCCTGGCTGAGTGAGATGGCTGGTTGAGGCATGGAAATGATTTGTTGTTTTGAAAGTCAGGAGTGGTAGTCTTGAACCCCCACCCCAAACCCTTTCTTAAGTTTGGCATTCTCAGGGAATTCTTAGATTTCTTCATTTCTAGGAACGCAGATGATCAATATGTTCAAATATCCCTATAGTTTAAAAATAATACCATCTTATTCAAACGGTGTTTAAAAAAAAAGTGTTATAAAACATTACGAGTCCATCTTCACCTTTGAGTTAATAGCGTAGTTGGCGATGTTAATCATACGGCTTTTGGGCAAAACACGGTATTCCATTCCATTGTTTTCGGATGCCGTTTTTCAACCGATTTTCTTCAAAATTTGTAATTTTTTGATGAATGGTTATAGTAGGTCCCTCATGCCTTAAATTTCTGAAAATATGAAAATATTTCTCTTAGTGACTTCTCAAAGTAATTCAATTGTCCTTACTTGTAAGGTTGTTTCTAATAATATACTCTTTATTTTTACTGAAATATCAGGAATGATAGTCTGCGATTACTGTAGAGCGTGAACCATAATCTATAAAAAAATATTTATTTTACCAATACCTTAAATATCTCAAAACACTGTCCGAAACAGGGGAATGCGGAGGCATGTTTCCAGTGTTTTTACAAGGGTGAAGATGACTCATAAATTTAAAAATCAATTGAGTGGTGAAAATTGTATTAGAATAGGGGGCCCGTGCGCAAATTGCGCATTTTTTTATTCTGTATGAGAGAAACTCACGTACAGTTCGTGAATGTTGATTATGAAGTGACAGAGATATATTTTAGTTTACTATCTGGCTTTAAAATTCATCTGAAGGTAATCAGCTGTTAAATTACTAAATCACATTAAAGATCTTGTAATGAAAGTTGGTCAAAAATTTAAAGCGCTCTCTAGAAATAAATCAACAGCCAGGGGGACGAAGCCCGAAACGAAATTAACTTTTTAATCATCATTCACCCACGTGTTACATCATAAGCTTTAAAGTGACACCTCAGTCTTAAAAATCGGTTAAGTAGGTAGAGAGAAAAAGGGGTGTTACATACGAAACCCTTATATAAATAAGTATATTATAAGTATGTTATATTATAGTTACTGGATAGCACCAATAGTAATTAAAATTAATTTAGTCTGATACAGTTCCCAATGTAAACATATATTCAATAAACCTAGAGCAAAACATCCCTTTCAGTTAGGGTTGAATATTCTACCAGAGCGGTAGTCACCGACCGTCGGCCGTCGGTCGGATGAAGTGGTTTATTTTGGCAGCTCCGTTTGGAGGGTACTAATTAACCTTTTTGTTCAACCTGACCATCAGATTAAGTGTACTATTTTTAAAACACCTCAAAAATCGGATGAAGTGGTGTATAAGCAACCCTTAGACGAATATAATTATTAGGGATTTCACCGGATAAAACATATTGCTTTAAAAGTTCAATTATTTTATTGGTATTTAAAATTACTATTGTACATGTTGCTCGAAATCGAGCAATTTAGTTACTATACATATAAAACATTTCATTTTCTATAACGGAGCAATTTTCATTTTCCATAGCAACTCTTGGTAAACATTTTTGTAGGCCTACATCTACTTTGTCATCGTTACCGATGGCATAATTATATACCGATGGTATAATTCAAGGATAATTAGTTACAAGTAAAACGGGTTCATTATTTTAATTTAAAAAAAGTCTTATTAGTATTATAGTTGGTTTCTTTAAGCATTATTAGCTAGTTCACATATGTAACATCTATTTTCCGTTATTCAAAACCAAACAGGAGCTGATGAATCGGAATGTAACGAAACCCTTGCACTCTTAGGTATTCGCCTTCACAAAAGACTTCTAGAATTAGGTGGTTAAAAAGAGTAAAACTATTAATCCATAATTCAAAACCAAGGAGGGACCTGGGTAAAACGACGACGGGTCGTCGGAGCAAATTTTACCTGCGGCCTCACCATACCTGCTTTGCGGGGGTGTGACATGGTATCGTCGCCGCGGCTTGAGGTGATTGAATATGAAATTATAATTATTTGTGAGACAGATGTCCCGCAAACATATTACTTTATAATATAATTACTGAGGTACGTTAGAATGATTAGAAAATGTTTCAATATGAAATTATAGAAATTATAGTTATTTGTGAGACAGATTCCCCGCAAATATATTACGTTATAATATCCAATTTCAAATTAAGGTGTCCTGATAATTTACATATTAACATTATATGGTCCCAGAAAAATAACTAAAATAACGACTATCCATAATGACAAAACAAAAATCACTCATCAAATAAATTAAAACACCTTCGAACGAAAAATGAAACAGATACTTAACTTAAATACAACATAAAAATAAACACAGCATAAAAAATGAAGCTACGACAATGAAGCGGCTGAAATTCACCCTGTCATCCAGCTCCCTGGTGTTGACGGCGGGCTGTTGATGGGGCTCCACGGGAGGGGAGAAATATTGGTTGACCGCATTAAGGGAGACATATTCCTTTCCCGGCTCTCCAGGTTCCTTCCTGGGGTTGGTGGGTATGGAACGGCAAATTCAAAAGGTTGTAGTCCCAAGTCGGAAAACAACTCCTCAAGCGGTGGGGTGTCCAGCTCTTAAGACATCTCCATATAAGTCGGGTACAGGCGGTACTGTGGGGTTGCTTGCCTCCTGGGTCGTTGGTGGGTCTAGTGGTTTGATCCCCAGACAGACGGATGGGGATATCGACGGCTCCGCACATGGTTCATCGTCTATGGCCATCTTGTCAGTGATCCACACTGTTATCTCCGACACTTTGCAACCGCGTCGGGAACAGCTAGATACCACGTCTCCATCCTGCAATGGTGTGCCGGGAACTAAAAGAGGGGGCGTTAGTTGTATAACCGGATTGGCGTTCAGCTCCACACTACACCGTAGTGATCGCATCGGTGTTCGGGAGGGGCTCAGCATCATCAGTACAGCCGAAGGGCTCCACTGGAGGGCCGTCTCGCGGTTTGGGTTACGAGATGGAGTGGCGGGGCTTGGTGGCGTGTGTTCCACTTGCCCCACGGTTTCGGGCCCATCTCAAAACAGGACACTTGCCCCACGGGGTTAACAGTCAGAAAAAATGACCGCTAAGAACAGGACACTTGCCCCACCAGAAGAGAGGGCGGTACAGTCCCTCCCCCAACGGCCTGCTGCTCTCTCGCCTCTCTCGCTCTCTCTCTCTCTCTCTCTCTCCCTCACTCAAAATAAAAAATTATAAAATCTCAACGTTAATATTTACTATACTATTTCATAGTAGCAGCCATGTAACTGATTTCTTTTGTCCAAACAGTATATTATTACAAGGTTTCATTGTGTAATTAAATTATGATATTTAATTAGAATAAAGATAATTTGGGCAAATTATCATAAGTTAATATATTATCATTCTCGTGTGATTTTAAATTAATGTTTCATTTTCTATTTAATTACAGTAAACAGTATGCAATATTCCAAAGAAAAAACTAGTAGACATTAAGCATTCTTGTGTTTTATACTAAATATACCACCAAGCCGGAGAATACGATAACTCTAGGAGTACTTTTTTACCATCACAACTCTCATTCTCGCGCCACGGAAAGAGGGTTACTTTAACGTTACTATAACTTAACATATTTTTATGGGAGAAACTGTTTTGCACGCTCTCTTATTTTGATGTTAGCATTTTGTATTTCTTTTAATACTCGCATACGTTATTAATTATTGAATCTTGATATCGAATAACAAAGGAATCTTTATTTAGGAATGTTAAGTGATCTATTTTGCTCAATTAGAGGGTCGCATGCAGTCGTAATGTGGGTAAGCGAAGCAGGGGGCTACAATGCAATTCATACGGGAGTAGTGGGGAATGGGGGCTTTTGGGCCAGTTCAAGGTCACCCGAGCGATGACGTCATCGATGACGTCATCGAGGTCAATGACCCCATTGATGACGTCATCGATTGCATCATCGATGACGTCATCACCAATGACGTCACTTCCTTGACGTCACACCCATGACGTCACAGAAATGACGTGCTGATGACGTCATCACCCCTTACGTCACCAAGATGACGTCATTGATGTCACAAAAGGTCAAGGTCACGCTGAAACCTAAAATTTTTCGGCACTTTTGCTGTTTCTCGCACTACGCTCCGAGTTTCAGTCACAGTTACCATGACCTTGACGACTTGGAGCGAATTTGCGATGAGAAACAGCAAAAGTGCTGAGGAAACTTGAAGTTTGCAACGTGACTCTGCCTAAACCGTCATGTGACACCGCTCGGGTGACCTTGAACTGACCCAGAAGCCCCCATTCGACCATTACTGCAACCGCGATGCGCACCCTAAGACAGACACCGAGCGACTGACTGTCCAGCCCCGCGCACTCTAGGTATATGGGAAGTGGTGGGGGAAATTGTGATGACCTTGGGAAACTTGAAAATGTCAAGCCGGGTAGCACCATTTCGGTGCTACCTTAAAGTTACATGCTAAAGTGTGATGACCTTGAGTAAAAACATAGAAATACTACAAGTTGATACCGTCCCAGAGTTAAAGTGTGGTGACATTGAGTCAAAACACTGAAATACTATAAGTTAAAATCATCCCAGAGTTAAAGTGTGATGACATTGAGTGAAAACACAGAAATAATACAAGTAGATCCCGTCCCATAGTTAAAGTGTGGTGACCTTGAGTCAAAACACAGAAATACTACAAGTAGATCCCGTCCCATAGTTAAAGTGTGGTGACCTTGAGTCAAAACACAGAAATACTACAAGTCGATCCCGCCCCAGAGTTAAAGTGTGACGACCTTGAGTTAAAAAACTGAAATGCTATAAGTCAAAATCATGCCAGAGTTAAAGTGTGATGACCTTGAGGCAAAACACAGAAATAGTACAAGTCGATATCGTCCCAGAGTTAAAGTGTATTGACCTAGATTCAAAACTTGTAAAAATACTTACATATAGAGAGTTAGAGAACAGCGAAACGCACCGCATGGAAGCTGGAGACATACTGGTGGAGCGGTGTTGTGCAGCCTAGGGACTCAGTTGTGGTGGGGGTATAGCCAACACTTAGAGTAGAAGTGTTGTGGGTGACCTTGACCCACTTACCCAACCCCCCCCCCCCTCCCCCCCCCCCGACAAAAAGTGCGAACCCCCCCCCCCCCCCCCGAACTTTTTTTCGGAAAAATTTTTGACCTTGACCAAAAAGTTTTTTGCTCCGGACGAGAAGTGACCCCCCCCCCCCCCCACCCCCACCCCCACCCCCACCCCCACCCCCACCCCCACCCCCACCCCCACCCCCACCCCCACCCCCACCCCCGAACTTTTTTTTCGGGAAATTTTTTGACCTTGACCAAAAAGTTTTTTGCTCCGGACGAAAAGTGACCCCCCCCCCCACCCCCACCCCCACCCCCACCCCCACCCCCACCCCCACCCCCACCCCCACCCCCACCCCCACCCCCGAACTTTTTTTTCGGGAAATTTTTTGACCTTGACCAAAAAGTTTTTTGCTCCGGACGAAAAGTGACCCCCCCCCCCACCCCCACCCCCACCCCCACCCCCGAACTTTTTTTTTCGGGAAATTTTTTGACCTTGACCAAAAAGTTTTTTGCTCCGGACGAAAAGTGACCCCCCCCCCCCACCCCCCACCCCCCACCCCCACCCCCACCCCCACCCCCACCCCCACCCCCGAACTTTTTTTTTTCGGGAAATTTTTTGACCTTGACCAAAAAGTTTTTTGCTCCGGACGAAAAGTGACCCCCCCCCCCCCACCCCCACCCCCACCCCCACCCCCACCCCCACCCCCACCCCCGAACTTTTTTTTTCGGGAAATTTTTTGACCTTGACCAAAAAGTTTTTTGCTCCGGACGAAAAGTGACCCCCCCCCCCCCACCCCCACCCCCACCCCCACCCCCACCCCCACCCCCACCCCCACCCCCACCCCCGAACTTTTTTTTTCGGGAAATTTTTTGACCTTGACCAAAAAGTTTTTTGCTCCGGACGAGAAGTGACCCCCCCCCCCCCACCCCCCCCCCCACCCCCACCCCCACCCCCACCCCCACCCCCACCCCCTCCCCCACCCCTGATATCCTGGGCGTGACAGCCCCGGTGGGGATATAAGGGGGCCCAGCCAGAGCCGGCTCGCAGTCCGCTCCCGCGCGTTGAACGTGAACGATCGGGACGGACCGCCATAGGCATCACTAAACATTGAATGGCGCCTTCAGTGTTTAGCGAAGTCTACTCTAACTTTGAGACTTGTATTAGTTGTAAGATATTGCGCTTGCGTTTAGGTATTGCGAATTGTTCTATATTAGAGTGTTTTACTTGTACCCTATGTCTCCTGTGTGTGTGTCTTTTATCCTTTGTGTCTTGTTTGTCATATGTGTTTAATGTGTATGTGCTTGTTCCAGCATTGACTACGTTGAGCTCAATTGTGTGTTGTAAGTGTGTTATATTTTTCTAAAGTGTATACGCTTGTTGTAGCATTTCCCCCTTGAGCTTTTGCAATGCTCAAAGTAAATCGTAAAGACAGGGAACGGGAGTAGGCCCCCGTGTAAAGTTACTTTTGTATAATTGTTAGGCTCCTCTCATGCATGCTTCAATGCGGCTGAGAACTCTCATGCATGCTTCAATGCGGCTGAGAAATAGGAGTTGGTCCGTTTGTACGCCTATATGGGGGTAATGAGCCGATGGCCTCTGCACTCGGACCGAGGACGTAAGCCACTAGGGTGTCCTCAGTTAGTTTCCCTTCCGGAAACTCAAAATTATGTAAATGAAACTTTGTTAGCTATTTGTGTTTTTTTGTCCCCAAGGCCCCCGAACATTCGTGGTTCGCCATGGATGTACGGGGGCCGAAATTTTTTAATGTTCGTATGGCCTTGACCTAGTAAGAACTTATATAAATTTACTGCATTGCTGAACTTAAATATTAAATATTAAAGATAGGGAACGGGAGTAGGCCCCCGTGTAAAACCACTTTTTATAATTAATTGTTAGGCTCCACTCATGCATGCTTCAATGCGGCTGAGAAATCGGAGTTGGTCCGTTTGTACGCTTATACGGGGGTAATGAGCCGATGGCCTCTGCACTCGGACCGGGGACATAAGCCACTAGGGCTGTCCTCAACCTCTTTCAAAATTATGTAAATGACCTTTTGTTAGCTATTGGAAAAGTTATTTGTTAGCAATGCAGTAAATGCTTAAGTCTTGCGTGGTGAAGGTTAGACGACATTGGATGTTGCCTGTTGTCATAGTTGGGTCTCTTCGGAGGCTACAGCGATGACAACCCAAGTGCCCCACACCCCCATAGGGGGGTGTGGGGCTTATTTTTTTAAAAGTTTCGCGTGACCTTGAACCAAATATTATAAGTTTCTCTTTGGATTTTAACTGGTAGGTATTACAAACACACACAAGTCTGGAGTTCCCCATAGTTGTATCTTTTCGGAGACTATAGCGATGGCAACATAAGAACGCCTATAAGGGTTTATTTCTTTAATTAACCCCCCCCCCCCCCCCCCGAACTTTTTTTGAGAAAAAATTTTGACCTTGACCAAAAAGTTTTTTGCTCCGGACGAGAAGTGCCCAAACAAAAAAATTTGTACAAAAGTAGTGGATTTAGACCAAAGATCATTGGTTTATCAAACCTGTTGAAGAATAAATTGAAAATGGGTGTTTAAAAGCCAAAATCTACTACATGATTGATAAACCGGATGTATATGACGTCACCTTACCCCACCCTTCAACCTCGGGTATAAAGGGACCCGGTTGAGCGCGCTGCTCATTATTGCGTGGACATTCACCGAGTGCACACTCAAAGCCAAACTGTAAAAAATGGCCCTTTGCGATATTTGTGGTGAGTTTTTCCAAGACGAAGATATCTTAGTTTTACATCGAGAATTGCATCATGAAGAGGACAGAAAAGAAGAGATTGTAGCAAGTGAAGAAGACTTGGATGCGATTGATCGGTTTTTGGAAAACCACCATAATCAGATGGACGAATTGGATAGCTATCTACAGTTACACCGAGAATTGCATCATGAAGAGGACAGAAAAGAAGAGATTGTAGTAAGTGAAGAAGACTTGGATGCGATTGATCGGTTTTTGGAAAAACCTCAGAAGCAGGACTGGGCTAGCTATTTACAGTTAATGCAAAGAAGAAGACCAAGTGTTATTCAATTTGCCGGAGCTGGACCATCTACAGCTGGAGGATTTATTCAAGCAGAGAAAATGGAAGAAGAAGATACGGAAGAAGAAGTGGAAGATGTAAGACAACTGCGTACCCAAGAAGAGGATATGGAAGATATAAGACAACTGCGCACTACAGCCTTGCCAGGACCAGTTGTAATTCATTTCAAAATTAATAACGTGCAATTAGAATTGGAAAATTTTATAAGTCAAGCTAAAAAGCTAGTTGTAAAAACATTGACGGAAGAATTGGCAAGATTGAACTTTATTAAATTTGGATTGGTGTTGGAGGCTATGTTTACTAATACCAATGGTGAAAATTCACCGAGAGCATTCATTGCTAAAAACCGAACCCTTACAACCACATCTGATATCAACGAAATTTTAGAAGAATGTTTGGTTGAACTGCTAGTGAAACTTCAAGAACATGAAGGAAGAGGATCCGGCTGGACGCTATCATCAATTGAAGGTATGGATGTGAGGGTTCACAAGCATGGATATGGTATGAGAGGAAGCAGCTTTATCCCTCTACCAAAGGTGATCCGAGATACAAGATCATGTATCAATGTGAAAAATGAGGATAATGAATGTTTCCGGTATGCAATGTTAGCAAAATATGTGGAAGACCATTCCTGTAGACCTAGCATAGCATACGAAGCTGTTCAACACCGCTATAACTTCCAAGGTATGTCGTATCCTGTTAGTCTTAATGATGTTGCTAAATTTGAAAGAAAAAACCCAGGAGTTTCAGTTAATGTGTTTGGTTTAGACGAATCAAATAACGTATACCCGTTACGAGTTACAAAGACTGAACGTCAAAATCATACAGATTTGCTGCTATTGACCAAAGGTGAAATATCACATTATGTTTACATCAAGAACTTTGAAACTTTGGTTGGACGACAAGTGACTAAAAAGAAAATTAGAGTAACAGTGTGTAAGAGATGCTTTTGTTTCACAAATAAAGACTTGAGACGTGGAGGATCGGAGTGGTTGTCGGAACACCAGCGGCTTTGTAATGACAACTATGAAGTGAAGATTAGTCTGCCACCACCATCTAGAGCATTTGTCCAGTTCAATAAAACAGTTCACCAATACCGGATTCCACTAGTTATCTACGCTGACTTTGAATCTACGTTAGTGCCGCAGGAACTTTCGGATGGTGAAGTAACTAGAAGAACCAAATATCAATTGCATCAACCTAACAGTTTTTGCTTATTGGTGAAATCTACTTTACCTGAAGAACAATTGCAACACTACGGCTTAACATCCACTCCGATACTCTACCGTGGGGAAGGAGCTGCTAAGTATTTTGTAGACCAGTTGTATAACATTGCTGAAAAGGCGGAACGCTTATACGGTAATGTTTTACCCATGAAACCTTTGAACCAAAATCAACAAGAAGAATACATTTCGGCAACAAGATGTTATCTATGCGAGAAGAGCTTCAGTGAAGAAAATCAAAAAGTAAGAGATCATGATCACCTCACAGGGTTATACAGAGGACCTGCTTGTAATTCATGCAATATAAATTACAAACTGCCTCAATTTATTCCTGTCGTGTTACACAATCTTAGCGGCTATGACTCCCATTTCATTATCCCAGAGTTAGGACGAGATGATGGAAAAATCGAAGTATTAGCTGAAACATTGGAGAAGTACATCAGTTTTTCAAAAACAGTTGGTAAAATTAAACTTCGCTTCGTAGACTCTTATAGATTTATGTCATCTAGTTTGAGCAAATTGTCTGAGAACCTAAGAAAAGAAGATCTAAAAGAAACCAGCAAAATTGTACCTGAAGATAAATTGGACTTAGTATTACGAAAAGGAGTTTTCCCCTATGATTATATAACTTCCACAGAAAAGTTTGAAGAAACCAGTCTACCACCGATTGAAGACTTCAATAGCAAATTAAATGAAAGTGAAATCTCCGTTGAAGACTACAATCATGCGTGTAATGTTTGGAACCAACTAAAAATTCAAACTTTAGGGGAATATTCTGATTTTTATATAAAATTGGATGTAACTCTGCTGTGCGATGTGATGGAAGAATTTCGGAACACCTGTTTCTCAGCATACGGATTGGATCCTTTACACTCGTATACATCCCCTGGATTAGCATGGCAAGCTATGCTCAAGTCAACTAACTGCCGATTGGAGCTTCTCACAGACATCGATATGGTCCTCATGATCGAATCAGGTGTACGAGGTGGTTTGACTCAAGCTGTGACAAGACATGTTAAGGCCAACAACAAGTATATCCCCAACTTCGACGAGCAACAACCATCACTCTACCTTGGATATTTTGATGCGAACAACCTCTATGGTTGGGCGATGTCAAATCCACTTCCCTACGCAGACTTCAAGTGGATTGACCCGACCACCATTGGTGACATATCACGGATTCCAAAAGATGGCCAAACAGGCTATATTTTGGACTGTGATTTTGAATATCCAGAACACCTTCACGACCATCATTACGACCTGCCTCTCCTAGCCAAGACTGAAGTTTCACCGACAGGAAGATGGCCCAAGCTGATGATGACCTTGGAGAATAAGAGTCGATATGTGGCACACTACTGGGTAGTTCAACAAGCACTTGAATTGGGCCTACGTATAGTGAAAATTCACAGAGCAATTGAATTCACCCAGTCTTGTTGGTTGAAACCATATATCGATTCCAACACTACAAGAAGAGCTGCAGCGACAACAGCATTTGAAAAGGACTTCTACAAATTAATGAACAACGCCATCTTTGGGAAGACCTTGGAGAACAAGAGAAAACACAAAATTGTAAAATTAGTAAGTGATCCTAGGAAATTAGAAAAATTAGTGCAAAAACCAAATTTCGGAACATCAATGATTATAAACGAAAATCTAGTTGCTGTCAGTATGAATAAAACAACAATAGTGATGGATCGTCCGTTATACATTGGAATGTCGATTTTGGATATAAGTAAAACTCTGATGTATGATTTCCATTACAACAAAATGGTTAAACACTATGGAAGAGACAACATTGGAGTTGCATACATGGATACCGACGCGTTTATCTACTGGATAAAGACTTTGGACATGTATGAAGATCTAAGGAGTTTCCCATACAAAGACGACTTTGACTTCTCTGACTATCCGAAAAACCATCCGAATTACAATGAAAAGAATAAAAAAGTAATTGGAAAATTTAAAGATGAAGCAAATGGAATACCTTTGGAGGAAATAGTTGCGCTGATGTCCAAATTATATTCCTTCAAGATGTATATGGAAAACGACATACCGACAGTGAAGAAAGCTAAAGGAGTCAAAACATCGTACTTGAAGAAACGTGTGACATTTGACCATTACAAGACCTGCTTGTTTGAAGATTCTACAATGTCTGCAACGTTCAACACTATCAGAAGCTTTAAACATGAGGTCTACAGTGTCACTGAAGTTAAAAGAGCACTATCAGCTCAAGATGATAAAAGGCATATTATGCCGGATAAGATTCATACTCTTCCTTTCGGCCACTACTCTCTAAACCCTATCAACTAGTAACCTATTCTTCGTCCTTCTACAACTTCGACCTTATTCCTTTCTCCTTCCGTAAAAAAATGGGGAACACGGCAAGTCCAACGCCGTGTTCCCCATTTTTTTACACAAGTTTGGATGACCTTGACCTATATAAATGATGTGAATATTTAAGACAACATTCATTGTGATTATACATGTGATACATGAAACATTCAAACCTGCAATATGAAGAACTCGAAGCAAGAAATTGTCAACGAGCTTCATAAACCTGCAAGAAGAAAGTTTCCACGAAGAAATACAGTGATAAAAGGAATAAATGATTTATATCAAGCGGATTTAATCGAAATGATTCCTTATAGTAAACAAAATAGAGGATTTAAATACATATTGACTATTATTAATTGTTTTTCAAAAATGGCAGATGCTTTACCACTAAAAGATAAAAGTGGCAAAAGTGTTACAAAAGCAATGGAAACAGCTATACAAAGAGACAAACATACTATAAAACATTTACAAACTGATGATGGAAAAGAATATTTTAATAAGGAATTTGCAAATTTAATGAAAAAACACAACATTAACCATTACTCAACCAATTCAGAGGTAAAAGCATCAATAATTGAAAGATTCAACAGAACTTTAAAAGGTGCGATGTATAAGATGTTTTCTAACAGAGGATCGCACGTATGGATTGATATGTTACCAAAACTTATAAGCGATTACAATAACAAGTTTCATAGAACTATCGGTATGAAACCAAGCCAGGTGACTAATAAAAATGAAAAACTTGTATTAAAACGTATAAAAATGAATACTAAACCAAGAGTTGAAAAACTAAAGCCTAAAAGGTTTAATGTTGGTGATAAAGTGCGAATAAGCAAATACAAAGGTGTATTCAGTAAAAGATATCTTCCAAACTGGACAAATGAGGTATTTACTGTATTTAAGGTGCAACCTACAATACCAGAAACTTACATTTTAAAAGATAATAAAGGACAATTGCTGGAAGGAGGATTTTATGGACATGAAATGTTAAAATCAACAGTAGGTGATGTATATTTAGTTGAAAAGGTGTTGCAACGAAAAAAGGATAAGGTTAAAGTACGATGGTTAGGATTTAATAAGACGGAAGATTCTTGGATACTTAAAAAGGATCTAATATAATGATAGAACATCATTTTGGGTTGAACCATTACAAAGGATGGAGATAATACCGCAAAAAGACAATTTTACTATTAATAATATAGATGAACTCACAGTGGATGGTTCTCAATTCAATACTGGAAAACACGGTGTTTTGTTACCAAACACGGTGCGTTGTCTGGTTACCGGTCCTTCCAATTGTGGAAAAACAAATGTAGTATTCAATTTGATTACAAACCCTAAAGGATTACGTTTTAATAATTTATATGTATTTTCAAAGTCACTACAACAACCAAAATATCAGTTATTGGAACAAATACTCAATAATGTGCCTGAAGTTAAATATTTTAAATTCAACGCGAGCGAGAGTGTCATGCAACCGCAAGAGGCTAAACCATTCTCAGTATTCATATTTGACGACGTATCTTGTGAAAATCAAAATACAATAAGAAATTACTTCGCCATGGGTCGACATAACAACATAGATAGCATTTATATTGGTCAAACTTACAGCAAAATACCGAAACAGCTCATTAGAGACAATGCAAACATGTTAATTGTATTTAAACAGGATGAAACCAACCTAAAACACATATATTATGACCATGTAAGTGCGGATATGCCATTTGAACGATTTAAAGAGTTGTGTGGAAAGGCTTGGGCTGAAAAATATGGGTTTTTAACAATTATGAAGGAACAACCGCTAAACAATGGTCGATACAGGATAGGATTTGATAAATTTATACTAATACACTAATCATGATGTAAAACATTCATTGTTGTACAACACGTCTTGCTACAAACATGGTTAACCAAGAAAAGTTAATAAAGGAAATAAAATCACTTAGTGATTCTATTCGAGATAAAAACAGAGCATTAAAATTAGGTATTAGCGAAAGGGAGAAATTTCTTGAATCTACTTTTAAACCTATTACTGAACCCTTGAAACAATTAAACAAAAAATTTGCTAAACCCGTTTTGGAAGGAGATGCAATTGCACCTATTACAAAGTTTGAAAGAGAAAATGTAAAATCAGAAGATTTTAGTGATGAAGACCTGGAATCCTCTACATATAGTGGTTTTACCGGCGGAGAACCTGAAAGAGAGCTAGAATCACCAGACTATAGTGGTATAAGAGAATTATATGAAGTAAAAGCTAAAAGAGGACATGAAGATGTATCAACTGCTAGTGAAGAGGAAAAAGAAGCAGAAGCAAGGGAAGGTCCGTCAAACATAAGCTTGTTGGGTGAAAACATTCATAACAAAGGACCTTTAGGAAGGAAATACATGATAAAAATGTTAGCTGGAATAAATCCTAATAAAAACTACCATAGTTATGGAGTAAGATTAACAGAAGAAGGTTTAATGGTTGGTAATAGCCCGGTAAACATTGATGAAGATGATAATATTATTGTTGGTAATCAAAGATATAAGGGCACAAGAGGATTATTTGAATTATTATTTGAAAAAAAGCCTTTAGAATTGTTAGTTAAAGAAGAAGACATGGAAGCATATAAACAGATTTTGGAACACACCAATGCATACAGGAGAAAATATTTAGCTGACCAACCAGTTTTTAGATCTAGGTCTTTAAAATATAGAGTATTTGTATCCAAGTTAATACCAACAACGAGAAGACAACCAATGCCGATAATGCCAAGAAAACCTGTAAAACGAAGGTTTGTGTCATCCACTTTGGATATAAGTGCTCCAGAACCAAGAAAAAGAAACAAATCTGTTACAGGTACAGGTTTAATGAAGAAACTATATAACACAAATGTGATTTATTACAATAATATCAATAAATTGGTGGATAGAATGAAACTAATACATGAAGCTAAAGAAGCGGGTCATACTGGATTGGAAAACGAATGGGTGGCTTTAGTGGATGAACTCCGAAACCGTGGGGTAATCTCATAAAAAATGCGTTACTCCCTAGATTACTATTCAGTTGCACCATGAGTGTCGACAAGTTCGGACGTTACTCCTCGGATGGGTTATATTACGCAAATAATTTAAAAAGAGGAGCTGGTTTACCACAAACACCTGATGGGGATTATGATATAACTAATAAAAGGTTAAAAAACATAAAAGATCCCACAGATGAAAACGATGCAATAAATTTAAAAGTATTAAAAGAAAAGATATCACCAACATTAAGACTACAGAAAAACACATATGACGCAGGTAATCATAGAATTGTCAATGTTGGTAAGCCAAATCAAAACGCTGATGCAATAAACAAAGGTTATTTATCATCAGAATTAAAAAATACGTTAAAATTCAATGGAAAAACGTATACTGCTGAAAATAAACGTATATCCAACGTAGATGACCCTAAAGATGCAAAAGACAGCGTAAATAGACGCTATTTACATTCATTAATACCTGAAAAGACAAAAGATGGTTTTTCTTTTTATAAATTTGTTATTAACGATATAGGTTATCCAAAAAATGAAAATGATGCTGTAAATTTAAAATATATAAAAGATCATTGTATTACACGTGATGTAGGAGTTATTGATTGTCTAGGTAATTGTTTAGCGAATGTTAAAGATGGTTCGGCACCATCAGATGGTGCAACAGTGGGTCAAATGAAGGAAACTTTAAAGCAAGAAACATCTGGATTTGTAAAACAGGATCAAGTAGTATCACGGTCGGGTGATGTGTTTGTACAAGGAAATGAAAAGTTTATTTTACTTGAACAAAAAAATAATGTTTGGGATTGCAAAGACATGAAATTATCAAATGCGCATTTAGCTACAGATGCTCATGATGTTCCGATTTTATCACAAGTTTTACATACTAATCCAAACAATTATCATAGAAGTTGGTTGGGTACAAATAGAAGAATAATTGACATATTTCCAGGTATCGATGATTACGATTGTGTTGTAGTAAAACAATCTTTAATATTAGACAAACCAAAAGGTAGTACTTTCAATGCGAAAAATAAGAAAATAGGTAATTTGGCACAAGGAACAGATCCAAAGGATGCTGCAACTGTAGGACAAACATTACAATATGATAGTGCAAATCAAGAGTTTATTTATAATACCAAAAGATTTAAATTAATGGATGTAAATGATTATCAAAATATATTAATTGCAGATCCAAATTCATTTAGCGGATTTAGAAAATTGTCTGGTGAGGAATTTATTCATAAAAATCATGTATTTAGAAATGAAGCAGACAGATCATTAATTAGTGCAGATTTAAAATATTTTAAATGTCCCGGGAATGATGCAAATGTAACTGATGAAGACTAAGAATTTGTATAAAAACTGATATGGGTTAGAAATCGGGACTAATATTATAAAAATGGGTTACACTCTAGAATGTTATTCAGTTGCACCATGAGTGTTGACAAGTTCGGACGGTATTCATCAGATGGATTATATTACTTTAATACTTTAAAAAGAGGTGTTGGATTACCACAAACACCTGATGGAGATTATGATATTAGTAATAAACGGTTAAAAAACATTAATGATCCCACAGATGAAAATGATGCAATAAATTTAAAAGTATTAAAAAAAGAGATAGTACCAACACTGAAATTAGATAAAAACACATATAACGCGGGTAATCATAGAATTTCCAACGTTGGTAAGCCAAATCAAAACGCTGATGCAATAAACAGAGGTTATTTATCATCGGAATTAAAGAATACGTTAAAATTTAATGGAAAAACGTATAATGCTGAAAATCGGCGTATATCCAACGTAGCAGACCCTGTAGATGAAAAAGACAGCATAAATAGACGCTATTTACATTCTATAATACCTGAAAAGACAAAAGATGGGTTTTCTTTTTATAAATTTGTTATTAACGATATAGGTTATCCAAAAAATGAAAATGATGCTGTAAATTTAAAATACATCAAAGATCATTGTATTACACGTGATGTAGGAGTTATTGACTGTCTTGGTAATTGTTTAGCGAATGTAAAAGATGGTTTTGCACCATCAGATGGTGCAACGGTGGGTCAAATGAAGGAAACTTTAAAACAAGAAACCTCCGGTTTTGTGAAACAAAACCAAGTAGTAACACGTCAAGGAGATGTATTTGTACAAGGAAATAAAAAGTTTACTTTGCTTGAAGAAAACAATTATGTTTGGGATGGTAAAGGAAAGTTATTGACAAATTTAGGTATTGGTGAAAAGCCTGGTGATGCTGTTACTTATGAACAGATAATACAATTAGAGCCAACTGGAAAAAAATGGTGGAATTGTGATAACAAACGATTAACAAATGTTGCAGACCCTGATTATGCCAATAACGCTGTAACTGTTAATTTTCTTGTTAAAGTAATAGGTAATTTATTATTTGATATGCATAATTATATTGCAGCAGGACAACATAAACCTATTGACGAAAAAATGAGAAATACATGGATTAAACAAGAAATTCTTTATAAATATTTTTTTAATCATAACACACAAAAGTTTAGATCATCAGATTGGGGTGATTTTGATATTTAATTAAATAACACCATATATTACATCATTTATGTGCAACCTGTCATAGAGGTAACACATGGGTTACGCTTTTCGAATATAAAAGACAATCATGGCGTTTCATTACACCAGTCCATATCGAGACACTATACGGAAAGGAGGCGGTATCACGTCCACAGCGGTTTCTCTGTTAAGTAAAGCTTTAAATCGTATTCCAGTAGGATCTATCGTAAACAGAGCAATAGACGCTTTACCATACGAATTTCACATACCGGGAGGTTATCAGTATTGCGGACCAGGAACTAAATTGAAAAAACGACTGGAAAGAGGTGATCCAGGCATAAATAAGTTAGATCAGGCTTGTAAAGAACACGATATCGCATATTCCACGTTTACCGATTCAAAAAATAGGTCAATCGCTGATAAAAAGCTAGCGAATATAGCTTGGCAACGAGTAAAGTCTAGTGACGCTAGTATTGCGGAAAAAGCAGCAGCTTTAGCGGTAACAGCAGGTATGAAGGCTAAAACAGCGGTAGGAGGTGGAAAAAGGAGGGGTAAGAATAAAAAAGGATCAACCAAGAGAAAACATGGTGGTAATATTAGACTAAAAAGACATTCTCCGAGGAAAAATAATAAAAAACCGACAATATGGTCAATGGTAAAAAACGGGGCTGGTCTATACCTAAGACCGTATCGTGCATATTAAATAAAAGAAATCAATTGGTTATACCACATAAAGCGTTGACTAATGTTGAATTATTTAAATATATTTCCTGTTTAAAAATACCATTTTTCCGCGGAGTATTTATGAAAGACAGTTTACCAAAGAAAATATGGAAAAATGAGACTGGAATCGTAAATTTGGATAATACTGAAGGGTCCGGCACCCATTGGGTGTGTTATAAGAAACTAAATAGTAATGTATATTATTTTGATAGTTTTGGAAATTTGCCACCACCTAAAGAACTTGAACATTACTTTAAATCTGCTAAAAACATATATTACAACTATAAAAGAGAACAACCTGATAATACTTCAATATGTGGCCATTTATGTTTGGAATTCCTAGCTAAAAGTATCAGTCACTATTGAGATGTCTTCCTATACGGTATCATTAACAGGAAAATCGTCCACTTTACGAAGTATCCTTTTTCCAGCGTTACGCTTGCAAAAAGGAAGATTTTGGGAGGCTGCACTGTTGGATTTTACAACTTACAACTCTATTCCCAATGTTACGGAAGGTAAAAATAACTTATTACATTATTATAAAGGAAAAGATGCCAGTGGGAAGTTTACAGACTTGGAAGTTTGCACTCTACCCACAGGTTCTTATGAAATTGATCATATTAATGAATTTTTGCAAAATAAAATGGGAAAAGACAATATAACGCTAAAAGGTAATAACAATACAATGAAAGCTGAGCTTACTTCAAAATATTATATAGATTTCAGTAAGTCAGACTCAATTGGTGATTTATTAGGATTCCCCAAAGATGGAGCGATTTTAGAACCAAATAAAACACATTCCGGTAAACAAACTGTAACAATATTAAAAGTCAATAGTATAGACATAACTTGTAATATTATACAAGGAGCTTACAGAGATGGAGCAAATACTCATATAATACATACTTTTTACCCCAGTGTACCACCTGGATTTAAAATTGTTGAAAAGCCGCAAAACCTGGTATATCTACCTTTGAACACCACTTTCATTTCAGACATCGTGTTGAACGTATTGGATCAAGACGGTAACTTGATAGATTTCCGAGAAGAGCCTATTACGGTTAGATTACATTTAAAATCAACACTTTAATACAAAATCATGGGATTAACATTTAAAAGCGAACAACCTACGGGAATCCGCATTAGTAGCTCTTCAGCTGTGGAGGAGTTAACACGCGAGAACATTCGTTTCTTAGAGAGAATTGGATTAAAAGTAACCGATAATGGATATACTGGATATAGCTCAGGGTCCAACATTCGACGAAACCCTATGGGAAAAAGAATATCACACCCACAACCCTTACACTTCATCAAAATTAAACAATAACGATGAAATTCGTATTCCCATACAAAATCAAGACATTTACACACTACCATGTGAAAGTTACTTGTATATTGAAGGAAAAGTTACTAAAAAGGACGGTACTACTACTGGTACAACAGTTCCATTTATAAATAATCCCATGGCTTTCCTGTTTGATGAAATTAGATATGAAATATCAGGTGTAACAGTTGATTCTACTAAAAAAGTAGGTATTGCAACAACTTTAAAGGGATTAACATCTATATCACCTAATGAAACCAATTTAATACAACCTGCAGGATGGGTTTTACCTGCAAAAGACACAATCACTCCAGATACAAATGGAAATTTTGATTTTCATATTCCGTTACGTTTGTTGCTTGGTTTTGCTGAAGATTATAGGAAAATAATATTAAACGTTAAACAAGAATTAGTTTTGTTGAGATCTTCAAACGATAAAGATATTATTAAAGCTCCAGACGGTACAACAGATGCAACTTTAGAATGGAAATTAACATTAGACAAAATTGTATGGAGAGTTCCACATGTAAAATTAGCTGACGAGCATAGAATGCTATTATTAAGAAAGTTAAAGGCTGATCGTGATATTGTAATTCCTTTTAGAAGTTGGGAATTTCATGAACATCCCAGCTTGCCAACTACGGATCGACACACTTGGACAGTTAAAACATCTAATTATGTGGAACGAGCCAGGTATATTATATTTGGTTTACAAACAGGCAGAAGAGACACCATCACCAAACATGCAGGCCAATTTGATCATTGCAACTTGAAAAATATTAAAGTTTATTTAAATTCACAATTTTTTCCATACGATAATTTAAATGTGTCATTCGCTAATAAAAAGTACAGCATATTGTACGATATGTATGCAAGATTCCAAAGTTCATATTATGGTAAAACGAATGCACCTTTACTATCACCAGAAAAATACTTAGATGGTTACCCTATAGTTGTAATCGATTGTTCTAAACAAAATGAATCGGTAAAATCATCAAGTGTAGATATAAAAATAGAAATGGAATTCAACGCGCCTATATCGGCTAATACAACTGCATACTGTTTAATTCTACATGATAAAATCGTAACATACACACCTTTAACTGGAATTGTTAAAAATGTATTGTAAAAAACCGGTTTTGTTACATTCCAATGCATTCCGCGAGTATAAAAGCAGAGTGTTCAGGTCGCTCCTCATCAGTTTGTTGCCTGTTCTTGTATGGGTAGCATCTTATTCAATATGGCTTCTCCTAGTGGTACACAAGAAAATGTAGTAGATATTGAGAAGGAGATATCCGACTTTTTAAATCTTCAAGGTCAACCGGAGGGAGATGAACACAACGCTTGCGGACAACTCCACGGCAGTAATAATGTTGAGGAAAAAGGTAAAAGAAGAAAGAATGCACAGAAGAAGAAAAGGGATACTGAAGATAATATTTCTCCTAACATATTGAGTGAGGTATTCTTGCGAATATTTTATCCAATCTCATCCAGTTTGGACAAAAGTGTTTTAATCGGTGTTATGAAATCGACGGATTATTCACCTACTGTAATTTTGACTCATGGACCCAAAATGATTTTGTTCACCGATAGTGCTTGGGAATCTTTTATGAAGCACTTGCATCTGCTAGAATGCTATTTAACTAGTAACATGTATGGAAGAAAGACAAGAGTAGGACTTTTGGATTCAAATGTGGAAATTGATATTATAAAGAATCGTGGTGACCATCAATTGCGGTTTAGAGACACAACAAGACATGATAACAAGATTCAACTTAATCGAGAAGAGTTTTTTATTCTAACCTGTGCAACTGAACCAATAACAAGATACTTGAGACAACTAGTGTTTTCAAGTTCTATTATTAAAGATTATTTGGAAGACACTTTGGACAAACAACCGGACGCACCTATATTGTACGGACCTGTGGATACTTCTATATTTAATAGGGTTCCTCATGAAGTACAAATGTGGAGACAGTTGGAAAAATACGCTCAACTACATAAGAAATCAGTAAAACAGGAAGAAGAGGAAGAAGGAGGAGAAGAATCAAGTGTTAGTGATGAAAATGAAAACAAGGAGAATGTAAAGATGGAAACTTAGATGACAATGGTTGGTTTTTAAAACAATATCAAACACTTTGTGGGGTTAGGCCTACCGGGGACGGTGCCCACGTTAAATATACACCAACGCGCCAACAACTGTACGGCCAGGTATAAAAGTCGTACCTACCGTGGTGTGGAAATCAGTTGACCTTTGGACTTCGTCATGAGCAGACGAGTGATCTTCGCAATGGACAAGGAAGAAGAACAAGTAAAGTCCAAACCTGGTATAATTGAGTTCCAAGCGTTTCGGGGTAATGATGATAGATTTATCATAAAAGAACTTGTGTTTTTCGATATCAATACAAGTGTTCCATATACATTTTTGTTCAAACCACCATGTTCTTATTCATCATTAACTAGCAAAGCCGCTACTACCAACAGGTGGATTTCAAAATATTTCCATCATATCGATTGGTATGATGGTTTTGCATGTTACACGGACTTATATAACATCATGCATCAGTTTTCAAACAGGTTTACCAATATTTATACAAAAGGACTGGAAAAGAAGAGATGGATCGAAGAATTTACTCATGTTCCGGTTAATGATGTGGACTTGGATAAAAACTACAAGTATACGATGGAAAATGTTTGTATTTGTACTAAAAGTCCAGAACATGAAAAAGATAGACATTGCGCTTTAAAAAACGCCTATAAACTCGCATCTTACCTTCAAAGTGGGGAAGTGGGGAGTGGTGGGGGTGACGGGGGTTATATAAGTGAGGAGCAGACCGGGACCTGGCATGAGTATTACTCGAGATTCCGAGACGACAACATCTCCCAGCAAGAAGACGAAGAAGAAGACAATCTTTAACTCAACCATGGCATCTCACCAGTTCCTGCAAACTTTGGTTGAGCAGTTCAATGCTCACTCCAAATCTACCATACTACCCGTCAAGAAGTGTTCCGAACTTAAAGACGAGAAGCACTACATTATCCACGCCATGAAGAAGATGGAGACTTCAGTTGGAGAGGCCATTTGCTGCAGTCTTAGCGAGGCACCGTTCACTCCGGGGGATGAGCCCAAGTTCCAAGTCTACCTGCCGAAACGGTTCGTCCATCTCCTCCAGAACGAGGATCTGCGCTCCATCCAACCCGGCTGTCTCTACCTGGTTTCCCACGGTTGCACGGGTAGCAATTCCACCGAGTTGACCATCCACATCGCCGACAAGCAGCAGTGTTAGATTTTAATTTTACTGTTGTACATATGTTATTGTAATGTTTTATAAATAAATAAACCATAAAAGACAAAAAATGCAACATATCAATATGTGAAGTTTGTCACATATTGATATGTTGCATTTTTTTAAACTTCGCGGGTGACCTTGACCTTTGACCTTTGCATTTCACAGTTACCCCCACCACCAAGCTAAAGGTTAAACCTGCTTCGATGCAAACACCCCCACCACTTTTTATAGTACCCCCAAGCGCTGTGCCTCAGCTTCATTTCAACTCCGACGGTCAACCGTACAACATCAAGATGTCTCTCAATGTAAGTTGTGCTAGTTACGAGGAGGTAACCATTAAGACTCAGCAGGAGCTGAACGACTTGTACAAGGAGTTGCAGCTGATGGTGGCGCGAGGCTACCGTATAAATGTGCAAGTCTACGCTTGCAATATACGCAATCTCCGACACCCAAAAGAAGAGTCTGAACATTACTCTTCTCCAGCGACTTCATCACCGGCGTCCATGAAGACTGAAGCGAGCCAGACTTTGGATTATTTCAGCTGACTAGCAGTTGTCTTCCTTCTTCTTACCATTGTAGAATATGTTTATTTATTTGTTATATTAAAGATGTAAAAGAGAAAAAAACACCTATCTTGTTACTGACATATGTGCTCAGTAACAAGATAGGATTTTTTAAAACACAATTTGGATGACCTTGAAACTTCCCTCACCACTTTTTTATAGTACCCCCAAGCGCTGTGCCTCAGCCTCATTTCAACTCCAACGGTCAACCGTACAACATCAAGATGTCTCTCAATGTAAGTTGTGCTAGTTACGAGGAGGTAACCATTAAGACTCAGCAGGAGCTGAACAATTTGTACAAGGAGTCTGAAAAGGAGGTTGTCAACAAAACCGATGATCAACAATTGTGGGACTCCTCTATTACAGAAAAGGAATTACATGCAGCCGTCGAAGCTGTCGAGGAAAAGGAAAAGAACCTCAGGCAGCTCTGGTTGGCTCAGATGGATATTTGCGGATCTGTGCCGCGTGATGATTTTGAACTTCAATGTCAGATGGCGATTACCCAGCAACTAGAAGAAGTCGAAAAGGAGCTGAAGAGTGGAGGTACTATCCGGGCGGAGGTGAAAACTGAGAAACAGGAAGAATATAACGAATATGATGATTAAACGTACTGTTGATCCCAATCCTTTTAGTTTTAAGTGGTTATGTTATAAGTAAATAGAAAAAGTTTCCTTTTTTTAAAAAACTCCATTTGGATGACCTTGAAATTTCCCCCACTACTCTGTAATACCAGCATTGCTCGCTGCACCAAGCATCATTCCTCCTCCAACAACCATGGCGGACACACCTGCTTGCAATGCCATGTCTTCCACCGAAGATGTACCCAATACGAATTGGAAATTGACAATCGACAACGTGCATTATTTAGAAACCATCTGCGATTGGATGAAGTCTATTCTCCTCGACAACCCGGGAATAAAGCTCAAGGTCACTTTAGATTATGATTGGTCTGAAGTTATACTGCAGCAAGACGATCAACAATCACTGGAGTATTTGTCAAATTTACCATCGTCAACCATATATACTACAAATGAGGTGGAAAGGGAAGAAGAGGAGCATGAGGTTTAGAGTTTCTTATTTTTTTAAAACCCAATTTGGATGACCTTGAGATTTCCCCCACCACTTCCCATATACCTAGAGTGCGCAGGGCTGGACAGTCAGTCGCTCGGTGTCCGTCGTAGGGTGCACATCGCGGTTGCTACTCCAATTCCTGACAATTTGGGGTAGTTCAAAGTCACCACACTTCTACAACTTCAAGGTCATCACACTTTAACTCTGGGACTGCATCAACTTGTATTATTTCTGTGTTTTGACTCAAGGTCATCTCACTTAAACTCTGGGATGGTATCAACTTGTAGTATTTCTATGTTTTGACTCAAGGTCATCACACTTTAACTCTGGGGCAATATCGACTTGTAGTACTTCAGTATTTTAGCTCAAGGTCACCACACTTTAACTCTGAGACTGCATCAACTTGTATTATTTCTGTGTTTTGACTCAAGGTCATCACACTTTAACTCTGGGACGGTATCAACTTGTAGTATTTCTATGTTTTAACTCAAGGTCATCACACTTTAGCATGTAACTTTAAGGTAGCACCGAAACGGTGCTACCCGGCTTGACATTTTCAAGTTTCCCAAGGTCATCACAATTTCCCCCACCACTTCCCATATACCTAGAGTGCGCGGGGCCGGACAGTCAGTCGCTCGGTGTCTGTCGTAGGGTGCGCATCGCGGTTGCAGTAATGGTCGAATGGGGGCTTCTGGGCCAGTTCGAGGTCACCCGAGCGGTGTCACATGACGGTTTAGGCAGAGTAACGTTGCAAACTTCAAATTTCCTCGGCACTTTTGCTGTTTCTCATCGAAAATTCGCTCCAAGTCGTCAAGGTCATGGTACCTGTGACTGAAACTCGGAGCGTAGTGCGAGAAACAGCAAAAGTGCCGAAAAATTTTAGGTTTCAGCGTGACCTTGACCTTTTGTGACATCGATGACGTCATCTTGGTGACGTAAGGGGTGATGACGTCATTAGCACGTCATTTCTGTGACGTCATGGGTGTGACGTCATGGATGTGACGTCATTGGTGATGACGTCATCGATGATGCAATCGATGACGTCATCGATGGGGTCATTGACCTCGATGACGTCATCGATGACGTCATCGCTCGGGTGACCTTGAACTGGCCCAAAAGCCCCCATTCCCCACTACTTACGGGACTGTGCTTTATGATGACGTCACGCAACAGAGCATTCAGGCAACCACCAGCCAAGCCGAGTGAGGGAGAGAGAGAGAGCGAGAGAGGCGAGAGAGCAGCAGGCCGTTGGGGGAGGGACTGTACCGCCCTCTCTTCTGGTGGGGCAAGTGTCCTGTTCTTAGCGGTCATTTTTCTGACTGTTAACACCGTGGGGCAAGTGTCCTGTTTTGAGATGGGCCCGAAACCGTGGGGCAAAATGGATACACCCGCTTGGTGGCGGTGCCGACAATGCGACCGCTAGCGACTTTATTAGGCGGAAACGATTTTTCCTCCTTATCGGCTTTTTTTCTTGATGAGGTATTTTAATGAAGAATGCCCGTGAGCACCATATTTAATTGAACACTGAATGAAACAGACAAACAAATCGAATAAGTAACTTTATATAAAGATAACACGGGATAGTATTTACAATTTCGTTCACTAGCGGTACTAGCAGATTAGTACACCTTATTCAACGACACTATTTAGGTACTTTATTTGCCAAGTGCCAATTTATTTATTGTCTCTGGGATCCTTGAGCTCATACACCCGCGGTGACAGTTTGCGTTTGATGAGAAAAGGGCCTGGCCAGATACAAATTCGCCAGTGGTTTGAGGGTCGACGAAAAGATACAAATTCGCCAGGTCCCAAACAGGTAGAAAATCGTGGCCGTCAAAACATTCAAATTCGCCAGTTCTAGGAACTAATGCTCAGCCCCTCGGGGAACCCAGGAATGTGGCCGGTCGGGCTCACCCCCTTCATTGCCCGAGCTGGCTGTTGTTTTCGTTCGTCTAGAGGCGAAACTACTGAACGTATCGTTGCAATTTTTGTGTCAATACTGATTACACATGGCCCTCCGAATCTATTGATTCTATTGAGATATTCTGAACACTATTACTCTAATTTACATCTCACTTGTGGCTTAAACTCTTTCATAATACAACCATTTCATAAACTACTATTAAATTCATTAACTCGTAGGTGATGCTTGAGTAATAATAGCTTACAATATTCCTATGGCAACAACTACTTACGCCCTACACTTCATTTAAACATAACATCATATAATTAATTACAATTATGAACTAGATTTAAAATTTTCTTAAAATTATTTTGTCTAAGATTATTTTTGTAGATTGTATGTTAGGGCGATGGTTTCCGTGCGATCTGCTGAAATCCCGTTGATACTTCTCAAGGTGACGTTTGCTTCGACGATTTACTATACCGCTTACATATTGCCAGAAAGTATTTAATTTGTTTCACAAACACAATCTTACAATATGCAATGCGGATTTTATTTATTTACAGAAGGACAAAACTTATATCGAACTAAAACAAAATAAAATATTATAAGCCTACTAAAAAAACAAAAACTCGTAAATGCGTTTTTCAAACTGTATCCCATTATCAAAGATCCACCACTTTGAAAAGTGATTTTATCGGTGTAAATCAAAATTATTTTTTGGGGACTCATCAAATCTTTTTTCTAAAGCTTCAAAGAAGGTCTCTTGAAAATTTAACAGATGCACATAAGTTGCCGATCTAAAGGTTGTTTTTTCCTTATTTTACTGTACTAATTGAGTTTTATGAAATATATTTATTACGATAAACGCAACTATTCTAATAAATGTAAACAAAGATCGAACAAAAATCTGACATTTTGAGTACAATAAGAACAAATAAATCTATTAAAATTAAATCTATTTCGATTAAACTGGCAACGAAAAGTTCATCACTTATATATATATATAGTGCTTAAAAAGTGATGTGAAAAAATATTACATTTATAATAATTCGAAATGGGTGGAAGTGATGAAGGGGTAAAGGGGTGAAGGGCGCGCCGCACGCCGCATGCCGCGCGCCGTCCGCGGGGCTGCGGGGGATTCCTGGAACTGGCGAATTTGAATGTTTTGACGGCCCCGTTTTTCTGCGTAATCGGGACCTGGCGAATTTGTATCTTTTCGTCGACCCTCCAACCACTGGCGAATTTGTATCCAGCCTAGGGCCTACAAACTTAGGCGTGAGTGAGGCGACAAAATGTTTGGCGGCAGACGATAACACATAGTTTTTCTTTCAAACTTTGTGGCCTACTTTAAATTCCATTGGTCGCCTACGCAAATCGTAATAGTGCTTCTGCACATTACCTGCTCAGTTAATATTTTCCGTTCCTTTTGATCGTTAAAAATATTAACTATAAAGTTGTATTTTCAAGATTATGTTTACAAAGTAAGTAATATGCAGTGTTTACTACAAACAATGCTCTTCATAACGTTTGAATTCCCAAATTCTGCTCCTCAACATCAATAAATCAATAATAATATAATTAGCAAACAGCTGACATTTCAATCCTAGGACCTAGAACATTCTCCAGATGATTTTTCAGTCCTAGGAAAAAAAGAAACGCTTTTGGTACTATTGAGAGAACAAAAACAGGCTGATTTCGTGCAGAATGATAAAAACGGTATTTAACTGTGTTGAAAGAAGTTTATTTGTGACATGGGTGCTGGTTGCCGGATACGTTATCTATCTTATTGCCATTATAATGGCTATACTAATATCATTGACTAAGTACACTAACGTGAGTAGACTTCTCATAGCATAGGCGTGTGTGAAGGTGGTGCGATCTCGTGCGGCGTACATGGAAGTAAACGTAACAAATAATAGATACATCAGTATTACCACTCTTCTCAACTAAGGATGAAACATTTTATGACTGAAAGTTGTGTTTATGTTTTGGTAAACTGTTTTTGCAGCACTTAATTCAGCTGATTAATAATAAAATCGATGGAAGCGACTCTGGTGCCCACCGAACTTCAAAATTGTTGCCTCAAACTAAATGCATTGGACGAGAGGTCTATTCACGTTAGAGTACATAGTCAATGTCAATATTCTCACTAAATTATGATACGGTGATCTTTAATTTTTAAAACTTATATTTTCACTTCGAGATTCAGAAGTAAGAGGTTGAGACCAATAATTTCAAAAAATGTTAAATTGAAATTAAAACCAGTGCTCGATTTCAGGGGGAACGCGGCGAAATGGCGTTACCTTTAAAAAAATAATTAAAAAATTTATAAAAAAAATAATTATTTTAGAAACTAAGGAAAGACTTAAAGTCAAGAATAGTTTGGTAAATTTAATTTAATAATATTTTTAGTTTCATCCGATTAATTTAATTTAGTTTTCACAGTTTTAACAGTTTTTAATACAATATGATGTTCTTCTTAACCCAGATATTTTTTAACTTGCAGAAAAATTAGGCCTTATCTAGATTTTACATTGTTAAGTTAGTCAGTATGAAACACTCCTGCTCATGAAATGCTTAATGTTTTTTAATAAATCTTTAAAACTGTATTTTGAGTGTCATAAAAAAGGTGAAAAAATAATCTCAGGTACGTTAAAAACGCTGCAACTTAAGAGTATTATTTTTAAATCTTCCGGGGGAGGGCCCGTGGTGAGCCAATTCCTTTACAGTTCCCTTACCTCTTTTTCTTAACTCTTTTTTTTAGAAATCGAGCACTGATTGAAATTATTACATGGAATTATTGGGCGAAACAAAGGCATTTATCTAGAGTCGAATTCTTACTATATGTATCAAATTGGGCTATTAATTAACAGTCCTGTTTAAGGAGAATGTCGGCCTTAATCAGTAACAAGACTACAGGATCGCGCCACAATCATCCTACGCATCTCTCCTTCATACTTGACTTAAACTACGTATTTATTGTAGTTATAGCCCTACCACTTAGAAAAGAACCGCGGGCTGGTGGTGCGTTGCGCAGGTAGGACAGTGGTGGGAGAGCCCCCTCTCCCCCCCTCACCGTACAACATGGGCTTCGCGGGTCGCGCCGACGCAACGTTACTGAAACGGCAGCGCCTTGCCTCATATTATTTCTCTTTAACTTTTTTAAATACAAAATTTAAGTAGAATCATAATCACTTTTTACTGGCATGATACGTGTTGTTTTCAATCAGAAATGAAAAACAAGCTTCTACAACTTTCAAAAATATATTTACACTATAAAGCAAAGAATGCGGACGGTAAACGGTGCAGACGGTTTTTGTCATTTTCTATATTAACCGTCATATATTTACCGTCTGTAGTTTTTACAATATAAGAGTATACGGAGAAATAACATTGCCGCAAACAGGTCCCTTTTCAATCAAAAAGCTATGCTACACTTTAAAACTGAACTAGCGAATTCTATTGGCGCGGTAAACTACTAAAAGTTTATTGTTACTGTAGAACGTCTTTTAATAGCTAAAAACCAGAAAAGGCCGCCAAGTGGTCCCTTTTGGCAGTTTTGTAATTCGTTATGGAGAAATAACATAGGCCCGCAAAAAGGCCCCTTTTCTGAAATATCACTTTTATTATGTTGTTATCGGGCATAATTCGATAAAAACATTATTTTCTTGAAAGCTACTGTGAGTTCAGACAAAAATAGGTGTTCCAATTAATTAGATCTTTCTTATGATACCAAAACAAATGTTTTATGCTAATTTTAATTTTTAAATACCGGTTGTTTTTTCTCAAATGGGTTTTTCTCACGCAATTTCAAAATCCTATATCTTAAAAAAAAAAAAAAAAAAATCGTAGACTCGCGGGACTTGCGCCAAATTGTTAGGAATTAAATGAGGAATTCAAAAACATGATTAACTCAAAATCTAAAATAGCCGCAAACAGGTCCTTTTTTCCTTTCTGCCTCACATATTTTAATTTAAATTATTATTTTGGTTCTTTAAGATGTGTGTACACATTAAACAATAATTCGCGAGCCTGGCCACGAAATGGTCGACCCGACGTGCAAGCCGATTTTGACGTAGACGCCATAACCACGGAGATTTATACACGGTACAGTTAGTACAGCACAAGCGACGCGACGAAGTGACAGACAGACCTGTTCACTATAACGGAGCGCCTACGACTAATCCCCACCACGGCGCCACTCCCTTTCCCGCCACCGCTCCTCCGTGCGCGAGGAACTCCCGAGATCGCGGTTCTGCGCAGGTTCTTTTCCAAGCGGTAGGGCTACACCATTTCTTTACAGGTATTAAAGGTAAAGGTGAAGGTATTAAAGTAACGAGCTTTCTTGTTGCCAGTGATCGAGCAAATTTGATCAACATGAATTTACATCACATGAATTTACTTAACATTTTGTATATTTGAAATACTAACAGCGTGTATTTCTAAATCAACGGCACCCGGCTAACCCCATATTGTGATTATCAGTTAAAAATGTTGTTGTCCCAAATCAATTGCAATTTTATTGTAATGGGAAATTTACTAATACCAATCATGGATAGTGCCAATATGACAAGTCCTATTATCATTAATTTGTTACGAAAACAAGCCCCGTCGTATGGAAAAAAATTGGGAATCGCTTTTAAAAGAGGGTTTTACTAATCTAGTATTTACAGAAGCTACTGAGTAAGAATGTACACTTTTTTATACATGGATGGTAAAACATGTCATTTTTAAATGCTATGTTACAAGCAAGCTTTCGCTCTGGTAGGCTACACGCGAACGGCCGACGTGCGTTGAATGCGCGGGGAAATAAAATTAATTGACATTTTTCCCTCCCCTGTGAGATCTGGCGGTCTATACCTGTCCGCGGCCACGTGGGTATCCGATAGTTCCTCCCTTCCTTCGTTTACCCTTATAATCCTCACTAATGCGCAGGGGTATTCGATCAGCTCGAGGAGGCCAAAAACCACGTGGGTATTTGATAGCAGCCGAAGTTTTAAACCACCCCACCGGTCTCACAAAACAATGAGGGCCGTCCTCCTCCTTACAAATACTCTACCTCAAGGAGGCCCGGCTAAATTCGTGCATTTATTATTCATTGTAGTTATTGTAATCATTGTAATAAATTTATTGTACTCATTGTAATTATGGAACCGGTGGAAGTAATTAGAAAACGTTGCCTCGTCACTTCGGAGGTCACAAACAAGACAAACTATTGCTCCTTTTAGTAAATAGGAACTCAACAAAGGATGTACCCAGTGCTTACTTTTCTTTATAGTTAGGATATAGTTATAAACTAGGAGTGCAAATACTACAGTTTTCTTTTATATTCCTCAATTATTTACCTGAATACTAATCGATATTTCGATACATAACATGAATTTTCGGTAAATTTTAAAAAATGCACATGACTATTATGGCAATTCGTAAATATATGTTGCTAAACGCCTAAGCCAACGCCAAACTAACGCTAAATGTGAACTGACTATTTGCAGCATGGCCGAGTTAACGTAGCATGCATGCAGAGTGTTTTGGCTCGTGTGAACCGGGGCTAACTATACTATATACTATGTTCAACGTTCGCCTTTCAGTACAGGCCTTATGAGTGTTTACTATCCTATTACTTGCACTTTGCTGGATACATTTGTTAACTACATTTATAACATGTGATTATAAAATCATCAGCTGATTATTATGTAATGTGGTTAGTACCGTGCAACTTTATTTGCCATTTGATTTGAATGGCTTATGGAAAGTCCATACTGAAATGTGAACGTGGAACCGAGTATAACTTGCAACTCGAAAACAATAGTAAACTAGGTTTAATCAATTTTGAAATATTACGGCAGTCTCAATTTCAAAATACATAAACAAGACAAACTGCCAAATTAAATAATTTAAACTCACTTTTCACTAATAGAAAGAATACAATATAAAATGTCTCACGTAACTGAATTCCACTCATTAACTCCAGCACGAGTCACCATGTTATAGAGTAAAATACACAATTAAGTCGAACTCCAAGAGTTGGCCAAAAATAACCTCAATCACCATGCTCATACAAGGTTAAAATGTGTCAGGTAACCGAACTCCTCGAGAGAAATAACCTCTAATACTTGCCTCATTATAGAGTAAAATTCATGAACCTAAATCTTTGGGTTTATATAGAGTAAAAAGTGTCACATAACCGAACTCCGAGAGGAGTCTAACATAACCTCAACCTTTGGGCTTATATAGAGTTCCCTTGGAGTTCGTCCTACTTCGTCTATATGTCGGAGTACTACCTACTGAGGTAACGTGAATATATATATATATATATATATATATATATATATATATATATATATATATATATATATATATATACTGGAATAAATATGAAGTTACGGTGATAAAAGTCTATAATTCAAATTGATTTAAAATAACTCATCTAATGCGTTTAAAGTTAAAGTAAATCGTGAACTAATAGAAACATATTTTCAAAGTGATTTAAAATCCCACTTGCAAACAATAGTCGGTATGGTAATAATTAGTATATAAACCAGTGTATTTTTTAGTTTAGTTTACAAACTAAGCTTGGCTACAAACTAGAGAAATTGGTGGTAAAAACAAAAGTTTGAGTACTGGAGCTCTCTACATTCGTGTTAAATAATTGGTCTCGTTACAAGTTTGTAATTAAACGAGCAAAGTTGCTAGAAAGCATTAAATTGTTGTTAACCGGACTGTTATTGTAATGCAAGGATTGGGTTGAGAGAAGATTTGTTTCTACGCTTCACTTATTTCCTTTTTGTTCTAGTTACATTAATAATTATGAACCCTTTTAATATTATATTTTTCTAAAAAAAAATTAATTGGAATGACACATAATTGGAAATTTAACATCGCATACTTCATAACGGTAAGTTCCTCAAACATTCCATAAAGCTTTATTTCATTTTTGTGGTTATTAGCCTCCGGATTACAGATAATTACTAAAGTGGTTCAAATACCTGCAAATTTGTAATCCAGGTGTTGCTAATGGCAACTAGTTTCGACCCCTATGGGTTCATCATCGGGCCGTCAAGGATATTAAAATGGTTGCCTCTTCAAGTGAAGTAAAATTTAAAATAGCTGTCATTTATAAATAAATATCAGAAAAAAATCCTTGGAAATGAATATTAATTTGATAAAGGTTCATGTCGAATATGAAATTAATATGTCAATCCGTTGAGGAAATAAAAGTTATTAAGTGTAAAAATCAAAATGGTGGCTAGCGGGTTAAGGGAACATTTTTCGACATATGTTTACATGAAATTATTTTAATGTGTGGCATAACCTTAATTATTGAAAATTTTTCCCCGAACACCCTGTATATATTTGTGAAACTGGTTCTTTATCCGTTAAATGGAATATATGATCTAAATAATTATGCTGGCTCAAATTATTATTACTAGAATGACTTTTTTACGTCTTAAAATAATTTCAGTAAGCAAAAAACATACAAATAGAACCATTATGGTCTGTAAAACGTAAAAGGAAAAATCGCTTAAAATAATCTGTGAGGAATTATTTTTAGAACGAAGGTTCAGATTTTGAAATGGTGACAAAAATAATCAATATATCTATATATATATTAAACATTAGATTTCTTTGGACATTGGGACTTGAAAATCGTTATCAATCATGTTGTTTCGGACTTAACATAATGATTGTGCACGAGGAAAATAAAAAACATAACTTTATACATGGACATATAATTGTAACATTAGACTTATCATAAAATTTCATATCATATATTACTTATAAGATTAATTAATAATTAATAGTAAATATTGATTTGGCGGTAATGAATAACGTTTTGAAGTTTTCCGAGAGTGTGTAGAATGATAAGCCCTACGAATACAACCCACTCAGCTTTAAACAAGCAAACCCACGTTCTTGAAGCAGCTTTTACCCGCTACACTCTGTGGGAGTGACACCAACGAATATTAGCCTCTTCTCTGGTATTGCCTCCTTGTTTTACCTTCAGCCGTTTCTTTTTGTATTTTCAAGGAAAACATAATAGTAATTAATTTGTTTAGAGTTATTCGCATATTAAATTATAAAAATAATGAAGACAAATTAGGTAAATCAATTTAATGTGCATTTAAATTCCATCCATTGACCATGTACTTAAAATTTATTAATTATAAATTCTTATCCTAAGTTTTGAATGCACATTGAAATGAAATTTATCGTGAATTGATACATATGTTTTAACTGAGTCAAGTTCTTTAAACAGGAGCGAGCAATAAATCTGTTTTGTGCAGTATAAGATCAGTCACAGAAATTCGCAACTTGGGTTTACCGGTGCCGTCCAGCTTTGTACTTTGCTTTATCATGTTTTGTTGGGTTTTATTAAATATTACACTTAAATAATGTTCAATTAAACAAAATTTGTTTACATTACACAATTTTTTTATTCATTTCCACTTATAGCCAACCAAGCTATGAATGGAAAACGAAGCTATCACCGGATTCGTTTGTTTGACATAAATAAATAAAACTTACTAAGTGGTTCAAATACCTGCAAATTTGTAATCCAGGTGCTGCTTCTCAAAAACGAAAACATTAAAAAAGATTTTACATGAGACAAAGGTTGACGAGTTCAATTATCTAAACAACGATACCAAGTTTATAATTATCAGACAACAAATAAAGTCATATAATGTCAATAAACTATTCGTTATTATAGTGAGAAAAACTCCTGCCTATTTTATGTTTTAATATAAGTTAATTGTGATAACATTCTTGGTTATTCTCATCTAAACGGTAATTATTCGAGACTTAAAAACAACAATTTTTAAATATGGATGGATATGTTTACAAATACAGCATGTAACAAAACATTCATGATTTTAAGCTACTTAATCTTTTGAAAAAACGTAGTAATCATATATTTTATAATTTTGGAAAACTGGCGTTTATGTTTTTTTAATTAAAAAGAAAGTTATTTTGTATTTTGATATGCTACATGCATACTATATACAGCGTGATCAACTCAAGTTGTGCCACCGTTGGTATCTCGTAAACTAAAATAGTTACAGAGAACTTTAAATGGGGGACTGTACCTCCTTTTAAGAGACCATAAAAAATATAACTTCAGATTTTTTATTCGGCCACCATTTTACAACATGATGACCATCTTTGAAATTTCTTATGGAACACCCTGTTTTCTATAACAGATTCGGATTAAGCAATCAAATTTAAGACTTTTTATTATTTGTCATTTTTCTTTAAACCCAACTAACGGTTTGGGGGCTAGAGGCAATTAAAGTTCATTTTTAGTTCTACAAGAATAACGTAGGGCTAACTTGATCTGCCCATATCTCCAAAACCATTCAGTAAAATAAAATATAATCAAGAATAAAAATGTCTAAAATTTATGTTTTAAGTTCATGTTTTTATAATAACATAAAATGTGTAGAAATTTTATTTTTTACACCATTTTAGGAAAAATTTAATTCATGCGTGAATCTTTACCTTCATCGTAAAAATTATCTTTTACGAGTAAAATGTTCTTAAAAATTAATTTTTCACACTTTCATTCTTGAGTAATTTTCATTTTTTTTATAATTTTTTTCCCGAGATATGGGCAGATAAAGTTCGTCCCATGTTATTCTTATAGAACTAAAGATAAACTTTAATTTACTCTATCTCACTAACCGTTAGGTTGAGAGAAAAACGTCAAAGAAAAAAGCCTTAAATTTAATAAAGTCTTTTTATTAAAAAGTCTTTATTAAATGTCTTAAATTGTTTAGTTCGAATATGTTATAAAAACATATTCTTAGGGGTGTTCCCTAAAGAATTTCCAATATGGTCGCCATGTTAGAAAATGGCGGCCAAATTAAAAAAATCAGAGTTCATATTTTTTATGATCCCTTAAAAGGAGGTAAAGTCCCCTATTCATAGTTTTCTGTAACTATTCTAGATTTTTTTAGATAGGTCCAACCTACCAACCTGTATAATACATTTTAAACTCAAACTTGTTCATTCGTTCATTGATTTACATTTTGAACACGTCATAATACAAAATTAAACAGGTTGCTTTAAAGGACAAAATAAACACAATAAAATAAAGGCAAAATAAAAAACAAATTAAAATAAGAATAATCCTTATAAGTTACTTATACTAAGCAAAGTTTACAAAAAATATAAATACATCATTTTTTTAATACATCCGTAAGTGCATAAGGATTCCCCTCTTAGTCCTTTATTACCTGTGGATGAACCTCTGGCAATCATTTGACTTGTTATAACTTTACGTTTCATTATAATTGGCTCTTTAAAACTTCGGTCATTATTTCATTTAGGTATATCAGTTAACTTCCCTTTTTAAAATATTCAATAAGACGTTTGATAATTTATTTGATGCTAATCTTTAATTTAAAGCATCAAAGTGATTTCTTTCTGTAGCCATGAATATTATTAAATATTAAGATTGGCACATGATTGTTTATTCAATAATCACTGTCGGAAAATATTTATGTAAAAATAGCTTCAAGAATTTTTTTTACTGTGCAACATCCAATTTACTTTATTAGTTTTGATTAAACTGTATTTTTTTTGTTTATGTGTAAAGGTAAACACAAATTTCATCCAAGAGAATTGAATCAAAGACAAAACAGATGATGAAACTGATTAGCAAACACAATGCTACAAGTGTGTGTTGAAGCTCCTTATTCCTCTGTAGAGGCTTTAGAAACATAACAATTGTGTTTGTATACAGGTATACAAATATTGTCTTATCATCAACTTAATTTTAAATAAATGAATACCGTGTAATGTAACAAATAGGCCTAGTCTATATTTTATTGTGACTACATGAAGTATTTTAATATACATGCACTACAATTGAAAGCCAAGACTGTTTAATAAATAATGGATCACATGAAGATTGAACACAACCAACAAGAAAATATAGCACACGAGCTGGTTACGATGAAAATAATTTGATAGACGGCGAAATAATATTTGAGGATGTAAATCGTATATAAAAAAAAGATAAAAACCGGGAAGTAACAATAAAACAAAAAAATGACACCGACTACAAATACGACAACGAAACCGAGAAGGGACATAATAAACATTATAAAGAATCTATATGTGAAGTAAATAAGTCAGAAGATCATCCACAACTTATAATAGAACCATTCGATCCTGGAGGGAACCTACATTACATAAAGAAATAAGAGCAAGTTACTGGTAAATAACCTTTACCTTTACCTATGTTGTCTTCCCGTAGACCCTCTTCACAGGGCATGGGATCCGTCTTCAACTTAAAACTATTCCTTCTCTTCTATTTTTGCAGTGTAATGTTGATGGCCGGCCAATTAAGGATTGTAAGAAGTGAGTAGGATAAAAAAAGGGGTTTTTCAGGAAAGAAAATCAGGAATCTCGTAGTACCGTTTTTCAATTAAGTGTTTTCTTAATTCACTCTTGAATTTCTGAGGCCTATCTTTGAGAAGTTTCAAGTTTTCTGGTAGTTTAGAAAAAAATTATAAGCTAACTTATTCAGGTTTCTGTTCATATGCTTTTAGTCTCTATGTTGAACAGAAGGATTGAGATGCATGTTCATAGTATTATAATTATGAGTATATGCCGGGAGTAACTTAAGGTCTACAATGTATGGAATGGAATAAGATAATAATGTATGGAATAAGATGACCCTGGCCGTACCGTTTAGCACGTCTGCCTCTAAAGGCAATTTTGCGCAACTTCCTTTGAAGGACACGATATTGAAGGAAAAGAAAGGGCGAGAAATGTTACAGCAGACGGCCGATGGACCACTCAGAGGGCAACTCCCGTTCTCCTGTGATAACTGATTTGTAGGCTTAAACAGGCGGACCGCCCTCTAAATGACCAAAAAAACAATTGTCCATTCTGGTTCTCAGCTATTGGTTTTTATAACTTCCGGATGACATCAATCCTCCGCTGTCTAGAAAATGAACGGATCATGAGGAAAGTTGACAGCAAAAAAAAAAATGTTAATATAAAAAACTTACCACTTGTTATTTCGTTTTCTGTACCAAATGTCAACTTCGCAACTAGAATAAAAACCAGTTTCACTGTTGCCCTGGGATAGGAGCAAGTTAAAAAAATAGAATGGCAAGTATCTACCAGAGGACTGCTGAAGTGAAGAAGTGAATTCTGAGAATTAATGTGATGGCGAGTGATGTATTTGATTTAATTACAATGAATTGAACATATTAGTGAACAAAAAAATTAAAGTGAAGTGTAAAATAGAGATAAGAATAGGCTCAAAGGACTTCATTTAGTGTAGTAATTTCGCACTACATCCATTCCAGAACATATTGAACAATGTCTCTAGTTATAGATTAACGAATATCAGTTAGCAATAGTTAGAAAAATTATCAATATCAATCCTCAAATGTGTGATTAAGATACAGAAGCTAAAAAATGTAGAATCTCAAAGGATACCCAAGACAATGTAAGACAGCAATGAGAGTGGTCCCTTAAATAATCACCTTTGTGTTGGTATTACTGACAGGGGAGCCGTACAGCTCAAGCACCGTTGTTATTTACAGGCTCTAGACGAATGATTCTCATTGGGCCACTTGAACCGTTCTTTTATCTTGCACTGATCACTTCTATATGTTCACCCCTGTCTTGACTGTGCATTTTGTGTCAATTAGATAGTTTATGTCAAGAACTATTGTGTCAAGTAGTCTGGGTTTTAATAATAAATCTCACATTGATCACGTCATGTTTTACCAACTTTTAAGCAAGGAACACAATTTGTAATATTGGAGCATTTATGTTCTAATTTTACAGTGCGCTTAAAATTGATTCATTAATGTTCCTTATCGATATATTTAAGATTAGGATAAAGATTCAGTGTAGGTTAAATTATGAGATTCATTGCTATAAGCAAATACGGAATTTTGCAGATAATTAGGTTGCAACTAAGTTTACACTAAGTAATCTAAACTTCTGTCCTTATATTTTGTAAAATCTAAACCGACAGTCACCAAAAATTTCCTATATAACTCTACATGCAATAAGATCGTTTTAAAATAAGCAGTTTACGTATATTTTGTAGAATACTATTGACATTTAAAACGAAACAATAAAGCAAATCAAAATCTTAAACCTAACGTAGGCATTGACAATACGACTATTTAAAAGCCTGTTTTTATTACTACAGTAAAAAACGTCTATTTCATGTATTATATGTTACTTTTAGATTAAAACCAAAAAATATTGCGTAATTTAGGTTGGTTAAAAATATGACAGACATGTAGACTTTCCCTGAGAGGAATATTTATTAGAAAAACGCCGTATGAATAGAATTTAACGTTGCTGTTGTTGTACACCACCGACCTTCCATTCCTTTCGTAATGTGTTGGTACCATTACTGGTTGAAAGTGTGTAATTCAGAGTTAAATAATTAAAATTTATAGGGGGTGTCTCCTAATTACTTGTACGAGTACAATTAAACTATAAGACGGACTTTTATTTAACTATGAACGTAAGGTATTATAACTGTGTTAGTTGTGACAAGTATATAACATATACGTTTTATTTTACTCATTGTCACCCAATTTTGTGCACTATCGTTGATATTATAAATTAATAGTAGTTTATGCAACGATTGTATTGTAAAGGCAGCAAGTCTACCAGACATGGCAGGAGAGCTGGGAGCTGAAGAGTCGTGGTCTATGGAGCGAGTCTCGTCAAGCAGATCACCCTGGGTAGAACGGTGGCATGGTGAGGTGGGCTACTTTCTGAATCAATTTCTGACTTCAATTGCTTTCTGGGTCATATCTATTTTCAGAAATAATTGCACAGGATAGGCACGATCGATTCAGCTTATTGCATTTATTACTGGCCGTTTCAGACGAAGGGGAAAACAGATTCATTAAAAAGTTCAAATGATTTTATTGAGCCAGACAACGTCAGTATTAGGTTCAGTCTTAAAAACTAACATACAAATACACGCTCCTCTTGACTCACAAAAACAAAAGTTCAGACAGTGTAAAACTTATTCTAATTTCACACCATGCAGCACTTTATGCACAAAAGGGTCAAACTAATAATAAATAAGTAAATCAAATAAAAAAAAGTTGCACACAGGATAGAGTCCATCGTTATACCTAACAGGTTGATTAGGCAAGTTGTCTTAGGTCCGCCTCCCAGAGAACTCTTGTACACTGTACAATGGGTTGGCCAAAAACCATGCCTTCAGTGTGCCAGCGAATATATCTGGGGGTTGTTGCCTCACTCACAACTCGGTTAGGCATTAAAAAACCTTATACCTGCAACACGAAAACAGTTTAGTGATTTACTTAGCCTAAATCTATTCATATATACATTCAACTGGTTTCTAGTGCCATAGCCATGAATTTCATTGTTTTGGGGGAGATTTACCTCTTGCTTCTTAATTTATAAGAGGCATTGCATATACATATACACTAAAAGTCATGATTCCGTGCTGTATGAACAGAGGTTTGCAATGTTCCAGCTGCTGTGCACCGCAGAGGGCCCTGACTGCCTTCTTCTGTAACCTTGTGGACTCTGGAGGAGTGACCCCAGAGTCTGGTGCCTTACAATATATGCGACTGATAAAAAGATTGATATGCTAAACAGAAGGCCTAATAACGTATCAGAGGTAGAATAGTTGAAGAGAAAATTATTAAATAATAATTATTTACAGTTTGATGTCATTCCGAAATGGTTAATTGGAACGACAGTCATAGTGTGGAAAGGCCAGAAGAGCTGCAACTATATTAGTTACATTTTGTGTAAAACAAAAAAAGACATCCACAATCAAAGAGTTTTGGCATTTTTTCATAATCGGTATTTTTATTTACTGTTGTTATTATACTGTAGTGTTATATGGTTGTTTCCTACTCTGTCACAGTATTATTGTCATTTATATTGTTATTGTTATAAGCAGTTAAGCACTATTTTGTCAACATTGTAGCATTTTGGTCATCTTGTGTTATGCATGTTTTGTTATGATTTAAAGTAAAAATGGAGATTTCCATTTAAATAAATAAATAAATTTACACAAACGTATGGCCATTGATCAAGCATGATCAATGATCCAAACATTTTCAAATAAAATGCTTTCATTTCATTGCTATTCGCACCATGCAACTTTTCAAAAGACAAACTAAAAAATCAGTTCAAATTAGAAATTTATCATCAGTATAATGAATAATTCAAGATTCCTTATACATTACCTCAAATCTTTACTGCAATGAGATAATCATTTTGTTCCAGCAGTAAAATATAAGATGGCAGCACCGATTCCTTATAAGAGAGCCTACAGCAAGAGCGATTTGAACAGACCTCCACTCACCGTGCTACTGGTCCTAGGATATAAGCCCTTATTAATCTATGTTGGGAGAAGAAGGCGACTGTGTATTTACTTTTATTATTGATATGTGAAAATAAATTTTTCATCGCTCGGCTTAGAAAGTAGTAATTTTTTATGACAGCTGATATAAAAAAATAACTATTACCAAAACTCTAATTTAGACAGGCGTAAAACGATCAACTGATCTCTAAATTTACTTTCGGAGCTCTCAATTAGTTCTCCATTTGTTATTTTCCATTTGTTGTTATAATTTTAATCAGCTGTTTTAAATGTTTAACACTCTAAATGTAAACAAAAATAAGCACACGCCAGTTTTGCGTCGTAATGAAAGTATCGTTCATAAGTTGTACCACAAGTGAGTTTTTACGGCACTTGCTCCAAATATTCCCGTACGCGGCTTCTCCTCGCACGTGAAATTTTTTGTTTTTTTTTTTGTTCGACTTCAGTATCTAAGTGTCAGTAATCAAAGAGGGATGTTAGACCATTGTGTTGATCAAAATCCGTCAATAGACGTATTGATTTTGAGGAAACTGATTTTTCAGTTTTCAATCGATACACTTATAATTTAATAGGAGCCTAAACACATTGTATTGAAATATTTTGAGTAAAATATAATTTAGACTAAATTTGTACTTCAGACTATGGCGTTACTTGTTATTTCTTATTGAGCCTTGAGAAATAATGAGTAAAGTTTTGAACCAATTAAGAGTCAATATAAAGTTCTACCGCTGGAAAAGCACCGATGGTTCTTTAAAAGTCGTCTTTGCTCATAATAAGCTATTTTCATAAACGATGAATTAAATTGAGTAACCCTAAAATTTCTACACGAGATCTCTTTAAACCTATAAGACTATGTATATATACATTAACCACTCAAAAGCATAAGTTTAGTTGTATTGAAAAATATAGTAATTCACCTTACAATGTAGGAGTAAAGAAAAATATTCTGAGTAACACAATTCATGCTATTTAATGGCAGAATAATAAAATCCTCGTTAAAACTATTCAGAAAAAAACATATGAACTATAAAACTCCCCTTCAACAAAAACCTTTTGCCAATTTATATTTAATGATTGCCTACTTAGTTTTAACAATCTTATCTTTTTATTATTTTGAAGTAAAGAATATACCTTTGAACTATCAGGACCGAAAACAAACCCAATGATGAGCTGTTTCAGTTTCAAACTTACCTTATAAATCTGTCCAAATGCGAGCTGTGAAATGTTAATTAATATTTTAAGTTTGGCATAATTAGTAGAGGTAAATTTCTCCTAAAATATGAATTGAAAAAAATTGGTTTGTTCATAAGACTTCGCATAAAAAATCGGTGTGATCCCTATTTAAAGAGTAGGATGAGTTCCTAACGATTGGGAGGGTGGAAATACCATTTTATGGGGTGGTAGAACGTGAAAGTCATGGGTTTTGAGAAAATTTATATCTAGGGTGTCCAAGCGAGTGGGGTGTCAATTTATATTTTTGAGGGTAAAAAAAAAAAAAAAAAAAAAAAAAAAAAAAAAAAAAAAAAAAAAAACACAATAATAAACATCTTTGCTGTAACAGACCTGCCTATTCAGTAAATTTTTAATACACTGTAAAGATACTGTAAAGATATAATAAAATTTCCTATAGCTGCGTGTGCAGGTTTGATGTCTTGGGGATGTTGTGAGCAAGTTACTGTTGATACTCACCTAGTGATGGCCCTTACCAATTTTCACCAGGTTCTGTAAATAAACTTGGGAAACGTAAATATTAATTTTAAATACCAAGAAGTCCTTACTTAAGAATTCGCTAAATTAATAATTATTAATGATTAAAGTTTGAAATTTTCAGTAGAAGTAATTATTGTTATAATTATTAATTTGTGATCAACATTCCCACCACATCTACTATCGGGTAGGAAAAATGTTGAATAAAAATGGGGTTGATCAATAAACAATAACAAATTTGATACCTATCAGAATAACTACTGACTTAGCCCTAGAAAGAATTTTGAAAACAGTATCTTGTTCGTATGTAAGAGTAACTGATCAACATATCAATTTTCCTGTGTTTAAACGGAATACTAAGTTCCCTATGCAGTTTTAGTGCAGAAGGATCTTCCGCAAACTCTAACTAATATCTTTCATTGCTTTCGCCAGATAATGCGGTAAAATTGTGATAACGCTAATAGAGAATAACTAAATGAAGACGTAGAACTGAATAGGTGATGGAAAATGTAACACTTATTTGTAAAGAGAGTCTACAGTTTCTTAGTTATGGTGTCTAAAGTGGTCGCTCAAATATGAGTTTTGGGGATTTAATAGTTTTTTTTTTCTGTAGATTTTTTTTACATGTTATGGATATTATTTCGTTATGAGTAAAATCAGTTTATCAAAGAGAATCGATTTCATTGTTGTTAAATTAAACGAAATTACCCATATACACTTTGTCTTTGAAGTCCGTCACTAAATTTCATAATATAGTTGGTTATATGTGGTAAATATAGTTATAGTACATATATACAGGATAAGTCAAAATTCTGTACACCCCCAGTTAACTTTTTTACGCGTTGTAGTAGGAAAACCAACCTCGGCACATGTTAACAACACAAAAATGCAATTTTTCATCAATGTCATAACTTATCCCCGGCCCCAAAAATGGGATATTATGGGGACAGTACCAAATTTTAAAATGTAAACTCCTATCGAATGACCCCTCATTTTAAACAGTTTATAAAGAGAACTTAAATATCGCAAACCAAAGGTCGACATTTAACCCCCAACCAAAATGGAAGCCATATTAAAATTCGAGATGGTTCGATTGACATTCATTAAAACTAAATCGGATAATAACTATTTTAAAATTTTACTTATTATAAATTTTTTGAATTATTTTAGAATTGAACCTTGCCTTATTTACAGCAGGTGCTCAAAGTGTTCTCTTTGGACAGTCTGGACAAGTCTTATTTTAGTACAAAACTTTGCAGTGGCTGTTCTAATATACTCTCTTGGAATAATTTGGTATTATTATGAGATTTCTTTGTTTAAAATATGATGATTCTTTGTTTGATATATGAGATACTCATCCAAACAATTCTGGTTTGGTTGAGTACACTTTGTCTTTTAGTTAACCCCACACAAAATAATCGAGTGGTGCAAGGTCTTGTAACCTCGCAGGCCATTCATTAGTCTCTTCTGCTTATCAATTGATTTCAAAAAATATTGTCTAAGTAAACACTAACGTCAAGCCCAAAATGCGGTGGAGCACCATCTTGCTGAAACCAAACTTCATCGAAGTTATTTACAACTTCCTGGATAGCAGGAATAATCTGTTCTTGCAGCATTCTCAAATACACCTCAGAATTTATATTGCCATCTATACAGAAGGACCAACAAATTTATCACCCACAACACTAAGCCAAAAATTCAATTTTTCAGGGGTTTGTGTGTGGTGCTCCGTCATCCAGTGAGGGTTAGCACCAGTCAAAAATCTGCAATAATGCCGGTTGACGTTCCAATTTAACATAAAAGTTGCTTCGTCAGTAAACACTATGTTACTTAGTCTGATTGAGTTTTCGTCAAGGTTTCTCATAATTATTTCTCCAAATTAAATTCGCCGATCAAGTCACCCTCCGAAAGATCCTGGACCAAGTAAATTTTAAAGGGTTTAAAAACCACTATTATGCAAGATTCAAAGCACAGATCTTTTGGAAATTTTTACATTTTGGAAGACTCTGTATATGTAATTATGGGGATTTTCAATTGCTGGTTGCAAAACATCCATTTATTTAATTTCGTTAGTAGTTGTGCGGCTTCCCCGATCTTGGTTGGTCTTTTACATACCAATCTCTTCAAAAGGTTGAATAATTTTTCATATCCCTGATTTCGTTATATGATTGCTGTTTGGAAACGATTTTTTGAACAACTGCACAGCCTGTTAGTAGCATCTTGTTGTTATAGGACCCTTGCATTACTATTAAAATAGTAATTTGTTCCCGTTCACTTGTCTCAATTTTACAAAAATTGTTCATTCGAATATCTATGTGAAAACACAAATAAATCATTGATAAGACTTACTAAAATGTCTACCACTAAAATTAAAAGCATAACATTTAAAATAATCACAATAAAAACATTGGCACATGCTGTTCTAACTCACGAGTTAAAACAACATGATACTTGTAGGGTAAAATATTTTAACTCATTGTTTTCTACTAGAGAGATGTAAAACTACACTAAGATAAAACAAACTAATAAATTAATTTTTAAAAGACGCAAACTTAATAAATAACGAAAATATTGAAAGTAATATCAATGGAATATTAGCTTGATCGCAACCACAACAATGGTCAAGTGGTTTGAAGCATGCAATGAAAATAGCTGATATTATATAAATAACACCATATTGTATTGATGTGCGGTAAGTACCTGAAACGTAGAAGTCATCTGTTTAGTCCTCAACCTAACCAGAGTCGATTGTTGAGATGGGAAATTGAATACTTGTTGTTCGATCAGCTATCGCACATTTTCATACAAGAATGGGACTTGTCCATAAGGTCCAGAGGAAACATTTCGAGCACCTGTTGTAAGAAGGGTAGGTTTAAAAAAAAAATTTTTATTATTTACATATGCTTAGTTTTATCTATCAAATAGCTATTTCCCGATTTAATTTTAATGAATGTCAATCAACCCATCTCGAATTTTAAAATGGCTGGTTAACTGGGAGTGTCTAGACTTCGACTTGACTGTCCATCTCAAATTTTAAAATGGCTGCCATTTTGGTTGTTAGGCTTGGTAGTATCGACCACTGGTTTGCTCCATTTAATTTCTCTTGATACACCGTTTTAAAGGAGGGGTCACTCGATAACGGTTTACTTTGAAAGTTTGGGGCTGTCCCGAAAACACCCCATTTTGAGGGGCCGGGGCAAAGTCTTGACTTTGATGAAAAACTGCAGTTTGCTATGTTTTAAACATGTGCCGAGTTTGGTTTTCCTATTGCAAGGCATTAAAAAGTTGACTGGGAGTGTCCAGACTTTTGCCTAACCCTATATAATTACACCAAGACAAGATATACCACATCTTTATCTTCAAGTGATATTAGTTAATAATCAACCACTGTTGTAATGACATTTTTTTTTCCTTAAAAATTTCAATGTGTGTCAATTTATAGAAACCGTGGAGTGAGATTGATTCAAACAGTTGAAGCCAACAAAGTTTTCTGGACTGTCGCCATCCAAATGTCTGTGTAGAGGCTTTGACCAAAGACACATTTGGCGCACAACAAGTCAAGTGATATATTTCCAACAATCTGAAATCAAGTTTTACTAAAGGAAAACGATTTCAAAAATATATTTTTTGTAGAAATAATTGAAAACCTCCATTGCTTGGGAACTATGAAGCACGATAAAAGCCAACCTGGATTTTTTACAATAGTAATATAATTCATGAATATTAGTAAATTGTTTACAAAACATAACAGCTTTCAAACATGTAAATTACACAAAGATACATTTCTAGAGCATTAAAATTTAATAATATTAGTACAATATATAAAATAGTAGTTTTCATCACTAGGAGCAAATATGGCCCTTTTTAGTGCGCAATAGATTAAAAAAAAAAAAAAACCTACTACCGTAATAGCCTACTACCGTGGTAAGACCTAAGCCCGGGACCACTTTACTTTTTCATTTTGAGGTCCCCAGAAGCCAAAAACACCACTCGTTCATTTTCACATATATGTATATATATATATATATATATATATATATATATATATATATATATATATATTTATATATATATATATGTGTGTGTGTGTGTGTGTGTGTGTGTGTGTGTGTGTGTGTGTGTGTGTGTGTGTGTGTGTGTGTGTGTGTGTGTGTGTGTGTGTGTGTGTGTGTGTGTGTGTGTGTGTGTGTGTGTGTGTGTGTGTGTGTGTGGTACTGATAACTTTTGAAGGGGACCACCGATTTTGATTAAATTTGGTAAGAAGGTGTAAGACCAGGTCTATTTTCATGAGTTCACGAACCAGCATGATCGGGTTATGGGAACGGGGTTTTATGGGGTTTCAAAGGAGTAAAAAAATGGGTTTTAGGCATTTTTGGACCTTAATTTTTAAAATTCGACAATTTTAACTGAAACCATTTAAAAAAGCTTAAAAACAAACAATTTTGTATTTTGAATTTTTAACTTAGCTTAACAGGTTACGGAGAAAAGCTAAAAATAGGTTTCCAATGTTAATCTTATGGGAAATCAGCAAAACCCTGTATCTCGCTTATTCATTAGAATAACTTGATACAATTTGGTATGTACATTCACTAGGTAGGATTTAACTGATATTTGCTTTCAACACCCATATGGCGGCAAACCTACATACTCACCCCCATGGGGTTTATGGGGAAAATTTAAAAGTGTCCAATATTGATACAATTTGATATTTACATTACCTATTACATTTTTTTACAAAACTAACATTTTCTAACAACATCCAATGGCAGCAAACCTACATACTCATTACTATGGTGTTTATGGGGGAAATAAACAATCTCAAGATCCTTTGGAAATTCTCTGAGTACGCAGGTCTGCTGCGACGGGACATTGACGTATTCCCTATAGGGAAATTCGCTAAAAACCGATTAAACACTAAAAAGACAATTTTGCTCCTAGTATTGGAAAAGCGTTTATCATCATAATGTGAAGTTTTAATCATTAAAAGTATTAACTATAAAATTGTATTTTCGAGGTTATATTTACAAACGAAGTAATAGGCCTATACAGTGTTTACATTTATATTATTTACAAACAATGCTTATTATAACGTTTGAATTTTTACAATTCCGCTTAGAAAATAATAAACAACACAGGAAAAAGCTGACTTTATAGTCCTAGAGCCTATAAAATATTCTAGCTACTTTTTTAGTTCTAAGACCAAAAAAAAAAACGTTTTTGGTATTACTCTATTAAGAGAACAAAAACAGACTGATTTCGTGCAGATTGATAAAAATAGGTATTTTCAAGCGTGCACCTAGATGAATATGAATAGTTGAGCGGGCGGCCTCCTGCTGGTTATTTTTCCCCCGTCGGTAACCTTATTTCTTCAAGGTAACACTTCAAAATGTTAATACTTGCGTTAGGGTGGAGGGTGGGTTAGGCGATCAGATACCACGGAGAGGGGTTGGCTGCGAAAAAAGTTATCTGCCACGGATGACTCGTGTATTGTTGCAATGTAGTTTCAAGTAAATGGGGGCCGATCATTTTTTTCGGTAAACTTAAACAATAATTCTTTGTAGCCACAAATATCAGGCACAGACTGTACGCTAGACTGCCAAGCCCAAATGCTTTCTTTTCTAGACGAGTTCGTTCGCCTCGCTCACTCTCCTTTCAGAATGTTTTAAAGTAGGCCTAAGGGTGCTGCACTCTGGTATGAGTTTGTTGAATCTGTATCACGTATTTGTCAATTCTTTGTTACCTACAAAATTGAATATAGCAATTCTAAAGATTTCTTGGTTGTTTTATGCTTTTACTTTACTTTTATTCAACTAAATAGCCATAATCAGCAGTATAAAGTACTATAAACAATATATAAATCATTTTTGTTATAGCTTTATTTACTTACTCATTTACTGACTACAATGGAAAAACACTTCCTTATACTGTAGCTAGTACATTGTTCGTTCTTTGACAATTAAGTCCGCTGTTTTCAGCAACTCTTTTGTTTGATTTTAAACTCCAAAAGACCAATGTTTGAATTTTTAGAATTCAAGCTAATAAAGAAATAAGATTTTTTCTATTATAGAGATTTGTATAAATATTATTTTTATCCCAGAATTGAGTTAGTTGCAAAGTTTGAAGAAAATCGTATTTTACTCGTATTAGAGTATAGGATATAAAAAGTCGTTGTTAACCTGTATTTTGAATATTTATAAAAGGATTTGCATAAGAAAATTAAACTAATGGAAGTAATTAGTAAAATAATATTCTATGAATTATTTAATTGTTAAATGTAAATTAATCGATCATGGTTAAAAAGTTTAACAGAATGGTTTATTGCTTGAATTATAATACTAATGAAATTCCTAGAATTCTTTTTTAGTACTAAATTAATTTAATCCTAAATTGACTGCAGAACTTAATGAGGTGCTTATATGTATACATCAAATTATTTTACCAATTGATTACTTTGTATAACCTCATTATGTATTAGAGCAAACAATTCGAACAAAAGAATCCTTTCATTGTCGGTCTGACAAGTGTTTACGCAGTTTTAGCTTTCAATTTCATGCTTCGAAGTATTTTAATTTTCCACCATGTTAACAATGACTGGATTACAGCTAGTATTTGTAAAAAGAATTCGCTTGCTACGTATTGGGCAATTAATGACAAAAATATATCGAATGGTCAATTGATCCTCGTTACTCGGTCTATCTTTAAATAAAATTCTACTGAGGATATTTTTCTCTTTTATTCTTTTGGACAAGATGGCGGCTTGATTGTACAGTAGTGTTTTTTAATACGGGTAATTGGAAATTTTATGTGTAAGTGAACATTGGCTCACTTACCAAGGACTACAATCTTGCCCTACATTATTTAATAAGTCAATGATTTCTGCTTTGTCAAGGACCAATGCTGAAATGGGGGAGTTTCAATATTTGTACGGAACCTAATTAAGTGTATAAAATGTACTTAGATGCTTATTGAGTTGAGAAAGCATTTTAAGTTACTGGCATAAAACTTTGTGATAAAGCGATTCTAATTTTCACCATCTATCAATTCAACTGCTACGGACAGTGCTTCTTTTTATCCCTATTAGACCAGTGCTTGGACTTTAATGTAAAACTTTACTGTAAAATCTTAGAGTAGGCCTAGTGATTGGGGGCAATATTCATCTCAATTTTTTAACTACCGAGTCTTTGGGATTTATGAACCTACTCCGGTCGCACGGGTATTACGTGGCCAACCTCCAGCGTACAAGAGGGGAAGCTTGCATTGATAGCGCTGCTGTCAACTTTGACTTGAATGACTGCAAGGTGGGGGTTGTGGATCCTGTGATAGCCGACCACCGTGCTGTCATAATATTAGTTGCTGTCACCTCGGTGAGTGACCCTGTACCTTTAACTAGGCATAAGTGATTAAAAGTTATTATTTCACAACTATCAATTTTATTTTTTAGTACATAGTATTTTCTCTAAAGTAGGGGTCTTTGGCGGGTTCAATTCCGTTTTTTATTTATTCATTTTTTATTATCAAAGATTTTCCTATTATTTTATATTAAGGACAATCTTGTTTGTTTTCGTTGATCTACTGCGAATATTTTATTTTGTTTATTCATTTAACTTTCTTTATATATCTTATTAATTTTATTTTTTAACATTATTTGCGCCAGGAGGGTGAGGCAGGGCATGGCATAACATCTCTCGACGATTTGTTTAGTACTGTAAAATTAATTTCAAAATACATATTAATAGAAATGCTGTGATAAAGTACTTAGAAACCACAAACACACATCCTGATCGTTTAGGTACAGTACCAAACAAAATTATCAATTTTATCTGTGTATGTAATAGGAAGATCTTAAGCATAATGGTTAAGACTTTTTAAACTAAAAACTAAGTCATTGAAAACAACAGGTGGCATGAGGGCAGAGCTCCCAACTAGCCTGTTCAGCATTGGAGACTTTTAGAGCAACTAACAATTTAGGGGAACGAGCTAGGAGGCATGGGCCCTCGATATTAGGTTTGTGAGCTCTCTATAGAGGCGGAGCCCCATCGAGCCGTCGGTGAGTTATTTCAATATGCTCTGATTCATTTATCATGGAATAAAATGTTTTAAGAAAGCAAATTAGAACAATATATATATTTGATGCCTTCTTTTAAGCATTACTTAATAAATTCGATAACTGTTTTCCTTCTAAGAATTGCTCTAGGTCTAGGTCTAACACTGCTTTGAGTCGACCAGGTAACTCCGTCAGTGAGGATTGGCACAATCTCCAGCTCAGTGAAGAAATACCGTGTGTCCATAAAGTCTTGCCCCGATAAAGAAACCGAATAGTATGAAAACAATTAGCTGTAAGATAACGTTAAATCTTAACAAGTGACGTTTTTACAGCCATGCACAAACACAATATATTTCTTTGTGTGCGCCTTAGGTTACCGGTAGGGGAGAGCGGGGCAAGACGGGGTTTTAGATTTTTTTGCTCCAGCAGATGTCGGAGTCTATCGGCAAATAGTTGAACTAATAAGCTCTCGCCATGTGAGTGTCTGACAGTGCTACCAGCTATTTTGAGCAGACCGTTCCGAGAGTACGGGGAACTGTCCAAACCCCAGTCTTGTTACTATCTAACATCCTCCAGTTGTTAGAAAGCATCATTTATATATATATATATATATATATATATATATATATATATATATATATATATTAGTAAGCTAAGCCTTAATCTTTGATTATCAACAATTTTGTTTGATTATTTTTTAAGGTATATTTATTATTATTTAGTGTTGGGACATTTCCTATTTATAGGTATAAACAATAAATATTTTAAATAGGTAAATCAATTTTCATTTAGCAATTAAACCCTTTTCCTTTTTATAGTATTGAGCTACCCCATCTTGCCCTCACTACAGGGTAAGATGGGGTACTTGGTAAACCTTGAGTTTTTTTTTTAATGAGTGTTAATACTTTATATATTTTTGTTCAAATTCCTTATTGACTCTATACATACTGTAGTTTTATATGAAATATGTGGTATGTTTATTGAGGATTTCATAACGCAACAAAAAATTGAGTGTTTAAGTACCCCGTCTTGCCCCACCTTCCCCTATATCTTATAGGTGATTTCGAGTTCGTTTTTTATTAAGAACAGTTTTTAAAATATCTTAAATAATGGACGTAACTGCCTTAATTACTTTCTCTTTAGAACTTTCTAAATAAGAAACTGGGGAAGAATACATCAAATCTTTTACAAAATCCTACATAAAGAAATCCATACAGGTCAAGTGTGGTGAACGAGGTATACGATTTTTATTGTTGTGCATTGTAAGTAAACTGCATTGTTGTAAATCAGCTGGGTTGATCTGTTAACAAATAAATTAAAAAGAAAAAAATAGAATAAATTCCCTTTAAAACGAGATGTAATGTAACATACATGTGGCTATAATAGTGTCCGTAAAGCTATGAAATCAGTGCAAGACTTAGTGGACACCCAGTACGTTTGCTGAATGGCAGTGTATATGAATAAAATAAAATACAGGGTGGTTGAAAAGTCACTTGCACCTCTCTTTAACTTTTGAACTATTTGAGATGTTTGAAATCGGTTTGCGGTAACCTTCTTTGATATGAGGGGCTATAGTGATGGTATTATTTTTCAAATTGTTATCCTTAGGGGGAGTGGGGGTAGGGGATAGCTCAAAATTTTCAAATGGAAGTATGGTCGACTTTGATATCATTTATAGGTCTTGATGAAACAAAACAATTGGCATAAAGAAAATAAAAATCGTAGATGTATTCCCTTTGTGTGTGTCATCGCATTCAAAGCACAACATATCAAGGGTTTTAACCTTTACAATAAGGATTTAATAGAAACTTTTTGAATGACACATCTTACTAATTTCGAATAAGAAATAAACTGCTAAAAATGATTTAATTTAAGCAAAGATTTTACACTAAAATAATATTTTATTAGTAGAATACTGCTCCAAATGTCATTTATATTGGGTGCAAGAGGTTAGAAAAACAGGACATCTAAACTAATATCAGGGACGTTTCCTAAAATTGGTAAATTCTAATGAGTTATAAAATTTAAAAGCTTTGCATAGCTAACACAAGAAAATATTGTATTGGTTACTAAGACTGTATTGAAAAGGCGAAGAAAATGGAATAAGCTAAGGGTTGAAGGAGATTTCAAAATTTTTAATTAGCATACGAACACACTTTTCTTATTTAAAATATTGAAAAAATATATCATTCTTCTCCCTCAATATTATTTTAAAACTATTTTTGTTTTATTTGAGTTAAAATCCATATGTTGGTTAACTAGTCTAAACCTGTTAGAAAACTATATTGTATAGGATACGACCCATTTTTAGGAAATGATGCGTTAGGTAAAGTTATTAAACGATATTTCTGGAAAATGGAATTGATTGGTAATAATTCACGTAGTTTAATTTGTTTGTTGACTGGTTGAAATAAGTCAGTCATTTAGGTCTTTAATGAGAAATGTTAACTGAGTTAAAGTGTGTTGTTAACTGATGCTTTACTCATTATATTGTAGGAGTAGGATAACGTACTTGACTGTTCAATCAACTCTTCTGTTCATTGAGATTTAATGGTTATTTTAGCAACAATGACCTAATAATATGCTTCAAGTATGAGATTGCTTCGCCTGCAGGTGAAAAGACAATTTACTTGCGAGGGCTGTACTTATGTAGAGGATAATGCGTTAAGTTTCACCCAGATTTAATATTTTTTTATCTAATTTAGTTCCATTATTACAACAAATAGTAGATAATGAAACTTTCCCGGTGGACCTTAGATGATCAGTTAATTATTTATATTGATCACAATATATGATGTTTTTTCTTTTTTTAATTTTGAGATCCATAAATACTTAACGTCAAAGAGCGTCTAACATATTGAGAGTCTAAGTGTTTGGGATCCAGATGGCTATAATAAATTTGGTACCTACCAAATATCCGTCCCAGTTCCACCATGTCCTTCATCGGATTACCCGGGTTTCGGCCCCTACACGTGTAGGGTAATGTATCCTGTCTTCAGGATACAATTATGGCCTTGTACGGGAGAAAAACCGGGTCATCCAATAAAGGACAAGGTGGAACTGCGGCGGATATTTGATATGTATTATATTTATTAATACTTAGTTCCGGTGGCTACTCACAATGGATAAATCTAAATGGCCTTAACTTATCTGTTTAATTGTTTTCATAAATTGTTTAAACATTGTTAATATAAATTGTTTAAACATTGTTAATATAAATTGTAACAATTTAACAAGTTAGTGCAAAAGTGAAGCTCCATTTTACTTAACCATTAATTAACTTATAACCAAATAACATCAACTGTTTCTGAGTTGGGTTCCAGAACGTAAGTATTGGTGGTGATCCATATTGACCGTGTTAGGTCAAGCTCAATAAATAACTCATTATTGATCACGATCCTAATATATGGTCCTTATTGATCGTCTAAAGTTGAAATGATATGAACAAAACTTGTAATAACAACACGTGTATGGAGGTTAGATTGACGGTAGGTATATTAATCCGAATGAAATGATGTTTAAATTAAGTCTGATGTGACAAAGTTGGAAAAGGATTACTCAAAAACTTCCTTTAAATACCTTCCTTAAAGAAATTGTTGTACAAAACAATTGGTCTCTGTTTCATAAATAATATTAAATAGAATAAAATTGTGAGCAATATACCTACTACAAAACATTGAAGATCGTTTATGTAAGATAATCATGATATTTATTGCCCAAAATATTTTAATGAAAAGTTTGTTTACCTGCCATTTCTAGTTTGGCCACCCATTTTAGGTCTAGTTTCCGACATTTCACTGTTATAAGAAAGACTGTGATCGATTTATTACAATTTGATACACAGGTTTATCTATACTTTCAATTTAGATTTACAGTTGCGATTAGATGTACTGTTCCCCTACTACGACACAAAGATGTTCGTTAGTTCTAAAAGTAAATTTTTATTTTAGTAATAATGTGAAGTTAAAACGTATATTTCTCGAGGGGTTATTGAGAAAGGAATGTGTGTCCGACTCGGGCAGCCAGGCGTGGGTTTAGAGATTTTGAATCTCACTAAATCGGTTCCAGGGGTCAAAGTTTAATTTTATTAGATTGTAATAAAATATATTCACGATAAATATGGAAGTGCACTATAGGTGATCAGTGTCAACAGCCCACGCATTGCAGCAACCTCGACTGATCGTTTTAACAGTTGAAATACATCTAAAATTGAATCCAAGATAACTTTTTACTTTATGCGCCCGTTATAAGAACAAAATGATTATATACGCCCTCAGCGGGCGTTTGTATGTTTGACTATTACAGTGTGTACAATGGAATAAATTATGTGTATTAAAAGATTAATTATTCAACTAAATTATTAAAATTGTTTAATAAATAAAGTGCAAAAGCTTGGAAATACTTAACCATACGTAAGATTATATTTACTTCCAAAATATTTACTTCCAAAATACAAACGTTTCATGAACAAGAGTTTGAAACATAACTCGATCTGATATACCACTTTTCATAAAAAAAACTACAGTCGTTGCAACTTTTGTAACAATAAAAACGCTAATCACAAGTTCGTTAGTATTTTTTAGGAATGCATTCTTCCGTATACGCAAAATAATCCAACTGGTAGTGTAAATGTGGATGATAGTCAACAAAGCTCTCACATGATTAAACATCTCACAGTGATTACCCACGGGAAGTTGCTCCTAAAAGAAAAAACAAAGGTACAATTCATTGAATCATAAGTTCTTCTGTTTTTGTCCTTGTGTTTCTCTAAGTTTATTATGAAGATTTATCACAATAACATTATGAATAGTTCTATCTCGAACTTTCTAGTGTATTCTACACTTTCTACATCTTTTGATAAAAACACACACACATCCTTGGCCCGCACGCACAAAATACCATAGTTACAAAACGTTACAAACAGGCTGTGTCATTTCTCTATAAATCATTCCTTATTTATATCGTTAGGCCAACACCATTTACTTATACCCTTGGTTTCGCAAACATTTCCAGTTGGAGTTTTTAGAATTTACAATCATTGCCTGTTCAGGACTTTTCTCTGTGTACAGCATTTGTTATTGCTATCTTGGTCTATATTTAAAAAAAGTCGATTAACTTTGATTCTTAACTACCGTTCGTATATGACACATTGTTAAGTGGTTCTTGTGTGAATGCGTGCCTAAACAAATACGGAAAGCCGCTTAGAGAGGCTTACAGAAAAGCCGTTCTCACGTGAAGGCCTCCTAACAAGCTCACCCGGAAAAAGTTTATGTTAAGCTCGTCCGCAAACTTGGAAGTACGGTACGTAATTTAATTTGGTAATCTGTTTAATTTATTTTCAAAAGTAGGTGCAGTGTTGATTTTGTATCAGAGAGTAATTTAACCTTTTTTGCAGTCCCCTGGATAAATTTATCTAAAAATAAACAAACGCATTTTAAATGATATCATTTTGTGATCATATTTTAATATTAGGTCTATTGTAAAAAATTGTGTTTTAATTTAATCATGAAAATGAATATGTTCAGACAAGTTTTAGGTACATTCATTGTTCGTTTATATGGATAGGACACTACTAAGGACAGTAGAATTTTAATATCTGTCAATACATTGTATTCGTTTAGATAATTTTTTTTAATATGGATACTTGCTATAGGCTCTTCACCTAAGTTCTTTTTTCTTTTTTTTTGGAATCGAGCTGACGCTGCAGATTTAGTAAAATTGTAAATTATGGATAAGTAATGGATTTAGTAACGGTATGGATATGGAGGTTTGGCAGAACAGTGCGACTTCTTTTACTTACAAAGTACCGTACATATTTAGCGATGTAATAAAAAAATACACGAAATAAGAATAATGCAAAAGATTTAAATTTCTTAAAATAATAACTAAAAGGTTTTTCTTATATTTAATAGATGCTGAAAATTTCATGAATCAACTTTTTCGCAAGAAATACTCCATTTGCTAGATATACTCTTAAGGGGCGATTGGGGAAAAGTATGGAAAAAGAGGCATCCTATCTCCTGCAAATAAATTAATCGTATATAATAAAAGAGTGCATTTAAGGGTCTAGTGAGAAAATTACTGAACGGATCATGGCCATTTTTGTGTCAATAAATTTCTTATGGCCCCTAGATGATAGGAAAAATATGGAAAACTCCCTTAGAAAATGCCGTATAACTTCGTAAAATAAAATTTAGACCTTATTAGACCAATCTAAGACGTTATTTTGTCAATTTGTTTACTGGTCCAGGTGATCCAGGTCCTACACCAATATTTTACACCACTACTGATTTATAAAATAGATTTAGTAAACAAAGCAGACAACTGCTTATCATATACCATCAATGATATGTGATAACAAATGAAAGAAAGGATTGATTAAGATTAGAGTTATTTTTGAGAGCGGTAAAATAAATAGTTAACAGCTGATATGATCAAATAACATATTTCTTGCTATATAAAGAGAGTTTACTTATTGTATATGTTTGCATTTACTGTATTTAAACTTACTAGGGGCCCCATGCGCTAATTGTGCATTTTGGAATATATTTTTTATGTTTGTAAAAACTCACCTACAGTATATGACTTTAAACATTGAACAATCAAGAACATTATAGAAGAAATTGTATCGTTTTAACATTTAATGCAGTCAATTAGTGTTTACCATAGGAAAAAATTGGGGTAGTTTTGATTTCTTTTGTTTCTTATGTTTTTTGGGGTGCTGAATCCGAATCTGAGGTTTGCTAACAAAATTTCTTGACGGAACATTGTCAAAAATGGAAAAAATGTGAAAAATTTTTATTTTTTTGTAATTTTTTGCTTATAACTCAAGAACTATTAACTTTTCGTAAATAATGTATATTATAAAAATTAAAGTACACAAAATTTGCTACAAAATGCACCCCCTATTTGTTATTCTCCTATGAACCGTTTGGGCTCCAGGGCTGTTTGAATATTGGAGTTTTAGCGAATTTACCCATAGGGAATACGCTCTTACGGTAGTAGTCACGGTAAGACCTAAGACCGGGACCATGTTATTTTTTCGTGTTGAGGTCCCCCAAAGCAAAAAACACCATTCATTCAAACTGATTTATATGTATATATATATATATATTATATATGTATATATGTATATATGTATATGTCAGTGAACACAATAACTTTTGAACCGAAACTCCGATTTTGATAAAATTTGGTACAGGGGTGTAAGGCAGCATTTACTTGATCGAGTTCGCAAACCAGAATGATCGACCTACCGGAAGGGGTAGTTTTGGGGGGTTTTGTACCGCAAAAATGGGTTTTTTGCATTTTTCATCAATAATTTTTAAAAATATTTAATTTTTATTTTCACCATTGGATTTAGCTAAAAAAAACACACAACTTAGTATTTTTAAGCTTTGCTCTATCTCATTTGGTTACCGAGATATTAAAAAGTCTAAAAACAGTACATTGTATTTTGGGGCTCCAACATTAATCTTATGGAGAATAAGGATGTGTTAATATTTCACTTATTAACCAATATTTTTGGAAGAAACTTGGTATTTAGCTTCATTAGGTTGAGATTCATCCCTTTATGTTAAAAAATCTTGGTTTTTGTTCTTATCATGGCAGCAAACCTGCATACTCTTTTTCCATGTAAATCATATTGAGAAAAGGAAAACTCTTTTACTTATGGACAGAGATTGATGAAACTTAGTATGTATCTTCATATGGTCGAAATATTTGTTTTTACGCTAAAAACCTACTTTTAGTGTTCCCAGTGGCAGCATACCTAACACTCTTTTACGATGTGTATCATTAGGAGAATATATAGTCATTTATATCCCTATTTATGAGCACATAATGAAATTTTGTTTACGGGTTCATCTAGTCAAAATTAATATTTCTAATTTAGAAATTCGCTAAGTAGTACGCAGGTATGCTGCGACGAAGGGTATTACCATATGGGTTTGTAAGGAAATATAAGTTAAAACTTGCATAATGAATGTGCATACCAAATTTGATCAATTTCTGTTATTTTTATTTTCACCATAAACCTGATGGGGGAAAGTATATAGGTCTGTCGCCATATGGATTTTGCAAGTAAATAAAGGATATACCTTTTCTAATGAATGTACATAAACAGTTTTATAAATATATGTCAATAAATAAGCAAGATAGAGGGTTTTGTTGATTTCCCATAAAAAAACTATGGAAAACTTATATTTGGATTTTCTCCATAACCATATAAGCTAAATAAAAAATTCAAAATACCAAATTGTTTGTTTTTTTGAGCTCTTTTAAATAGTTTAGGTTAAATTTGTTGAATTTTATAAACTAAGGTTAAAAAAAGCCAAAAACCAAAAGGTAACCCATTAAAAACCCCATAAAACCCCGTTAATGTTGTCCGATCATTCTGGTTTGCGAACTCGATCAAGTAAATGCTGCCTTACACCCCTGTACCAAATTTTATCAAAATCGGAGTTTTGGTTCAAAAGTTATCGTGTTAACTGACATATACATATATTCATGTATAATATATATATATACATATATATCAGTTTGAATGAACGGCGTTTTTGGCTTTGGGGGACCTTAACACGAAAAAGTAACATGGTCCCGGTCTTAGGTCTTACCGTGACTACTACCGTAAGAGCGTATTCCCTATGGGTAAATTCGCTAAAACTCCAATATTCAAACAGCCCTGGAGCCCAAACGGTTCATCGGAGAATAACAAATAGGGGGTGCATTTTGTAGAAAATTTTGTGTACTTTAATTTTTATAATATACATTATTTACGAAAAGTTAATAGTTCTTGAGTTATAAGCAAAAAATTACAAAAAAATAAAAATTTTTCACATTTTTTCCATTTTTGACAATGTTCCGTCAAGAAATTTTGTTAGCAAACCTCAGATTCGGATTCAGCACCCCAAAAAACATAAGAAACAAAAGAAATCAAAACTACCCCAATTTTTTCTAGCGAGGGGAACTTTTGAATACAAATTTACTGGATTAATTGTATCGTATTTGTTTTGACCATGCAGTGACAGAGATCTATTTTTCTTTACAATCGAACTTAAAAATTCATCTGAAGGTAATCAACTGTTAAGTTATAATTCACATTTACAAAACTTATAATAAAAGTTGGTCAACATTTTAAAGCGCCCTCTAAAAATAAAGTAAAGGCCGGGGGGGGGGGCGGGGGGGCCCAAAACAAAATGACCTTTTTAAACACCATTTGCCCACGCGCTAACTCAGATCATAAGCTTTAAAATGACACCTCAATCTTAAAAATCGGTTTTTGTAGATCGAGATAAAAAGGGATATAAAGAAAGGAAGATAGAAGGTGACTTAATGCCGTTTGCACCATTTTAGTTTAAACCTAAGTTTAACCTAAAAGTCAGTTGCATATTCATAGTTTAAACTTTCAACTCCAACTGTTTTGAGCTGAGTTCATCACGATTATATTGTAATCCGTTTTATAATTTATTTGTGAAAGTGGCCCTTATTGATTAATTGGTTTCCCCACACCACAAGACCTATTTTTTGCTATTCAAACAATAAATTTATGAAATTTTTAAATAAACAAAAACATAATCTTTTGCTAAAAAAATCGCAAAATTTTAGGTTTATGTTGTCAGAGATTTCAAAATTGTTGTCCCCTTCAAAGTTACGAGTATAAATCATCACACTTTTAGAGCGAAATTCTTAAGTTCCCTTTCATTTTTGACGGGAAGTTAGCTAGTTAATAAATAATCAGATGTAAAAAACTATGTTAATTTAATGTTTAATGTTTAAAACTAGGAAGGAAGAATATGTTGTTATACCATAAATATATGTACCATAAGTAATAAACGATAAAACATATACTAAAATTTGATTCCATATTTTTTTTAAAGACATTTGTATGCATGTGCGGTTCGTGTTTTATTAATAATGTTACTGACAGAATTTTTTGTTTCGACATTCGTTCGAATTGCAAATAATGAAAATGAATTTATCTTCATTTTAAAATATCCACACTTTGAACGAACAAACATACATTTTTACTTTTCAAACTACATTGACACTTAGTAGGCCATAAACATAATGATTCCTGCAAATGAAGTGGTAGACGATTTTGAAACTTCTATCATGACATTTTAAGTCATGATGATTTTAAACACGTGTAATACCACGTTTCTATCTTTTCGCACCATATTTTAATAAAACATTATTTGAGAGAATTTGGATTTTTTATAAAAAATAATTATTATGGTCAATGATTGTTAAGCTCATCCATGATACATTTTTAAGAAGGCGGTAAGATTTGTATGCAACTTTCACAGTGTTAATTTTATTTTTGCGACTTTTTATAGTAAAAACGCCCCTGTGATTTGTTTGAGACCTACTGTTGAATTATTATTTTTTAAGAAGAATATAATAACTATTTTATTCTATGTTGACACATTGCATCGTTGACTCTCTCAGAATGTAATGACCACAAAGCCAGGCGATTGCTTCCTGTAATAACACGGAAGTATTTTATACCATGAGTAAGAAATCAAAGAAATATACGTTTCATTCCCCTATTTTCTCTACTTACATTAAGTTAAAGAAGTCTAAAATTGATAAACACCAGGATTAGATTTATTTATGTTTTTAAAATGTTTATAAAGGAACCATTAATTTACAAACATACTTTCATTGGGTATAGACTACAAGTGCACCATACGAGTATTAGTAGAGTAAATCTAGCGAAAAAAGGGCCTTAACCTTAAACAAATTCCAACAAGCAATTTTTTTACTGTTTTTGAATGTTTGAAAGTTCTTTGTTAAGGAAAAAAAAGTTTACCAAAATTTGCCAACCGGAAGTTGGTTTTTTCAAGATGGCGACTTTTATTTTACTGAGATTTCTTACTTCATCCTCAGGTTGGTTTTTTCTTTGTAATTCGCCAACCAATGCACATTGAGCTTTCACTTTGGTGTCATTTTGTTCGGAACAAACTAAGGAACAGTTCTAAGTTATATTTTATTGAAAACGAAGTAGCAGTGTCACTCACAATTTCTTAAAAACATAAAAAATGTTTTTCGTTTTCTTTTGGACACTTAACTGTTTTATATTTGAAACACTTAACCATATAATATTGTTATAATTTATTATTAAAATGAAAGAGCATTCATATACAAACATTTTGATTCATAAATCATAATTATATCGTCTTTAGATTCCGAGATATGGCCATTTTAGTATATAATGTAAGTTTCCATTTTTAAACCATTAATGCGTCATATGAGTACTTTAATAGAAGAGTAAAACAGCGAAAAAAGCCTTAACCTGTACCTAATTCCAACAAGAGATTTTTTACATAGTGTCTTGATGAAGGAAAAAAAGTTTACCAAATCCGGCCAACCAGAAGTTGGTTTTACAAGATGGCCGCCATAAATCATTAAAATTGTACAAGATCTTACAAATCTTGACGTAGCTACTGAACCAAGTTACATAGAACTTTAAATATGGTGTCGTTTTATTCGCAATTAAACGACAAACAAATAAAAGCTGTAATATAATGAAAATATTGTGATAGATTGGTTTTAGATAAAGCTAAAGTAGAAAAATATTTTTAAAATGTGTAATTTCCTATTTGTCACACATTTTACTCTTATATAAATATGTTTGCCATTTTTTATTACTGTTTTAGATAAAACGTCTTTTCACGAGTGATTAGAGACCAAAATTATGTTTCTATAAATTTTTAGATGTAAAGGAAATCGTATTTTTAATTATTAAATTATTTTATAACATTAAATTATTTAAAGCTACATGGCACTTTGTTTTAATTAAAATCTTTAGTTGAAGTTAATTTGCCAATTGGGTTAAACATGCATGATAGAGTGATAATAATTAATTGTAATAAAAAAAATAAACTCCATATTATGGTCTGTGTACCTTGGAGAACACAAAAAAGGGGATATGTCGTAAACATTGGTGGAGGTAACATTTCTTTTCGGAGAGGGAGCAAGAGTTAGAAATCAATGCAAATATTTTTGACCGCTCAAGCTAAAATAATCATCGTCGACTAATACTCCTCTAAATGCCATGTTAAATTAGGAAAAATAATTAGGATAACTATAAAATAATTAAAAAATAAATAGAAGACATAAAATATTAATTACAAACATTTTCATATTAATTTTACAGTTATTTTGCTTTTACAAATCACATTATATTCATGGTGCATTCTTATATATTTGGTCCATGTATTTTAAACTTGGAATTGTTTGCGACTGTAAAATCATAAATCATAAATAATTATGATTTTTGTGCCATACTTCTCATTTTATAAAGGAAGTATTTTAATTTCAGACTTAAAAATAGGAATAAAAATTTAGGAATTAATAATTTATCTTTAGTATATTACAGTATTATAGAAAATTTCTTGCTCTAATCTGTCTGATTTATTCCTATATACCACAGTTTAATACTTGAAAAGCCCGTATAGTGAAATATTAAAGCGTTAAATATTATTATTAATAATAACTAAAGAGAAATGAATAAAGGCATAATATTTTTACCATGATTTAACTTATTTCCATAACAGCTTTTACTGATAGTGTACAGTTCCAGTAAATCATACTAAGATTTATTTTTACACGTTTGAAATACTAGCTTTATATTAAGTCATAATCAGATTCATGTTATATCATAAATATATCACTGGTTTAAGGTCATTTTTCTATTTTCCCATAATGGTGATATGAAAAAGTATCGTTTTAAGTATAAATTTCTATTCAAGTTAAAAGATGAGTTTATCCGTTTTAGGTACTGTTTTAAAAATAATATTGACTTTCTTAGAATAGTCTATAGTTTTTAAAATTAATTTTGTTTAACAGTGATGTTCGACTGCGTTCGCGGGTATGTGAAAATAACTAGAGACAAGTGAGCGGATTGTGAGAAATTGTATAGCGTATATTACTTTTAAAATGTCCCTGGGAATTTGCATGATTTTGTACAGTTTTATTCTAAAATTATTTAAAATATAAATTTTTTATTGGCTCTTTTTTAGTAACATTTTAATGTTAATATGTGTTTAATGTAATTATAATAACTCGGAAAATTTGGTTTCAAAAGTTGAAAGCTTACAAAAGTAAGAATATTTTTGACTCGCTTAGTGCAACTTTCAGGGATCTTACGCTGATTTACAGTTTATTTATACTTGTATTGTATTAGGCCTACTTTAGAGCTATAGTCAAATAAATTTAACATATTGTTGATGTAAATTTTAAGTTTTTGTCAAATGTTCATTGTGAAATAGATTGTAATTTTATGACGGGCAGAAAAATTCAAATAATATATATACATATATATATATATATATATATATATATATATATATATATATATATATATATATATATATACAAATAATGTTTTTTATGTGATACAGTAGTTTTGTGTGTTTCATATTTATGTAATATTAGGTATTAAAAGTTCTACTTGTTTTACGAGAAAATTAGTGAAACATATTTTTCTTACATTTAAATCGTTATTGAGGAGTTAAGTAATTTATTTATTTATTTATTTTTACCATCTTATGAATTTCACATCCAGTAATTAAAAACAAAAATAAAAAATAAATCACAGGAACTGTGACAAAATTACTATTATAAATTGTCATAATTACGACAACCGTACCCACTTGTCGCTCTAAAATATTTGAATAATAATTTAAATCAGCAATGTGGAAAGTGTCATTTTGTTAGTTCAACACAACCCTATAAAGCATGAATAAATAAATATGTATAAAAAATCCTACATAAGATATTGCATGTCTTTGCTAGGGTAATGAATATTTTTGTATACCTTCAATTATTGTGATTACGCAATTATGCATAAAAAGTAAACACATTTAACAGGAAAGTAATATTTAAAGTATGTAGATAATAAAAAAGAGTATTAAATAAACTCAATAACACCAAGTATTAATTAATAACCATACTGTTCTTCAACTTTCAATATTGAAATAATATGAATAACAAATAACCACCAATTTATGATAATTTTCTGTTCAAAAAAATACTTATTATATGTATGATTAAATCTTGTGGCATTTCAACACCAAGATAAATACTAAATTTGTTGTATTCAATATTACATCGTCATATGCACAACGTCATCTGCCTATCTGATATACTCAACTCTATTTTTCTTCTTTTTTTCTTTAAGACTTAGTTTTCTAAACATTAAATTATCAATATACAGTATTGTTTCTGAAAAATTTGAAAAAATATTTTCTCCAAAACTGTACTAGACCATAGTTAAATAAGTAAATTAAACAATAATTTACTTATTCCTGTATTTTACTAATTAATTTAAATATGTTCCTCATGTAAAAAGCAGTAATTTATTATAATTTATAATTTCTTATTATCCACAAGGATACCGTAGTTTCAAATCGTAAAATGACCTAATTATTATTAATAGAATAACTCATAATAGTTATAATTAAAATAATAAGTTCTTATATAATTTATAACGTGAAATCAAAATAACTAAAGTTACTATACATAAATTATTGTTTATTATTTCAAATTCATGCCTTTTATAAAATCTTTCTGCTATATTGTAGTTAATTAATTCATAAGTTTTTTTAATAGAAAATTTTCTTTTAATTGATATTATAAGTCAATGGTAACTATAGCTTACGGTCACAGAGATTTGCCCAGATTTCTAACTCGAATCCCAAAAACCAAAGTTTCAAATTTTGTCCCTCTCCAAAGAAACTTTACCCCCACCAATGCTTGCAACATCAATTTTGGTGTTTTATAAGGTACCCAGAGCAACATTCAGAAGTTAACTATCCTCACTCTCTCATACATTCTTAACCCAATAGACACCTTAAATACAATTAATGATTTTGTTAAAACAAAGTGTCATGTAACTTTAAATTTAAAATGTGATTTTCTTTACAACGACAAATGATAGAAACATAATTTTGGTCTCTAATTACTCGTAGAAGGACGTTTTATCTAAAACAGTAATAAAAAAATGATAATTACTTGTATAAGAGTAAAAATTGTGAAAAAACTAGGAAAATTTCAATTTAAAAAAATATTTTTCTATTTTAACATTATGTACATCCAAGCTATCGCAATATTTTCATTATATTATGGTTTTTATTTGTTTATCGTTTAATTACGAATAAAACGAAACCAGATTTAAAGTTCTATGTAACTTGGTTCAGTAGCTATGTCAAAATTTGTAAGATATTGTATTATTTTTTTAATTTATGGCGGCCATCTTGAAAAAACCAACTTCCGGTTGGCCAATTTTGGTAAACTTTTTTTTCCTTCATAAAGACACTAGGTACAGTCAAAAAACATCATAACATCTCTTGTTGGAATTTGTTTAGGGTCAAACCTTATATTTACCCTACTATATGAACAATCTGCTTGTCCTCCCTGAATTGATTACGTGTGATGTCTGTTGGTGTGTGTGATTGTGGTTGTGTGATGTGTGTGTGTCCCTGATGTTACGTGTGATTTTTTAGTCAACATGTCTGGTGACTGTGTGGATACAATTATTTTTTCCAGTTGAAATTAGCTATATAATTTAATATTTTTAAAATTTAGTATTATGGTAAATTATGGCTTGACAAACATTAGTTGATATAACTTAATAGTAAATGATTTGCACAATTTTTTGACAAGGGACACTACGGTACCAACCTTTGAGCCACATAATAATACTTGTAGCTGCATGAACACTCGTAGATCATTAGCATAGACAATGTACTAAAGTGATTTGACACCTCTTATCATAGGCGTGATTGAAACCATTAAGGTAGCACGATCGCATACGGTGTACAATGACATGATAGGTAAATCAGTTCTGCCAGATCAGTCCAGGAAATCACTATTTCCACGTGAAAAAATATAGTTTTGAGTTTCTCCGCTGTTACATATATATAAAGTATATTTTAGTTCACAAGGTAGGGCGACAATTATAAATGTTATTATTAAGAAGCAACCTGTGTACCCTTTAAACATTTTATCACGCCATTCCGTCAAGATCTTCCAAGAAAGAGACACAAACAGATCTTGTCATACCGGTCGCATAGAATCACCATTGGCAACACAAACGTCCAGCTTCAACTCAACAATACAAAGATAGCTGAAAGTTTCAATGGAAAAAGTTGACTACAATGATGAAAAAGAAATAATTAAAAGCATTGCAATTAGAAACTGTTATAAAACTAAATCTAAGAGACAAAATAATTCAAAAATGAAACATAAGAAAAAATCAATCACCCACATCAACCATCATGGAAGATAAAAAAATTATTTGCGTGCCTTACAGCTCCATTTTAAATAAACCGATAAGAAAAATATTTGAAGAGTCACCTTTAAAATGGAGCTATAGGCAAAAAAAAAAACAGCTTGGACTAATACAGAAACTATCTACCAGAAACCGGGACCAACAAGGAATAAATAAATATGAAAGATCCGGCATTTATAAAAGAAGTCCAAAGAATGTCCTGCATACTACATTGGACAAACTGGTAGGAGTTTCTCACGTGGTTACAAAGGACACATCCAAGTAATTAAAGCTAACAATAAAACGACACAAAAGTCCAGGTTCGCTAAACATATACTTCACAAAAGACAGAGCTATGACAAGTTAGAAGAAACTATGGAAATTCTTGACTTAAAAAGAAAGGAGAAAAGATGGATGTAAAAGAAGACCTTTTGATCTATTTGCAGGTAAACAAGACAATAAGAACATGCTAATGCAAACGCAAAAAAACAAATTCTACCTATGAAAAAATAAGTCAGATTAGATAAAATCCTAAACCATTCTACAATTCAACCTAAGGAGCTCATGGAACAGGATATTAATTTTATCATTTGATTATTCTTATTATAAGTTTATTTTATAAGGTAATTTAAGGTCATACTTGTACATTATGAAGTTGACCTAGTGTCGAATCACGTTTCGTGTTAGATTTAAAATGTTTAAGGTAAAGGATACACAGGTTGTTTCTTAATAATTAAAATTTTTTTGAACTTTTTGAATATTATTTTGTCTTTAACTCAACAACCATTATTAAAAAAATGTCCTTAACAAGATTAAGGAAAATAAATTTTGCAAAACATCCCATGTCTTAAAGTTAGGGTAACAACCATATTTTCGGATTGTTACGTACTTTTACTCTTTAATTCTTATTATAATTTTTATTCCAACAAATCACATTTGAATTTTTTTTGTAGTTTTGTTAAGATAAATAGCTTGAATCAATAGTATAAAGTGCGATTAAAATTAAAAAATTATTAATGATTTTGATTATAGTATCATTTGGTAATTCATTAACGGCTACAATGCAAAACCACAAGTTTAATTTAACACGTAGTCAGTACTTTGACAGTTGGGTGAGCTGTTTTCAGCTTTCCTTTGTTTTAACTCCATAAGTAATATGTTAAAAATTTAGAATGTGAGTTCAAGATTATAACGAAATAAGTTTTCTAGTATAGACAACAGTACATTCGTTATTTTTATCAAAGAAGTAATTTATATGCAAATGTTCGAGCCGTTTTCGAGATTCGTGTGCATACATATATGTATCCTATACAAATTTATATAAACTTTTACCACGTCAGTAAACCTTACTAGCAAGTAAATGTTTATAATGAAAGAGCAAAAATAACATTATAATACAGAAGTATTTAGGCTTACCGCATCGATAGAAATCTTTTCCATGAACTTTATAGCCATATTTGCAACAATTTATACTTAATATATTTCAATTTATTTAAAAATCATAAAAAAATAGTCATTAACAGATAGAATTAATTGTGAGTGTAAATGAGGGTATAACTTGGGTGGACTGCAAAACCGGGAAAAACATTATTCACGGTCCACCGAGCTCAAACCAGGTCAAACCAGCTGATTGATTACAACATAAATAGCAGCTTCTCTTGCGAGGCGTGCATGTACCCGTTGGAGTGTCTGTATCTTAGCTAGTAGTAAAATATGGCCAGATAATACAATTCTAGATCCAATTGTACTTAAATATAATTATAGATCCAATTGCTTATACTTCACAGATAAAATAATGAAAACGTTGTACACTATTAAGTTCGGGTGGTCTTAAGTGAATAAATAAAAACGTATAGTTTCCAAAATAATAACGTTCTCAAAATGTACAACCTATACTACACACATCTGTCACTTTTAAAATTGAAAGCAAAATAACAAAGTTTATCTGTGAGTGTAAAATACTACGGCACTATGAGTTAACTTATTCTTAACAGTTTCTTAAGAGTCATCATAAACTATATAACTAACATGGTTCTAAATTATACAGATATTATATAAGGGAATACCTAGTGAATACATGCCATTTTTGTAGAAGAACTTATTTAGCTGCATTATGAAAAACGTCAAAAACATGAAAGCCCTATTTTAGTAAAAAATATCTTTGTTATTGTTATTTTATACCTTAACTTTGCATCGTGTTACAGTTTTTTAATTTTTATGTTAATAGATATATCAATCTATAATTATCCTAATATTATGAATGAACGCGTCCGTTTCCTAATTAAAAAACCAATATCGCCTACTCCAGCAAAAGAAATGGAGGGAATCCTTCAATATCTGAAGTCTTGGGACTCGACGTTATTAAATATTGTGGACAGTTCGTATTAGCTTTAATAACTACGTAGATATTTCTAAATACTTACAGTGTAATTCAATATACGAGTATATTGTCAATATTTTTTTTATACGGTACGTTTTTATTTCTTCGAAGGCCACCCATAACTTTTTAACAATAATTTTACAATACACTAATTGTATTTCAAATTTTTAAATTTCAATAATAAATTGCCAGAACTCAATGACTTGAGAACTATACTCTGTGAAAGCGAGCATAATAGTGAATGAATGAGTTAAAATAATAATACTTTCCTGTATTATTTAATTTAGTGTAATGTATGACTTATTCATATTTCTCGAAGTAAAGTCAATTGGTCACAGCCGTCTCCATCTAAAGGAATGTCTCCTTGTAAATTGCCATCATTTAATATTATTTACTTATTCAATAACATTACATGTATTTATTTTTTGTTTGAAGAGTCCGTTGAAGTACCGCCATGTTGAATTTATTAACAACTAATAAGACCAATTTTAAACTTGTCTCCACCGCTTGTCATGTAAGTTTTTTTATTTTCATCCGATTTGTTAATAATAAAGTGTAATCGAATCTCAAATAAATTAACTGTTCCTTCTTTCTAAAACCAATTCTCTAAAAAGTTTTTATAAAATCCTTTATAAAATAATGAAGTTAGTAAAATATTTCATTTGTTCTTTCAATTTTAAATAAAATTGTTTACTAGCTATCGGAAATATCCCCCATAAACTATATACATCTTAATGAATCATTTCTTAAGAACTATAAATAATGATTTTCTGATTATAAGTAAACTAATTATTGCATTTCCCGTTTAACCTTACTCTCATAAAGAAAAGATTAAATCCAACGCCCTCTTAAAATTGTAAACTAAATTTAACTTCACTGTTGAATAAAAATCATATCAATAATAAACATTTAAAGGCGTATTGATAAGATATTATGTTGTTATGAAAGATAAATAAGCATTTAAAATAAATTCATAAATCAACTGTTCTTAAGATTAAATTTGATAGGTAACGTAGACCACAGTCGCCCTGAGTTGCTCAATAAGGTCTTCCAAGAATTGCAACAGAACATTTAAGCTAACGGTCCATTAACTGGCAGTAACGGCCGGCCTGAAGAACGCTCCGATGGGAGCTTGTAACATTATACCAAACGCGGGAGATGTCTTCATAGCTCCGACTAGGTAAACTTCAATATATTTAACGATTTTGATTTTGAGCGTGGGGCTGAAATTTGGTAATTATTTGCTTTAAATTGAAAAAAAAAATATGAGCGTGTTTCTAAATACAGCGTGTGATAGTAATATCCACTGTTACATGTATGTATTTTATAAAATATAACTAAAAAATGCCCATGTAAGGTATGTTGTTTATAATTTAAGATACAAAACATCAATTAAAAACAAAATGGCGCCTTGAGGCTAACGAAGGATTTTTCTTCATATGTCAGGGGCATTTTATGTTCAAATTGACTAGTATTATTAGCCCTTGAAGTTTGTGACATGATTTAATGAACACCCTGTAAGTTTATTTTACATAAAATTTACATATTTTACATATATTGTACATAAAACCACTCTGCATGATAAATACGAGTTTCTAAGTCAAGCATCACTTTTCGTCAAGCTACATTAACGGCAACAACACCTACGTCAATGAAGTACGAACTAACTCGTAACTAAGAACAAGAGACAACTAGAGGAAGTGCATGAAAAATTATTGAATTTTATGAAACAACCCTTAAATAAAATTTAACGTGACTGCCTCGATATAGAGACATGGTAGAGCTTATGGACGAGAAGGAAATATACAAACAAACATCAGCGAGGACTCAAAAGAAGAAAACAATGTGTAAACAAGTATAATAAAAAAAAAAATGTAATTAGAGTTATCTTGAACTCGTTTGAACATGTTATATCATAAGTGATAAATTTTTAACAATCCCTAAGCTGATATTTAAAGTTGATTGAAAAGAAAGATTTGTTCACATTCTCAAATCCCCAAGGTCGACTGTGAACAATGTATAAAAAACCAAATAAGTAGGGACATACTTATGGGGAAGTGAGAACGCAGCCCCTGAAACACAGATAGCACCACCAAGATAATAAGAATTATTCTGATTGGTTGAATGGACACAGATGATTAGAATAATTTTACAAAAGTTTGTTATTGTTTTGATTTTTTTTTGTAAACAAATATGCTCATTTTGACATTCAAGAGGTAGAAAGAGAGCTTTTGAGACAGTAAGGAGAAGTAATCCTAGCATCAGCGCTTTATTTTCCTCTGGTTTTTGAGGACAATACAAAAAATTTTAACATGGGATGTCTCTACTTATTTGTATTTAAAGAAAAATGTAAAAACAGGGACAAGTTGATAAACGAACAAGTGAACTTCGATTCCGGCAGAACCTACCAGAATATATTCCCGAACATCCGGTAGCCAATAAGATTTAAGCATGGACGCCATCTTGTTTCCCGGAACTTCCTGCGCCAATAGTACTTCAGCAAAGACGCCATCCTGATTCTCTCAGTCTCTGATTGGGCCTGATGATGACCGGTGTGACTGGTCGAAATCGATCGCCATTATAAGATCTTTTATATATATTTACCGTCTGTAAACATTTACAGTATAAGTGTAAATATATCGAGTAGTGTTGGAAGACGTTTTATTATTTCAACCTGAATTATTTGTTTTTGTATACATTGACTGTGAAGTTACAATTTTTTATTATTTTTACTGGAAAAACTTCAAGGAACTACTGGACAATTTTTTTTCAAGTTTTAAAGATCACGGGAAACATGATTAGGTATGGTAAAAATTCAATTTCTTATTTTGCTCACTTTACTCCCATCACTAAATGGGGTACCCAATACCTCGGGTTCACGGTCAGGCTGGGACAGTCGCTGTCGTGGGAGAGTCGCGGCTCTCGTAGTGGCTCACATGGCGGCGCTGCACTCTTTCACTCACATTTAGTTTTACTTCTGCGTTTCATATAAATATCCCAAATATAATTTTTTTTTTTCATTTGGTTCCGTTCAAATTGCTTGTAACTGGTATTTCACGAGGGTTTTTAGAGTCACAATCATTTTTTATTTCAATTTGCCTTTGAATTTTAATGAGTCATTCGTGACGAAGATGATGTCGTAGTTTGTGACGTAATATTTGTGACGCCACTGGATGACGAAAATGATTACTACACTGCCAATGATGTAATTTGGATTACGTCATTTTCTCTTGACTTATTTGGAGGTCACTGAACTGTCGTGAAGTGACATTCTGCCACTACTACTAATAACTTTTTTTCTTTCAATGTTGGATTGTAAATTTTAAATGACGTTAAACATATCATAAAAACAGTAGTATTGGACCGAAAACTCACAAAACAATGCTAAGTAAAACCTTATAATATACAAAAAGTTGTAAAAGATTAACGTACCTTGATCAGACGACCTTAAATATTGGCTTGATAATTCTAAATGTAAATTGACGACACAAATATATTTTTGAATATTTTATATTTAGACAAGGCATTTCATACATTTGGACACAAAAATAATAAAAAAAAATCATTTAAAGCCTAACTTTTCCAAATTTTTTCAAAATTATTGGTGTTTTAAATTTTAAATTCAGAAGAAATAGTAACGAGTTATCACGAACATTTCTCATTTTAATGCAGTAGACTTTAATTTAAAACCAGAATTAAACTAGAAAATTCCAGATATTTTTAATTCAACTTGTCAGGTCTAGGACATATCACAGTTTTCATTAGTGGTCATAAGGAAGGCTGAATATTGAAATTTTTACTCGGTCAACCCGACATTTCATTGTGGAGGTTTAATCTAATTCTGGCCTTGTTTTCAACGTAAGTAAACAAATTAAATAGAAACAAATCGTACAGGAATATGTTTTGGAGAATACACTATTCAATAAAAAATATTAAAAAATATTTTCATATAACCTGTTTGATAGTTGTAACATGTCAAATGAGAGAATAAACATAGAAACTCGTAAGTAAATAATTTAAAGAAAAAACTCATATTATTAGATTTTTCCATCCAATATTCTGTATTAAGTATTTTAATATTAAGATATTTGTGTATATTCAATTTCCTTTTTTAAATTGACTTAAGGGTACTTCTCGGTTATAGTCACCAACCGATTTAAATTATTATAGTTCTGTTATTTTACCAGGTCAGGTTATAGATATGGTATATATATGTCAATCTACGGTCAGTTATCGATTCTTTTACAATCCGCCTGGGTTACGGGTCCAAAGGTCGTTCGTGTTTAGGCGTCCATTGTTAGAAATCATTTGCTACCAGACGAATAGTTTAAGGTGTACATTATATTTTCATGTAGTATTTAATTCCTAGATAAATGAAGGAAGACAATGGAACCAATTTTGATTTATCTATGCTAACCTGTCCTAACCTAAACAAACTAATCCTTCGACGCACTCTACACTCTCTTGGGGAATAATGCCGCAAACCCGACCTTACGAGGAGAACCGAGACGAAAATGGCAGGTTATCAAACTTTGCATTAAAATTATACTTTCTTTTCTTTTTGGTTTGGTTCCATCCATGAAGCCGTAGCCTTATCGTGCTCCCCCTTCCCTTGCGGGCGACCCGTACCTATCTTTCGACATACCGGGCCGGTCTTGAGACAGGAGGATTATGAAACATAAGTCCCAAATCACATTAAGGCGGATTAGACCCCCACAGAAACTGGAATTCACCAGGCCCGTGGTACTCAACCGGCAGTGAACCCAAAATATAAAAACCGCTGTGACTGTCAGCGCTGTGAGTGTCAGTGGCAGCACTATCCAACTACTTCTCTACTTTCAATTGTCATCATCGCCCCCAGATAAGGCTGGAGGCCCCCCCATAGCCAAAGCTATGTGCCGAGCATGCCGGCAACCACTTGCCTCCCGAGTCCAACAAAATATCCGGACTGACTGAAGCCAGGGGCTTGAATCGGATCCCGAGGTTCCCATTTTAGGTTTTACTTGCCATGGGTATTTCCCAAGCGGGATAACTAGGTTTCTGGGTTCCTGCTCTCCCAAAACGGGGCACTGGTACGCTGCAACCACGACAGAAGTCGACGGAAGCCCCAGATCTTCAACTCCCTGACTCATTTCCTTCTAATGGGGAGGCTGGAGTGAGTCACCCAGTAAGCGCGCGATTGGCAAAGCCATCTCTACCAGGGCACGGCACAGCCGAAGCTGGCCTCCTTTAATGTTAAAGAGAGCCAAGCCCGTTCGCCCAGTTCAATGCTTGGAGCTGGTATAGGATAGTAGACATCCCAGTTCTAAGGGTGCATGCCCTGAAGTACATCATGCACACCTTTGCTGATTGATCATTACAATCACTACAGCGAAGGCTCGACAAGGACTCCGTGGGAGACCAGGCCTACTTCAATGTCGAAGAAAGCCACGCCCGTTTACCCAGACCCGAAGGACTGGTATTGGGTAGTGGACACCCCAGTTCTAGGCGTAGCACGCCTTGAATAAAATAAAATCAAATCAAAATTTCTTTATTTACAAAACATAAAGTATTGTAATACTGTCAAATGTTTTCAATATTGAAGTACATCGCGTACCCAAATTAAAATTATACTGCCGGATTTATAACGGAATCATATTGGAGCTATGTTTACGGACTCATATTAAAGCTATGGTTATTGAATCATATCGCTGCAGTGGCCATAGCTCATTGGAGAGCTCTGGGTTATCACCCAGTGGACTCGGGCTCAATTCCCGGCTTGGGGACAAAAAGATCGCTCTGCCATTCCCGCCTACATAGAAAAAAGGGCATGCCATCCAGGCAAAGAAAACTGTCGGTTAATTGCTGATCTCCCTCCACTAAGTAATCTAAGTAACTGAGAACTGATAATTCCGACAATGGTAGGTCTAGCCTTACCGGTGAGAATAGTGTTGAGGTTAACAATAACAAACATAGTGGTGGTCGTGTGTTAGGCCCTCTAATTTTAATTGGAAACAGGTAAAACAGGTATATTAAATTCCTGTTTTAATATTCCTGCCATACACATTTTTGAGGAAAGGGATTTTTTAGAACAATCGCTGTAACTATCAAGTCACCATTGCATCATATTTTGAATTAGGTTAAGAGGGGTTTCAACTTGTTACCATTTAATTATAAGTGTTTAGATCATAAGAAGCTCAATCAACCTTTAAAAATTTATTTTTGGATTTAAGTATTTATGATATTGATGAATTTATAGAATAACCAAAGTCTATTAATTAGTATGGTACAAGTCAGTGCTTCATTGTTTGTGAAAACGGCAAGAAATATTTTTCATTTGTCAAAAGCCATACGATATTTATTTATATTGCATAACATAGAAAATAACTACCGAAATTATCAACCTTTTGAGGTTGAAGCGAAATTGCTCAGAATGCAAAGCTCTTAGAAGTAGTGTAGTATTAAAAAAAGAAAAAAACCATTTTCTATAGGATTGTTTTAGTAACGTCCCCTAAAGGAAGTCTTGAAAAAACTTCATTCACCATTGTCATATAATATGTTTTAAAGGCTTTGCATTAGAGCAATTTGCCATAAATGTGACCTCAAAAGGCTGATTATTTCGGAAGTTATTGTACTTTATATTTTTGGTAATGTGATTTAAAGCAAAGTTTGGTCGACTGACACTATTGACTCGGTCATACTTTAAATGTCTGTTTAGCGATATCAGTAGGGTAAAAAGCCTTGCTTTTAACTCAGGATTCACTCAAAATGCAAGCCTTGACTTTTACTACGCTTTGCTGAAAAATCGCTGCCTTGACTTTTGAGGCGGCCGGTGCAGCTTGAGGCAGGTCCGGGAACCGGTTGTCGTAGGTCCGGGTCTTTGTTGCACTGCGGTTGCGGATCCAGTTTGGGCCAACCTTGGTCCGGAGCGTTGATGCACATAAACATGCGGCAAGGTTAGCAGCGTTGCAAGTTGCATTTGTACAAAAAGTTTGTGTGAATATAAGCCGCTGTGTTACAAGTTTTTGTCAGTGCGATGTCCGGAGCCGAAGTAGTTGTTTCCTTTATTGCTAGGCGGGGCGATGAGCTGAATCAGCTCTTAGCTGATCTGAATCAGTTAGTGATGGACAGGGGGAACCTGCTTGGTTATTGGCATGAGGTGCGGTTTACGAGCACCTTTGACGGGACGGCAGGTAAGTTTAGGTTAGAGTAAAAGACGAAATTCAGATGATGCGATTTATTTTTCATGCTTTGAAAATAAATACATTCGGACTGTTATTAATCTTTTTACCGTCCGATCGTAATTTAAACATTTTTGGTACGTTTAATTGTGCGATTTCTTCATCGCTTAGTGAGATGAGGAAACGTTTTGGTAAATAGCAAATGGCTTTATTTTCACCAAATTCAATTTCCAGACGAAGCGCAGGGCCCTTTGATGTGTCAGTCCGCTTAGCAGATAGAATGTGGTATCCATTTTCATTAGTTAATGTGACGAGATCAACCCGCTGTGGTCCTTGGTAGGAAGACAATGTGTTCAGTTTGCTGGCGAGGTCCATTATTCTGAAACAAAAAATAGTGGCTGTGAGGAAATTGTGTTTTGTGTTTTAGCAGCTTGCTGTTTCAGCGAGGCAGCTGCGGCTTTAAAAATTTTTTCCAGCGAGGCAGTGAGCTGCTTGTTGTGTTTTGTGGTTGTGTGATTTAAGCATAATTTGCTGTGCAATTTCCAGATGTGCTTTGGCATTTGCTATATTTCTAATTACAGCTCCATTGCTCGTACGCAGCCTGGGTTATGTGGGCTTAAGAGAGTAGGTCGCTAAAATATAAATTGTGTTCCAGCGGGTGCGTACTTAAACGAGTATGGACCGATCACATTGCAATTGAGAGAGCGGCAGATCTGTACGCGACCCGTAGGCAGGGTCCGGCCCTACGAGCGTCCATGGGGACCATCGCACCGGCCTCCGGCGTCAGCTGTGCCCTGCCCACCGCCATCGCACCGGTTCAGCGGCTCGCCGCCGCAACCTGTGCCACTGCCCCACCCATCGCACCGGTTCAGCGGCTCGCCGCCGCAACCTATGCCTCTGCCCCACCCATCGCGGCTCAGCCGATCGCCGCCGCCTCGGCACTCGACGCCCCGCCTACCGGCATCACAGCGTCCATCGCAGCCCAGCAGGACGCCGCCACCATCAGCCGTCTGGAGCCCTCCCACCGAGTCCCCGACCCCCCCTCCTGTGACGCCACCTGCTCGGCTCTCACCGGCGATATTAATAGAAGGTATGCTATGAAGAAGATTGAAAAATCTAATATTTTAAATGTTATAAATCTAATATTAAAATTTGTTGTAAATAAAAGTCGTGTGTTTCAATTTGATAAAAAAGTTTTTAGTTAAAAATCAATGATATTTTATCACAGGAGACTGTTTTTGGTCTAAAAAATTCATTTTTTATTATTAAAGAATTCTCCAGTTAATTCTGTTTAAGAATACATATAAAACATTTAGTTTTTTGGAAAGCAATTATTGTAATACAGAGATACATGTAGCGTGCGATGCGTTTTTCTGAAAGTAGTGTTTTTAAAATTTAGGTACGCTTACTGTGTGAGATATCAACATGAAACTTTACAAATAAATTCTTCACATTATGTAGTGCTTTTTGCTTTAAAATATTGTTCTTAACAAAATAATAATAAATAAAAATAACATATGTTAATAGTTTTTATTGAAAAGTAAAAACTAGTAATCCAAATTTAACTTTTAAGCCATATTTAGGTGTAAAGTTTACTTGTGACTTATGCATACCTAACATTCTCCATTTAAATAATATTGAGCCGTAGGTATATGTTAATCTCCGCCATACTTGTTTAAAAAATGCATAATTTGTGCACTAAAACTGAGCAATTTGCTAGTATTGTTTAACAGCTTAATACTTGAATATTGTGATTGCTACACAGGAAAAATTCGCTACTAGATTTAATTTTTCTAGCATTATTGAGAGAAACATAAGCAACTCGCTAGCATTATTGAGAGTTTATGTGAAATGGTTTTATAGGTTCTGCAAAGTATGATTGAAAATTGAATGAAATAGAATTGAACGTTTGGAACTTTCTCTAGTTTGAAGCTGACTGCTGAGATAAAAGAGAATAACTTTTAAGATTGTAAAACTGCTCAAATGTTTTGTTAGGTTTTTAGCCTTAAAGCTCTAACAGCTGAGCATGATACACATATTCTTTATAGTTATAAATGTTAAATTGGAAAAGTAAAAATTTAACTACTTTTATAATTTTATGGAGTTTGTGGAACTCACGTGTGCTCAATTTGAAAGTTTGAAGCAATTTTTACAAAGTTTTTAATGGCACTTGAATATTGTGATCGCTACACAGCTTCAAATGAAATAAATTCGCAAGCGAGAGTTTATGTAAAATAGTTTTATAGGTTGATCTCTGCGGAGTATGAAAATTGTATAAATAAAATTGAACGTTTGGAACTTTTTTCTAGTTTGAGAGTGCTGATTTTTTAAAGAAAAGAAATTGGGACTGCTGAAATGTTTGCTAGTAAATTCTAGGTTCCAAAGCTCATAGCTGACACTAGTGTTTGTAGCAAATTTGCTGTTTTTAAAAGTTTAAATTTTGAAAGAAGTGTTGGTTTAAAAAATTTAACTCCAGTTGAAAAATGCGTAACATTTTTAGAAAATTAATAATTTTTGTTTTTCCCACAGGAAGCGATGAAGAAGATGAAGAATCAAATGAAGAGTAAAAGATGTATATAAAAATGTAAATAAATTTTTATTTTTTAAAAATGAGTTTAAATTAACCACTTAAATCAAATCCTTATTTTAAATAGTAAACAAGGAAATATGTATAAAACTGAAAGGTGTTACATGTACCTTGCATGACACCGAGTCCAGGTTGTCTTGTACACATACTTAAATCTTATATTTAAACATAAAAAATTATTAACTTAAATTTTAATAATATATTTACAATACAATATAAGGACTGCACAGAGCAGAAATATTGCTACAATTTATATTGAGTCATTACAGATTAAATTTTTTACGTTTACTTAGATAAAAAGATAATATAGAAATATTAAAAAGTAAAAAGAAAGATGAAGGTTGGGGAGTGACTAGTTGTAAGAAGTTTAGTAAATTGTGTTCTGTAAAGTGGGTAAAGTAAAATTAGTAGGGGGTGGCAAAGAAAGAGTCGACTTACCTCGTACGTAGTGGAGAATCAACTAAACATGCACTATAGCAATTCAGCCCTTATATAACGACACGTGAGGTATGACCACAGTCCTGGTGTTGTTTTTTTTTTTCAAACAGGCTCTGCCAGTTATTTTTTCATGACTTATCCTGGTATGAAGGTCGACGTCGAGCAAGTTTATGAAGGTCTATGTCGAGCAAGTTTCTGAAGGCAAGTTTTATGGTGCAGGATCTAGCTGTCACATTATTTTACCCCCCTTTGTCCTTCAAACCGAGGTCGACTCCACCCCGAGTTGACAAAACCCCTCGTCGTTGAAGCGGACGGCACACTCTACTACGGTCGCTGAACAAGCAAGAACCACCTATGTTTTTATGTCCCTCATGTAAGGAGGCTTACTTCACATCGGAAGAAGCCAGAAGCCGACATATCGCAATATGTTTAGCAGTCACTGGATTCAGAAGGCCACCCGACCAATCTACACTTCTGCCACTCGACCTGAGCCGGCGGGAAAGAGCGAGGAGCTGCAATACATCGTCGCCGACACTTCTGCCACTCGACCTGAGCCGGCGGAAAAGAGCGAGGAGCTGCAATACATCGTCGCCGACAAAGTCACGCCGTCTGGAGGGCCGCCCTACATCGCAGCGCCCTGCCGACCCTCCCGCCACCGGCGAGCCTCCTGCCACCGGCGACCCTCCTGCCACCGGCGACCCTCCTGCCACCGGCGAGCCTCCTGCCACCGCCGACCCTCCTGGTACTCCAGGCGGCAACCCTCCCGCCACCGGCGAGCATCGTGCAGCCGGCCCCGCCACCGGCGAGCAGCGTGCAGCCAGCCCCGCCACCGGCGAGCAGCGTGCAGCCAGCCCCGCCACCGGCGAGCAGCGTGCAGCCAGCCCCGCCGCTACAGCCGATCGTACTTCGTCAGCCGGCGATGCGCTCACCTATGAGCTTACAAAGTCCCTCCACCATGCGAGGGACTACACAATAAAAAACAGCGTTGGTTTCATCGATCTAGAACAATTTCTAGAAGCCTCTCTGCCGCTTATGGACGACATCCTTAGACGTGAGTTGCAAGTCACCGTTTCACTAAAATATAACATGCTCTTAGAAGCAAAATACCAACATCCGGAAGGCGACGTGGAGACGTTCAACTTTAAATCCTCCAACCGAGCAATCCTGGCGCAGACGGACGACACCCTGCGTCTCTTGCTGAAGGATGCGCAGAAGATCTTGGAAGAAGAGACTCAACTCCAGACGAAGGGATCCGGGTGGAGCCTCGACTCGCCGATAAGCATCACTCTCAGGGTGAGTAGATTTAAGTACAAAAATGTGTCAGGCAGTGGTTTCATAGAGTTGCCGAGAAAGTTGAAAAACAGGCGAGCCACGATCAATGTACAGAACCACGATGGAAAATGCTTTTACTATTGTATGCTTGTTAAACATTTGAATGATGTAAATCATAAATCTCTACTAACAGAAAACTCTTTTGCGGGATTAGAATCACCTTATGATTTTACTGGAATGACATTTCCTGTTAGGATTCAAGATCTGAAGAAATTTGAATCTCAAAATAATAATTGCTCGGTGTCGGTTTTTGAGTGCGGTAGTGATGGATACATAACACCGTTACGACTAACAAAAAAAGAACAGGCGGATCATACAGACTTGTTGCTTTTGAACGACAGTAAGACCGGTAAAAGTCACTACATTTTTATTATCGACTTTAAAGTATTAATCCGTCCCCAGCTGTCAAAGGGAACTAACCAAATTTCCGTGTGTAAACGTTGTTTTACCTACAAGGAGGTCAGGAGGTGTAAACCCGACGCCGAGAGCTGGCTAGCTAACCACTTAGAGATTTGTGAAAAATTCACACCCAGTCCTATTAAACTGCCTGAAGCAGGGAAAAATATTTTGAAATTTGAAGAATACGAAACGGAAATTCCTGTTCCCATTATTGTGGCGGCTGATTTTGAATCGTTTCTTCATCCGACCGTAAGCACTGACAATGTCACCTATCAAACTCACGAGGCGAACAGCTTTTGCGCTCTAGTAAAATCAACCCTTCCGGATAGCTTGCTAGCCGAAGTAGGGATTTCCACTGAGCCGTATGTATATCAGTCGGCCGAAGGCGCGGCGAAGAAATTTTTACTGTACATGAAACAGCTAGCTCAAAATGTTGAAAAACTATATATGAGACAAGAGGCGATGAAACAACTATCGGACGAGGAAAATGCGAGACACGAGCGAGCCGAGTTTTGTGATCTTTGTGATGTTCCTTTTAACAGTCCAAATACGGTGAAGAACGCTGACCACTGCCACATTACTGGTCGTTATCGCTTCGCTCTGTGTCAGCGTTGTAACTTACGTGCACAGATACCCAATTTTATTCCAATTTATTTTCACAATTTTTCAAATTACGACCAAAGTTTTATTGTTAGAAATCTGTCGGTATACAAAGGTCATGAAATCCGTGCTATTCCTAGCAATAGAGAACATTTCATTTCGGTCTCTGTGCGGATAGGAAAAATTTGGTTAAGATTTTTAGACAGTTTTAGGCTAATGCCCGCCCCTTTGGCGACACTCGTCGCTACTCTAGACGCTTCCGAGTTGATTGAGAGTAAAAAGCTTGTACCTCATGATCAAGTGTATCTTATCAAAAGAAAATCAGTTTACCCCTACGACTATGTGAAATCAAATGAAGTGTTTAGTGACACTGGCCTTCCGCCCCGTGAAATGTTTTACAATCGTCTGGCCGAGGAGGAAATCAGTGATGAAGACTACGAGCACGCGCAAAAAGTGTTTCGTGATTTAAAAATGAAAACCTTTCTTGACTACCATTTATTTTATTTAAAATTAGATGTAACTCTTTTAATGGATGTACTGGTTTCGTTTCGAAAACGTTGTCTCGAATCTTATCGAATCGACTGTGCCCATCAGTATACGGTGCCAGGACTAGCGTTTCGTGCCATGCTCCGCATGACCAGGGTTCAGTTGGAATTAATGACTGAATATGATCAAGTTCTCATGATCGAATCGGCCATACGCGGTGGTTTAGTTCAGTCTAATTTGCGTTATTGTAAGGCCAACAATCAGTTTTTAAGCCGTGCCGATGACTACAGACCTGATGAAGAAACGAGCTACTTGTTGTATTTAGATTGTACATCACTTTACGGTTATTCGATGACCCTACCTCTCCCCTCGGGAAATTTCCAAATTGAAGACGACGTTGAGAATTTAGATTGGTATAACTTACCCAGCGACGCGCCTAAAGGCTATATCCTTGAATGCAGTGTAGAATATCCGGACGCGATACATGATGACGTGCAAGAATTGCCTCCCCTACCTGTTCTAGCCGTGCCTCCGGGCGGAGGAAAAATTAAAAAGCTTATTGCGACTTTGGAGAACAAAGAACGCTATATAGCTCACTATACTTGCTTTCAACAGGCTGTACGATTAGGATTGAAAATTACTAAAGTTCATCGAGCGTTGTCTTTTTCTCAATCCTGTTGGATGAAAAAGTTTATAGATGTAAACGCGGATTTGAGAAAGCAGGCGACTGACGAGTTTTCTAAAAGTTTTTATAAACTAATTATGAATTCCGTGTTTGGCAAAACCATGGAGCAGGTAAGAAAGCGCGTGGACATTAGGATAGTGACCACAGAAGCGGCATTGGAAAAACTGATCCGTCAAGCCAGGTTTGTCGATCGAACGATAATCTCAGAGTCAGTGACGGCTGTACACTTGCGCAAACCTAGCGTACTTATGAACAAACCCACATACATAGGGATGACTATTCTCGATATCTCTAAAGTACACGTATATAATTTTCACTATGAAGTAATGAAAAAACATTTTAAATCTCCAGATAAACTGGAAATGTGCTACGTCGATACAGATGGTTTAGCTTATTTTTTAAAGACTGAAAGAAACTTGATTGAGATTTTGAAACAGCCGTCCCTGTCGCAGCACCTAGACCTATCCACTTTTCCTAGTGACGAGGTGCGAAGCTTTGAAAACAAAGGTAAAATAGGGACTTTCAAAGAGGAGACCGATTGGAAATTAATGTATGAATGGGTCAGTCTTCGCCCGAAAATGTATTCATTTCGGTTCAGTTCACATGAAAGTGCGGCGGGTGAGCGGCGTAAAGCCAAAGGGCTGAAAAAATCCTACGTTTCAAGATGTTTAAGATTTAAAAACTACAAAGATGTGTTGTTTGGTAAAAAACAGAGTATGGCAAAATTTAACCTTATAAGGAGCAAAACTTTTCGCCTTGTAACGATGAGCGTGGAAAAGAAGTCACTTTCTTGTGATGACGACAAGCGCTACATTTTACCTTGTGGCATACGTACACTGGCGCACGGTCATTATTCGCTTCGCGCTGAGGAGGACAGCGGCGGCATGTCGGGCAATGAGTCTGTATGAACTGGCGTTGAAAGCCACGTGTGGCGTCCTCGATTCTCCCGATCGAAATGTAGACAGTATTGATGATATACCCGTTCTACGCACCTTGCCCGTGTCCATACAAAGAGATTTAAGAATTAAAATCAAACAAATTTGGATGAACGAAACGAGCCCTCCAGAAGACCCCCAAGAATATGAATATAAATACTTGGATTTCAATACACTTGACAAATTTGAATTCCTAATGTTAATATCACATCCCGATAAACTGTTTCCCGAATTTTGGTCTCCTTATAGAGAAATTGGTCATGTTGTTTTTAACTATTACGAATTACAAATAGGAAATGTCAATCCTCCATATAGATTTTGCCGCTTATGCTTTTTAAAAAACTGCAGTCCGTCCGATGACGATTCAACCTATTGGCAACAAATGAATTGGCATTGTTTTCATGTTTCAAAACATGTTGAAACCACTCCCGCGACTTTTATTACAAAAGTTTTAAAATCTAGCAAAAACTGGTGTCAATGGTGTGTCTTACAGCCGTTGTTCCAGTTGTACGATTGGAAAAGCTGTGGTAATAATACCAATTACCACGACTCTGAGAGTGATGCTGAGGTTTATGTAAATGAAAAAATTGAAATATTTGAACTTTAAACATTATGTGTACCATTATTCAGCAAAAACTTTTTTAAATATTGTCATTACAAGTTCCTTTTGTGACACATAAAAACATAGGTGGTTCTTGCTTGTATCGCACCTTTTGTGCAAAAAAAATTATACCTTTTGTGTAACATAAAAACATGTATATTTCTTTCACACATTTAAAAAAAATTATACTTTTTGTGTACTGTTACAGCCTGCAAGTTAGCATGTTTTCTTTACCTTTGTGTCACACATAGGTTGCTTATCTTATAATTTTTTCATCTTAATACTTTTTTGCTGAGGTGTAAAAAAATTGAAACTTTAAACATTATGTGTACCATTATTCAGACACTTTTATTAGCATTTTACCTCAAGTTTTGTGACACATAAAAACATAGGTGGTTCTTGCTTGCACCTTTTGTGCAAAAAATCTATACCTTTTATGTAACATAAAAACATGTATATTCTTTTTTCACATTAAAAAAAATTATACTTTTTGTGTCACACTAAGACCTGCATGTTTTCTTTACCTTTGTGTCACACGTAGGATGATTTCGCACCTTGTACTTTTTTGTGTCAACATGAATAACATGTATATATTTTTTATGGATTAATAAATGGTTTTAAACTACACTCTTGTTTTTCACTTTTCACCCAGGTAAAAAATAAATACACAAATAGTTTTTTTACATACAATATATTAAAGCAAAAAATAAGGTTTCACCATTTGATACAATCGTATTTGAGTTCGTGAAAGACGCCTTCGCAAATGTCCAAAAAACAGAAACGTCGAACTTCTGCATCGACGAATGACATCAGTGCTTCTTGCAGCGGTGTGGGCTGGAACCAAAGATCGAGTGAAAATGGCAGACGTCTCTCGTTGAACCCCGCCAGGAACATTGGTAAATCCTTGCGAATATAATGTTCAGTCTCTGTTGGAATTTTCAAAGAGTTGCTAGCATTTCTGGCGGCCGCCATCAATGTGGAAGTTCTGTAGTGTTTGGTAAAATATCTTGTATATCTCACAATGAGGTTTCGCACTATGGCTGAACACTCGTCACAGATATGATAGTAATTTTCGATGCAATCAAAAACTCTTTTGAAGGCTGTCCATCCGCTCGACTGTAGTACTAAAGAGGAAGATTGACACAACAGACTGTCGGCAGTAGTGTCTTCCAGCGTGCGGGGCAATTTTCTCACTTGATAGTTTGAAATTGCAATAGTTCCACCGCTGGCAGGCTTGATAAGTACAGTATCAAAGTGAAAATGTACAAAGCTTGTTTCATTATTAAAATAATTGTCCAATAACACACTAACATTTCGCAGACTCAGTAGATCTTCCAAGGTGAACTTTATACATGTTTTCGTATTAACTACATATATTGAAGGATTGAAACTGCCGGTGGATTCTAAACCAATAACCGCGTCCGCCTGATTTGACAGTCTGTACATCTGTCGAAGTAACAATTTCGGCTGTTGTGGCGCAATCTCGTATGTATCTTGAGGGGCCGCCGCCGCCGGTTCTGCTTGCTGCACTTCGGGTTGCTGAGCGTAGGTCGTGTAGTAGTGAACTTGTGGCTTGGGTGGTGGAGGATTAAACACGTCTAGGTCGGCTAAAATCGCTTCCAGGTTCATAGCGGCTTGTTGGTCCTCCGTAGCGGGTCTACATCGCTTAGCCGCCGCCGACACTGATTGCGAACGTTTACGTTTCAACTTGTTGATATCTTTACGAGGCGCGGGTATACTTGGCGCGGCGGACTCCATCGTGCTCCGAACGCGCGACCACAATGAACAGTGCGCCTGCTTCCCCCTCCACGCGTGGCCACCAGTCTGAACGCGTTCAAGGTACAAGGTCACGACCACAATGAACAGTGCGCCTGCTTCCCCCTCCACGCGTGGCCACCAGTCTGAACGTGTTCAAGGTACAAGGTCAATATTCCCATTTGAATCCCACTTCAATCGTCTGCCCTGGTAGTCATATATTCCTTTATTTCGTTCGAAAAACCTCAACGAAGTAGTGGGGACAAACTCTTTATCCGTACCGTACAAGTAAAATACGTTATTGTTATCCGGTGTCACTCCAGCTACTAAAACTGGCGCATTTGCACTGTTCTCGACTAGATTAAATGTACGCGTTCCACATCTGAAATTACCCACAGATTCATCATATTGACATGTCTGAGACAAATTGGTGGCATCGGTTAATTCTATTGCGGCTCCCACGTTTGCTAATCTAAATCCTTTGCAATCCCATACAGGGTATGGCTGCGTGTCCAGTTGTAGACAAGTCAGTCTCAACTTATTCACTTGATCCTCGAGCGTTTTCACCTGTTTTTCTAAATCTGTTATCAAGTGAGTTAGTCGTGTCTCGAGTGCTGCTACCTGATTTTCCGTGGTTTGACATTGACTTTCTAAATCTGTTATCGATTGAGTTACTCGTGACTCGAGTGCTGCTAGCTGATTTTCCGTGGTTTGACATTTACCTTCTAAATCTGTTATCGATTGAGTTACTCGTGTTTCAAGACTCGCAACCTGATTTTCTAAATTTGTGGTTTTCAACACATATTTACCTTCTAAATCTGTTATCGATTGACTTACTCGTGTCTCGAGACTCGCAACCTGATTTTCTAAATTTGTGGTTTTCAACACACATTTACCTTCTAAATCTGTTATCGATTGACTTACTCGTGTCTCGAGACTCGCAACCTGATTTTCTAAATTTGTGGTTTGACATTTACCTTCTAAATCTGTTATTGATTGACTTACTCGTGTCTCGAGACTCGCAACCTGATTTTCTAAATTTGTGGTTTTCAACACACATTTACCTTCTAAATCTGTTATCGATTGAGTTACTCGTGTCTCGAGACTTGCAACCTGATTTTCCAAATTTGTGGTTTGACATTTTCTTTCTAAATCTGTTATCGATTGAGTTACTCGTGTCTCGAGACTTGCAACCTGGTTTTCCAAATTTGTGGTTTGACATTTTCTTTCTAAATCTATTATCGATTGAGTTACTCGTGTCTCGAGACTTCCAACCTGGTTTTCTAATTGACTTAAAGCGGAAACACATTTACTTTCAAAATCACTTCGTGGAACATAATTGTTTTCAAGGTCTGGTTTTAAAACAAAATCACTTTTCAAAGCCGCTCTTAGAAAGACAATTTTACTATCAAAATCTACTTTTGAAATATAATTATCCTCAATATATCTTTTGTTAACACTGTCGTGTGGCTCTTCTGGTTCAGCAACATATCTTAGCCTCTTATTGCGTACATCATAATGTGTGCCGTCCAAAGCGAGTTTTAGCTGTTCCTGTCCATCCCCACGTCGCGTAGGGAACGCCATTCGGCCGAATTTGTCTATAGTATGGTGTCTCATAGTGTTCTGACAACCCGGCTCTGTACAACCGCACTTTTATATCCAAGATTTCTCCTTAATACCTAGCCACTTTACAAAAACTTTATTGCCTCTTCTTTTCAACACTTTTTCCACTAAATACGTGTCCGGATAGTTGGTCTTTTGAAGTTCAGCCTCATAAAACGCACCGCGAATAGGTTTACCATAAACGTCACGTAGCATGTACACATGTGGTTTAGTGCGACGCACCTTGTCTATGACAAACAATTCAGTAGTCCAAGTTGGCGTATATCCTTTTTCAAACTGTGTTTTAAATTTGGAAATCCTTACCACATCGTTGACTTTGTAACGAGGTTTTTTCACTTTCACCACAACGCGATTGTTTAACTTTTCTACCAGCATTTTCTCATGTTTTCGTTTCACATCCTTTGGTCTCATGCCGATCGAACGATGTACTCGCGCGTTGTACTTCGCCAACAGTTTGTCTAAAAGTCCATTTTTACTCCACACATATGTTCCTTGCACGCCGAACGCTTTGTACAGCCACGTCTTTATAGTGCGATTGAAACGCTCCACCACTGAAGCTTTCAACGGACTAAAAGTGCTATAGTGGTTTATGTTGTGTTGTTTCATCAAAGCGGAAAATTGTTTATTGAAAAACTCTTTCCCATCGTCAGACTGTATATTCTTGGGCGCTCGCGGTTTACTTTTAAGTAAAACATTTTTCATGGCAGCCGTCACAGTACTTGCCGATTTGTCACGAAGACCACTAGCCCAAGCGTACTTTGATAACACATCAATTACAGTCAATATGTATTTATATCCACCATTGATTTTAGCATAGTTTTGCATGTCAATTAAATCAATTTGCCACAAGTCGTCAAATCCTTTTACATAGACACTCCGCCGTGGGAATCGTTTTCTCGCCTGTTTATGAAGTTCGTCAATTATTTTCTCCTTTTCTTCCAACATCTTACAGTATGATTTTATACAATCGCAAAAGATCAACTATTTCAGCAAACTCTTTTGAATGTCCCGTGTGACCGGCGTTTTCCGACATCACCAACAATCTAAGACGATTCACCAAAGTGTTTACATTTTTAACACTATCCAAACCACTGCCAGAGGCTGCAGGCTGGGCGGGCTCCGCAAACATACTTTGTATTACATAAAGATATTTTTTACCTTTGTTCGCATTAATGGGTTTTTCAGCAGAATACATTTGCCTATGGGCATTGGTCATTAAAAGCATTTTTTTATAAACTTGTATATCACGAGATTCGATTAGCTCTTTCTTAGGCACTCGCTTGAATAGTAACTCCATGAGTCCAGGTGTGATGTCGAATCTTTGATCTTTCAACAACACCTTTGATCTGGTAAATGAAATAGCACTGTCGCCCAACAATGTTCCACCTTTCCCATCAACTCTGACGCCATACGTCGTATCTATATTTTTGCGGTCAGCCGCCAACTGTCTCAAATACTGTTCAACCAAATCAGTCTCTGTCTGAGTCGACACGTCAACCGCTTCGCGTTCAAACACGTCAACCGCTTCGTCGCCGCGTTCTTTTTTAATTATTTCCTCTTTGATCACCGGCATCGATTGTTTAATACTCTCGGCGACGGATTTCTGTAGCGGACTGACCAAAGGCTTAGCGGAAGCTTGTAAATATCGCTCGACATCCTCCACGTTTCTCTGTAAATCGCGATATTTGTTGCGAACACTTTTCGTAAGTTTAATTATTTCCTCCTTTACAGCTAAAGCGTTTCCACTTTTCCTCTTCCGTTTTACGTTTTTTCTACCTCTTCTCTCCATGATCGTCAAGTGACTATAGGTTCTACCCTACGCTCCATCATTTATATCTGTTATAAAAGTGTCAAAGCCACATCTGTAGCGACCCTTGTTCAATTCGTGATCTTTGCTGATCACCACAAAACCGTGTCTATCCTCATTCCAACATTTATAACAAAGCTCTTTGAATTGGTTGAAACTCATGTCGGAATTAGTTACGTGATCCTCGTAGATGTGTTTAATATTCAAATCGTCTTGCTTGAATATTATTATTAAATTAGCATTATCCCTTAAAAGGTGTTTCGGTATTCGAGTGTACGACTGTGCGAGGTAAAAGCAGTCTATACCCTTATGCCGACCCATACTGAAATAAGCTCTCATGTGATTTTGACTATCACAAGCTACATCATCGAACACGAATATAGAGTTTGGTTTTGCCTCACTAGGATTTACTACTTCATCACTGGTTTCAAATGTATAGTAGCCAATCTCGGGAATGTTACCAATTATACGAGACAACAACATATATTTCGGTTGTTGCAATGATTTACTAAACACATACAAGTTTGCAAATTTTAACCCTTTCGGGTCTGTGAGTAGGGTGAACATCAGCTGGGTTTTGCCACAGTTTGAAGGACCAGTGATGATTCCCCGTATTGAGTCTGGCAACAGTGGACCGTGTCTTTTTACCGCCGCCTTCGTATGATCGCCGACGGCTAAACTGTCCAAGTTCTCGTTGACAGTAAACGTTTCACGCTGTTTTTCAAACTTCATAGTTTCAATAATTATGTTCAACTGAGGGCACAACATAAAAGAGATTCGTATTTATAAGAGACCATCAGTACGGTGTCAGTCGTTCGCGGAGACAGTCATGAAGAGGAGAAGCAGACGTGTCACTTTGGGTGATGCAATCAAACAAGCACGTAAGGCCATCAGAGGCCAAGGTATTAAGTCGTCCAAATCGCTGGATAAGCGAAAGCTGCGAAACGCCACTTTGGCAGCGTTGAAAGCTGTGAGAAAATTCAAAAAGGGTAAATCAGTGGGCAGCGGTGGTGCGCGAGTCTTGCCACTACCAAAGTCCGGTGGAGTCCTGCCGCTGTTGCCCATTTTCGCCGGACTGAGCGCGTTGGGCAGCTTGGCAGGAGGCGCCGCCGGAGTGGCCAAAGCCATAAATGAAACGAGAGATGCAAAAAAGAAGTTGGCCGAAATGCAAAGACACAACGAAACTATGGAAGCCATGGCGTTGCGCAAAGGCAGGGGACTCTATTTGAGGCCGCACAAGAAAGGTGGATTGGGACTTTACATGAAACCGTACACGCAATATCCAAAAAACTGCTAAAGCGCCTGCCCAAACGGGCACTCTACGACGTTGATCTCGTGAGGCTGGCACGCGAGCTCGAGATACCGCATTTCAGAGGTGTTTTCATGCGCGACGCTTTGCCTAATCGGCCGAGATACAGGGAGTCGGCCATCGTGAATTTAGACAACAGCAGCGGTCGCGGCACTCACTGGGTTTGTTTTAGGAAAACTGGTAAACTGGTAGAGTACTTCGACAGCTATGGCAATCTTAGACCTCCTTGCGAGATTCAACGCTACCTCAAGGGGAACTACATTTCTCACAACACCACCGCCTATCAATTTGTCAACTCCAATAGTGAAAATTGCGGCCAACTGTGTTTGGCATTTTTGCTCAATAAATGGGATACATAAAGTACATTGCGTTTTTACTTTCACGTTCAGTCATGTCTTTGACGTTCACCTTTACAGGCACAGAGTCCACTCTGTCCGCCGACTTTTTCCCACCAGTGGAACTCGATCAAAACCATATTTGGGAAATTGGCTTGCTCAATTTTGAATCTTACAATTCCATACCGAACGTGGACGAGACTAATAACACTTTTCATTATAATGAGGGCTCAAAAATTGTTATCCCAACAGGGACGTACGAAGTATCTGACATTGCGGAATACTTACAACACATGCTGTCAAAAGTGGACAAAACACTTTTCATACAGTTGACAACAAACAACAATACATTACACACCACTATCAAGTGTAATTTTCCCATTGATTTTACACCTGAAAACTCTATAGGCCGGTTGTTTGGATTCAAAAAGGAGAAAATCGAAGCCAATCACAAGACTAGCGCAGCCTTGGTAACAGACATATTTAAAGTGAATTCCATTTTTGTAAATTGTAACATAGCAACAGGTTCCTATATAAACGGACGGTCGGCGCACTCCATTTTTCAGTTTTACCCGAGTGTGAGTCCAGGGTTCAAGTTGATAGAAGAACCTTCACCTGTGGTATATTTGCCCATCACAAAAAACATTATCGACAACATTACATTGCAACTGGTCGATCAGGACGGACAACTGGTGAATTTTCAAAGTGAACGAATCACTGTGCGTCTGCATTTGAGACAAAGACCAACATAATATGGGCTTCATGTACAATTGGTCCAAAAGACCTTCCTATTTATTGGCAAACAAAAAGGTCCGCAGCATTAGTAGTCGTCTGCCTGTCACACGATTAACAACGAAAAATAAGAGATTTTTACGCTCTCTTGGCTTTACACTATTACAATAATGAATGTTCAAGATATTCTGTTGAGTACTCCGTTCGACGATACGGACAACCACATGGAATGGCACACTCACTTGCCGTACGCCTCTATGACGCTCAACAATAGCGATGAAATACGAATCCCTATACAGCAACAGGACATTTGCGTGGTCCCATCAATGAGCTACATCTACGTGGAAGGGAAGCTCTTGAAAGAGGACGGCTCCGCCGCGCCCAGCAGAACAAAATTTGTAAACAACGCGTTTGCTCATCTGTTCGACGAAATTAGATTGGAAATCAATAATTTAGAAGTGGACAAAACAAGATATCCAGGTTTAACTTCTACATTAAAGGGTTACGCCTCTTTTGACAATGACACTCTCAAGTGCATGGCCAACTCAAGTTGGGTCGACTCTTATGACAAAATCGGCTCAAGGCTTGCAGATCATGTGATTGACGCTCAAGGGAATTTCAGTTTTTGCGTACGCTTAAGCAGCCTTCTCGGTTTCGCCGAGGATTACACCAAGATGATTGTTAACGCACGACTCGAATTGGTTCTTGTTAGATCATCAAGTGATAAAAACGCCGTACAATGGCTACCGGGTCCCGCCACGGGTACTCCCGCGGTGCCAGACACAAACGTTGAAAACATCAAAGTCACACTGGACAAACTCTGCTGGCGTATACCTTACGTTACACTGAGTGATGAACAAAAAGTCGCTCTGCTCAAACAACTCAACCGCGGCACGAGTATCCCGGTGGAGTACAGGAGTTGGGAATTGTACGAATACCCAGCACTGCCTAAAGCGGAAAAGCAGTCGTGGGCGGTAAAATCCGCCAGTCAACTAAGCAAGCCAAGGCATGTGATCGTAGCGTTTCAAACTAACAGAAAAAACGAAATAAAAAAGAACGCTTCTCATTTCGACCACTGCAATCTGACAAACTTAAAACTACATCTCAATTCAATCAACTATCCTTATGATGACCTAAAACTAGATTATTCAAAAAATCGTTTTGCTGTACTTTACGACATGTACACTAGATTTCAAGACTCGTATTACAATACCCCACCACGTCCTCTGTTGACGAAAAATGACTTTAAAGATTACGCCCCAATGGTCGTTATTGACTGTTCAAAGCAAAACGAGTCAATCAAGTCGGCACCCGTAGACATACGATTGGAGTTCGAAGCCTCGAAAGACTTTCCAGAACACACGGCAGCCTACTGTCTCATTATTCACGATAAATCATTCACCTCGACCAATCAGGTGAGACTCAACAACTAAGCCCCGCCCACCGGTTATAAAACCGCCGCCGCTCTGCTCGTCTTCATTCGATCTCCGGGAGCCGCCGCCACACCATGAAAGCAGTCATCGATTTCAGCGCTTTTATAGGCAAAAACAAAGATGTCATAATCAAGGAGTTAACTGTGGCGGACATTGAATCCGGATTGACACAGCATTGGATATTCAAACCGCCTAAGGATTTGGATAACTATTATAATGGCTTATGCAACATCGATCGCCACAACACTTGGCTGAGCAGACACTATCACGGTTTGGAATTTTGCAATGGCTTCAGTAACTATGAAGATTTAATGCCGATACTGAACAGTATTTGTTCACCCTTTCAACTTCTCTTTGCACCGGATTTGGAAAAAGCCACGACTTTAGAGAACCTATTCAACGCTAGGCGAGTGGTTTTCAGTCTGGAGGATCTCGGTTGCCCGCCAATCGCTAAAAAGCCACTCTTTCCCGCCATACTAAAGCTTAACGAATACGGTGAACCGTGCGATGAAGTCGACGCACTGCCAGTTGAAGAATCACGTCAATGTCTTTATCATCACCTGAACGCACCAGGGTTCATTTGCACTCTCGACCGCGCGTCACAACTTGCCAAGTGGTGTGCGGAAAATGCAGATCTACTGGATATGAACAAGCCGAGCATAAGGGAGAAAACCTTCTTCGACTGGAAACAACCAACGCCCACAGTTAAAGATCTCGCCGACGCGGGATTTGTCCGCGTACATTCCACTGTTGATGCTACAAAATGCGTTTATTGTGGAGTAGTTCTTTGCAAATGGGAAGAAGACGACAATCCAATGGCGGACCATGACTACAATTCGCCTTTCTGCAAGTTAATTCGCTTCAACATGCAAATAGGGAGAGATCAACGATTAAAGGATACCAAGAACAACAAAGCTAAAAACTGCGACGAAGATCACTTTTACATGCGCTTCGGCAATACGCCTGATATCTACGAATCGGATTTAATCAAATGTTGTCGCGCTTAAAAGTCACCTTCGCCAATCCACTATTCACCATGTACTACTTTAATGACCTCGAGGAAGACAGAAAACCAAACACCGATCATTTGCATTTTCAACAAAGAATACGTAAAATGGAAGGTATACTTGAACGTGTTATACTCAACAAGATTCATCATATAACTACTTGTACTCTGTTAGATCATAGTAATTGCAAAATAAAAAACAATAATATCTACTCATATCTTTTTATTTCACCCCTGGCCAAAACCTGCAGCCAGCGCCGCAAAAACCCAAGGCTTACATTTTCCAGTCGGCGCAGTGGTAAACCTGCAGCCGCCGCCGCCGCAAAAACCCAAGGCTTCCATTTTCCAGTCGGCGGGGAGCAGTGGTGAACCTGCAGCCAGCACCATGCCGCCGCGCCGCGGCGAAAACCCAAGGCTTCCATTTTTGAGCCCAGTCGGCGGGAGGAGTGGTGTCCAAAACCTGTTTGCAGCACCGCGCCGCCGCGAAAACCCAAGGCTTCCATTTTTGAGCCTAGTCGGCGGGAGGAGTGGTGTCCAAAACCTGTTTGCAGCACCGCGCCGCCTGACCGCAGCGAAAACCCAAGGCTTCCATTTTTGAGCCCAGTCGGCGGGAGGAGTGGTGTCCAAAACCTGTTTGCAGCACCGCGCCGCCTGACCGCGGCGAAAACCCAAGGCTTCCATTTTGAGCCCAGTCGGCGAGGAGCAGTGGTGTCCAAAACCTGTTTGCAGCAGCCAGCACCGCGCCGCCGCGAAAACCCAAGGCTTCCATTTTGAGCGAACCCTGAGTTCAAACCAAGGCTTTTTACCCTACTGATATCATTTTCTCATAAAGACCTTTAATATGATGCACATATTGACCTAAGCTTACATCAACGATTTTATTATTTATTCCCTATGGGCTTTCCTCCTGGAGAGGAAAACCCTATATGCCCGAAAAATAGGCTAGAATGGCTTATGTACATGTAAAAAGTGTCATTGGATGAACTTAATTGGTTCAAAAAACTATTAAGCCGTTCCGGGACTTTCTTACTACGTACTACAGAGGCGGATGAGCATAGAATATTTAATGTTGTTGATGTGTGAAATTGAAATATACCATATTTTTACGGTGTTAAATTTATCTAATCAATGCTGTTCGTTCGTTCATTTTAGCGCAGTAAAATAAAAATATAGATTTTAGTGAGAATGAACAATATTATTATTCATAAATATTATATACAATTTAATATATGATTTAGTTAAATGTTTAACGTGTGAGAAACCGAAGGAATTGTAAAAATAAATTTAAAATTGAGCAATTCATTACTTTTAATTTCATTGATGGAAACTTCTTGTTGAAAAGAAAATACAACAATATGAAATATGTTTTCCAATCGAATATGCGGGGTTCAGTATTGGGGAAATCATCGAGGCGTGATTTTGTGGGATTGTGGTTATCAAACCGCAGTACGCGCCAAGGCTTCACGACGATCAGTGTTGGACTAATGTAAACTGACATTGTTGTTGCCCCATTATACAGGGTGTAAACTCTTCCAAAACTCCATGTGGTGATTACCTGGATCAAAATTAATAAATAATTAAAGAATGTACATTTTTTGTACATTTTCAATAAATAATTAAATTTTTCCTAATGTGTATTTAAAAAATGGCGGGCATTTTAAAAATTTTAAACAGAAATACCTCAATACGGACAGATTAAAATGTATATTTAATTCAATTATTTAACTAATGGTACCAAGTTTGTAAGTATCTGATAACAATAAACGGAATTATGGAGATTCTTCTATTGAAAATGACGTTAATATGCATTAATTGTAAAGCAAAATCAATGTTTTTACGGCTTGAAATCACAATAAGTGTCATTTGTTGTCATATCCTTACATACCTGGTACCATTAGTTAAATAATTTAATTTTACAACTGTTTTGTCTCCTCTAAAGTTTTTATAAAATTTGCTCGTTTTAAGAAAGTTAGTTTAAAAACTTTAAATAGCCGCATTTTGAAAATGCTATTGAAAAAAATTGTCTTGAAATTGTACATTGGTATGACAAAGCTTCATACCAAATATGAACTGAATACGATTATCCGTTACAGAAATAAAAATCATTAAGAAAAAAATATAGCGGCCAGTAGCTCAACGAAGGATTTTAGACCCTTCTTTGTGTGATGTTTTTCGTTTTTCTTGACCCAAAGAAGCCGTCTACAATTTTTTTTAAGAGAGTTTACCAACACCTGTATATTTTATTAAAAAACAAACAAATTGTACCCAATAAAATTGGAAATACCTCAGAGATTATCAGTAATTTTACATTATCCCAAAAGTGTAAGTTAAATGAAAAAAAAAACATAAGTTGTTCTTTTCTTGCCGTACAAATTAGGCTGTTTATAAAAACTACAGCTAATGTTTGTGTTTACCGTAAACATACCGTGATCAGCAGGAGATACAAAGAGAGTAAATAAAAAAAGTAATGCACAATTGTTAAAACAATTGTACTGGGGACCATCCACTTATTGGCAGGGAATTTAGGGCATCAACGCATGTGAAGCCGCGGGTTGAAAGCTGGTTACTGTATCAGGTACAATACATTTGTGGGGTAACTGTCAGGAGAAATTACCATGCTTATTTGGTTCAGTTTTTAAATTAATTACGAGCATTTTGATTTTTTTACATTTAAAAAATCACGTAAGCATACATTTTTCACATAAATATTCATTAACATTTTTCCTGCCCTAACGAATAAGGTACTTTTCACGCAGACATTTTTAATGAAAATTTTTAACGATATTAAACTGAGGTTGGAATTTATTGCGTTAAAAATACTTTCTCTACACTACTGCAACTATGCGAGAGGTTTTGTTAAGGTGTACCAAAGTAAATATTCAATCAGAACTAAGAAGCACCTGTAGGACCAAGATTCTCTCACTGATGTTTCACAAAACGCGTCTCTCAAGGGAAATTAATGTTCAGCCTATTTAGTTGTCCTTCAAAGTACAATGTTCATCTTAATGTGACTTTTCACACTACAGTACTTACCTCAGAATATTTAGAATTTTCAGGAGTAAACTTAGTGATTGAAGACAACGTTGAAAAATTAGCATTTTAGCAAGGGATAACTGATCCTAAGCTTTATATTTTATTGTTGTTTTAATTATATACAGTGTTGAAATAATTCGTCATATATAAAATAACACGGGGACCTTTTTCAATAGTCGATCATCCTGTGTGAAGACCTCATAAAAATAAATCTGATCCAACACCTCCATATCATTTTTAATAATGTAGAAATTTTAACTCCATATAATAGGTTAAGTCAATGTTTGTATTATAACTGAACAATGTATAAACAATAAAAAAATGGAAATGACAGGGTTCTAAAATAGTTTTAAATAAAGTATATGTATTTGGATTTTCGTGAACACAAAATAAAAGTTAGGTCTGTCCCGTGTTTACTCTAAATTCACCTAATAACTTCACACAGATCGAATTCACTAACTACACCCGTTCTTTATTCATGTTTAATTTTTTATGAATTTATAAAATTAAAAAAGAAGATATAAATGACAAAGAGGTGAAACTCATTGGTTTCATATTCTTTGTTTTAACATAAAATTCAATACGAAATATGAAATGAGAAATAGGTTTTTCAAAATCAAGAAGGCAATCAGCTTATTAACTTATTTAGGAACCTGTCAATATGCAAATTCTTGTCATCACAAAAGGAATACGTGAATTCAACTTTGATCGTTGCCGTCCGACTACAGTTTCTGCTTTAAAAGCTTTACTCGGTTCAGTGTGAGACTTGCACTGAAATATTTAAAGCTGTGTTGGTATTTCTTATAGGCACCAACTATTATAAACAAAAACTATATATATTGTCTTTTAAATCGCGAATGGTAATTTTCGGTATGAAACTATTATTGTACAGCACATATTTAATTTAAAACTTAGATATCTCTAATTCTATAAACACAAACCTTAATAATTACATGAAATTGGTACGTCGGTTTGACATAAATTTATGAAATGAGATTTACAACAATAAACATCCCCACGGTGAGCAATAACCGCAACGGTAACGATCCAATTATCAGGACTTCAATTGGACAGCCTGTTGTAATTACAAAGCCCTTCCTCCTGATTGAGACAATTCACTAAAGAGTCATCCAGTGACGTTGTCTTGTGCTACTCTTGTTTAGTCCAAAGTAATTGAAAAAATACATATGCTTAAGGAAATGAAAGAATTTTACACACATTTAACAGAAGAAGTTAGAGATGCGAAATTATTACTGAAGTTATTCCTCGGTAAATTACCTTTTTATATCCGTTTATTTTTTACAGTAACAGTTACAGGGGTTTCAAAGGACATTTAAAAAAAGATTATTTGGTACATTTAAAACATTATAGGAGGTTTCTCGCTGAGGGTATAAAAAATTTAATAAATTATTGCACTTAATAATTTTTTATTTTGTACTATTTTAAAATTTGTGGCAATATATGACTATTATGTATAATGTTATAGAAAAAGTCTGAGGAAAATAAACTATTTTATTTTATATCAAGTTGAATTTTTATGTTAAAAGTTACTATTAAAAATATGTTTATCACTAACACAAAAGTAACATACTGATTATTAAAGACACAACATTTTTAATAAATTTAACGGGCGACGTTTTTATGGATCATACATTTTGTATCAGAATTTCTTATGACCGAAAAACAATACTTTTACCCTAAACGGGCTGCTTGTTGTTTTGCCAACGAGAGTGGTTTTTGGAAATTGAGGAACAAATTCAGGACTAGAGCAATAAATTAAAGAGTTAATAGTGTGGGTTGTTCACTTTATTTTGTTGTGATATTTTTCTGTTTTATTTTCCAAAATACTGATATGCGTTTTTATTGAATAAATAATAACCACACAAGATTTTAACTCTACAAATTTTTATAGCTTATTATTACATTGTATAATTAATAACATAATATTACAGTAAAATAAAAATGCTGGTATTTAATTTTGTAAGACAATATTTTTAATTTAATTATGGGCTTTTTATGTATAAAAGAACTATAGGAAGCTAACCACAAAAGCTTTAAAAACAAACTATACAACAACTAATAGACTATACAAAATAAAACAAAACCATATTTAAAGTTTTTATCATTTTATTTTTACCATAAAAATTTCCAAGCTAGAATGACCCTTTCTAACAAAGCAATAAATAAATAAAAAGGTTAATCGAGCACATATCAGGCCTAAATTGTCTGAACATGATACAACAATCCTGAAATAACTATTAAAAATTCCAAAATATATTTCTTATTCCCATCGAACGTTCCAAATAAATGACATACCCTTTTGAATGTTTAAGGTAAACTGAGGAGAAAAAAGAATATCCCATATAGAGAGAAAAGAACTTCTAATATGGTTCAGTCTTATTGTAAATAAAATCGTTATCTTTTCAAGCTACAAGATAAAGAGGGACTAATTTTAAGATGATAATTAATTCTATTCTACTGATTCTTTACAACTTTGTAGCTTAAAGTTTGTTTCTGATTAATACAAAGAGTTTCGCTTGGTAACGGTTACATTTAGTACACAGAGAAAAGATGATTATACAGTATGAACTATCGAGGGTAGGTGAAGCTTTTGAACGATTTAACTTTCTATTAACTTCTAATGGTTTCTAAACTTTCCTCATTATTTTGTGAATGTAATAAGCTTTTGAGTTGGGTCCATAATATTATTAAATTTTAAACTGCTTTTCTGAAATTGTAAGAGAATTTTTACTTAATAAAAACTCACCTATATAACTTTTTAAGCCCTATCATGAACGAATTATGACATTGTATTAAACAATTTCACAATACAATATTATTTTAGCTAACGAAAAAAATAATATCTATTATATGTATTATGTATTATAAAAAATTAAAACGTAACAAATCTCGAAGTATATTATTACAAGTTATTGCTGAGACTTTTTTGCTTTTACTCTAAACCAGGAGGAAAGGTTTGAAAACTCTTTCACTTCATGTCAGAGCAACACAATCACCAGTCTAGTACTCAAGGCCTCTCTTATATTACCCATTTCAGTAGCTCTAAAATGACAATACATTGAAGGTAACTTTCTCTTTGAAATACTTCAGTTGTTGATTCCCTATAGTATATCGCAAGTGTCTAAAAAGGAAAAAATAAATAAATAAAATCATATTCTATTCAAAACTTAAAAGTCAAGAATGTGATTCATTGTGTATTAATTTAAAGCACTGTAAAATATATATAAATTGAATTTTTCGAAAATATGTTGTAAAATAATTGATTTTACTCATAAAATAGTTTATCTAGTTTTGGTGAAATATTTTTAAAAAATTTTGTCGTTTTTATGAAAAATGTTACACATACCTGTTGATTAAAGCTATTTAGTTTTTTTTTTTTAATGTTTGTGACAAATAAAAATTAAGCTAATAGAGTCTTGAAGGAAAATTTTCCTGTATAAGTTTGACATTTACTAGATACATTTTTATGTAGCTGGATTATTTTAAAATTTGTCCGGATCATTGATGCTGATTGTATATAAAGCTTGAAAAATTATAATAAACCGAAGGGAGTTGGGAGAAATATATTATAAAACCCATTTGACAAAAATATGTCTAAAACTGAACAACAGGTCCAAGTTTGTTTCTTAACATATGTAAAACAAACTCTTGTACAGTGTACTGAGAAATTTAAGTTGTAGTACTGTTTTAAGACACTCAAAATTTGTGGAGCCCAAATGGTATTGAATTTATAGTTGAAGAGTTGTCACGCCCTGTGGACATTGCTAATCCATCGCTCTCTATTATCACTCATCTTTAGCTAATGTATACCTCAAAAATATTAATGTTGCCATCTTTGAAAATGTATTAATAACAAACAAACTTCCCGTGCTTTTCTTGTTCTTTTGAAGAAGCCATTATTTTTAATTAACCTAAAAGATTGGAAATATTATGCAAATTATTGTGAAATACCAATTCTGAAATTGTTATAGGCTTTTATAAAGACTAAAATATTTACTATATTAAATCTACTTAAGCTTTGAAAATACAAATAACGTCGTGATTAGTCTTTAACAATAACTACATCTTCGGTACCTGCATGTATTTAATTTTTCAAAACTTCCAGGATTACATTAGAAAGGTTAACTGCCACTAAGTTGAAATAAGTCTAATAGGAAATTTGCTTAAAATTTTAGTCGTTTAATATTGTAACGAGACTCATGATACATCACATTATAATTTCCAGAACGGCAAATTGTAGTTGATTAAAATAATGTAAAAAAGTTGCCTTTTAACCAACCAGTCTTATTTCATCACCATAAATTGACCCTTAAAAGTTTGGTAAAGTCAGTTTGACACGGCAGCTGTAGGCAACATTGTAAATTACAACGATTATTTCAGTTTTTGACTTCTTTGATTACATTAATTTGATTAAATCGTGTGGTCGATTGTGATTTTGCCACAGAAACCTTCAGAAATCAACTATAGTGGATTTAGTAGTAATATGTACGTTTACACTTTACATTGTAACACTAATTTTGACAAAACGGTCATAATACCATCACCCAGTTTCATTAAAAAATATTAGTTTTTTTATAATGATAAACTGAATACTTTTTTATATTTTAGTGTTGAAATAGATATTGTTTACACACATAACTACATTCTTAGTTTTATGGATGCACTCATTGAAGTGTTCCTGAAAACCACATACCTACTTGGCAGTTAATAACAAGGAAAGGTAATCTACTAATCAGTTTGTAGAACAATCAGCTAGTACAACTGTACAGTATTATTATGTGTCTTAAAAATGAATTCTTTCAAATAAGTATACTCGAATTTATTTTTTTAGGCTTTCCTAAGCCTTTTTGGTAAATAAATACAAACCTCCAGTTTAAAAAGAGAATAGTACAATTCCTACTTCTCTTTACATTTAAATCATTAAACAGTAACAACAGCTGATTTATAAAATAAAAAATAATAAAAAACACGACGTGCGTAGTGGGCAAATGGAGAACTAATTGAGAGAATAGAAAGTAAATCTAGAAGTCCGGAAAATCAGCTGATCGTTTTTCCCAGCCTCTAAATTAGAGGTCCAGAAAGAGTTAGTTTTGTTGATATCAGCTGCTATAGAAAATAGCTACTTTCGATACGGAGTGATGAAATAGTATATTTCGTCACAAGGGCCAAAAGTGGCGTTTTGCTAGCCCCGAGATCGTGTTTCAAGTTCGAGACGAAGTCTAGAACTTGAAACGATCGAGGGTTGGCAAAACGCTTTCGGCCCGAGTTATGAACGATATTTTTCATCACACTACACAATTCAATAAATTCTAAACAAGTAAAAAAATTACTTTTTTGTTCATAACAAACAAAACATAACCTCAACTTCAACTAACCTAGCGAGATGTACTGCTTGAGTTTCTGATTGCTAGGCAATCACTTCACATCAGCTAAGGCCACCAAAACTAATAATCTACGGTAAGTGACTACAGCTGATTCCAAAGGAAAAGCACTATTTTCCCATCTACGTCATACATATTTAACATTTGCTATCAACTGAACTACTAACTACGTCACTGATTTGTGATTTTTTGTTGTTGTTGTTGTTAAATACCTTCTAATATTCTAGATTTCTCTGTTACCGTTTCCATTACCGCCCTAGGACGGAAAATTTTGCCGGCCTAGGCCGGCAAAACAGGTGTTTCGTTGGTAGAAGTGAGGTTAGAAAAAAGGTGATATCGATGTAGTGTGATGAAAACATTTTTCCTCCGATCTGCGCGGCGCTTAGAACATCTACAGGCTATTAAAAATTAATTAGGCTTTTTAAAGGGACGTAACACATAATCATCACTTAATTAGTATAAAAGTGATAACAAAGTGTTGTGTTATAAGCGAATAAAAACCAAACTTTTAATTATAATTAGACTATTAATAAACATTCACTTGTCATTGCAATCATACATATAATTAATCTTTTTAGTACGAAAAAAGTTTTTAAACAAATTTTTATTACAAAACCATTAGTTGATAGATAAAAATATGTTTTTTTAGATATATTTGCATTCACAGAAACCACACAGTAAAATATAAAATATCTATAAGGCAATATTACTGAGATACACTAAATGCAACCCCGTTCCTATGAAAGAAAATCCATTTACATTCAAACGCCAATTTACCAACTGTCACGATTTCCGCTGTGCCGATGAATAATTCAGGTTTTGTTGTCATTCCAGGATAGTAGAAAATACATACTGACCAACATTATAATTTAGTTATTGTTGCATGTGTACCAGTGTAATCGAAAAAGAATCGTCTTCTATACAGTATGCCGTCACTTAAAATCACTTAATCACTTAAATCACTTCAGTATGCCGTTAGTATGTATCACTTTAAAAAATATATACAGCCTTCCTAAACTTAGTCAAGAAGAGGCAAGATGAGGAAAAGTACAAAATACATATACTTACAGGACTTTCCACTTAATAAAATAGTAGGCTTATTGTAGATTGAGCATCGTTTTACACTAATTTTGATATTAAAAGGAAATTTAGTTGTATGCAACAACTGGGTAAAATGAACGGACAGGCAGTAAAACCTTCAGACATTAACAATAATAGAGCAGAAGCTGATGTGAACCCCCCTCCCCCCCGTGGGAATTTTCGACGTATACATTTTTGTGTTTGTATTGACATGTAATTTATGGTTTTAGGTGTTTGCCACTTAAACATTACAGCATATCCCGAAAAATACGAAAAAACCACGAAAAATATAAAATATACTATCATCATTAACAAATTCAGTTTCAAAAATCTTTTGACAGAAAAACCTAACAGTTTTACTTGGCCAATTTTATTAATTAATGGGTCGTTCTAAAGCTCTCTAAATATAGATTTCCAAATAATTATGATTTTTTTTTTCTAGATTTATGGTGAAAAAGTGAAATGACTTGTTTTATATACAGTGTGCTTGAAAAGTCCCGCAACGGTGAAATATACTTTTTACCATTATAGATAAAGTTACAAGACTTGGTATATCAATAATGGCCATAAATGTCAAACTCTGTTAAACTATTATCACTTTTTTACCCCTTAAGGGGGATGGCCCACGAGGAGTCGGACAAAATTTTTAAATAGCAGCATAGGTCAAGTTTGGTATCAAATTAAAGATCACAATTAGCAGAGTACAATGCCACAAACTATATTTGAAATGTATGACCGAGACGGAAATGGCAGGCAAACAAATTTTCCATTAAAATGATAGGTATAAATAAAACTCAAAAATGCAATAATTTTCTTTATACTCAACCTTTTGATGTCAAGTTTGTGGCTTTTTACTCCAAATTCAAAGACGTTTAAAACTATGTGTGATGTGACAGAGGCCAGACAAGTTTTAATTTAAACACCCTCTATGGGATGTCCTCCTTGGAAGTCTTACAGAAATCTGCTGTAGCCTTTGTCAAATCATACATCATCTTAAACGTCTTTGCATTTGGAGTAATAAGCAACAAAGTCCACGTTAAAAGGCTTGGTATAAAGAAAGTTATTGCATTTTAAAGTTTTACCCATATATTTTAATGGACGATGTAGAACTTGATTTTTCTAAAGCGTTTGATAGGGTTCATCATGATCTCCTAGTCCGCAAGCTTGCGGCACATGGTTTTTCTGATCCTATGATTCAGTGGTTCAGAAGTTACCTTAACGGCAGAAAACTTCAAGTAAGGTACTGTTCTGCTTTGTCTCGACCCTTCATTGCCACTTTTGGAGTACCCCAGGGATCTCACCTTGGTCCTGTATTGTTTAACTTGTACATAAACGATATTACGGAGGGTCTCAACAGTTCTTCCTACTTTTTGCTGATGACCTGAAGCTCTACAGCAAAATAAAGCTTCCTGCCGATACTTCTGTTCTACAGGGCGATCTGGATACTGTGGGCCTCTGGTGTACTAACAATAGTATGGCTCATAACTTGTACAAATGTGTTGTCATCACTTTTAGTAGAAAAGTTTCCCCCATCCTCTCTGACTACACATTAGAAGGGAAGACTTTACCTCGTACATCTTCAGTGAAAGATCTGGGAATCACCTTTACACAATCTCTTGGTTGGGATGCCCACGTCCGGATAATATGCAACAAAGCAGCTCAGATCCTTGGCCTAATTTACAGACTATCACGCTACCTCAATGATATATACTCTGTCAAGCTTTTGTATTGTGCCCTGGTTCGCCCTCATCTAGAGTACTGTTCTATAATTTGGTCTCCTCATCAACTTTATTTACGTGAAGAAATAGAAAGGATCCAACGGCGGTTCTTAAGATTTGCCGGAACCCTTATTGGTTATAGGTTCATTGAGACACCGGTCCAAGAAGTAGCAGTAGCACTGATGCTTCCATCCTTAGAGGCCAGGCGGTTCAACCAAGATGTGCTATTTCTCTACCGTTTGGTGAACTCAGATCTCAACTGTCCGGAACTTCTTCAAAGGATCAACTTCAGGACTCCTACTGGTACGAGATCCACTTCTCTATTTGCCAAACCCTCAACATCCACTGCTTAACATGCTAATTCAACTATGTTGAGAATTCAGCAACAAGGGAACCATGTTTCGACTTCTTCAACATGTCATACTGTTCCTTCAAGAGAGACCTCCGAGCTATCAGCTTACATCATAGATAGTTTTGTGCATTTATCTTGATGGCGCCTTTAAAGGGTCATGCATTATGGTGTTTGTGATTTTTGTTTTTTAGTGGTGCCCTTAAAGGACCACACCCGGTGATCGGTGGCCCTCAGCCAACTGGTGTCCTTTTGTTTTGTTGTTTTTTTTTCTGTTTTTGAATGTTGATATCTGTACTTTCGTTACCATTTTGCTATATCATTGTTATCATCTCATTGTTAAATATTTATTAGATTATTATGTTAACATCTGTATAGAATATTTATTGAATTATGTTATTGTTATTATTTTTTATGTTATTTATCTCTCGTTATATATTTAAATTAATACTATCTGTTATAATTACTTGTTCAGCATAATTATTATTATTAGCATTATCACTCTAGTCACAAGTATTCTTTTTCATCTGTATAGTAATATAAGTTCATAATGTATGTCTCTCATGTAAATTGGCTTTGCCGTTGGAAATAAATGAAATGAAATGAAATGAAATGGAAACTTTGTTTGCCTGCCATTACCGATTCGGTCATCCATTTTAAGTCTAGTTTGAGGCATTGTACTCTGCTATGTGGGACCTTCAATTTGATACCAAACTCAACCTATGCTGCTCTTTAAAAACTTTTTCTGACTCCTCGTGGGCCGTCTTTTCTTGGTTCTCTGGAATATGCTGTAATTTTAAAAAGGCAAACAACTGAATTCTTATTCTGGTAGGTAATACCAACAAAAAAGTATGTGTCATAAATTCCCACCTTGGGGGGAGGGTTTCATATTGGCGGCTCATGGTCTATAAGTCAAATGAAATAAAATAGGTTCATATGAAACCTGATGGGAACATACAACCTAATTGTAACAATTTATCGGCTAGAAATACATACAGGGTGCTTCCAAACAACCTGTATATATTTTATATATTTGTTCCTAAGGTCGAGGCAATAAAAAAGATCATATAAACATATGTCCTAAAATTCTTCGTTATACTGCAAGCCGCCATTTTGTTTTTTACACATAATCATTTTATTTCCGGGACAGTTCGTCGTATTAAGTTCATATTTGGCATGCACCTTTATGACACCAATGTACATTTTCAGGAAAAGAATTATTTTGGACCGATTAGTATTTTTAAAATGGTGGCGTTTTTAAATTTTTAAACTCAAATATTTAAAATGTGTAAATTTTATCAACATTTTATAAGAGGGGAAAAAGTTGACAAATAATTGACTAATAGTCAATAGTTGACTAATAATGCCAAGTTTGTAAAGATCAGATAAAAATAACGGATTTGTTGTAATTGTTTTTATTTAAAAACCTAAATTTATATTATTGTAATGAAAAATCTATGATTTTTTGCAGAAAGATCTGAATAACTCCGTTATTTGATGTTTTAAACCTTACAATCTTGAATTCATTAGTTGGGTAATTTTATCCGTCAACTTACTCGTTACTTGTAAAATTTTGATAAAATTTACCGAATTTGAGATATTGGCTGCCGTTTTGAAAATACACATCGGACAAAAATATTTATTTTCCTATACATTGGTGTCATACATGCTCACGCCAAATATGAACTTAATACAACAACCATCACGGAAACAAAAATTATTATATGTATAAAACAAAATGGTGGCTAGCAGCTTAACAAAGCATTATAGGACATATGTTTATATGATTTTTTTTCATTTTCTCGACCTTAGGAACAAATATACAAAATATTTCCAGCACACCCTGTATAATACAATCATTCAAGAAATTGCTGTCATCTCTGCAGAGTTGTAAGTCCATGTTATTTAGGTGAAGGGAAAAAAATTAAGTTCTGCGTTTGAATGATGAACACCACCTTATATGGTAGGTAATGAGCTTTGCTAATTAAAATGGCAAATAATATGCTATGATTTTTTTATAAATTAATATGCATAAGTTTTAAAATTGGCTGAATATAATTTCATTAAAAACCGTCCATCTTCGGCGTGTCACCCTGTATTACGTTGAGTCTTTAAATTTATTTGATCGTTATTAAATATTTTTCTGTTTCACTATATATATATATATATATATATATATATATATATATATATATATATATATATATATATATATATATATATATATATATGTATATATTTTTTAGAACATTCCAGGTAAAAGGTTGTGGGTTATTGCAGTCTTAATCTCGAAAATCAAATTAAAAAGCAACACCGATGTCGCTTGAGTGACGTTCAGTTTTAATATCTGCTGTCTCTCGTCCCGTCCACTACTGACATTGGTAGATAAATTTTAATCTCACTTTAAGTCTTCCTAAATTGCCATAATTTGTTCTCTTTAAAATCAAACCATCGTATGTAGACCAAAAGGCCCTTGATGAAAGCCTTATATTAATATTATAAAACTTATTGAAATTAAAATTTTTTTTATTATTACATGATAAATAATTTTTTTTAATGATTTATTTGTAAAATGACATATCTTAGACAGTTCTGACAGTTCTAAACTTTAATTTTAACGAAAAAATTAACTAAATAATGAAAAAAATTTAAGTTTGATTAATTTTTAAGCAGGTTAGTAACATTATAGCTTAAAAAATTGTGAAAACATGACACTTAAGGCTGGAATTATCCTAAGATATCTTAACTAACTACATAGTAAAATACCCTTTTCGCAGTAGACCTGCGTACTCAGCGAATTTCCTACCGCGTTGTGATATCCCCCCCCCCCCTCCCACCGAGCCTTGAACACCATGGGAGTGAGTATGTAGGTTTGGTGCCATCTGGGTTTTATAAAAAAATATAAGGTAAACCTTACTTAGTGAATGTACATACAAAATGTTTTCAAGTTTTGTTTTTTTCTGTTTCCACCATAAACACCATGGGAGTGAGAATGTAGGTTTTCCGCCCATACTTTGTCATGCCAAGTTTTGTGAATAAATAAGCAAGATATATATTTGTTTGTTGATTTCCCATAAAAATAAAATATTTGTTTATTTTCTCCAAAACCATTTAAGCTAAGTCAAAAGTTTAAAATACTAAATTAGTTGTTTTTTAGCTCTTTTAAACGGTTAAATTTAAATTTATTGGATTAGAAAAATTAAGGTAAAAAAACCAAAAACCCATTTTTGGACCAATTTTTTAAAAACCTTTAAAACCCCGTTCACATCGTCCGATCATTCATGTTTGCAAATGGGATCAAGTAAATGTTTCCTTTCACCCCTGTACCAAATGTTATCAAAATCGGAGGTTCCATTGATTGTGTTATTGTGTGTCACGGACATATATATATATATATATATATATATATATATATATATATATATATATTTATATATATTTATATATTTATTTATTTAAACTAACTGTGTTATTGGCTTTTGGGGGCCTCAAAACGAAAAAATAACATGGTCCGGGCTAAGGGGTTTCCGTGACTACTACCGTAATAGCGTATTCGCTATAAGGAAATTTACTAAAAATTATATTTCAAGAAAAATGAAATCAAGGCAATTAAATGAAAGTTCACGGGTTTTTTACAGAAGGAATTATTTCCCTTTTAAAAATTATTAAACATTTGAACTTTACAGTTTTCATTAGCGGTCGAGAGGAGAGCGCGGCCAGATATTAAAACTGAGCGTCGTTTTACAAACATCAGTGTCGCAGTTTAATTCCATTTTAGAGTTTAAAAGCTGTCTCAATCTCTCAGAGATAATTCTTTTCGATAAGATTGGAGAATGGATGATTTTTTTTTTAATTATATTGAGTAAATAAGACGATGTAAATACATTTTAGGAAAATGGGGCATCATTTTTGGGATTACTATGGCATGGCCATTTTTAGATTTAGGTTAGACTTATTTTAAGATCTGATGTAATTTTGACAATGCCTATTTCATGTACACAAACTGATCAATGCCAATAAATGATTTGATGCCCATAGATTGAAGAAGGTTGTGAACAGTTTTTGACAAATGTTGTTTCAGTAATAATTTGGAGCTGCTTTCATGATGCAAATATTTACTGTAAATTTATAAACTATCAATTACGACTTATTCTTGATATTATCCTATATTCCATATTCTAATACGAGTAAGGTACATTCGTATGCAGGTATGTGTGTTTGTACAAGGATCTCAAACTCGGCTCGATCGATTTTCTTCTAACTTTGCAAATAACTTAGTTCTGGGATAAGTTCTTGGTCATCAACTCACGATAACCTTTATGTTTATCTTACAAAGTAGGGTATATAACTGATCTACTTAACTAAAATCGCTTATTAAGTCATAACTTTACAACTGCATGCAGCACTAATAACGGAATTTATAAATATAAAAACCATTGACTTAGTTACGTGTTTTACCCATTATATTGGAGAGAGAGCAAAGCGAACGCGCTCGCTATATTTATTTGAAATTTAAATGTTTTTCTGACTTAAATTTCCAGAGGTTTGGCAGCTTTTTCCAAATAAAACTAAAATGGGGTTCAAAATTATTCGATAGTTTCGTTTTTGTATTTAATAATTTGTTACAAATTAAACATTTTACTTTGACGTAATTTACTTTTTGTTGTACATTCCATCTCTGTCTTCTTTTAAGGAATGTCTCTTTATTTCGACAAAGAATTTTAAGTCATATCTCAACTCTTGCTGTTAAATAATGACGAAAGTTTTAAAGCGCCAGTCATATTCAAATAATGTTAAGTTATAACAAGGCAAATAGCAAATAATTGCCTGGGTCGTCGTCGGTTTTCAAACAGATTACGACGTGGACGTCTCTTGCTTGCCCATCACATTTACTAACAAGTAGTGATTTAATCATAACTTAAATCAAAACAACAACAAATAACTCATCATGCGGCCATTTTTTACAATAAAATTACAAAGTTACCTTCCAACTATTATCAATAAATTTTTATTTCAAATATTCACATTAAGCATATAAAAGATGAATTTTTAAGTGATATATTAGTTTATTCCTCATTACCTAATGAACGAAATATAAATACAGTTTGTGACAGTAAAAGTGGTTATCCTCAAGGGCTATTTTCAGTTTAACCCCAGTCACCCTCATGGACTCTGGTCCCGCATTCGCGAGAGAGGCAGAACCTTAACCCACTTACGGTTCTGATGAGATGATGAAAGATATTTGCATTTATATGGATTTTGTACTAGGTGATAAAAAATTCGTTTAACCTCGAAGATTCATAATTGCGCAGGGTCACAAATTGTATTTTCTGTAAAAATCGTTTTAGAGATACATTTCTGCACCGTTGTATATAAAAAATAAAAGTAATAAAATTTGCTCACTAATGCATGTATGAATGAATCAATAAATTTGAAATTTTATAGTTAATCAGGTGACAAAAATTCTTGAAGATCCTTTTTACACAACTTATTAAATATCCTTTAAAGGATATGAAATTGATGCAAATTAACGAGGTCCTCTTTTAAGATTAAAAACCTGACAAATACTAACTAGCCTATTCGATTTCAAAGTTAGCGGTATTAGATTATAAATAAATAATTGCTTCTTACATTATGTATTTACTCGTAAAATGTATCTTTATCATTAGTTTAATTGAAACACTATATATATATTTAAACTAAGTTAAATTCAATTCATCAAGACTCATTAATCTTAGTTAAATTATTGAAAAATTTTTGTTTCTCTTGAAAAACCCCTAGATTTTAATTGAAAGCAGAAACGAGATAAGAATATTAATTTGAATAAATGATAAAACTGTAAAGACCATTAACACCAGAGACCTGCATTACAACAACCGTCTAGTTAACAACATTTTATTGCTTTCTAAAAAGTTTGCTCGTTTAATTGCAAACTTATCACGAGACCAATTACTTAACTCAAATGTACAGAGCATCAGTGCTTGAACTTTTGTTTTCAACTAATTCTCAAGCCTTCACAAAAATAAGTATTCACAGTAATTCAAGTAATTCACAAAAATAAAGACATACAAAAAAAAATTGAATAATAATAACTCTAAATTCTACTGAGATTTAAATAAAAATAAAAATTAACATGTGTTTTCAAAAGTAATATAAATATTTCTATTGAATAGTTTAATAGTTGTATTTAACATCTTGCTTTCTCCAAACTCAGCTTTGATAGATGAACGTTTTCGTTTCCAGATAAACAATCATGACCTTCGAAAAAGAGTAGAAAACACTAATAACTAACTATGAATGTATTTATTTTCGTTATTTTCGTAAATCTAGTGTATATTAGGTAAAATATACACCTGAACCATTAAAATGATTTCTTTACCGTATGATTCCTTATTTGTGATGACATTCTAATTCATTTTTAATGGCTACTCATCACAAAAAAAAAATAAGACAACTATTTTAAAAAACTGTATAGTTCAAAGTCTGCGGCGGTCCGACTAGGCTGTTTAGCAGCCGCTACTAAGGGTGTACTGGAAACATATTGTCACAATTACAAATATCTGAAATATAAAGGGCAAAAAGTGCATTTTATATATAATTTGAAAATGTATTAAATTTAAACATTATAGTGGAAACAGAATTGAGTTATCTTAATACTTTTCAAAATGGCGGCCTATGTTTTCACAAAATAAATATGTAAGGTTTAAACTGTAATTTGTTCATCATTTGTCATGAATTACTCCAAATTCGAAATGCCTATTTGAATTAGCTATGATTTAGTACCTATTACTCTTGTCGAACCAATAGACTTTTACTTTACACACATGCCATCTCCTTTTTTTTTCTTAGTGATGAAAAATACAATGTTTCCATATTATTAACATGTTAATTATTTAGGACTTGATAATATGAAAGGTCATTCGTTCTTCCATTGTTCGGGTACCATAAAATTAATATGCAAGACATATGAAAAAATTGCATTTTTCATTTGGGTTTTAAAAAAAGGCGTATTAAAGTTTCCTTACAGTATTTGATCATATATTTTGAATCTAAAGTCATTCATGACAAACGACGAACAAATTACAGGGTATTCCGTGAATTATTATTTAGGTTTAAAACTGGCCGCTGTTATGAAACAGAAAAAATAACAAATTCTTTTTAATCAACGTATTTGTACCGATTGGTCCATAATGTAATATATGTTTTTATTTGAAATTTTATAGAATTGAACCTTAGACCCATAGTTTTTAGTACACATTATCAAAATAATTTTAATATTTAAAATGTATGGGTTAAAAATAATTTTTAATTGTAGTACAAATCTTAAAAAATTTTAGAAACATTATGTGGGACACCCTTCATAAAATAATAAAAATACTATTAATATAAAAATGTATGAAACGATTTGAAACGAAGTTTAAATTCCCTTTTAGCTTTTATTGGTCAACTCACTTTCAACTTGGATCTAATGAACAAAGCATCAAAGCTCTACCAGAGATATTTTAGTCGTTCCCGTCCTCTCTGCTTCTATTTCATTTCTTTCATAGCTGAAAATAAATATTCCTAACAAATCATTAATTTAAATGTTGAAGCAAATTTTAAAAATATGTTAAATTAGTGTATCAACCAGAATTAAAATTTGGTAACCTTCAAATTCTCAAAACTCGAAAAACTCTAAATTTTCATCTAAGTATACAATTTTCAAATTTCATAGAAAAAATATAAAAAAATATTGATAGTAGAAGAAAGTTTCCTCTTTAATTTTACAAACTTAAACAAAGATAAGGGTGTGTTATATTCCATTGTAATGGAATATTCCATTGGAATCATACGGTAAAGAAATCATTTTAATGGTTCAGGTGTATATTTTACCTAATATACACTAGATTTACGAAAATAACTAAAATAAATACATTCATAGTTAGTTATTAGTGTTTTCTACTCTTTTTCGAAGGTCATGATTGTTTATCTGGAAACGAAAACGTTCATCTATCAAAGCTGATTTTGGAGAAAGCAAGATGTTAAATACAACTATTAAACTATTCAATAGAAATATTTATATTACTTTTGAAAACAAATGTTAATTTTAATTTTTATTTAAATCTCAGTAGAATTTAGAGTTATTATTATTCAATTTTTTTTGTATGTCTTTATTTTTGTGAATTACTTGAATTACTGTGAATACTTATTTTTGTGAAGGCTTGAGAATTAGTTGAAAACAAAAGTTCAAGCACTGATGCTCTGTACATTTGAGTTAAGTAATTGGTCTCGTGATAAGTTTGCAATTAAAATAATGTTTGGTAGTTTTCGTTGTGGAAATAAACTTGCTGCATTGCAGCATTCTAAGGAAATGACTCTTTTATTCCAAAACTGAACCAAACTTAAATTTATATTACCAAACCAAACTTAAGTAATGAAACTTATATATATATATATATATATATATATATTAAGATACCTAAGATAGCTAAATTATATAACACGTAAAATATATAAGTTACGTGAACACAATAAACTAGGAATTTTAGAGATCAAGTAAACAAAATGAAATTTTAATCTGCATAAGCTCTTCCTATTAGAAAAGTGTAAATTAATTTTAAAATAATATCTTCACATTTATAATAATAACACAATTTATTGATGTAAGGCCTTTCTTTTTCTATGAAAATACCGTCACACCGCAACTCTGTTAATGCAACAAAGAATAGTTTTGGTCTGGTGATGTTTTCCTGGACCTTACGTAATTAAAATTTGTTATTATAAGAAATCGAAAGACCTTAGTTTTTAATTAATAAAAATCACAAATTTTTAATATGTCCTAAGAAAATTGTGGTTATTCCTGAATCACAAACAAACTTTAAATGGTTCTATGTTTAACGAGGTAAGCAACGTTTTCTTTGATGCTTTTTGCATTATTTCAAATACTCAAGAGGGAATCATAAAATTTATTTCAAAGCTTTTGATTAAAATATCCCGGATTCTATATAATTTATTCAACAATTTTCATTCGTGGTCGAGATGAAGGGTGGCAGATATTGAAAATGAACTTTATCTACAGCAAAAGTCATTGTTGATTTTTAATTTGATTTTCGCATTCAACTGTGAAGCATTTTAGTTATCTAAGTGATGTGATGGCGGCGAACTATGGCGTTAACGAGTTTTTGGGAGAATAAAGAATAATAATGTTCCTAATGTCTATTCTCAATCACATATTCCTTCAAATCGTTTTACACAATATACATAGTTTCTAAAAAATTTGCATTTGTCATGCCCTATTCTACCAGGTTCTTTTTCAGTGAAAGAGTTCATGTAGAGGATGAACGTGTTGATTATGTGTGTTAGATTAATCCGTTCTCTTGATATGTATGATGCACAAAAACATCTGACCGACCTTAGATACTTAAAATGTTTACTTTAAGTAAAAAATTATTTATAAAGTACATTATTTTTCCGATATTCGTTTAAATTGCATCATCAAAGAGACCTAAGAGGGAGCAAAGAGATCTTGCTAAACAAATAATTGACGCATTTTGCTTTGTAAAGAATATTTCTACGATCAAAGCAATACTTAGATGAGAGGATAACGCACTCCCGCCCCGGGCTAGACTCTGTTTGAACGAGCGTTCTTCTCGTAAACCTTTGGATATATGTTTGTTTATTTACGAGGTATCTTAGAGTACACCCTATGATATTTAAATAAACAAAACATTTTTTATCTGAAGTAAAGCAACGAAATAAAACTAAGATATAAATTTTTCGGATTATTTGGTCTTTTAACATAAGAAAGATAAGAAAATATTATTGAAATTAAAAAAAAAAAAAAAAATTAAAAATATACCTGTACAAAGTTGAGTTTGTGCGCATAAGCATTAAACCTACAGTGATTTGTAGTATGTGTTAATAACTTTATAAAGTACATGAGTGTCTATTCAAATTAGATATACGGGGTGGTTATAAATTATTGGGCACATTTTATGATTCTATAACTACATATCCAAATAACTTAGAAACATTGGAATTGCCTTAATGAATAGCATATTGAAAACAGTTTTCATCGCAATACTAGAAAAAAATCTGTTCCATCATTCCTCTTTTAAGCAAACTTTTTTCCTGAGCAGTGCTGGAGTTATCCTATAACCTCTCTAACTCTTTTCTTCAGTTCCTCAAAGTATTGAACCTTCTTTGCGACCATCTGTTATTGCCATAAACGCAGAAAAAACCCTTAGGAGATAATATCTTGGGAAAATTATAGCAATTTGGCCATTTTATAGGCTTTTTATACTTTTTTTAATACTTGAATATTTTAAATTATTTTTAAAGTTACCATATAACTCTTTATAATATGCTATTTAATAAAACAATTCCCATGTATCTAAGATGCTTGGTTATTTATTTATTTGCTCAAAGTTTTAATGTGTGGGGAACGTGAAAGCAAAGGTATTTCACCGTTTACGGGCTTTTTTTATCACTTTTTTATAATTACTGGAATATTAATAATTTATATTTTAAAGTTACTACATAAAATTGTTTAAATTTGCTATTGAATAAAAATATTCCATCGTTTTTAAGTTGCTTGGATTTTTTATTTAATCTTAAAATGTGTTCAATAATTTATGACCACCCTGTACAGCCAATGTAAAAACTTCAGTGTGCTTTGATCTCTTCCAAAAACCAATTCTGGGATGACGTCTTCACCTTTAAAATGATCAACAGTCCCGATGATGAAATAATAAATCACAGGGATTTAGGTAAGTTATCTATCTACTTAATATTACTAATTATGTGTAATGTTTAAATAATGAATTAGACAAATCAAATTAAAAAAAATCACCCACAGTCATTGGAAAGAAAAATATTGTGACAAACATTCGAATCAAATTTAAGTGTCCAACTTCTGAAAAGTAAATAGTGTGGATGTAATAAAATAAGGAACAACATTCTCAAGGAGTCTCACAACTTCAAAGAAGTCAAGGGTTTGAAGCTCTATTTTTAATGAATGTGTACACTTTATAAACTTATTTAGGTTGTCCAAACTCCCCTCTCATAATATGAGATTAGAAAGAGATCAGATGTACTTTTGACTGAATCAGCTGATACCTATATTAATAGAATTAGAATTTTTTCTTTACATTGCTTAATTTTTTATATTTTTAAGTTTTATGTATCCTAGAACCAAAAATCATTGTCATTTAAATATCTCCTTCGTCCTTCCTCCTGTCTGTGACGCTCATGGCCCCCACTTTGTCATCTTTTTACGAGACTACGGCTTTACCCGATGTTCTTATTTTTATTTATTTATTTATCTATATAGGGTGAGTTTTTAATGCCCAGCCCCCCTAATTTTTTCCGCATTTCTTGACTCCTAACCACCACCAAACATCATTGATTAGTTTATACTATTTTTTTGGTATGGTTCACTTTTTTGGCCACCATCTTGAGTCCGCCATATTGGACTGAACTTAATTTTTTTATGTAAGGGTAGGGTTGTAACCCATCATTTCAAAGTGATTTTTCGCGTAGAACAAGACGCCTCAATCCGTTTTTGATTATCTGTTTTCATTCCCGAGATATTACAGGTTTTTTAAAACTAAATTTCAAAATAAGAAAATTCAAAAATCTCTTTTTTTATCCAATTTTTTTCTAAAGAATATCGACTTTTTATCACCAGATATCCCATAATTTAAAAGTACTTCATTTTGATGGGACTTAAATTTTTGGCCGCCATCTTTAAATGAAATAAAAATTTTTTATGTAAAGGTAGGGTTGTGACACATTATTTTAAAGTTTTTTTGCGCTTAGTATTTTTCCGCAATCTGTTTTTCATTATCTGTTTTCGTTCTAAAAATATCAGAGATTTTGTAAAAAAAGATTTAATATTTGTACTAAAAACCCTAATATTTTTAGAACGAAAACAGATAATGAAAAACGGATTGCGGCAACGTAAAAAAAAACAACAAAAAATCCAATTTTAATCTTATGGAAATATTTACTTTTATATTTTAATACTTGCTTTTAATTCAGCTGCAATAGACCGTTTTTTAATGTTCACTACAGGTTGCAGAACTTACATTTTTTATATCGTAATTTATACATCGTTGGATTTGAAATTTATTTCCTAATAAAAAAAAATAAAAAAAAACAATTATATTTCCTTAATTATTTTCCCCAAAAAGCTATTTATCAACTTATTGCAACTATCAGTCCTTAAATTTAAAATTATTATAAAAAATAGATGCTGTGTGGGTTAACTATGGAGTTTTGGGAATGGTAAATATGATATTGTTGCTTGTATTAGGCCAGGAATAATACCTTAAAAGTCGGCAGACAGTTCAGGGACACCCTGTATCTTTCGATTAATCTTTTGTTTCCTTACAGATGTTGCTTTCATATTTGTTAACCCAGTATTTATCGTTCGAGAGTTCTAAAATAAATTATAAACCAGAAAGTGATGACGACGGAGGGGAAAGTCAAGTTGGTTTGTATTTCGATAAAGATACAGTTTCTTCTTTTTTGTCTAATTCTACAATTTCGATATAAGATTTTTCTTCATCTTCTGATGTACTGTTTGAAAAAACAGGGAGCAAATCTGTTGGGATTTAAGTATTCTACCTTGATCCTAAACTATCTTTTGCCAACCTTTTCTGGAAAACCAGGTAAAAAAACTAACAGGAGAGATGTATAATATGATTAGAAAATTTTACTTTTTCTAATATATTCAACTGCTGAGTACTGTGCTCCCGTGTGGTTGAACAGTGTGCATGTCACGGATATCGACGTCCAGCTAAACAGGGCTATGAGAGCCATTAGTGGTACACTCATGGAAACCCCCGTCCCCTGGCTCCCGGTCCTGTGTAATATCGCTCCACCTGATACCAGACGAAGGGATGCACTCATTAGGGAATATACTAAGATCTTATCTACTCCACACCTACCCATCCATGATTACCTACCCCAGGAGACGGGCAGATTGAGGTCCCGAAGACCACCACTGCGGACAGCATCCCAGTTGACGGACACAAACTTTTCAATCCATACCAACTGGACTTCCTCCTGGGACTCTTTCCTAGGTCGGAATCACTTTTTGATTGCTGACCCAACCTTAGTAGTAAGTGGTATGGATCTTCCTCGGAAGCAGTGGACTGTTCTCAATCGATTCCGCACTGGAGTGGGAAGATGTAATTATTGGAAATACAAATGGGGAATGACAGAAGACCAGTCATGCGGCTGTGGAGCGGAGTGCCAGACTATGACTCACATAGTCAATGAGTGCCCTTTGAGTGCTTTCCCGGAAGGGCTAATGGGCCTTCATTGTGCAAGTGAAGCTGGGCTGCAATGGCTTAGCGCCCGGGATTTAGCTTTAAAGAGAGATCATAAATTTTTATTTTAGTTTTATTTTAAATGTATTGAAGCAGGTGCTTTGCACTGTAGAACATCTTTTATTTATTTATTTTATTATTATTATTTTTAAGATGGTAGCTGGCTATGACAGCCATACGATGTATATAGCACATTGTGCTTACCGAACGGCTTGTTCGGAGTGAGCCTCATAGGGCGGAAAACAAAGTAATGCAACAAAAGTAAGTAAAAAGTGATGTAATGCGATAAGTGCCACAATCATCCTACACTCACCTCTCATTCATACTTGGTTTAAACTACCTATTTAGTTGAGTCGCAATTTCAATAAAGGTAATAAAAGTATAGGCTGGTGTACGGAAGTCAAAAGAGAGTTTTTAGTGAGTAGTCTACTGGATTTTTCGTAGGAGTTGCTATAAAAAATTTTTACTGTTTTCTACAGGTTTACCACCTGTGTGCATAAAAGCAATATTTCTCCTCTTCTAAAAAACTTGATTGGATGTTGTACCCACCTTTTTTTTGTGCTTAATCGCAATTTGTAAGATTGAATATGTGATACACCAGATATCTTAAGGTTGAAAACGTTGCGAGTTATTGGATTTTGAAATTTCAGTGAATATGCTTTTAATGCAAATTTTAACTGCTTTAAACGGTTTTATAATTTCAATACTAATTTTATCTTGTTATGAAACTTAACCAGCCAGTCAGAGCGAATAAATTATGAAGGACACTATCTAAAGTGCGCCAAATTCTTATACTGGGTGTCCCAAAAGTCCTTTGGTGGTAAAATATTTTTTCCTGCGTCTGTCCGAGGAAGCAGTTGTTTACGCACTCGATACAAGTCACAAAACAGGTGATTGCCATATTCATTTTAATTTGTGCACGCTAGATTTACTTTGCGCAATCTGGTGTTTAAGAATCAGAACACAAAACAGTACGCATTAGCCAGCGAGGAAACGTTGTTTAATCATGAATTAAGTTGGTAACACTGAATATAAACATCTGACCTATTGTCCTTCTTGTCGTTTTCGATGGAATAAACATAACCTAAAAACCATCTTAAGGTGAGACTGTGTCTAAGTGCAAAATATGATTAACTATTACAGTGACCTTAGTGTTTTAAGTGGCTTATTCACTTTGACGATTTTGCAGAGACTGCTAAAATATGGTTGTTTCTCCAATCCAACGAATTTTTAACTTTGAAAGAAATGCATAATATAGGCTATCATAAATATTTATACTTAAATTTATACTTATTATTGTCTAAAAATAGTGATATGTAATAAATTTTTTGCAGTCGTAGGAAAAATGTTATAAGCTACTTGTGCGAAACCCACTGCCTTCACTGCAGTCAAGAGAAATGGCACTTTGCGAACTTGTTGCATAAACAACTATTGTGTTGATTGACTCAAGAACAGGAAAATTCGTGAGTATATTTTAGGTATATATACTTTTTTTGAGGTTACAATTCCTTTCAAATAGACTGCCCCATAAGGGAATTTTGAAAATATTGATTGTAAGCAAAGTTTTGTAAGTAAGGAAAAATGCTTCACAGCCGATCTTTTTTTCGAGTGTATCAGAAGTTACACAAGTAGTGTCCTATTATTATATATCGTTATTGCATGTGGCAATTGTTTCTAAGTTGATGGCTTGATTTTCCCCTGTTGTGTGGTATAACTTTCCCCCGCGCTGATGTGCAGAAGTAAATCTCAGCGATGATTCAGAGCACCACTCGGCTCGCCGGCTCAGCGTCGCAATGTATCACGGTCTTATCACAGTTGAACATTCGTAAAAAAATAAATCAACTTTCTTGTTGGTTCACTCCTACTTTTCGTGCCCGACAATAATAGTTTATTGTTCAACCTAGTTATAAGGAGATTTAATTGGTAATTAGAGGAATCGTACCCTGTATTTTGATGTGAAAACTATTTCGTCAAGCATTTAGTCGTATAATTTTTGAAAACCATAGTGCAAAATTAAAAGGTAAATTGACATGATACCTAATAGTGGTTTTCATCACTAGGACGGAAATTTTCTTTTTATGTAAGCTTTTCATTGTATGCTTTTCATCATAATAGTACAGTAAGTATAAGTGAAAAATTGCATGAAAAAAAAATTAGCACAAGCAAGGAATTTGGTACAGATGTTTGGAGTATCTCTCTTTTGAACATACTAAAAGTTCCCTGAAATTGAAGCTGTGCTACGACCACCATCTTAAAAAATGGCGTCAAATCTTTGTATTTTTTGCCTATAGTTGATTTATTTTTAGATACAAAGGCAAATATTAAAAATGCAGGCCATCAAAATATTGACATTTAGGCTATTTACAATTTTCCTCTAAACCCAACGGTTTATAAGTTATTTGCAATTAAGTATAATTAATTTCTTTGATTTGTCAAAATTACATGAGTAATGTATTGTTGTAAGATATTGTAAGGGGTTTCTGAAAGAGAAATTCAATTTTTTTATATGTTAATCCCAATTAATTTAATTACCAAATCCCTTTTAAGGTTTTTTTTTAACTACAGAATACTTTTGTAATTTATGTTTATAAAGTAGTATACAGCGAGAATCTGGTAAGGTGCTAAGATGGATTACAGACATAATCCTATTACATTACATTACGAATTACAGACATTCGTCCTATAACCTTCTTTCAACCAAAATTATTTTCCACTAAGTAGACCCCTAGGAAATAGGTCCTTGAAGGGATGAAAACATTTGGACATCAAATAATATAAGATACTACTGTCGTTAAATACATAATCAACACTGATGTATAAGATATTACTTTTAATTTTAAAATATTTAAATTATGAAAGAACTTTGACAACCCCATCACTTTAAAACTTCATGTATTTTTATTGACACATAAAATCACTCTTTGCTACTTTTACCCGATTATTTACTCAATATTTGTTTTTCAAAATTCAAAAGTCTATGTTGCCTGTAAGGATTTTTATATAATGTCCTCCTTATAGCCAATTTAAAATGTAAATCAAGGAAACTACGAATCTCCAAAAGTATAGGGCTTTCAGGGTTGAGATTTATAATTGATGTTCCTCTTCGCTTACAGTCGAACACTAAAAATCGTTGTTTTTTTTATTCCCTAGGGCTCCACCGCAATGGACTTCATAATTACTATCGAGAACGGAGTTGTTTTTTTTTTTTTTTTTTTTTCATGTAATTTTTGTTTTATAGTTAGTTACTCATTAAAACCCTTTTTGCTAAATTCCTTAAGGGCTCGACCTAAAAAAAAACAAAATTCCTATAAGGCATACGTAGTTGAAATTTTAAATAGACGATCCTCTTTGTTCATATGTGCTCACCAAGAACCACATGCAAAATGTTTTGCAAAATTCCTTCAGGGCTCCGCCCCACAGGACAACACATTAGTTTTAATTTAATTCTTATGGGAAAATAAAACTTAGCATTTTAAAGACATTTTATTGTCATTTAAATCATAATTGAGGGTGAAGCCGTTACAAGTAACTGCTTGTAATATAATATAATCACACATTCAATATATTATGAGTAAAAATCTTACTTCTCTCTTAGAAAACCCTAAATATGTCTTATAATATACTCATGTAACTTTGAACAATAAAAAAATTATTATACTCAATTGCAAATAACTCATAAAGCGTTAAGTTTGGAGGAAAAATTTAAATAACCAAACCGTGTATCTTTTAATGGCCTACATTTTTCATATTTGCCTTTTTCTGTATCTCTAATAATAAAGCAACTATAGGCAAAAATACAAAAATGTGACGCCATTTTCCAAGATGACGGTCGTTGCAAAGCTTCAATTTTAGGGGACTTTGAGTATGTTCAAAAGACTGACTCTCCGAATTTCTGTAAAAATTCCTTGCTTGTGCTAATTTTTTATTTTTTGTTATTTTTTTGTCACAACACGTTTTTATTGTACTATAATGCAAAAATAGTATTATATAAAAGTAACAACTAATTTTAAAAATAAATAAATTAGTATTTCATGGTCTGTTTCCGTTCAGTAGTTGTCTTCCATCTAAATTCAACCAGCTGACGATTTTTAAGTGGAGTGAATACAACTTTGAAATCTTGAAGCCTGTAAGTCGTTTTTTAGTTTACGTTGGCCTTATTTGTTTCGAATTAGTATGGTTTTTGATAAGGAAAAAACATTTGAAGTGAGTGCACGGAAAAATCAACATATATTTTCGAGGTACTTTAAAATTACCAATTTATCGACTAATTACGGGCCAGAAAACTTCTGTTCTGCGTGTAGTATGATGAAAAGGTTATTTTTATTAAAAAGGGGGAAGCAGGGATGGTGCTCATTGGATTTGGTATAGCTATAGTTACATCCAATCAAGGTTCCAATATCACATTTCATAAAAGGACTGTAATTTTCTTCATTGAGCAGTCTTTCTTTATTGAGTTTTTATTGACCTTCTATGAGTAATGTTATATTTAAAGAACTAAAAAATTGAAGTAATATACAAATGTTTAGTTTTTAACGAAATTTAGACAAAAGGCATTGATGACAATAGAAATTACTTATAACCCAAAAGTGCAAATGAATATGTTTCTTTACAAAATAGCAAACCAATAACAAGAGGTTTACAAATGCACCTGCCAGATGCTAAGCATAAGTGACCTAGAGACAGAGAAAAAAACCAACTTAAGCTGTCATATTAAATTTGTGGAAGGATTTATATAGTTCTAGAATAATGGCGAGTAGTTTTTTGTTTACATTGGCTTTATTTGTTTTGGATTAGTACGATTTTTGTTTAAGGATAAAACAACATTAGGGTTTAGGGCATGGAAAAAATAACCCGATTTTTTTCGGTCCACTTTTCAAAGGCTAAAGTAAACGCCAACTCTTCGGACTAATTATAGGCCATAAAACAGCTTTTCTGCGTACTGTATGGTGAAAAATAATTTTTTACAACCTTTCTGATTAAATTTTAATTGGTTTTCCAACGTACACGTTTTTCTTCATGTTACTTTTTCAATGATCTACGTAAATATACAAAGAAGAGTAAGTAATGTGAAATTTCGGTATTATATTCTGTAGTTGAATTTATGGACAGGATAGAACATTTTTAAAATTTACAAAAGTTTAATAACTCCTTATTATTCTATTTTTGAAGACAATAAATAACCTAAAACAATTTTCAAGAAACACATAATCTAGCTCAGAGTGTCTTACCTTTCTACAAATTATAATAAAAATAAAATATATACCTCTAAGAGGAAACTTTTGATCGCGAGACACATTTCATTGGTGGATTCGAAACGAAATTGTGACTTCAATTAAAACCTTCGAATTCCCTTGAAGAGACTAGTCATAAATAAAAATAGATGAATTACAGTCAGCGAGTAATTATTGAAATTTTATTAACTTTAACATATATTTGAACAAAGCCAAAAACGGCATCAAAGTTAGGTACAAGCACTAGGGAAAAGTAAGCGGAAAGAATCGTTGACTTCTGACAGGTGTTTTATTTAGCAAAGAACAATAAATCCGCCCTGTCCTAAGCCTCACTGCAAAACCACACCGTGAGATTTATTTCTGTCAACCCTCATATTTTTGTTTTCAGATTTTTTCAGCTCGATTTTAAATGTTTAATAAATAGATTAAATGTTGAATCCAGTATTGCACTTTATTAAAAATAATAATAGAATTTTGATATAACACTCTTAAATTGAGTAACACTAAGATTGAGTGGCTCACAGACAAAAAGTCTTAAAAACTTCGAATAACAATTATTTAGGCTAAACTGCGAATTAAATAATTTTAATATAACATCCGCAGTTCCAGAAGATTTATTTATCAGGCAGAAGATATTTTTTTACTTACATCATCATTTACATAACAATTTTTAAAATCTATCCTTTGTGTCATTGACTAAATAATCGCAACACTAAGTGAACACTTAGAAAGGTCCCATTCGGGAAATCCATTAAGAAATGTTAAAATGTAAATATTCAAAATCGGGTCAAGTACAACTTCTCACCACCCGATGTCACATAAACTATAAGCGTCCCGTAGACTAAACAACATTCCAATCTCACCTAATATCATGTGGCAATAAAATTACCAGAAAAAGCAAGGTATAATTTTATCTGCATTGATAACGGATTCAACCCAAGTATATTCAACTAAATGTTCTGCATACCATACTTGGATCGTTGTGTATTGCTATTTTTTGTAAATTCTCAAACAAAGCAAAACAAAACAAATCTCAAATTTTTTAAACAAAACAAAATACACAAAACCATAACAATTGAAAGAAAAAATGCATTACTCTTAATTACAACAAACAGCTAAGCAACAAAGAGTCCCAAAATTTTAAAGATAAGAAATTACAAAGTACCATTCTGAACGACAAATAAATTTCAACTTTCTCAGCCCGATAACGGCCCATAACGGACGATTTCGAGAAATTCGTTGTTTACAAAGAAGCTTGTAGCAATTAAGTGTCCCAAATGTTGGCCAAATTCCACGGAAATTTCCAGATTTAAAGAGAATTTACAAAAAATAGCAAAGATCCAAGTATGCAGAACATTTAGTTGACACTCAACACAGTTATATAAATTTGATGAAGAAATTCTCCATAAATGCAACAGAACAAACAAAATCACAGCCGTCGAAAATTTTGAAATTTATAAGGCCGTAAAGTATACAGATGACAATCTCTTGAATGACAAAATAAATAGCCAATCGAACTCCCTCTTCGATACCATTATAAGACTAGATAAGGAACAACAGCAGAGTAAATGCATGCACGCACCGCGATCTTGTGTTGTGTATCCTTGTTGAGGAATTGCGTCAACTGTGTTGTGTATTTATTTTTCGTGTTTTATATGTTATCAATTTTTAATTCATAACGAACCTTCTTGGTGATTACTTGAAGATGTGGCTGTCGTCAAAAACATTTTGGGTACCTCCGCAACAATAGGTTATTGAAAGTATAAACAGTTGCTTACGATTATGAATATTTTTCTGGTGCCTAAGTCGGATAAATACACAGTGACTTTAGACGTGTAGGCTATTACATTATTTTTATATGGGTTATTTAGTGTAAATCGATTAAATTAATATTGTATTACTACAAGTAAACGAAGAAAACTTCTCTGTAATACTCATTTAGTTCTTTTAGCGAATTTCCCATAGGGAATAAACTATTACCGTAGGTCTCATGGTAAGACCTAAGCCCGGGACCATGTTACTTTTTCGTTTTTAGGTGCCCAGAAACCAAAAATAAAGTCATTAAAAATTTTATATATATATGTATATATATATATGTATATATATATATATATATATATATATATATATATATATATATATATATATATATATATATGTATGTGTCCCTAGACACGATAACTCTCGTAAAAATGGTCCAATCGAGACCAAATTTGGTAGAGATGTGTAATCCTACGTTTATTCGGATGAGTTCGTAAACCAGACATATCGACCTATCGGAAGGGGTAATTTTGGGGGGTTTTGTATCCCAAAAATGGGTTTTTTGCATTTTTCATATGTAAATTTAAAAAAAATTTTAAATTTTATTTTCACCATTGGATTTAGCTAAAAAAAAAAAAACACAATTTAGTACTTTGAAGCTTTGCTCTATCTCCATTGGTTACCGAGATATTAAAAAGTCTAAAGACAGTACATTGTATTTTGGTTCTCCAATGTTAATCTTATGGAGAATTGGGATGTGTTTATATTTCACTTATTAACCAATATTTTTTTTTATGAAACTTGGAATTCAGCTTCATTTGGTTGTGGTTCATCCATTTATGGTAAAAAATCTTGGTTTTTGTGCTTATCATGGCAGCAAACCTGCATACTCTTTTCCCATGTTAATCATATGGAGAATAGGCAAAATTCTTTAGCAATGGACAGATATTGATGAACTTAGCAAATGGCTTCATATGGTTGAAATAAATTTTTTTTATGATAAAAACATACTTTTAGTGTTCCCAGCATACCTGCATACTCTCCCTATATTTGTCATAAGGAGAATAGACATTTATATCCCTATTTATGAGCATGTGATTTTACTTGGTTTACAGTTTTTTGTGGTCAAAATTAATATTACTAATTTGGAAATTCGCTGAGTACGCAGGTCTGCTGCGACGGGGGGTATTTTATATTCTCTTAAAAACACCTTAGAGCGAAACCTGTTGAGTCTTACTATGACAAATTCTAACAGGAAAATAGAGCATCAAGAGCTCTAAGAGCGCTACTTGCAATGTACAGGGAAACCAAACAGGGTTGAACTTAATTCAAGACATACTCTAAATATTGTGTGAAGTCTTAATATACTAACTGGAGGCTTATAGGGACAAAAGCTCCAAAAATAAAATTAAAATGGTTTGAAATACAGTGTATTACCAGGTCTTATAGCAGATTACCAGATATATAACATTGAACAGTGGCAAAGAGAATAAAGATGACAGATTCTCAGCTCGTCTTTCAGGGCTAGTAAACTTTAAATATTGTTCATCATACGCATTTAATTGTCTTGTTTGGCCATTCTGCTCTCCTCATCAATTCACGGTTTTTGTCTAAACAAAGCAAACTTTTTTAATCGCCCTGCTTTTGATCTACACTTCTTCACGTTATTTCTAATTTTTTTTTGCGAGCTTTTGGACATGCTCTCTTTTTGCCTAGTCTGGGAGACAAACTTTTTGACTGAACTCTCTCCTGCAACCAGTGAAATGCCCATTTTAACAATTAAAAGCTGCTTACAGAATACTTAAAACTTACTTCGCCGCTTGCTTCGTTTACTTGAATACTATAAGATTTTACTAGTGTATAATATTTACTAAATGCGATTATTTGTTCCTTTGTTGTCCTTTGTCAAACAAGTCGATTTTTTGCTATTTAAATGACGAAGTAAAAATCTGCAGTCAATTTGTAATAGTTTGTAATGTTAGTAAAGTTTCTGATGGATATTGTAGTCGTTCAACACCACAAAAAATATCATCATAGTATTGTTACTCAAGTTGGTTATCATTAGATGTTCTTCACTCATTGTCATCATGGCTCTCGTTATAAAACAAACCAAAATACAAGTTTTATGAACACTTTTATTTTTCCCTCGTACATGGAACAGAATAGTTATTTGTGCAAAGTACAATGTTTCCTCCTTGAAGGGAAAGTGTTGTCGCCCGAAGGCGAAGCCGAGGGCGACAATTTCCCTGAGGGAGAAAAGTACTTTAGTCCCTTGATGCACTCGACATTTTTCCTCCACCTACACAAATAACATTTAGGCCTAATAGGCCTACCGTACATAATTTAAGTTTACCTTCATTTGATCCCTTGCTCCGTCAAGCTGGATCAGGCACATCAACATAAAAAAACACACACACAAGGTTAGTCCATGTGCCAGGTCCCAAAAAGGTATAATTTTGTGATCGCGATGAAACTTATACATCTGAATCAGACAGCTCTGGGGGTAGTAAAAATGCATATTATTCGAAAAAATATTTTCGGTTTTCAAGATGGCGGCCATTTAAAGATGGCGGATGCATGTTTATAATAGATAGGTTATATCTCGGTTATTTGTCATCCGATTTCAATAAATCTTTTTTCGTTTTGAAGATAGTTAAATTTGCAAGATTTAATCTATTTATATTACTATACAAATTTTGCTTCGTTTCCGAGGTATTTATTAAAATATTTCTGATTGCTGTGTAATCTTTACCTTTAAGTCTTAATTACTCGTAGACCTTACATTTTACTCGAATATTGATTATTACAAAAAAGATAGATAATTTTATAAGCTTTACAATGATATGTAACATAATTTACTTTATGTAACCCATAGCGATATGAGAACCAAAAACTTGGCTCGTGTCAGGGTTCGCCGCGACGGCGCGGCGCGGCGCGATAGCGACTATGAGTGGACCCGGCCGGCCCGCACGGCTGACTCGCCTGGCGTCCAAAAAGACTTGCGTTATATTTTTCTTAACTGATTTTTTTGTTTGTTTTAATAACATTAATATATTCACAGGTACCAAATTTGCTTATTCGGCTAAAAAAGAACATTTTTAATGTCAAATATTGCCTAATATACTTATCTAAAAATTCTAAAAGAAACAAAATACATTTTTAAAGATTATTAGTTAGTGTATAATATAGTTAAAAATTAATGTATATTTCTAAATTATAATACACGTATACGGTACTACATTTGTTTCGTTAATGTATAGCCTAAGTTAAAGTTCAAATAAAACTATTCTACCTTTCTGTACTAACGCGTGTGTAACAGTAAAAATGGTTTTCGTACGTAAATAAAGGAGGAACTTTGATTGAATTGGACCCTTCTTCTTTATTCAGCTTTATTTTACTATTCTGTAAAATTAAATATAATTTGCTAAGACAAAATTACAAACAATTAAACTATAAATTTACTGCATAAAATAAAATTATATTATTATTTTTAAAAGGTATTTAAGCTTACTAATGATAGTAGTTCTCTGATAATGTTCAATAAAACATCTAATTTCCTGTTAAAACATACATTATTTGAGAATACATAGGCCTAAATTAAATACAGGGTGGCTGAAAAGTCACTGACGATTTTGTTTTTGTTATTATATGGAAACTATACATATTACATAAATAAACTAAATATCAATAGAGAGGTAATTTAATACCATTAATGATGGTTAGATTTTGTTGAAACATCAGGCAACATTTGGAGTTGGTAGACTGATGATAAGCAGTTGATGCAAAATCTGGTAATTGGGGGTATGTGCGAAAATTGCATCAGTATAAGATGTTTAAAATAAGTTTTGCTCTGTGAATGATGATGGAGATCATAAATTGATTACTAATAGAGCCCCATTAAAAATAGATGATAGATAGATAATAGATAATAGATAAAAACAAAAATAGATAATAGATGACCCATTTTATGATGCCCATCATCATTCACAGCTTAAAACTTATTTTAAACATCTTATACTGATGCAATTTTCGCACATACCCCCCAAATACCAGATTTTGCATCAACTGCTTATCATCAGTCTACCAACTCCAAATGTTGCCTGATGTGTCAACAAAATCTACCCATCATTAATGGTATTAAATTACCCCTCTATTGCTATTTCGTTTAATTATGTAACATGTATAGTTTCCATAGAATAACAAAAACAAAATCGTCAGTAACTTTTAGTTTTTATTCATATAAATTAATTTAATTTATCATTGGACTTCAATTTAATAATATTGTGTTTAATACATAGTGATCAGGTTAGTTATCTAAAATTATAACATTAATAAAAATTATAACATTAATAAAAATATTATTGTTAGCCAACAGTTGCTTTCACATCAACTGCAATTAGTTAAAAGTTTATTATTGCTGACTCTCGTACAATGTACTTTATATATATATATATATATTATGTATGGTATTAGATAATCCTGAAGATGGTTGCATTATTATTATTCTTAATTATTATTTGCCTGGATTTCTAGATTTTTATGAATATTTTGATTTCACATAACTAGCTTGAACACAATAAACGCATCGTCAAATTGAAATCGAATCAATTGAAATTGAGATCAATTTAAAATAGCCTAAATTAATATGGATAGCATTTTTTTCATTAAACTTTTAGCCTATGTGGGTAAAAAGCTACTAAATGTACGGGTCCTTAAATAATGTATAGGCTACTTTTAAACAACACTTATGTGCTCTATTGAGCATTTTGAAAGAATTAATATCATTAGGGGTACTAAGATTAATTTAAAGCAAGGAATCTCAAATAAAATAAAGACAAGGTAGGGGTCAAGACATGCAATGCACTCTATGCACCAGGTGTTCTTTTGCACCTATGACGTCATCATTATCATTTCCAGTAATAGTAAATGGTGATGTCATAGGTGCAAAAGAACAACTGGTGCATAGATGGCGTTGAATGTCTTGACCCCTACCTTCTCTTTATTTATTTTAGATTCCTTGATTTAAAGTATACGTTTGTTATAATAAGTACTAGTGGGACCGAGCTTGTGCTAGGTAAAATTATTAAATGTCACTTTTATTTTCCACACGCTCAATCGCAATCTTATTCCTTTTTAGGACGATCAAAGATTGCTGCACTTTGGAATAATTGTGTTGAGTTGAATTACATGTTAAATTTTTATATTGGTTATCAGTTGATTTTTGTTAAAATTAGTATTTACAAATCAACATACAAATTATAATTAGTATAACATTTTAACTTTAAAGACCTGTAAAACGAAACCCTGATTTTCCCAGCTAAGGGACCAGTTCCAACAGATAGTCTATCTCGTGGCCGAAAACAGCATATTAATAAATAATAAAAAAATACTTGTGCAGGAATAAGTTTGTTTGTATACAGTCATTGCTTGTTTTATGGTAGGGCCTATAATAAATAATACCAGAGGGACCGAGCTTTTTATCGGTAAAATTAAAAGCGTCACTTTCCTTCCTTAGACAAAACTTGTTCGCTCCGCTCACTTGACCTTTTTCTTTTTTAAACGAGCTCGTTCGCTTCGTCCACTCACTAGACCAGTATGTGCTCTTTGGTATAAATTTGTTGAACCACGGGTTAAACACATATGTATATATCTAAAAATTTAAGCGCATTTTTCTGTTCAATTAAGTAGCTACAAAATATCTCCATAGGGATAACATGAGAATTTGGAAGGGATTTTTCCAGTCATGGAATCAGTTACAATCGATTTCTCATTGCTAAAGCCCCCATATTTATACAAAAAAAAATTTAAAATCCTTGGACGGAATTAATTTTGCCCCTACAAACAGTGCTTGTTTTAGAGGATAAGGTAAAATAATAATAATAATGTAATTTTATTTTCAAGAGTAAATATAATCAAGGTAATTTTAAAATGTTTATTAATTATACGCAGCTATAAGGAGTAGAACAGTGGCAATCTAAAAAACAAATACTGTTTTAGAACATCTCGACAAAATGACTTTCTATGACTTATTAACAGGTGTGTTATAAACCACAATATTTGGTTTTAAAAATGTAACCTAAAAGTTTTTAATCGATTAAGCAAATTTGGTACCTGTGAATATATTAATGTTATTAAAGCAAAAAAAAAAAAAAAAAAAAAAAAAGAAGAAGAAAAGGAAAAAAAGAATATCCAGTTAAGAAAAATATAAAGCAAGTCCTGTTGGACGCCAGGCTAATCAGCCGTGCCAATTATTAAAATTGTGTAGCGAGTTTTTGAGTGGCCGGGTCCACTCATAGTCGCTATCGCGCCGCGCCGCGCCGTCGTGGCGAACCCTGACACGAGCCAAGTTTTTGGTTCTCATATCGCTATGGGTTACATAAAGTAAATTATGTTACATATCATTGTAAAGCTTATAAAATTATCTATCTTTTTTGTAATAATCAATATTCGAGTAAAATGTAAGGTCTACGAGTAATTAAGACTTAAAGGTAAAGATTACACAGCAATCAGAAATATTTTAATAAATACCTCGGAAACGAAGCAAAATTTGTATAGTAATATAAATAGATTAAATCTTGCAAATTTAACTATCTTCAAAACGAAAAAAGATTTATTGAAATCGGATTACAAATAACCGAGATATAACCTATCTATTATAAACATGCATCCGCCATCTTTAAACGGCCGCCATCTTGAAAACCGAAAATATTTTTTCGAATAATATGCATTTTTACTACCCCCAGAGCTGTCTGATTCAGATGTATAAGTTTCATCGCGATCACAAAATTATACCTTTTTGGGACCTGGCACATGGACTAGGTAGGCTATATCATTTTTAAAGAACACGAAAAAAACAAAATATAATTTAAGCCTAGTCAAAAGTTTTACACTTATGTTTTGGACTTCTTAGGTCAATAGCCTACCCAAGCGAAATGTAAACAAACACGTACACTGCCACGGCCATCTCTAGTACTAGAGGAGCTGCTCACAGAATGGTCAGCAGGTGAGCAGCAGCTACAGCTGCTATTAGTTAACAATGAGTAACGAAACAAATACAAGCAACAGCTGACTGTGGCTCATGTTCTTTTTAATCTCTCTTTTAATGTTATTCTTATGTAACTAACTTTAGCCCCGTGGTACGAAGAAACTTGAGTTTTCCCTAGGTAGAAAAATTAAGTATTCAAGTCACATGGGATAGAAATTAGTACTTTACTACTCTATTCCAAGGAGTAAAATACGGCTTTAGATAGAAGGTGGAGGAAAAACTGTTTTTATAAACATATTTGTAACCCCTCAGACCATCCTGAGATTAGTATGTCTCTCACTATGTAAAATCTGAGTCTTCCTATGTCAAATTCTAACAGGAAATTTTAAAGAGCACTGCTTGATATGTACAGAGAATATTAAAGAGCCTCATACATTTTTTTTATATATAATTTTTAATAACAATGATTAATTTAAACTTTTTGCCTCGATTAAGGCTTATTAATGCAATCTATTATTTCTAATTTACCGGATGTGAAAGACCGTAAAACATGTATTATATTTCAACGTTTTCTTTCGCCCAGAAAGGCAATTTGTTGAGCTCAACATATAATTTGCGAGATCACGTAATGCTCGAGTCTTGACGGATTGTCTCGCCTTGAGCACTAGTCACTCATCCCTCACTCTTATCATTCGTCTCCAGCCCCTGTATACTTATTTATTATAGTTCACGCTATTCAAATTTTCTATATTTTTCTATTTTGGGTGTATTTACTGCAGTGGCATTTTTTTACGTTTTTTACTGGGAACGGTCCAAACCCAAGTCTTGTTACTCTCTTATATCGACCAGTTATTAGAAAGCATAATTAATTTATAGCCCAATGACCAATGGCAACTGGGTCCGGAATCTTTAAAAGGCCACTAACTTTCCTCAGGATCGAAACGGCAACATTTGGATTCAAAGATTTTAACAACTCTTTCGTTACTTTAAAATATAAAATAGTAAATTCAGATAAATGTTTGTTTTAAATTAAATTTTTAACGTGTTGTAAGTAACTAGTGTAAATACCAAGGAAACAATTAGAAATGTTTATGAGTTGTAAAGATTCCTACATACAGAATGTTGTGAAAGTCAGTTTCCCCCCTCCAGAAGAGGTAACAATTAGTTATGACATCTTGCAAACAATGTACGAAATGATAATTTGTGATTCTTTCCTTAATACGACAAAAATGAATTGTGAACAAATTTAACAATTACAAAGTTAAATATTTTATTGAATTATAGTTCCATCTGCTATACTTTATTGAGTTTCGTAAATAACGAGTAAAGTTTAGAAACAATTAGAAGTTAATATAAAGTTTACCGCTCGAAAGCCTCATCCGTTCTTGAATGTGAAAGTACTATTTCTATTTTTCTTAACAGATAATTCTCACAAACAGTTTACACAGATTTTTAATAGCCTATATAATGTTGTTTGTATATACATAATAATCGTCCAATATTATTTTGATAAATTTGGATATTTATACGTTAACTGTTTGAAGTGAGCCGTCTTACCTGGTTATATTACAAAAGTTTTACAATATAGATAATATTTCTCGTTTATATCGAACAGAAGGGTAAAACAATGCAACAGATTACTGTAAAAAATTCTGGATATAATTTAAAAAATTGCGTATTTTGTTGTTAGAGTAAAACCTTTTATTTGTAGGTCTTATAAGACTTTTAAGTTATTTATTAACTAATAACGAAACTCTACTTTTTTTTATAAAAAAGTTAGTGGAAACTAACCGTATTTCGGGCACATCATATTAACTGATAAATATTATTTCAATTTATCATAATTTGTTTGTGTTATTGACTATACAAATTTTTGCTGTTATATGTACAACTAAGCTAACAATTTGTGTAAAAAATGAGAAACCGTTTTCTGAATGTAAATCATTAATAATAAATAAATAAACATTAATTAATTAATTAAATCACGAAAAATACAAGGGAAATCCTAAACGATTATTAACCATTTAGTTTATTGCTTTCAATTCCTTACATATTTCCTTGCTATATAATAAAAGGTCACGTTGCTTAGAACAGTGCGTTGGTTTAATTTTAAAATGTAACTGTTTTGGCTTTTATTAAATAATAAAATTACCTTATTTTACATATTATTATTTTAAACGTCGTATCAAAAAACATTTATTACCAATGGAATTTTAAATGCTTAGTAAATTTAATCTAAATTAGTAAAAATTAAAACACAAGACAATGTGATTGAATGCCTTTTGTCGTTTTTTTTTTTCAATATTTTGTGACGTCTGGCTGGTGAAAACTCAATGAACTTTCTTGAGGGACGACCCTAAAAGAACGTCTTACCAATAATTTTGTGGCTGCAATTTTCAAAATACTAAAGGCTTACATAAATGTAAATGAAAAGTTTACAAAAGTTAACTTAAAAGTCAGTTTCCAAATCTTTCAAAAATAAGGTAAAATATTTACCTTTTCCTCTTGTTGGGCCGTGTTTATTGTGGCCCATTCATCAGTATCAATATTCCAGGTTTGCTGCGTTGAATTATACTTTAAAAATTATAATTTATAGACATTTTATTTAAAAGCACAACAACCATAGTTTGTTTTAAAGATCGCCATAATATAATATCAAATCACCATTATACCACCTTCTAGGCCATTCCACAACACTTAGAAAATAGTTGATTTTTGACCTAACTATTCAATATATGTAACATTAAGTAGTTTCCAGATTTGTTCCATTAAATGATGATGCACAGGATACTTTGTCATTTTAACAAATATTCGGCATTTTTTATAATTGGTAAGAGCTTTATTAAATTTAAATAAATTTATATTCCAAAAATTTATTTATGAAATAAGATTCAAATTTACTTAGTGAAAAGATTATATCCAGTGAAATATTCTGATCAAAAACTAAATTAACAAGTTAATTTTTTTTTAGGAAATAAAAATACTTATGTTTAACGCAACGTCACTGGATGACTCTGGAGTAAATTGTCTCAATCAGGAGGAAGGGCTTTGTAATTACAACAGGCTGTCCAATTGAAGTCCTGATAATTGGATCGTTACCGTTGCCGTTATTGCTCACCGTGGGGATGTTTATTGTTTCCATTTTATTTAATAAACCTATTTAATCTTTTTGAATTATTGGACATTTTTCCGTAAAACATTTTAGGTAATGATTAAGTCGTGACTATTTTCATCACAAACTAAATAAATGTTACTTCAATTTTGTTATGTTTCTGTAGTATCTGTAGTTTCTGTGTATTATTGGGAGCTAGGCATACTTATCACAAAAATGTCTCTCCAACAATACAAATCTTAAAGATCAAATGTCAAATGTAATATGAAAAAAAAACAATTTTTTTTCAAATTTCATCTATTTTAATGTGAGGTCCATTTGTTGCTCTGTAGATAGGTTTTAAAGCGGTATTCGATATCTTATCGTAAAAAAAACAAAAAAAAAAACAAAACAGATTTACGAATGGTTGGATAGACAGGTATGCGCCTATTCCCTAACCTTTTATGAGCCCTGTTTGGCCCTTTCTACTTTTTTTCTGTGGTTACGTAATGATCATTGGGCACAAAAATATTCAAAACGTGAGACATCTACTTGAGCCATTTGCGTGAACGAATTTCAACAGCAATCAAGACTGTAACACTAGAGATGCTACTCAACACTTGGCAAGAAATAGAATACCGCTTTGATGTCTGTATGTAAACAAATAATCAACGTATACGTTGAAACGTAATATAATAGAAACAAACTTACCTTTTCCTCTTCAATTTGGCATTTTAATAGTTTGAGTATTTTCTAAACATTTTCAATAGTGCCAGTTCAAAATGCTGGCATAATTTTATAAACACCCTGTTTAAATGTGTGGATTGAAATTTTCATATATTCAGGCTATTTTAAAGTATCGCTAACTCATAGGTAAAAAACATCTGTTTGGAGAATTTTTTGACTCGAGACGTTAATCTAGTAAGGTACAACGTTCTAGATTCACTCTTACCTTTTAGGTAAACCATAATATAAGGACATTAAAATTGTTACTTAAATATTAAAGATTTAGGTTTTTAGGGTAGGGATCTGGGACACAATATGGAAACAATTAGAGTTATTGTTTTACCGGTATAGAAAAAATTCATATTTTCCCATATTGCATGTTCCTTTTACAACACTTGCAATATTTTTCCTCCAAGGGAAATCACTGTAATGCACCATCAGGAAAGAGATACGGTACATTTCCAGGTGTGTACGGCTGGTAGTGTGTGGCTTTTGCCCACTTAGGAAAGACCTATTAAGAGTCATCTTCACCTTTGGGCCAGTAGCCCATTGTGGCGCAGTCGGCAATGTTAACCATATGGCTTTTAATGCAAAACATAGTATTTTATTCCCCTGTTTCTGACGCCGTTCTTCAACAGATTTTCTTAAAACTTGGGAAGTGTTTCGTCGAATAGTTATATTAGGTCCCTCATTCCTTATAATTTTGAAAATGTAATAAATATAACTCTCTGTGACGTCGAAAAGTAAATCGATTTTCCTTAGTAATATATTTAAGTTTTCAAAATTTTGAGGTATGACGGACCTAATATAACTATTCAACTAAACACATCTCAAGTTCAAAGAAAATCGGTTGAAAAACGGGGTCCGAAACAGGGGAATAAAATACCATGTTTTGCATTAAAAGCCGTATGGTTAACATTGCCGACTGAACAACAATGGGCTACTGGTCCAAAGGTGAAGATGACTCTTAAGGCATGAGCTTCAAAGTGGCGCTTCGAATACCAAGCCAATAAGGCTCCTACTCCTACCTGGTCACCTGAGGGAAGATCCCAGATCCCAGAGGGTTTTAATTCTTTTCATCTTAAGGACTTACCCTGCAAATGCAGGGACGCACTGCCAATTTTCGAAACTTGTCATTTTTGAACGAGGTTTACAGACGTGATATGCCCTACTACCTGTTCCAGCCTGCTTCTGGACTCCACCCATCTCTCACACACGAAAACAGCGCGATCATTGCCTGAGTCCCCGTACTGCCATACTGATGGTCCCCTTACTTCCGTTACTGCCTACACAAGCCCGAGACTTTATTGGGCGTTCCAGAGGTTTTCCGGTGTTATCTAACTACACCGAGTCCGATAGGCACGTTTCAATAAAAATATTTCCATCAATGCCAATGTACATTGTGTTCCAAAACTAGAGGTCAAGGGTTTGAACTTCAAAATTTTCTAATTTAAACATGGAAATTTTTTTATATAATTAAAAAAATGTAAGTCAAAGGAACATTATAGTGTTAACTGAATGAACTTATTTTTTCCATTTCAATATTTTTCCATTTTTGTAAAAAAATCAACATATAAGGAATACCCTGTTATTGTTTTATTATTTGTCATAAAATACTCCTGATTCAAAGTACTTATTTGAAATAAGTTAAGCTTTATAATGATATGTCACAGGACTACATTTATAAAAAAAATTAAATTTCCTAAATTTAACAATTTAAAAAATGTTTACATAACCACAACTTAAAAATTCTAAATGCAAACACATGTAATTTTGTATATCATCTTAAAGCTCTTATTGAACCCAGCAACTTTGTAATTTATAGTATTGCCGTATCTCTTGTGGTTTTGTAGTAATAACGTAAAAGTGCATTTTCCCTGTATAACATTCACTTTAATTTAATGTTATTTCAAAATCGAAGACGGACTTCCTATTAAGCCCTGATTAATTAGCATGCAAATCATATGGACAAATTACATTATTCCTACAAAATAAAAAGAGATACGGCAGTAGTGTAAATCACAAAGTTGCTTAGTTCAACGAGAACTTTAACGAGATGTTTATAAAATGACATGTGTTTGCATTTTGAATGTTTGAGTTTTGTTTATATAAACATTTCAATAATTCTAAAATTTTGCAAATTTTAGTTGTTAATATATGTGGTCTTTTTTTCATTTTGAGAAGCCCATTTTTAATTTTAGCGAATTTCCCTATAGGGAATACGCTATTACGGTAGTAGCCATGGTAAGACCTCCATAATAATTAAGCCCGGGACCATGTTACTTTTTCATTTTGAGGTCCCCAGAAGCCAAAAACACCGTTCGTTCATTTTCATATATATATGTATGTATATATATATATGTGTGTGTGTGTGTGTGTGTGTGTCCGTGGTACTGATAACTTTTGAAGGTTAAGTTAAAACAAACAATTTGGTATTTTAAATTTTTATCTTAGCATAACTGTTACGGGGAAAATCCAAAAATGTGTTTTCCATGTTATTCTTATGGAAAATCAAGAAAATCCTATATCTTGCTTATTTATCGACATAAATTAATCAAATTTGGTATGTACATTATCTAGATAATGTTTAACTTATACTTGCTTACAAAACCCATATGGCGGCAACCCTACATACTCACCCCCATGGGGTTTATGGAGAAAATAAAAAATTGCCTGAGCTTGATACAATTTTGTGTTTACATTTACCAGTTATTGATTAACTAAGACTAACAACACCTAATGGCAGCAAACCTACATACTCGATCTTATGGTGTTTTTATGGGGAAAGTAAATAATCTGAAATTCCATTGGAAATGCGATGAGCACGCAGGTCTGCTGCGACGGGGGTATTATTAGAATAATCACCAATTTCAAAATGAAAATCTTCAAATATCCAATAAATTAATTTATTAATTTTATCGGATATTTGAAGATTTACATTTTGGAATTAGTAAATGTAGTCTTGTGCTATATCATTGTAAAGCAACAGGGTATTCCATAAATGTATTTTTTTTCAAAATTGGCCGCCATGTTGAATCGGAAAAATATAAATTAATTCTGTTTCCAGTAAAATGCTCCTTTGACTAATACGTTTAAAATTACGTAAAGCAATCTGTATATTAAAATAATTAAATTTTGAGATTTGATCCCTTGACCTTTAGTTTAGGAACACCCTGTATACTATTGATGAAAATATTATTATTGGAAACCCCCTATGCGATTTAGTGGTAAAAAGCTTTATTTCAAGATTTTAACTCAAACAGCTCTCCAGCTATAAATAGTGCACGGGTGGTCTGAATCACCCTGTGTGTTCAAAAGAAGTCCAGGACATGCACCAGCAATGATCTTTAATACCTCATCTGGTATTCCATCTATGCCGTGAGCTTTGCCGTTGCGCATGTATCTGACTGCTACGCTCATTTCTTCTTCTGTGGACAGGGGACATTACACAAATCATCCTCGCAGTTCTCCATCTCTTGCACCGGGGGTCAGGAGAGTATTCATGGTGTTAACCAGCAACAAGCTTGCGCAGAATCAGCCTGTGGCCAAGGTCCCAAATATCCCGGTTTACATCCCTCTCAAGTTCCTCCCATTTCTCTCTTTTGGCGTATCGATTAGCTATCTTGATCTTTCCTGGCCTCCGAGCTCTAGGAAGATAGTGCAGCATTTTCAAGACGGGGCTCTGGCTCTGACCATCTATCGCATACATCGAAGGCATTCTCTGATTAAAGTTAATATTTCCTCCATCTACCAATAGACTAGTCTTGACCTAACCGGGACAAATTCTTTCTGGGCATAGGTGGCTCTATTAATCTCCAGGCTATTACCGAGGACAGTATCTTCTCAGATACCAGAGTTGCATCGAGTATAGTAACTCTATAGTCATGTCTCCTTAAAGAGGGTGTATTGCCTAATTTTCTAGTTCAGTCGTGCAGGCCAGCTAGAGAACTTTTCTGCCCCTGCTTTCGGTTTCTGGCATGCACAATTCGACTGCTATCGCATTTAGTTCACCAGCGACAATGCCATTGCCATTGGAGTCAATTACAAAATCCTCAAGAGCATCCAGCTTAGCTCGGAAGTCTCCTGTAAGTTCGTTTAAGTTGAGGAAACAGCTCACAATGGCGAGTCTCTCGTGTTCCCACGAAAAGCCTCTGTCAAAACCATTACTTAGAACCTGGAAATTTGGAACCGATGTGCTGTTACTAAGAATGTCCCTGAACGAGCCCTGATATAACGATACTGCTCAGAAAGAATCAGCACATCTATTCCCTACTCTCTTGTGTACATTGCCATTAGCTGGTGGGCCAAAAGACTTCGGTGGAGATTCTCCTGCATACACTGCTTTGTTTACTTCTATCGCCTCCGTTAATCTTCTAGAGCCTCACGGAAAACCCATCAGGTTCTCATCCCTAGCATATGGTTTGAGGGTGTGAAATAAGGCTCTTCACACAGAAATCATTTGGATTGTGCTGAGCAAGTGGATTTCAAGTGTGCTTTCTCTCCACACTTTATACAAAGACCACTACAGTCCAGATCATTGCAAGATGCTCGTTGATGGCCCCGACCAAACACCCAAAACACTCGCTTTACAGTAGTTCTAAGACGTACTCATCCTAGAATACACCCAACTTTAAGCTTCCCAGCCCAACGAAGTTCGGTAGCTCAACGATCCCCGAGCTCCAAAATGGTTGGTTAAAGCCCCAGCTGTTCACAGCATTTAGCTTCACCTTCAAATCCCTTGCAAGATCTACTAAAGATGTCTGCAGCCCTGCTTTAGCAACTTCGGTCTCTGTTGTACAGCTGTCTACGTCACGAACATCTAAACACAACTTACGTTCTAACCGTCTTACAGACTCAAGATCGCCCATAACAGTTTTTTTCTGCTTTAAAAACAGACGTGTCTTTAGTCTCAAGGTCTTTAAACCACAAGTGAGTGTAGTAAATATCTCAAAAGAGTGGCTTAAAGGCTTAATACAATCGTTGAATACGATGTACAACCTACTTAAATTTGGCAAATCAGTTAAAAAGTCAAATTTTTTACGTTATGAATCTCCTATCAAAAATGAAGCTCCACTCGATGCTGCTCGACCTAAAACTCCTTTGAGGTTATGCGCATAAAGAAACATATATCGAAATGGAACAATCAGCTCGATTGCGATTTATGTACATAATATAACACTATTTTCGTCAAATTTCGAGTTCTTATTGGTCAAGAATCGGTATTTAAATGTGACTTCTGTACTTTTAAGAGTTCATTATGGAATGGGTTTGTATTTGGTTTAATAATTAATATCTTTATGATGTCACTTGTAATGTCATTATTAGTGCTTATTGCAGCGAAGTAAACTATCTATACCAGCCCAAACTGTGTTTCATAATCTTTTTTTTACATGTTTTTCATCTTTCCAATTTGGTATTTAGTAGCTGTATTGATGTAAATGAATCAAAGACTTCAAAGGAAACACGTTCTAAAGTGTAATATTTTAAACTTTATTTTCAACAATCTGTTTAAGCAACTAAAGGATGGTAAAATATGTTGTAGGTCTCTTCAAAAAGTTTGTGATTTCACTTGAACTTAAAACTTTACTTTTGAGTGCCAGGACCAAGAAAGAAGTACAGTAATTAATAAAATTTAGTGAAACTAAGAGAGCAAAATAAATATTTGATTTTCGCAAGACTTTATTACAGTTCTAAATGTACAAATAGTATTGATTTTACTAGGAGATATATATATTTTAAATCTGTTTGGTTTTACAAGTTCTTAGATTTATATTTGTTACATATTTGACAATAGGCAAGGTTATGCATATGACTCAGACATCGGAAAAACGATTGAATAAAAATTTATAATTAGGCGTACATTTCCTACCGTAATCATGAACTACAATTTGTCATTATTTGGTTAATATTCTTTTGGCTCACAAGGATATTGTTATCAAAACTTAAACTGATTGGAAAATTGATAAAAGAGGCTTACAAGCGATGCACAATAGTTTAAAAAAGTCTTTTTATGAAAATTAATATTGAGCTAAAATATTTATAACTTATAATGTGCTGATATATGTATAGGGTTTTGTATCAGTAAACTCAGGATAACGGCGCAGAGTGGAAACTGCGGGCTGAGAGCATGTGAAAATAATAATCACATAGTGTCAAAGAATGTATAATAATCTACCTGAAACTTTTGATGATTGTGGATCCATTGTATTTGAGTTACATAATTGATCTTGTTTACAAGTTTAAAGCTGTGTACGCGGTGGTTGAAAGTTAAATTGTTGTTGTTTGTACGGCATTATTGATGTCGGAAAAGTCTTTTGTTGCAACTGAGATAAATGTGGCTAAACTTTGTTGCTCATGGTCTTGTTATAGCTTACTTTCAGACCTTAATGAATTAAACAAGACAATAATGAAAACTACCTTTGTGCAAATTACTCGATCACAACTTAAAAGACCAACATTTTGAAGTTCACACTAAAAGAGAGTATTTAAAAGTAAAACTCATCAAACAATTTTTAATCTTTTTTCTATTAGCCTGATTAATTTAAACTAGAGATCGCCTTCTGATCGAAATTCGATCAAAATTTCAGTTGATCTGGATCCAAGAAGTGTAAAAACATTTTATAATTAAAACATCTGTTCTTCCTGTTTTTCTATCAGTTGTTAGTACAACAGCTGTCTAATGATTTAATCAATTATCCTTCTCCATAAGATTAACATTGGATCTTTGAAAGCCTGTGGGGCGTAGCCCTGGAGTCCGATTTGAATTAGAATGGGATTCTGCTCATCTACAGGACTATATCTTTCTAACGGTATGCGCGGATTTCTCCTATGATGCACACGAGCTGAGAAAAAAGGAGGAAATGAAACATGCTTGCGTATTAATATATAGATGGGTAATTTAATCTTGAAAATGTGTTTAGCTATATGAAGTATACCTCCGATGTGGACTGTAATGCCCACGTTGACTTTATTTTAAATCTGAGCTAACTAACGTACATGACGGATTTAATTTTGGAAATATCAGTCATAGGTGATAACATCCTTATATCTTAGTTAAGTTCGAGTCAGGCCGCAGTTTTACGAAATTGAATTGAACAGCTGACCTGTTATATTAATAACCATTGAACCATTGATATTTTGGCCACGATAAAGTTATGGCTAAGTTCGTGAAAATGACATTTTCGAGTTAAGGAGCAGTAACGACCTTGTTAAAACAATATCACTGGACCATGCTTAAAACTATTTATATGTAATTTTTCTAGTTTTTATGAAAAGTATAGTATTGAAAGTCAGGACATTTTTAGTGTTGTACTTTGCATAAGACTAGATTAAAGTAACAAAACATTGTCTTAAAACTTACCGTTGATAGCTAATTTAACATAATTTTTATTTTATTTTAGCAAGGAACGTATATAACGAAATTTGTACTATGTAACCTTAATTTATTTAGCAAATTTTATAACTTCAAAAGATTTTAACCATAGGTTTCAATTATTTTTTCTGCTAGGTTAACGGGATTTGTTTTTATCACGCAAATAGTGGCGCAAATTCTAATCAATAAAAAAATATAAAACATTGGCGATTGAGGCCAAGCGGATAGGAAACGATAATGAACTAGTTGGTTCCATTTGATACGTAGAATACATTGGTGAAGTTATGGACTTCAGGAAAAAAGTCATCAGTATAAAAATCATATTTAATTTCTAAATTGATAAGTAGGTAGGGGATATCATCATTTTTCTTTATTCTGATGTAAAAGATAGTGATTAAAACCATTTCCTGCTTTAAAATATTTTTACCAATCATCCTATAAATTCCTATTTTTAATGGGCTATATAACATAGTTTCAATTTTCATTGATGTATTAGCTGATATTTATATTTTTTTATTCTGGAAGCTTTATTTTTTTACAGTATCCAGACCAGGAGAATGCACTTGAATAAACAAAATCTTATGGATCGAGATTTGATTTGTTATGCAGATTTCGCTATTCCTAGTCCAAAAATATTTCCTATTTAATCAGGTCACTGTATTATTTATTGTTGTTTAGATACAAACAACCCCAACGAACTGACAATAATTTTAAATAAAGCATTTTAACTGATTAATTTTCTTCTAAATTCTTTGCTGATTAAGATATTAGGTAAATTTAACTTTATAATGTTTTAGATCAGTACGTACAATTGCTGGATTATTCAATATGATTGTGTTTGTTTTTATTAATCCACACGGGTTTTTAAAATTGGATTACGTGCATTCTCGTGAGCCATTCACTACATTTTTATTGGAAAACCGTAAATTAAAAATGGAGAATAATTGATAAAAAAATTGTTTGTTAAAAACGTTTGACTCCCTAGTTTATTCAATATCTATTAAACCTTAGTAGATTAAACTTGAAAACTCCCTAGATCATTAATATACTTATGAATTTTAAAGTTAAGTTTTTTGTAGAAGTGGAATCCGATATTTAATGTTGAAACGCTGCATACCGTGGAAATCAGGAAGTATAAATTTATTTGACTTTCAATGGTAATTCAATTCTGAAAAATTATTTCAAAACACTAAAATTTTTTAGATTTAACATACTTAAAACTTTTAAGTGTGCTTAAATCCTTTGCTTTTTTAAACGTTATATTTCAAATATTAGGTCATTTTCTAAATAATTTACTACTATCTTGGTAATACAGTTATTATATGTATTCTATTAGTATTACAAATCAAGAGGGTAATGTAAAACAAGCTAACTAAATAGTTTCTGGATAAGATATATACATCTTTTGTTCGTAATGCATAGACACAAAAAATGTTTAAAACATCAATACACGGTCTTCGAAAAATTATAGCACGTTCCAAACTGAACCCAGTAAAGCTTTTAAAACAGAAACTGAAGTTTGTCGCCCCCGGTCGAGGGTGAATTCGAATATTCCCTTTATGACGACCTGCATTTGCATCTTAACAGTTTCCTAAATCAGTTGATACATAAAGGAAGTACTTCTATGATTGTCAAAACTTTATTTTCATAATTTAATTGGAACTTTATTTTGCACAAGAATATTTACCCTTAAAAATCAACAATGTTTTATTGAGTATAAAAAGACATAACTTGTAAAAGTTTTTATAACGTCCTCTTAAAAGAATATGGAGCCAAGAAAACTTGGAAGCCTTTAAAACAAGGTCGAGGAACCACGATTTAGGTTGAACTAGTTTAGGAAGAACATTGTTACAGATTCTCTTCCTGTTTTGTTTCTATCTGAGCGCTCTTTGCGTACCAGCAACCATCTACAGTACTTAACCATCGTCTCCTTCCTAAGTGAGACGACCTTTTTTACATTTCCTGCTAAAACCCTAATATACTTTTGTATTATAAACTGATACTTAATATCGTAAGATAATATAAAGCTCTATTAAAAAACGCACAATTCAAAATTTATTTTTAAAAAGTCAAACTTTCAACAACACTTACAATAAAAAAACGGAATTTTTGTTGTTGATAAAACAAAAGCATTCAACAAACAAACACTTAAGATATTTATTTGAAACTTCTAGAAAATCCGGAGATTATTAAAAAGATGTAAAACATCTGAAGGTTGAGCGTGATAAGGTGGAGGTGATAGTTTTTATTTTTTTACATCCGTTCAAATTTTGATACAATACACAACTATAGCCATATAATTTTTTCCTCTTCAGAAAAAGTTAACTACCCATTCTGGGTTACACTAAACACCAGCCTAAACAGACTAAAGGACTTTAAACTGTATGGAAAAGTGAAACATCAGGACATGAACTATTTCTATTAAAAAAAATCCCTTGATTTGCAAAATAAAAATATCAAGATAAAGTAATAAATGCCTCGTAAAATGTGTTATCAGTGAAAAGAGGACAACGGAAACCTAACTTTCATTACCTGGACTTAATCGGTTCAAAAATTATTAAGCCAAAATAATTTCTTTCTTGTTTTTAACATTGAAATCCTATCCACTTTGTTTTATATTTATTGTACACTAACTAATTACTTTGCCCGTAATTTTACTGTGGTACTATTTTGAGCAGTGGTTTGAACTCACGCATTATAAACCTTTGTATCTTGTAATATGAATTAAAAGTAACCGTATAACAGTAGGCTACTATGGGGATGTCCTTTAAAGAGATTAAAAATAAGATTTTTAATTTTACTCTATTTAATTAAAACTTAGAATTTTCAAATTCAAGATAAGAATAAAGTTCTGAGTGATTCACCGATGACAACCTGGCTCACGATTTAACGTTCATTTTATTGATAGGCTTGTCGAAACTCATACGACACTCATTTTACACCAAAGTCCATTTGCATCAATTCTCATAAAAATGTAAATTATAAAAATAAATTCCAATAGTCAACATAAAAACCGAGCCTATCCGAGCAAAACCGTATTACATATTCATCCCTTGAGGAAAAATTAAAAATTCGAATGAAACAACAACAATGTCAGTTTACATTATCCCAACACTGATCGTCGTGAAGCCTTGGCGCGTACTGCGGTTTGATAACCACAATCCCACAAAATCACGCCTCGATGATTAATACTGAACCCGGCAATACAGAGCCCTGAATAATACACCGGGACGTACATTTCATATAGTTGTGTTTCCTTTAAACAGTCAGAGATTTCGATGAAATTAAATGAAATGGAAAATTAGTCACATTTGCGTCATAACCGAATCTAACCTAAGGCATCCTATGCTTACATTTCAGATTTTGTATTTACTCCCCATGGGCCCTCTCCCTGGATAGGTAAAAAACATCTACATATCTGAAAAAGTCTAGCTAATTTGTAAACATTTATGTACTTAAATTTATCACCTAGACAAAATTCGTTAAAAATTACTTAAAGGTTCAGAGACTTTTTTAACTTACAGTATTTATAAAACAATAAATAGACTTTACTACACACAAATTTCGTCAAAATAATTTAATTATATAATAATTAAATCACCATCTTTGGACTTCCAAAGCACTGATTGATTCTTATTGAAAAAAAATCTCTTTATGTTAGTGTGAGGATGTAAAATTAAGTTTAGAATTAAGTTTGAATCGACATTAAATTTTATATTTATGATAAATAACTATAAAAATTTCACTTTAAAGAATAAATTTAGCAAGAAAGCATTTAATAAAATGCAGAAATTTTATGATAATGCTTTGGTTTACATAAAAAATTAATTATTTAATATTTTTTCATTGGTTAAGAATCCTTTACTTTCGGCCATATTTCACACTGCATCTATATTAGATGAATACATATTAAAGAAAATTATGTCAAATGAAGTAGGTCATATATTTCAAGAGTTCCTGTAGTGAGCATTGGCATAGAAGACTTAAGCTATACATTAAATTGGCACCGATTTAATTATAATTTATTGACAAATTTTATGTTTTACTGCAACAGGGGATTTTGATTTACGTGAGTAATTATATTTATAATATATGGGTAGAAGTAATTCATTATTAAATTATTATGATACTCACAAGTACGGAAAGAATTTAATAAAATTTAAATGTCAACAGTAGAGTCATGTCGTGGCTTCGTTAAACCGAGCTATAGATTTCGATATTTCGCCTTCGGCAACGTGACCACTAATGAAAACTGTGACATGTCGTGAGAACGAAATGTTTAATTTTATTCGATTCTACTCTTGAATAAATTATAGAGCTAAGGTTATTTTTACCCTTGACTCTAATCAAATGAAAATATTTAAACTTCATATTATTATTATTTAATGGGTATTGCAATGCACAGGAAAAAGATTATAAAACGTTATCCAAACTATAATCATTATACAGTTCTATTTTTTTTTTCAAACATCCAAGCCTGAATCTCTGTTGACTTTAATTGTTATCTATATGAGGTCCCTTGTAACATTTTTAACAGCCTTGAAACCTATTAATATAATAAATTTATATTATTATATTAATAAAAAATTATTAATATTAATTTATTCCGGATTAATAAACTTACGCGTTTAGCCGTGTGGTGTCAAATTTAAGGTTCATGCATAACCAGTTTCGTACTAATTATAGTACATCTTCAGCTGCCTTCTTGTTAAAACATAAGACCATATTGTGGTTGTCAAAAATTGTTTAAAAAGTCTTCCCCTTTGGTTGAAAAATAGCCCATCATATGGTTGTCATAATTTTTAAAATATTTCCAAAAAAAAAACACAAAAAAATAATCACAAACACAAACTCTACACAGTTGGAGGACTATATATGATCACAGTTCAATAATTTGCGTGTTATTGAGCAACTCAAGGCGTCTTTGGTCTTCGTTAGCAAGGGAATATATTTGTCAGAAATTTATTTTCATTGGAAACCTAGTAATTAACATGTATACTGCATGAAAATTATTGAATAGCAATAATTGAAATATTAGGTTATCTGTGTTCAAAGTTTGTCACACAAGTTCCTGAAGGAAACTCAAAGTAAAAATTAACCTTTCTCATTATAGCACAAATCTCAGACAAATTACGACGATTAACTTGAAAAGATCCTTTCTTCACTTGTGGAACATGCGGCAAACAATCTTTACTCGGATCTTTGTCTGAGCGAGTAGGCCTAAAAGAATGCCAGTAAATAAAATAGAGAATTTTAATCCATACATTTAAAAAGTCAGTAATTTTTTCTATGACAATATTTAGTATGAGTTGTGATGATTGACTTAATACGACAGTAGGATGCATGCAAGGGAAACAAACCATAGCTTTAAGTAAAAGCAACGTTGATAAACAAATTTAATTACCTACATCCAAGTTTGTTGACGAGCTTAGCACAAACTTTTCCGGGTGAGCTTGTTAGAAGGCCTTCCCGTGGGCGCGAGTTTTCTGTAAGCTGTCTCTAAGCGGATTTCTGCACTTATTTAGACATGTATAAGTACAAAAACCATTCAAAAGTACTGGCACATGCAAACGACGAATGAACTCTGAGAAAATTATAACTTATTGGGAGAAGTAAACAAACAAAAAAAAAATATCATGTCATTAAACACGATATTGGACCATCAAAACCCCACTTTCAGGCATTAGTGCGAAATTCAATATATGCTGTTGTAAATCAGCTGTTCTTGATACATTCCTTGAGAGATTAATTAGTTCATTATAGCAAACGGGTCCACATTTTATTGAACATAACCGTCGGGCGAGCATACGGTGCACAAGGCTAGTTAAAAAAGTTTGATAGTCAAAACCCAACCCAACAGCTCGGCGGATATGTCAGGTTTGATGCTCGGTAGGGGGTTGTGTTGGGACCAGCAGTGTTTATAAACAGAATTTGTCAGGTCCGATGATGAGTCCGACATCGGGTCCAACGTCAGGTCAGGTGCCGGCGATCATGTCCGATAGTGTGTGGACCACTTTACGCAAAAATATTAAGCCAAGTTCCATAATAAGATAACTTTTTACATTAAGGACTAAATAAATACAAAATAAAAAATAGTAGTATTTTTAAAAAATAAATTTTTGTAGTATTTATATTGATTTACTGAGGCCATGATTTGTTTATTTTTTATAAGGTTGAGTCTCAATAAAATTTATCAGATATTGAAGGATTCCCACCATTCCTCTAGCACAATGCCTTCTCGAAGTAAACGGTATTGGTTTATTGATTGAGGAATCTGACGCATTCACACGGAATAGAAGGTGAACTAATGGATTTTAATATTTAATTGCCAACGTATTTTAAAGGAGCACGGGTCGAACTAAATTTTATCTTTACCTTGTAAAAGTATTGACATATTTCAAATGGAAACAAGTATTTCTTTTCGTGTTAATATTCTTTGTTTCCCGCTTAGTTATAAGATAATTTTTATTCGATTATAACCTTATAAGATTATTTTTCTGCATTAATATAAAATTGTGTGAAGTGAAATTACAACAGAGTATAACAGTTAATTAACAACCCTTATACGTAAACGTGTAATTTCGTTCATACAACAATGTGTAACAAAAACTGATCGTTAAACCGGTTTCATGTAAAGAAATGTTTTTTCCTACTGGTGTAATGTTTACCTGGTAAATTTTATTTTGCAGAGTGTAGCAATTTTTTGTAGCTGCAAAATTAAAGTGTTTCGCTCTGTTATATAAATATAAAAAATTGTAGTAAAGTTATTCATGGCAGGGCCACAACTTGTAGCTTCTACTGATTTATCCTAGTAACTGCTAGACAAAGAAACATAATAACTATTCATCGATTCTATCTGTTCACCATATTTCACATTTCGTAGTATAAAATATTTATATCTCTCGTTCGCCATAAATGATTTACCAAAGGCATAATTGGTCCAGTATTTTGTTAACAGGTTATTAGAACGCGAATAATTTTCTATGGTTTGTATTTTTATTTCAAAATATTTTGTGTTGAAAAACACAGGCAGGTTGCACCAAACCTCCTAGTTCTACCATTATTATACTTGAATAATATCTATGATGGATTGTAATTCTCTTTAGACATATTAAAATGTACTCAGGTTTTACAATATATCATAATATATTGTAAAACCTGAGTACATATACCTCAGTTCGACATTCTAAAAACCTTTGTATAATTTAACAACTTTGTTATAAATTCTTTCAGAGAGTAACTATTCAAAACAGTAAAAATTCTGTATGTGATGAAGAATTATTTTTTCAATAACTCATCACATAAAAGATACCAAACTGTTTTTGCGATGTTTTATATGTAAAACAAATCCTATAACACAATAACTTTTACAGAGTTTTTGAAGTAATATATTTACAGAAATCCATCTAAAGTAAATTGTAATGATATAATAAGCTTAGGAACTTTACAGCTGGGATTTGTACATTTGAAACCTAATTAATTGGTCTGTAGATAGAGATAATCACGAAATTAAATCAATGGAATGTATGATTTCTAACTCATGGCCGCAATCACTGTTGTATCAATTCAGTTAATGCTATCAACAGGGTTTATGTTGATTACATCCTGTGACAGTCAACAATATAGTTTGTTAAAATCCAATTACTATCGCTTTTGTACTATTCAGCAAAATGACATTTAAATATAAAAATAAAATGGAGAAATGAAAACGGTGCTGTGATTATGTATATTGATGCTTTACAAAATTCGAATGATCGTATAATTAGATCCCATTCAATTTGTGATAATATTTATTGATAAGTGAAGAAGAGTAAAAATGATTTAGGATAGTAATTTTACCATCCAATTTACTTTACTTAATAATTAGAGGTTTAAAGGTTTCCCAAAAATTTTTAAGTTAAATGTGTTAGAGTAAATTACTCAGCTCAAGGATATGCCCGGATAAATTTAAAGAAGCTTCCTAAAATATTTTTGACAGTTTAATTTAATTTTGATTTATTGGCCTGTAGATGATTAGTTACATGTAAGTCTCACATTTCCCAACATTAAGTCATACAATTTTAAAAATTACACTTAACCTGTAATCATTTTCAAACAGATCCATTGGGTGTTGAATATTTTAAACATAAAACATTTTTTTATGTGCTCTCATTGGAGCACACTTGTATCTAAAGGAAGTTAAAATGTATACTTTTATTAATACTATTGTTAGGTTTAGTTTATTAAGCCCTAATATGCAATTTAAATCGACCCCTTTAAAAAAAGTATGCAATTTAAACACTAAAAAGTCAGGAATTGTTTTATTACTGTACAACTTGAAATGTCACAAAAAAATTTTCAGCCAAACCGGTTATCGTTAAAATATAATACAACTTTAAAATGGACGTTGCTATGCTTTAACAGAGTTATGTGGCCAAATGAAATTGGAAGAGCCGTACTAATTACTGGAGTCACTCAAGTCCAAGTCAGATAATTGGATCATTACTGTAACGGATGGAACGGCTTAGTTAACAATGGCGCGTTTGACTTGTTCTTAACAGTGTTGTTTATTAACGCGTCAATTCGCGTTTCCAATTGCTAGTTTTTTTCTACTTCTAATCCAGTATAGCAATTTAACGGTTGATGCCGTAAAGAATATACCTACACAAATTTTAAATCCAAAATATGCTCACTGTCAAAACTATTGAATTGCCAAACTTGTGTAAATAATAAAATATAAAATAATAAAACCGGGCACTTCCTAACATGCTGGGCGAATAGTTTTTTCTGTAATCCCTTTCATATGGTATTGAGGTATTTCAACCTCACCTGATTAGCCAGTTTCACACTTAAAAAGTGGAAATACAAGATATTACACCGTACAAAGTCATAACCGACACATTCAACTGATACAACTTGCCCCTCGCCGAGTATCATCAGAAGCCTGGGGCACCTTCTGTTGACAACAAGGTGCCTCTATTTCTTACCTTTCTGAGAGGCCCTTATGCCAAACTTGCTGTGAGCATCATCATCTTCATGTACATCATCGGGATATCACCTACCACTTCAGTTATACATATATTTATTCAAATGGATATGAAAAAAACAAACCAGTTATTCTCGTAATTTTAATTTAAGGCTGTTTCATTTATAACATGTGTTTTTCAGATCTAACCGTTTAAATTTAACACTTTTTTTACTAACATTGTGCTTCTTTACTAAAATGAGAAGAGTGTCTACTCTTCTACCTGAAGATCCATAATGTACTCTGAGGAAACATAAAAACAACCTATGGGAAAAATACAAAGAAGGGTAAAAATTAGGACTTTTATAGTAATTGTCCACTGTTTTCTGACTCATACAATAATAAATTTTTAATTTAAAACTTAACTTTTTCATTCTTAATATTTTTAAGAATGTAAGCTATTGCATAGAAAATTTCTGCTGCAAAAAGATTATAACTGTGGATTTCACTTAAACCCTGTTTTTTTTATTTTTTTTATTTATTTTTATGAAAAACCTATACCTTAGTTTTATTAAACAGTTTATATATTGTCTTAAAGGTGTGTCAGTACTGGCCGAACAATCGTGGCGAACATATTCGGCGAACACAAAAAACAGCAAACATTTCTGACAAACAATTACTGAACATATGATCTATAGCAAGAATAAACACTAACAAACAAACAAACACCGTTCGGCGAACATGTTCGCCCAGTGAGGACGCGGCTTTATACTATTTTTTTTCAAACTTTTCATTTTTTGAACATGTTATTCTTACTGGATAATTATTGATGATAAACATTTAATTTACAAACATTTTATACTATTTTTTCGTATACTACAGTAATACAAAAAAAGTCAACGTAATAACTAATTTAAGAACTTAATATAATAATTATTATATTTTCATGATTGATGTAGGAAATTCACCTAATTCTGTTAAAAACGAACAATTTATTCAAAAAATACCTTGATTTTCAGTTTGACAAGTTTTTACACTGTTTTAGCTTTCAATTTTACACTGTGTTAGCATTGAGGGGTTTGTAGCTAGCGATGCATTTATAGGTTTGTGATGAATTACAAGAGGCAGCCAATTACTGTAATTGGTACTACCAGGGTGGCTCTGGCTATCCTAGAGGCACTTAATTTTCTCCTTATTTCTGTATAGTTTCCCTCTAAAGGTTGAATACACAGATTGAATTAGGATATTGTACTACTACACATCCATACTGAGTCTTATAAGTAGTATGTACCCTTTTAGATATATGTAGCCTCAAGTGATAAAATTTGGTAGGGGAAATCTGAAAACCCCACAATTTAATACGTAGTTTGTGGTGTTAATGCAGTTGTTTCACATGAGGTCAATGCAGTAAAGCCGATCTCAAATTGATAACCAAGTCAGAAATGGGTGGCGTTGAGAGTTTGCGTTAAATCATAAATACTTCTTGATTAGCATTATACGTGTTGGTGCTATTACTCAGGTTTAAATAATAAAACGTCTTCCAACAATACTCGATATATTTACACTTACACTATAACTATATACAAGACGGTGTATATATATATATATATATATATATATATATATATATATATATATATATAAGATGTTATAATGGCGATCGGTTTCGCCATCCTTAGTCAATGAAAATTTAAGTACTCACGAGTCGTTGCCCGACGATACTTGACGGATACAGCTTGCCAGTCATGGTGAGTGGAGTGCTAGTTTTACATAATTTGTGAAATATGTATAATATGTACTTGATTTAATTGCTATTTCCTTCCAATTAATCAGCTGTTTTACATAATTTAGTAACTTCAAGTATTTTAACAATCAAAACTTATTTATTTTTTAATCCACCTACTATAAAATTAAGTATTTTAAATATTATGACACTGTATTTTTTCCTTTCATTAAAAGAATAATATATTATAATAAATGATGGCCGTTTTAGGTACTGGTCATAATAAACCGAATAAGACCTCTATTATTTTTCACTAATATTATTCTATTTCATCTTCCAAATTAACCCTTTTTGCTGATGATACATCAATTGTTGCATCACATCCTTCAACAGAGTATCTCAAAATTAACACACAATCTGAAATAACCAATTTAAGAGGGCGTTGGAGTGCCGCCATGTTGGATTTATTTCCCATAAGAGCAATGCTAAACTTGTCATCGGCATTTGTCATATAATTTCTTTATTTTTTGTCCGATTGGTTCAGAATGAATAGCGTTTGAATCACAATTAAATTCCCCGTTCCTTTTGCAAGATCGATTCTTTGTAAATAATTTATAAAATTCTGTAGAAAATGTTTTTAAAGTAGTAAAAAACTTGCTTTGTTATTTCAAGTTACTAAAAAAAACTAATGTTTATAAAAAATTCCTCTCGCAAACCAAATCCGCCTTGATGAACCCTTTATTTAGAGCTATAAACCATTATTTTCTGATTATAAATAAAAGAGTTATTTGACATCCCGTTTAACATTGCTCTTATGGGGGAAAGGCGGAATTTGGATTGACTCCAACGCCCTCTTAACAAGATTGTTTGAGGAAAACAAGATGAAATTAAATGTCGAAAAACAAATGTTATACAATATAATATATTAAACAATCACAAAATTAAAATGAATGAAATTGTTATGGAAATACAAAATAAAGCAGTCCAGTTGAATACAAATTTCGGGTTTTATATAGATGGGAATTTAAATTATTCTACCCATATAGATGAATTTTCAAGAAAATTGTGCCAAGGAATTTTTACAATGAAAAGGTTATAATCCTTTTAAAATTTGAAATTAAAATTAAATTTGTACTATGGATTCATATTTCCGAATTTAAAATAAGCCATTCCTGTGTGGGGCAAAGAAAACACAAAAATTAAACAATTGTTCAAATTGCAAAAACGGAGCACAAGACATTTCGATTAAAAACTCGTAACTCAAGTAAACCTTTTTTTTAAGTGGAAACTCCTAACATTGCCGTGTATTTATATATATGAATCATAAATTTTTCAATTTTATATCAACGAAAAAGGAAAATCTACAAGAAATTCATGAAAATTATTATAACTTAAGATTCACTCAAAAGTTTTTATAAAAATCAATTTATTTATTCTGCAACAAAATTCTACAATAAGTTACCAGGAAGAATTAAAGAGGAAAAATTGTCACATAAATTTAATAAAAAGCTGAAAAAGTTTCTTCAAGGAAAATGTTATTATAGCGTAAAGGAATATCTTGAAGATAAAATATAAAAATCTACTAAACAAAATTATAAGGAAACAATTTATGAGGTAGAAGACATAGAAAATGTGGGAATATTTTTACATTAAAGGTCTAAATTGTTGTATTTTCTTTAGCTATAAGTAGCCTATGCAATTTTTCAGATTTTCAATGGTTTATAAACAAAAGTATTTCAAATATTTAAGTTGGCAATCTCATTGGAAAAAATGGTGGACCCAACAAAAATTTTAAAATTACTGCAACAAAAAAGATAGTTACTAGTTACCTTTTTACTTTCCCCATATTTTGCTTATCATTCAGTATTACCGTAACTGAGCCATTAAATATAAAAATGTCTACAAATGCATTTTAAATACTTTAAATCATACTTTTGAATGATACTGCATTTGAATCATACTTTATAATATATTTTTATAATTTAGTTTTCTTACATCCCACAAACAATACCTATTCTGATGAAAATGCATTACGATAAATAAGAGTTTAATTGAGTGTCTCAAAAGGAAGAACTAAGAGAACAAGAACTGGAGAGAATATGCCAAATTAAGCCAAGGAAGTAAGGGCATTTCCGAGGGCAGCGTTGTCTAGACTCCATAATTAGAGCCATTATTGTTGTCCCCTTTTCAAATTTGGAAAAATATATTTGGTCCACTTGATTTATTTGCTTAGTGTCAATTACTTCATGATATGTTTGAGCTTCTATTTAAGTTTGTAATAAACTTAAATATTACCCCCCCCCCCCCTTTTTGCAGTCCTACGTACACAGCGAATTTAAAATGGAATATCATACTTTTCACAAATTTCAGAAATTGTACACAATATTTTGTTGTTTTTTAAATTCTTGTAAAAATTTTTATTCTGTTCTTTTATTCTGATACATTATTTTATTGTACCATTTAGTTACCAGCTACAATTATGAGAAACAACACATATATACTGGAGTGCGTGGTTCGTGTTTTAACAGTTAACTAAGCTGTTTTCAGCAACTATTCTTTAATATTTCATTGTTAAAATTTTGCAATTTCAATTCAAAGATTATAAAGAAATAAGAATTGTCATAGCATAGCGTCCTATATAAATATTATTTTTATTCCCAAACTGAGTTATTTGTGAGGTTTGAAGAAAATCGTTATAGCCGTTTTCGAGTTCCGTGTGCATTAAAAGTTCCGTGTGCGTTAAAACGTTAAAAAAAAAGAATAATGATCTGCCCAGTGTTAATTTGCTTTGTTAATAATATTATTTTTTCATTTATTGACATCACGAACAGTCAATATATGGCGAGGGGTGTAGTCAATGCTCTACTCACTCATCTAAATAATCTTTGAATTAATATACAGATGAAACAATAAGCAGACTTGAACATTCAGGAGCAACAGTTTACAGTTACGTAGCTGATTGTATTTTAACACTTACCTAAGTGAATCTTGTGCTAAAGTGCGTCTAAACAAACGTGGGAATCCGATTAGGCGACGGCTTTCAACAAATCCAGATTCACGTTAACTAACAAGCTTAGCGAAAAACGTTTGCGTGATGTCAAATTGACTTTGCACACGCTCATACATCAGGCTAAACGTATACCTCGAGGTTAATTATTGAATAATCTTAAGATTCTTGTTTAGCTTCTTGTAAGCGAGTTTATTTGCAGTCCCTTGGTATTTATTTATTTTAAAAGTTTTAAGCAACCGTCAAGGTTTTTAAATTATTTTCTTAAATATGTGACTTAAGTAAGTTTAATATAATATTTAATAACGTTCTTGTGTGATAGCCAAAATATCACCAAAAAATTACAAAACTAAATAGTGAACTATACAACCGCCATTTTATATTTTTTATCAAATAAATTTTTATTTGATAACGGTTAGTTATAATAAATTGAAAACTTGTATACAGCTTTCTCATGTAAAGGCCTAATAAGAGAAAAATAATAATTTTTTTACAATACGTGTTTACAAAATGGGGGCTGTTTAACAAATCTTTAACACGTATAAAATTGTATACAAACTACACAAGATATCAAAACTTATGGCATAATTTTTTTTTTTTAGAAATGCCTCTCTTTTAGAAAAAAATTACAACGGTATAAAAAATTTAAGAATTGGTTAATAAATTAGCGAGATGGAGTAATTTAACTACAAATAGTTTTGTATTCAAGCAGGTTGCATCGACAAAATTGCATCAGGTCGCGGCGCTAGCTCAACAATGGGCTGAAAACCCAAACCGCACCCGGAGGATCGGAGTGACCGTGATTAGCGTCAGTTAAATCACTCTACCTCGCTTATTTATGAACCGATTTCCTTTATTTTTAAGTCAATGGATTTGAAATTAAATTTTCAAAAAACAATAAGACATCACACACATTTTTACGTCCTTTGTAATTGTTATACAAAATAAAGTTAATGTTTTTAAGCAGTTGCCATTTTAAAAATACGAATTGTAAAAAAAATGATTATTTTTCTCTAAATAGGCCTTTCCACAAGAAGCCCTAAACAAAGTTTCAATTTTTTATAACCAACCATTCTCAAATAAAAATTATTTTACAACAAATATTTAATATGGTGGATGTGTGGTTAATTTTGGAGTTTTGGATATTTTGAACGCATTTTGGCTTGGTTTTAGGCCAGGAATAATACCTAAAAGGTCGGTAAAGAGTTCAGGGATACTTTGTATAATTGTATTTACGAAACAGATTGTAAAAAAATGAATTACAAATGTGTTTGTTGAATATATAATAGATTTTTTGTGGAGAGTCACATTTATTATGCAAGCGTGTGTCAAGTTTTATTAGACACGTGTCCACCGCAAAATGTTTTGATATCTGGCCCTTCAATAATGTAAACAATGATGATCGAGACGGGAATAAACCAATACAAAACTGACTTTTTAAATTTGCTATCAATAATTATATAAAGAAAAATAATTATAATTTGCAGTTTAATGTGCATTTAAATGTTTTAATGCAAGTCTCAATGCTTTAAAAATTTAATTTAGAACAAATAAAACTCGAGCGATTACTTTTTTGGCAGAGTCGTTCCAATTCCCTTTGTTTACAATTTTTAGATATTCATAGATATTAATTTTGGTATCAAATCAAACTAGTGATCCGTTGCTCGAAATCTAGCTCTTTAGTTTGAATATGGATAAATATACTTTTTACATGCTTTTGCTAAAATAGTTACCCAACCCAGCACAACCCAATGTTATCCTAATGGGAAAATTTCAAATTCAATTCATGCATAGCTCCTTTACTTTAAACCAATTCTCATAATTTTTTCTGTTAGAAACAACAATCCAAGGTCCATCCAAAGACACCAACATGTTGGAAATCGGTTAAAAATGGAGTTCCGATTACATAAGAACCTTCAGCTTATTATATGAGTAGATATGCCAACGGAAGGATATGTAAACCGAAGAAACGAATTTGATGAAATTTAAAGAGCAAACCTGATTCATATTGGTAGAGGTAACTTAAAAGAACATTTCAACTATTTTTTAGAAAGTATTAACTTTCTTAATTTCTACTAAACCATATAATTACAGAAAATAATGGTTTATTTGTGGTTTATCGAATGGCGATTCTTCAATATCATTCATGCAACAAGTCAGTGCAAGAAATGCGGTTCTATTTAACCTGGAATATTTGACTATTGTAAAGTTACAATTGTTATAGTGACGCAGCGGGTCAAACGTGATATTTTCTTTTGTACGTTTTTTTGAGGTTTTAAAAATTTCAAATGTCGGGCGGACGACCGAATTTAATTCCAACGAAGAGAACATTGAGTTGTACGTTATGCGATTAAAGCACTATTTCATTACAAACTGCATCAATTCTGTAAACTAAGTATCAGTTTTAATAACTTTCGTAGGCCAAAAAACTTTAGAAGTATTGTCAGATACTGTGTCTTGTCAGATGTTGTTTCCAAAACATTTTATGAAATGGAAATAATGAACTTATTGAAACTATGAAATAAAGGTCTCCACAATGGCTGGTCGTGGCGGAATGATACGTCTTCTATTATCCTTCGCCAAGACCAGCCGAGAGTTTTCTGGATTTTTGAGTGGCCATAAAGCATTTGGCGATTATGTATTATTTTGAATCATTTCTTGGGACAAGCTCATATCTGTTAAATAAAATGAAAGTATTCGTCCAAAACTTTTATTCGACGAACAGGATTGTGACAAAATTTTGACCTCAGCTCTCACATCCAAATTTGCGAATCATATTATACCTACGTCTCTTCTTTAAGTTTTTTTTATAGTTTTCCAGGAAAGGAGTTTTTCATTCACAAGCCCCAGATATTTCATATTTTTTACATTTTATATTTTAATGCAATTAGTGTAGTTTTTACTTCCTTAACGATCAGATGTTGATACATTCATTTGGTATTAAAAATAATCCATCTTAATAATTCTTTAAGGAAATTATTGTGAGCAGTAAAACTCTCTCATTTATGAACCAATTTTGATGATTGAGGTGTCAAATTAAAGGGAATTCTCAGTAGACGTCATAGAATGATTTTTGTCGCCCTCAGTTCAATGTGCATCGCCCCATTGGACTTTAAAGTTTCTATGATTTATTTCATGAAAACAAACAGCTGTCTTCAAAAAACAACCTGTCTCCCTTCTGTCATTTTAATTTACTAGTAAACGTGTTGCTCGAAATCGAGCAATTTATTTTAATACAAAACAAATGTTACTTTTATCTCTAAATCATTGACGTCCGACCAATTCAATATTGTGAATATCTGCAATCACCAAAACTACACGTATTTACAGCTGATTATTAACAGATGTTTAAAATGCTTTATTCAATCCCAATGTTATTTTAATGGGAAATTTAGAGATTTCAATGGTGGATAACGCCTTTTTTTCGTCAGATTCTCATCAGTTTTTGGCGGAAACAACTACAGGCCAAGCTCTATCCAACGACATCAAAAACTTGAAAATCGGTTGAAAATTGTAGGAGGAGTTCTCAAGACAAAAAAACCCTTAGCGTATTAAATAAGTATAGATTTAGTTTTTCTGTTTACTTATCAGTTAACTTTCAAATTTAAATACAACGATGACTGACGAAATGGGATAGTGTTTATTAACATACAGTTTTCATTCAGAGTATTAGGGCGTAGCAATTAGTTTATTCAATTATGTGATTGTATTTTATTTTTATTTTATTTCATACAAGTTTCACACCATATTCCTAGCACTCAGACTGGAGCTGTATTCCTCGAGTATCGACTGGCAACGACTCGTTCGTTTTATTTTAAAAAGCCGATATTTTGTATTTTTAGTTTAGGTTGACAAATGTTTGCTAAACCAAACCTATAAATATACTAAAACCGATTGAATTAAACAACAGAGATAATTTATTTTGTTAGATATATAGCCCAAAGCTTTATCATGCGGAAATGATGTTACCCTTCCGTTGAGTTTGGCTTCTAAAAAGGAATTGGGCTCAATACTGACCCTTAGGGGACTCCACAACTTATTACACCTTTTCACTTCAACAACCAAAAACCTATACTCGATGAGTCCAATTATTTAAATAAATTAAAAATAAATTAAAAAGCGAGTCCTTAATTAGAGCTAACCACATTTTATTTTTAAAGTATATCATGATCAACTCATGAAAAGCCCTAACGATGTTAAAAATACATTGTTGCACATACCGATCCCCCGTTCAAAATTTAATTGGTTTCTTCAAGAAAATTAAGTAAAGGATGTTCTGTTCATATTTTTAGAAAAGCCATATTGATTTTCACAAAAAAAAATTTATATTTAAAAAAAAATCTTTTTGTTGAGATGGAAGACCTTAAAGTTAATTCATATTTTTGTTATATTGTATATTGCTTAAACGTAATGACTAAAAACCGATATCGCAATTTCATTTTAATTTCTAGATTATGGATATCAACAAATATAATCTTGCAGATAGATTTAAAATATGAACGAAGAAAAAATATGTTTTATATAAGTTTAATAACACTAAATATATTATTTCAAAGCAAATGGTGGAGTTGAAATAAATAAATAAAATAAAAAACCGAGTCCTGCAGGCCTCTTTTTGTCGAGTTGGGTGTTCGAATTCTGACAGGTCTTGTTGGGTTTGAAGCATGCTTGTTTGTAAAACAAAATAGTGACATGCTTATTCAAATGAATCACACCATAACTACCCAACAAGGTCAAGAGACCTGCTGACAGTGTTGGAGTACTCATATTCTATATTTTCGAAGGGACCTTATCACACTTGTGTTAGATTTTTCAATAGTCTCCCACCCGAAATTCGTAAAAAAGTAGGATAGACATTGTTAAAAGAAAATTTAAATCTAATTTTATACATAAATGTTTTTAAAAAAGTTTATTTTATTTGTTTCATATTTATCAAACGCATGGTTTTTAAGGTACGAAATAGACGTATAAATTATTTTTATAAATAATAAACATGATTTAAGTTAAACTTTGTATTTGGGTAACCATTGATGTGTTCGAAATGGCAAATTATTGAACGAATAAATGAGTTTGAGTTTGATCCAGTCTAGCGGAATTTAAAGAACTTTATTGTTTTTTTTTTTTTTTTTTTTTTTATAAATAGAAAAAGTAGACTTTAAATAAATAGAAAAGTAGTAAATCAATGCAGAAAAGAAAGAAATAGTAAAATAAATAAGTAAATTTATTTGAGTCAAATTAAAAGTGCTGAAATATATTTGAGTTATTAAAATTTGTATTAAACATATTTTTTCTTCGTTTATTTGTTTAACCAATCTGCAAGATGACATTGTTTTGATATCCTTCTTCTAGAACATAAAAGGAAATTGTGAATTTGTTTTCCTATGTTACTTATTCCGGTAACTGCCAGATTTGATATGTAAATACTTATTCAACAACCAGCACCACATAATTGAGGTTATTATTTAACAACTCATGTTTAAACAAAGACTCATTTCTCTCCCGAATGAAATTTGGTTTGAATTTTAGTATCCTGAAGAAAGAAGGTTTACACCTCAGGAACAAGAAATCTAATTAACCCAATACAAGTTTCGTCATTAGAAGGCTTAGATGCAAAACTGTTTTACAAAAACTGTATTGGTATTCCTTAGAGTAGATAATTTTACACTTTTGTTTGATGAGCGTTGTGGTAAAAAATTAATTAAACAAATGTTACTTATGATAATTTATAAATGATTGTTTTCACTTTTTCTACACTCCTTAGGCATTTTCATTCAGGCTTCATTCCTTAGAGTTATTATTTTGTATCTTACCTTACAACATGAAAAATGAGTAAACTTTTTAATTCCTCTTACCTTAATAAAAGAAGAATTTTGGTCCTTAATTAACTAAAATTTAAAATTAATCAACTTTTATAGCCAACATCACAAGTTATGTTCATGTAGTATCACGAATGCACAAACCGATCGTTAAATTGCATTAAATTGCCTTCATATAACATTAATAAAAATATAGTTCAATATCTTCTTAATAATAATTATTACTTATGAAAAAATGATGATTAATTTGTTTCTGAAAATGTTAGAAACACATAAACGGTTGATCAATCCGAAAAAACAAAGTATTTTCTCATTTATTTATTATTTATCTTCTTGTATTTCAAAGTAGAAATAAAAATATTAATACTGATGACTCAAGTTGATAAATTACGCGGTCAGTAGAACACAATTACAAACGGATTTTTACAAATTTTTATTCTAGTGTTTCAATTAGAAATGTGTCTAAATATCCTAGTACAGTTATTTTTTATTTATACATGAGTACCCCTTTTTAAGTTATTTAATTTACTTGTACGTTTTTTTTTTTACTATTACGTAACAATAACAGTACTATATTAAAACTCAAATACTTAGTGCGATAAAAATCAAAGACTATTTTCTATTTGTTCTTCTATCGAAACAATAAATGTTATCAAAACAAACAAAATAGCTAACAACAAGTAATAAGGTATCATATCATGGTTCATGGTAATGTATTTATGGTTTAGTTTTTGTAGTAATATCAGCTTAAACTAGGGTTGATAGGTTGAGGATACGAAATGGCCACAAAATTAGATATTGGGGGTTAAGGGCGAAAATTGCATCCGGATACGAAGTTCGGAAATCTGTTTTGCCATTTCAATGATGATGGGGAACATAAAATAAATAACTATTCTTCATTTTATGCTATCCACGATTGAAATAGCAAAACGGATATACAAAAATCGTACATAGTAACTTGCCTATCCCATCCTCCTATCCCCTCTCCACGCCAAAACCTTATTTTGCATTTATTGCGTATCTTAAATCTATCATCCCCATTACAAGCTGTAATTTCAACAAAACCTAACCATCAATACTGGTATGACATTTTTTTGTTTTTGTTTATTTTGATAAGTAGTATATTTTCTCTAATTTAACAAAAACAAAACAGTCCATTACTTTTCAACTACTCTGTACAAAACCTTATAAAGTGGTTTACAATTTTTACAAAAACGCTTGAAAGCAGGGGTAAGTTTACATCACAACCCATTTTAACGTTGTACATAATGAGGGTACAGTATTAAAAGGGCCTGAGCATTGCAATGTTAAAAATAATTAAAGTGTTTTGAGTACGTTAATTTTTGGTAATTTTTTATTATACTTACATGTGACAAATTGTAGTAAAGCACAGTCAGTAAGGATTAGTCATAGAACAGAGAGATTCTAGATGCAATGGATACGGAAATGCAGGCTATACCATAACAATTGATTTTTTTAAAGGATGGAAACATTGCGGACATTTAAGGATTACATTTATAAGCGGTTGGAAACATTAAAGTTCTGCTTTTGCAAAAAGTTTTACTTGACCTTTAAAATAATGTATAACATTGCATATGTTTACATTCGAATATACTAAGATTTGAACATATGACCCTAAGTTTTATTAAATACTCTGGATTTATACATTGTTAAAACTATTTTTAGAATTTGCATTGGGATCAGTTTTTTTTTTTTTTTTTCTTTTTAGGTTATAGGGTTTAGCGTTTGTCTGAATGTATTTAGTGTATTACATGAACTAATTTTACAGTATGAATGAAAACTTTTCCTTTAATTTTGTTTACGCATTTCTTTAACTAAGATATTCAGGCAAAATACTGTAATTTAGTTTTATTTTACGGGTTTAACAAGCATAATGATTTATTAGTTGAACTCATACCTACGGATTCAGTATGAATGATATGGTTATGGTACTTTTTCAAAGCATTGTATGATCACTCATAATACTTTAAACTTATTCATAGTTAGTCATATTTTATATTATTTATGACTAGACTATTTGGAAATTAGCAAAAATATCTTTGATGTTGATCTGTAAAATTGAAAATCCTGAACAAAATTATATTTGTCTGATGTATTAACAGTTTTTAAGTACAGTGTTTTTGAAAAGTAAAGATTTCAAAATTTAAATAGTAATCATAAAATTAAAATAGCATGAACCACAACATAGGAAAGCGACACTGAGGAAAAAAATTACGGATGCTCAGCACCCATTACATGGTCAGTAAACTTTAAATACTTTCATTATATTAATTTCGTTGTGTTTTTCGTCCTAAAATTGAATAGATGTTTAATTGAGATTTATTTTCGTATCCTTTATTGTTTAATATCCTTTTTATATTCACCGAATAATTTGTTTAATTTTTATGCATTCATGTGTCTTGAAAATAACTTCCCCACAAAATATAAAAATTCTAGAATTAGGGATATTCTAATGAGAGGAATGAGTGATTTTTTTTTTCTTTGGAGCTGCCTTCGTGAATACAGGGTTTATGTATGTAGTGTACCCCTTTAGCTTCAACAACTTAGCGGATACATTGTACAGTATTTGTTTTGTGTTTAAATTTATGCCACACATGAAACACATGTAGAATGCATTATGACTCATCATAAAAATTTTTAGCCTTTATATTCATCAGAATATTTTAATAAAGTATATTGTTGAAATTATCTAGTATAGAAAAATTAAATCTGATATTTTATTCTAAAATGCTCTGTATGATAAATAATAGGTAATTTTTACGTTTCTCCATTTACTTTTATGAAATAGTGATAGCGTTTAGCAGAATCATCGAATTTTAACGAATGATTACTTTAGTACCATTATACGTTTACAACAAAGTAAATTTTCTGCTTTAATGCCCAATCTTTTAAAGTTCAATCAACCGAAGAAAACGAGGTAGAGTTCCACCCAAGTCATTATTGGGAAAATATCTCAAAGAGCGAGGTGAAAATGTCTGGACAAAATCTATCATCAGTATCTCAAAATTTGTTCTTGATGTTGGTGCACCGTTTTAACTAATATTACTGATAATAGTCCTTTTTACACCATAAAAATACATTATGGTGTCTTTTTATTATTCCTAAACCTTAATTATACAGGTAATCCTGAACTCACTAATGACGTTTTCAAGTATTATTATTCCTGGCCTAAATACAAGCCAAAGCACACAACCCCAATTTTCTATTTTTCAAAGAATAATTTTCGAACGGCTTGTTGTAATATGTTTGAATTTTATATTCAGCTTTTTGTGTGTTAAAGGCCTAATTGAATGAAATTAATAATCATTTTACAAGATATATTTTTTAAATGGCGGCTGTTTAAAATCTTAAATTGCACAAAAACTATATAACAGAAAAATGTATGTTGTGTTTTTGTGTGTGTGGTTTTTTTCTTTTGAGTGGGGAATTTAGTTTAACATTAAAAAAAGATATAAAAATTAAGGGAATTAATTGGTTCATAGATAAGTGACATAGAGCGATTTAAATTATGCTTATTTTTAAAGCTGTTAAATTTTAGAATATATTCAAAATTCTTCTGAAAAGGAATAAATGGAACCTGACAGTCACTTAAAAGTTTTATTTATTATTTTTGACACACGATTTGAGATATCACATTAAACCAGACCATGAATATTCCATCAGTTTGGAAACTTCTCCCGCACCTCCTGTACAGCTCGGCTGTTGAATGCCGTTCGATTGGTGCATGATTTGAATTGGAATCACAGGTATTGACTTAGGATTTATATTACACGGTTTGGATTGTCTTGCTCCTCAAAGCCTTGATGGAATGTGTTCAAAACATCTTGAATTGGATTTTACATTTCACATAATTGCTTTATAAAACTTGTCAACAGATTTGTTTTCTGATTCAAAGTAAGACAAATTGCCCTTGAAGTGTATGTAAGCAAAAGTTATATCATGTAGCCAAGAAACAAAACTTGGCCACATTTATAATAATTTGTAAATATTCAAGGGCACCCTTCACTTGGAATGTTCATATTAAACGCTAAGATAACAGGTTTCTAAGTAATACAGTTAATTTCATATACTATACATTGTAACTGTTTATTCAAATGTTCTATTAATTGTAAATACCGGTAAAACGTTTTTTGAATTCCTGTGTTGCAGTAGGAATAGTTTTCTGTAAAGACAAGAGTCATTCAAATAAAAAATGTATATTAAGCACATTACAGTTTTTGTAGGTTGAACACTTGGTATTTAAAACGACGGATATTTTTCTTTTTACTTCAATTCATGATATATTTTACTTATAAGCTTGCAGCTAATTCTTGCAGTAGGAATAGTTTTCTGTAAAGACAAGAGTCATTCAAATAAAAAATGTATATTAAACACATTACAATTTTTGGAGATTGAACACTTGGTATTTAAAACGACGGATATTTTTCTTTTTACTTCAATTCATGATATATTTTATTTATAAGCTTGCAGCTAATTCAAATTCAATATACACGGTGTTCGGAATAAACGTTTTAGAAGTTCAGAAGGTTATTGAACACATCAAAATAAGCAAAAATTTTACTATAAACATATATGGCCTAAAATGCTGCGTTAAGCCGCTAGCCGCCTTTTCTTTTTTACACTGAGACATTTTTACTTCCGAAGCGAATCATTGTATTAAGTTCATATTTGACATGAACCTTCATCACCTTCAATGCTAGTTTCCATGAAAAAATATGTTTTATCCATTTGTATTTTCTAAATGACGGTCATTTTTTAAATTTCAAACTCAACTATCTTGATACCGGTAAATTTTAACAACATTTTACAAGAAACAAAAGTTGACAAATAAGTAATTTAAGTATTTTAAATTGTCTAACCAATAATACCAATTTTATAAGGAACTGACTATAAATAACGTAGTAATTGCCATTTTCTGCAGAAAAACCTTGATTTTGCATTATAATTAATGGAAATTAAGGTTTTTTTAACAAAAAATTACAATAACTACGTAGGTCCCTAAAATCTTGGTTTCATCAGTAGACAATTTAGTTACTCAACTTTTTTGTCTCTTGTCAGATTTGGATAAAATTGACAGGTTTTTAGATATTTCAGTAAAAAAAAGTTTAAATGGCCGCCATTTTGACAATACACATTGGAAAAAAATTCTGAAAATGAACATTGGTGTTATAAGGGGTTATGCCATATATGAACTTTAAACAATGATAAGTTAAGAAAATAAATTTATTTTGTGTAAAAAAATGGCGGTTAGCGATTTAATAAAGCATTTATTTTTTATTTATATATTTTATTCTCTGTCTAAATATGCCAGTGACAGTTTGATGGAGAACTGTTAAAAAGCTATTTCAATTTTTTCTATTTAAATTTACTATTTCTTTTACTATTTTTCAGAATGGAATCGCTAAACTTTGGATTCAAGCTCTATTACCACTCATCTACACAGCCAGTTAAGTTTGTCCATTTAGGACATATGTTTACAGGAACTTACTTGTTTATTTTGATTGGGGCAATAACCTCCTGAATTCCTGAAACATTTTTCCGAGTACCCTGTGCATCAATTTGTTTTTGTGTATAACTTACAATGAAAAGCGTCATGATACATACTTATATTGGGTGAAACGGCGTAGTGGTTAGCGCAGGACTTCGGGACCATGGCAGCGATGTCGTGGGTACGAATTCGCGTTCTGCCAGTGACTTTTATCACTACCTTTTACCTCTTCATTGTAGCGACTCACCCCCACACTTTGTCTAATACGATCAACGCACAGATCAGTAGTATATGTGGACGGGAAAAAGTAAGGTAAAATTTAGTATTAATTTTTTACACTATTACATAATTCTATGTAGTCTCCCCCGCAATCCCCCGTATTCATGTAGTTTCATGATTAAAATGCTTCAATTTAGCTGAAAAGTTAACATCGAAGTTTAATGTTTTAAACGTGGAAGAAAATGTACGATATTCATGTTGGAGGTGTGAATATTACAGCAGTTGAACAACTTTCAATCCATTACCATGCTCTCAACTATTAAATAGCTCAGTGAAAACCGATCAACTGAGATCAATCTGAAATCACATAAAAAATATACAGGGTGTCCCGGAACTCTCTGAAACCCTTTCGTGTGTTTGTTTCTTGCATCGAGACATTAAAAAATATCATACAAATAAGGGTATAAAATGCTTCGTCAAGCCCCTAGCCGTCACTTTATCTTTTACACATAATAATGTTTTACCGTAACGGATGGTTGTATTAAGTTCATATTTGGTATGAACCTTTATTATACCGATGTCCATTTTCAGGGTAAAATTTATTTATTCCGATGTGTATATTCAAAATGAAGGCAATTTAAAATCTTTAAACTTAAATTAAATAGCTAAAAACTCGTAAATTTCATAAAAATTTTACCATAGACAAAAGTTTTTGACAAATCGTAAAGTACAATAAATGATACCTAAGCTTGTAAGGATCTGACAACATATAACGGAGTAATTGCGATTTTTCTACTAAAATAACCTAATTATGCATGAATTATAATAGAAAATCAAAGTTTTCTTTAGAAAAATCTCAATAACTCCGTTGTTTGTTGTAAGATTATAAACTTGGTATCATTGGTTAGAGAATTCCATTTGTAAACTTTTTTTGTGTTTTGTAAAATGTTGATAAAATATACGAGTTTTGAGATATTTAAGTTTAAAAATTTATAATGGCCGCCGTTATAAATTATATTATATACAAATTATATACAAATAATTAAATTAATACAAATAATGTGTTTACAATGGTTCAGTTTATGACGCACCCTACCCCAACCACTCCCAACACTGCCATTGTATCGGAACTTCCCTCACTTACGATTATCTTATATCGTCAAACATCTTGTCGGCTACGGGGGTGAAGTGGTTGTCGATTCGGTACCATTATATACAAATAGGTTAAAGTAAAATACCTGAAAACGGACATTGGTATGATGAAGGTTTATACCAAATATGAACTTAATACAACAGTCCGTTAGGTTAATAAAATTATTATGTGTGAAAGAAATGGTGGCTTGCTGCTTAATGAAGCATTTTAGACCCCTATTCGTATGATATTTTTTTAATGTCTCGCAAGGAACAAATTTACAAGAGGGTTCCAGAGAGTTCAGGGGCACCCTGTATATTAGTTCTTTTAAAAAATACTCCTATACCTCATAATTATTGCTAAGGTATATAATCAAAAAGTCTTAACTATACGAAGAGGCACTGAATTAAGATAACTTAAGTATTTAGGGTGGTTTCTAAATTATAACTTTATAAATTATTAGGACAAGATTTAAGTACATAAAAATGTAATTTAACATATTCTAAAAATTTTAGGGATCGAACATTTAACATTAAGCTTAACATAGATATTTTTCTTTGAAGTTCAATTCCTGATATTTGAGTTTATATTCTAGCAGCTATCACTTTTATACTCAAAATAATAATTTAACTGTAACGTACAACCATTGACTGTGCACTCGTGCTTGTTAACTTTAATTAGATTTATGGAGTTTAATCTTAATGAATAGCAGTGAGTTTCTATTAAAAACCAAGCAAAATTAGATTAATTCTCAAGTATAAAATATTAACACAAAAACCATGAGATATTAGCAGGTAAAATCACGCTGAAGGTCTAGCAAACTTCAACATCTGAAATCTGCTAAGTGGTTACTTTCAAGTAAGTTTCATGATTAAAAGACTTTTTCACATTTAAGTTTAATGTTTTAAATGTGGACAAGAAGTACAACATTCGAAACACTTTGAAACCGTTACCGTGTACTCTCAATTACTGCTTAGTTAATTGAAAACCGATGTAATGCACACAACTGAGATCACATAAAATATATATCGTTTTTTTATTATTTTTATTTTTTTACACTGTAATGCAGTATTTAGTTATGTTAAGACCGGGTGTCCAAAAAGTCTTGCTCTGGTAAAGAAACCGAATAGCATTAAAACGAAATTAATAAGGTAACTTATGTTTGAGAGTATTTTATTAAACATCTTTTTAACGAAAATAAACTGTTTTAAATTAAACTTTAATTCCTGTTGTTTGAATGTAGGAAAACTTGTTCGTGAATTATTCATTTGTCTGATTTTTGTAAGATCAAGTTTTATTGTCAGTGTTAACAACTGACTTTTCAAGTTACTTCATACATTTTAAATTTAAATTTTCAGGGCGATTTTTTTACAAACGATCATTTATTTTATATAGGTTAATATTTCCTGAGTAATGGACGTTACTAAATTTATTATTCTTTCTTTTAGAGTTTCAAAATTAGGAACCGAGGAACACAAATCTTTGACCAATCCCTACAGTAAGAAATCCAGAGATTTCAAAAGTGGTGAGCGAGGTGGCAATTAATTCATTCGTTCCATCACGATTTGTTTTTTTAGTGCATTATAAGTAAACTGCAGTGTTGTCAATCAGCTGAGTTTGGATGTTCGCAAATTAATGAGAAACCCCCAGATTAAAACCCCTTGAAAACCAGAAATGTAAGATGCTTGTGGCGATAATGGTGTCAGTACAGAAAAGCAATGAAATCAGGACAAGACTTTGTGGACACACGGTATGTACGTACATTGGTTTTGTATTAATTGGGCCAATGAAACTTCTTGTGATAACAAATCTTTGTAAAAAACTTTTACTTCATAGAGTGACCTGAACATATAATTTATTATAACAAGTTGCATAAGTCTTTTACAATTTCTGGCCAATGACAGTTTCTGGAACCTACTTCTTGGCACGTTCACAATGCATATGATTCTGAATACGTCTTCCCACAAACGAATTTCTTCAACCTTGCTTCAGCCATGTATATTTTTTATTTAAATTTTATATAAAGTACATTTTAAATGTTACATAAAATACGTTGATAATATACGTTTTACATCTATTATCAGAATAAACATATAAACTATTTAAAACAGCATATAAATATATAAGGCTAATTATAAATGAATTAATTTATTTGTCCTCCATTAGTAAACAATAATAACAATATAAAGCGGATAACTATTTACCGGCTAAGTATAAGGAAAATTGAATATACTATGCTGAAGTGACTGAGTTAGTGCGATATCCTTATTCTGATAACAGGTAATTATGTTTGCTATAAAAGTTACTATTATCATTCACATTATGCTAGTGTTCCTACTATACGCACTTAAAGGTGTCAAAGCTAAAATCTAATAGTTATTCGGTGTACTTAGGAACTATTACAGACTTTTGTTTATAATCTTGCGTCTCTCATCATCACCAAGATTGCCATATTCCAGAAGAGCAGTTAATAATTTATTGAAATTATTGGTGTAGCCACTACTTGAACTACAACCATGGCATTGTTAATGTCACAACATTAATTACTTGTATTTAAACGTAAAATTATAAATAATGACAGAAAATAAAACTGGCAACTTCCTTTTAATTACTGAGCACTAATTACGGCTAATGCAGCGACTGATTTAGACATAATAATCCTATTGGATGATTCATTACCATAAAATATTTTATGTGATTGATTTAATTAATTTACATACTAAAGACCATTTAAATACAGAATGAATATTGGATTAAATTAGATTTAACTTGTACCTAGTACCGGTATTACTGAAATTTAATTGCGGCATGATGTAATCTATAATCTCCAAGTAATCTAATGCCATTGGTCAAAATCAGCCTGGATAGAAAGTATTGAATTGGTTAAGTTAATTACATTTCCTACGAGTAGACTAACTTTACCACTGATAATACATGTTAAGAAATAATAATTAATTCCGTTATAGGGAATGCCTTGCTTTATACCTAACGTACATACACGAAATAAAATGTAGAAAAACTAGAATGCAAATATCTTCACATTATTTTGAAGAACAAATTTAAATGATCTTATATTGTTTAAGCAGCGTGTCCACATTTATCCATCATTGGTTTATATTATGCAACATAACAAACACACTTGTTTTATACGTATCAAATTTAATAAATTAATTCGTTTTATATATTTAATTAGCTATCGTTTTCTATATGTTAAGTTACCTTTTTGGATTCCATGTTTCAATCATGAACGAAGCTTTTAGATAACTATTCGGTCTTTTTTCGATTGTAATACCTTACATTAAGTAAAAATTAAGTTTTATCGTAGAAGAAAGGATGTAAATTTAGATACATTGTTATAAAGCCAACTTGGAATGAGTATCGGAACTATTTTGTAATTGGAGACCCGAATTGTAGACTATAAATCACTTAGTAAATCATAGCCCTCTCGGGGCACAGGCGGATCTCCTTTGATGTCTGACGGTTGGCTTTGAACTGTTTGAGGGGAATAGGCTGAACTTGGGAGAATGAAGATTGGTCTGTTAAGTTAGATGGCGGGTGTACAATATGAGGATGATTTTAAGACAAATCTTTTTTTGACACTGTACTAGGAAATCACCAAGTTCATAATTTTTTATGACTTTATAAATTTGTTTTTTTTTTAAATTTACAACCATTACAAAGTTTTACACTGACTAACTGCTGATTGTCTCTTAGTTGAACTTTAAAATAATCACGGTTACAAATATTTATTCACATCAAAATGATTGATTAAAATAAGTTGTTATCAATATGATACAATATACAGTTTGTCTTACAAATTACTTTATAATGAAATAAAATTACCTTATCCAATCACTGGTTATCAAAAGACAACGTGTTTCGTTCCTTAGAACATCTTCAGGTCTAAAGTATACAACTACCCAATAATCCAATGTATTATTACATTGTGGTTTGTCAAATGATTCAATAAAAGGTTGTCCCAGTCACTAAAACTAAAAGTTGTCATAGTGATAAAATTAGTAAAACAGAATAAAACTGATTAAAATTGTACTTGTAAAACTTGTAATGAGTTGTATTACATTGTGTTAAGTTGTATTACATTAGTGTACTTGTAGTTGTAAAATTGTAATTCTGTTTTACTAATTTTATCACTATGACAACTTTTAGTTTTAGTGACTGGGACAACCTTTTATTGAATCATTTGACAAACCACAATGTAATAATACATTGGATTATGTGGTAGTTGCATACTTTAGATCTGAAAATGTTCTAAGGAACGAAACATGTTGTCTTTTGATAACCAGTGATTGGATAAGGTAATTTTATTTCATTATAATATATTCCAATCCAGGGTCACAATGAATACTACAAATTACTTTAATTGCCAGACGGAACTTTTGGCTGAATTTCAATTAATATGTTACCCTTAAAGTTAAGGTAGTAGCTGTATACATTAGGATATAAATAAAATATTGAAACTTGACTTACCTACGAATAAATTGTAAACCACAAACCATCAGCCTTAGAATTTGTATTCGTCCGGCGTCATTCTAATAAAATATTCTTCCCAGGTAAAATCCGCATGTCTGTCATATTTTCTCACCGTCCGAATTTATTACTGAAGTTTTAGAAAATACCATTATTATCATACCAGTGTTAAGCCATTTAACAAATACGAGTGTGCAGTCAGTAGTAATGACAACTAAAGTAAGATTTTTATATAGTGTAGTAACTTTGTCATTCAAAGAAGGGACGAACTTGCATGAAATAGGTAGGTGTTTTGCGTTGTTTGTGATAGTACCAAGATTCTAAAACCAATTCTAAAAAAATAAACACAAGTAAAATAATAAAATCATAATCTCTTTTTATTTGCACATGTGCGCGCTTGTGTACTAACAACATTCAAAAATCCATAATATCACTAGTTATTGCTACATTTATTTAAAACACTACTAGTTTCTTTAAAATTTAGTTTAAAGACTACAATTTAATACACCATGTTTTGTATGGTATTTACACGTTTAACTAAATATCACCCAAAACTAAATAAATTCCATGAGAAATAAAATTTAACAGCTGTTTATTTAAATTAATTGTATGATAAAAATACAATGTACTTATGTTACCAGTACATGTACTTCTTTGTGTTGTTTACATGTATAAATTTCGACCTTTAATACATCTGTTTATTTACAGTTCTAAAAAAATATCTCACCATAAGAATAACATTAGAATTTTAAAGAACTCTGGGACAGAACCCTAAAGCATATAAAGAACGGAATTAAGCCTATTAAGCCTTTCTTTCTCCCAGAGAAGTACAACATTATTTAAATAATTCGTTTTTAACAATTTTATTTCTTAGCACACAATTATAATAAAATATTACTTCTATGATCAGTTATTGTCATACATAAAACTTAACATTTATAATTTTATAAAATCCAAGGAGACCTTTTTCATTGAATATGATTATAATTAATGTTTAAATGAAGTGTATGAACAATATTTAACCCATATTATGTAATCTTATAGTGAGCCGTTTACCTTGTGGCCATCCATGGAACTTGTCAACATACAATAAAGATGTCTTTTAGTCATCTTATGTAGGGACAAATCCCATTAATAAAAAAAGGTGAGAGTAGCCCAATGAGATTTTACACAATATAAATATTAACAATTTAAAAATAATATTCAACCCATTTGATTAATGTTTCACGTACATACTTGCTTTAATATTTATGTTTACCAGGTGAGATTTATTCTTATTTTTGAGTCGACAATAAGACACGACTTTATACAAACACAATTGTTATGTTTCTTGAGAAAAGCCCCTCGCAGCAGAGCTTCAACAGACACTTGTAGCATTGTGTTCACTAATCAGTTTCATCATCTGTTTTGTCTTCAACTCTCTTGGACGGAAATCAGGTTTACTTTGATTTCTAAATCATTATTTTACAATAATGCTAACTGACTAAGACTTGGAAGTTTCTTAGCTAAAGTAATTCTGTATTGTATTGGTGAACATTTTAAATTACAGTATAATTTAAAATCATATTATTCACATAATAACGTAAAATTCTGTCTTTGGGAATTAAAAGCTAATGCTTGAGGGATTAATTTTTTATAAATCTCATTATGTAGTGATTATTTATTATGGCCATAAAACAGATTTTGAAGCCTTCTCAACAGATTAATCGTCTCGAATATTCTCAACGTATGTTAACGTATGTAAGCTAATTGTGAGTAAACTACAAGTACATGATGTCGGGAGTGAAGTGCCAATTGGAAATTATCCGTAGTTTGTGGTTCTCAGTACTAACTACTTGACAAACCCAACTGATGAATATGTCAAACATTTCGCTTCAAACTTGTCACCTCTTCATCATAAAGCGTTGTAAGTTTTCATTTGAATATTCTATTTTGTGGAATGCAGCTCATGAACTCAATGATTTGAACTTTTAATGCAATGAAATTCATCTTTAAAGATAGTAGGTTATCTCAACCAGAAATTGGAAAAACCGGTTCATTTGAATATGAACTTTCCTTTTTACTTTTTAATTTTTACTTTCTTTGAGGGTTCAGTAGAATTAGCACCCAATTAGGAAAAACTGGTTCACAATATTTATTTGTTTTAATGGCTACATTTATGTCCCAATATGATTATCCTTGGTTTTCTCCCTCAGTGGAGTTGTGCTAAAGTGGGGTGGGGAGGGGGTAAAAATTTACACAAAGATGGGCCATATTTGTCTTTTACGGTACGGTACATCTCGTAAACAGCTCAAAATATTGACATTATGTATAGCATTTAAAAGACATATAATTTTGTATTTAATGAGGCCAACGGCTTATTCTTCTGACCACCCGTTTTCATGCTGCGGCACAATAAACTTGTACGATTTTTTAAGATTGTCTCCCAATATGGGTATTTTTTGGTGTTACTGTTAAATTTAATAAATTAGTACAAATATTAATTGATAATATTTAAAAGTTTTAGTTTATTAGAATTAAATTTTGAATTTAATGAGACCAACTGCAAACCTTTAGAAACACTGGTTTTTATACCGTCTTATTTTAAAATTAGGTGACAAGTTAGAAGCTAGAAAATAAGCTCTAGCTTTACCATCATCACAGTAGAGCATGATGAGGTTCAGCCAGTTAGTGAGGATATAGATGTGTACTGGTAATGCTCACTACTCTAGCTTCACAATCACCACAGCGGAGTATGATAAGGTTGAGCCAGTTGGTAAGGATACAGATGTACTGATAATGCTCACTGCTCTAGATTTACCATCATCACAGCAGAGCATGATAAGGTTGGTGGTGAGGATACAGATGTACTGTTCATACTCATTGCTCTAGCTGTACCATCATCACATCAGAGCATGATAAGGTTGTGCCATTTGGTGAGGATATAGATGTACTGATAATGCTCACTACTCTAGCTTCACCATCATCACAGAAAAGCATGATAAGGTTGAGCCAGTTGGTGAGGATCCAGATGTACTGATCATATTCACTGCTCTAGGGTGAGTCAGTGGCGCAGTAGTTAGCACGCCGGATTTCGAGACTATAGCAACGATGTCGTGGTCGAATCCTTGTTTGGCCAATTACTCTATACCATTCAGCTTGTACTGTAGCGGCTCACCCTCTCACTTCCCTAATACGATCCACGCACAGATCAATAGTCTCTGTGGACTGTGGACTGGGAAAAGGAAGGCAAAAGAAGTCCATTAAGCTTTAAAAAAAAAAAAATATATATATATATATATATATATATATATATATATATATATATATATATATATATATATACCATCATTACAGCAGAGCATTATAAGGTTGAGTCAGTTGGTGAGGATACAGATGTACTGATCATGCCCACTGCTCAAGCGTCACAGATATTTCATAAAACCTGGAAGAGGAACTCCATCAAAGGTTTTCAGTACCAACAGTTTTAAATTTTTAGACGACATCAAAAACCCATTCTTTCTTCATGGCTTAGTTGGATGTGACACAACTTAAGCACTTCAAGCAGGGAGAAATGGTATCGGGGAATTTGCTTGAAAAAATTAACAAGTCTTAAAATTAATCAAACTTTTCTCCGAGCATGAAAGTCAACCTGATGTTATTGCTGGTCTATGATTTATAACAATCCTCTAAGGCGGTTAAGGCATTAGATGAAGTGGGATTCGACCTGTTTTCCAAGGCGATTGTGAAATTCTTACCACTAGGACAGCAAATCTTAAAAAATACGAATCAAACCTTGTCAACAATAGTTTTACATTCCAAAACTATCTTTACTTGAAAAAACACACCTTTTTAAACCCAAATTTTCTCTTTTCTCATTGATTTCACAGCTAATTTTAGGTAAGAGCGTGGGTTAAATGATGGGAAGTGCGAACACAAACCTGTAACCGATAAGTTATAACTAAACTTAACATGAAAAACCTATTTTACAATAAAATCACTATCACCCTATTTTTAGTTCACAATTTAAGACATGCATCAAAATTTCCGGAATTCCCATTCTTTGACCGGGGGATTAAAATCTACACTGTAAAAAATATAAAATGTTGTGTAAAGCAGAACAGATCAACAGATTTATAAATTACATTACCAATTAAAAAATAAACCTTACTGTTTCATATCAAACTTAAATTCATGTTTGAACTTCGGAAGCTGTGTTTTACCGTTGTACACTACATAAGATTATTGTTTTAAACAATAGTTTTTAGACATTATCTTGCATTGATCTTTCATTCCATCCTTCCGGTATAAATTATCTTTGCATCATCACAAGCAACTAACATCTGCGGGCCGTAAAATTTTATATTTATTTGAATATTTTTTACCGAGTATCTTTTGCCAACTTTGTTTTGAATGTTTAAAAGGAGTTTTTTTTTTTTTTTTTTTTTTTTTTTTTTTTTTTTTAAGTAACCGCTTGGTTTTACTGTCGTGGAGATCAGTCCTAAATACGTACTCAACTTGACCTACATTTGCATTATAAATTTGGAATTCCTTCTATCATTCCAAAATCAACATCTCGATCGCTAACTTTATTATTTATAGCCATAGGTACTTATAACAGTTTGACTCTGAGTTAACTACATTACTATTATGTCCGCTTGTTGTTCAAGAACTCTATGGATGCCTCATGTGTTTAATTATTGTGAGTTAAATCATTAATTAGTAACTTTATATCGTTCGCCATGGGATTTGAAACTTAAATTATACCTCGAACAATAAGTACATATCAAATTATCAAAATCGTAAAAATTTTTAGTTTACATTTTATTACTTAAACGCTTACTGGGTAGCTGAATGGTTATAGTGCACACCTCTATATCCTCGATTATAAATTAATGATTGTGCCTAACAACATGCCGACGCCGCGACGCGACGTTAGGTAGTCACCATACCAGGCTATGTACTATTCTCTACCATAACGTAAAATAAGTAAATGGGGTAAATTACTACGAATACTTAGGACTTAACTTGGATTTCAGTTGGATTTCATGCTACTAATATTGTAGTGATATAATTTCAGATAGTGGTTGTTGCTGTGTGTGATGACTATGGACTTATGGTTCAACGATAAACTCCACTATTATTTCGATTGGTTAAACTATGTATTTGTTTCTTAATGGTGCATTGTAATTGGGCTTTGGCCTGTTATGTAAGCATTGTAAAATAAAATAAATAAATAAAAATAAATTTCGCCCTAGTCAGTTTTTTCTTTGCAACAAAATGCATTTAAGATTTAATTGATTGTATTTTTTATTATAAATTAAATCCGAAGAGTGACCCTAAATTAAGCAAACTATGCCTTTTTTAAATTTCAAAAGGTAGGTACAGTTGAGCTTTAGGGTTAGTTAAATATTTCACAGTTGATTGGTGGACAATAGCGTGTCACAGATACAGAGTATAACCGCCACACTCGGCGCCAACGCTCCACGCGCTGCAGTAATAGGATTTACACACGTTCAAACTGATGTTCAGTTCATCTCCATTCATTGGTGAAATTCCGATAAAAATATGTATATTTATTTATTTAGGTTAACTATATTTTAATTTACTAGTCAATACACATACGCACGGGCGCAAAAATGTAAATTTTAAAATTTTAAATGGGTTGCAGATGGTTTAAAAATGTTGTAATATACAACATATGCATTTTTTTGTTGTATATTACAACAAAATGTTGTAATATACTGTTATCACAATTTATTTTCATTATCACATTTAAACATAATTACATTTAAAACGCATAATAAGTTAATAGCTTAAAGGTTTGGTAATTAATCTAATTGGAAAGTAGTCGACGAGACACAATTGCCGCTGGCTGAAGTGGACGTGCACAACAGCTGTTCCTATAGACCACCAGCTGAGTGTGTGCTGCCTGTAGCCGTGTGTTTAGTCACCTCTTGGACCAACTGTACACTTGACAAGCATCACCTTGCTATTAACAAATTATACGGATTTTATGGTTGAAGTTTTCAATTAAATGTGTGGTTTTAAATGTGTCTTAGAAATGAAACGCGATATATTCATCACACATAGAACTGTAAATTCTTAGTAACAAGAATGTAAATTATTTAAATTTGACTAATCTCTCAAGTCGTTTTATATTTTAATTAAAATTATAGTTATTGATATATATATATATATATATATATATATATATATATATATATATATATATATATATTATATGCACTTTTTCGTTAACCGTACTGGCCACATCTTACCTAGGGCGCGAAACAATATCCAGTATTCATTGTAAAAAAAAATCGTAAAAAAACGCCGCTATACTTCAGCACGTGTAAGACCAAAGGCTCAGGTAGATGATGTTGTCTGTGGAGATTTGGCCGTGAAAAGTAGGCCTTTAAAGTAATACATGCTATTCATTGACTACGCTCGCGCCCAGCAGTTTCAGCGGCTGCCGATAGAGACTGTCAGTATCAAGAGTCTCGAGGTTAAAAATAAACGGTATCAGATAACTGACACAAACTTTCTCCCAAGAATATGAAAAGGTGTTAAAAGCCTCAAAACATTAATGTCTTGATGGCTCAGTCGGATAGCCACCAGGTGAGCAGCACGAGTTTTTGCAAATCCAAAAACTGAGTTTTTTAACACATTTTGCTCTATAACTTTTGAACGCGCGTTTTCCAGGAGATCCTGGTGGTGTCATTTTATTCAGAATTTTTATCTTAATAAACCACAAAATTTTAATCAAAATCATTAGAGCCGTTTTTGAGAATTTTTGATTTTCACGTTTTTTTGGGGTTTTTGGAGGTAAACTACTATTAAAAATAAAAAATTAAAAAAAATGAAAAAACTCCTGGAATTATCGTGGGTTTGAACCTACATACCAAGTTTCACCAAAATCGGACTATTGGGGAATTCTCTAGCTCTGTTTACATCCAGACACACAGACAGACATCACTCTGAAAACCACTTTATAGTTTATGATACAAGTTAATTTTTTTCATCGATTGAGGGCTAAGTCAAAATAATAAATCTTATGCTTTTAATATCCAGTGGAAAAATTACGGATTGTGTGATGCATATTAAGGTCGAAGTTGGGACCACGTCTTTACAAACTTATAAATCCTAAGTTTTTAACAATGTGGAGAACATTGTGTTTTTTAAATACTTGTTTGATATTCCAATTTACACTAGGAACGAAACTAATATATTTTTTTATTACTTTCTAATATTTAGTTATTTACTAATAACAAACATTACAACATTACTTACCTAATCTATCTACATTTGAATGTTATTGATTCCAGTGCATAAAATTATTTCTAAATACAAACACAAACATCTACATCAATACGATATACAAAAGATTATAATTATTAATAAACAATAATAATCCCTCTCACACCACAGCTGACACGCATGGAAGTTGGAAGAAGTGACACTTTAAATACAAACAATAACACGTTGTGTTTTCTGTGTTGCGAACACTGTCAACACTTACCCCCACTCCATTCCCTCAATGGTTAACACCGCAAGGATTGCTGAGGTAAAGAAGCCTCAGTTGAAGGATTAATGGGGGTGGGGTTCTCCAAAGAAATTTTAGTTAATCCCTGTGCAGTGTACAAAAGAAGATAGTATGAAGGACCTATGATAGTAAAAAGTTAGGATTTAAGGTTTTATTGAGTGAGAATAATATGGGAAGCATTTGTTAAGGGTTCCTCTGTAATAAGTTAAGTTCATTTCATATTTCAAATGAATACACTTTTTTGGTTCTTGGTTTTAGTTTAAATTGTTATACTTTAAAGACTATCTATGAAAAATTAATCCATATTATACCACGAATCTTTATATTTGAATGAGCGTAAAACAGAAAACCAGCCTTTTTTCATTCATGCCGGTCATACATGCCCACTTAAGGTGGGAGCAAGAAGATGCTTACGACACATGAACTCTTAAACGACCTAGATCCAAACTGTTATTGGAGTGACTTTAAAATATAACGCTAAATTAAAAGATAAATATAAAAAGAAAGTTTATTCTGGTTAGTGTTTAAACATGTGATTTAACTCTAAAGCTTTTTAGGTTAATTAAACTTATTTGAAATGAGGATTGTAGTTAACACACAATTTGTGTAGAACACTGATAAGAGTTAATACCTTAAAATGACAAACCAAAAGTAAGGTTTGTTTAAACACAAGCTGCTTGTTAAAATAAAAGCATTTAATAAATTGGTGTTTTATTTAAGCACATGGCAGACCGATGCCTGAGCACCCGGAACGTGTTAGTCGGTTACACATTGTATCGGCGACACCCTATAGTCCATTAAAAATCGTGAAAGGTTTCACCACTGACGATACGAATGGTCAATGGTTTCATCAATCCAGTAAATAGTAAAAAATTGTCAATTTTTTCCAAGAGCTCAAACATGTGACTTTTAAAGATCGATCTTAATTTTAGTTACGTTTTTTGAGAGAGGACAGAAATTTTCAGTTTGTGAGAGGTGACAAAATTATATGTAAAAATTACATTGTAATACTATGTTGAATGAATGCCCTAACACACATACACATGACGATGCTAATATAAAAATTCTGTAAAAAGAAAAGAAAATACCATTTTAAAAGAAATCGTGTATTAATACATTCTATCACATCGATTGGTTAGTACAAATTTATGGTTATTATACCTTACCCGGTTAGTAAAACGTATAAACAATACAGCATTGATATTTTCCACTGATAACTAATAAATACTCGTATTATTCAATTATAAAATCAACAATAATATATGAGAGACTGAAACAACAGTGGCAATTTTAAGGGGTGCTGTGAAAAGTTTTTAAAAGTATTCTCTGCTCGCTGTGCATTACACATTTTTACACTTCCCCTCCCCGTCCACTACCTGTACCATGTCGGCCATGTTAGTTAGTGGTAGCAAACAACATCTGCGACAATCACTACAGCTGTCACTCGACATGTAATATACTGTTGGACACCAACTGGCATTAGTAAAGTTAATTACAATATATCGTTTTATTATTTATCGCTTGTCCAAATTAAATAAACCGCAGCAAAAATGTATTTAATTCAATCCTTGAAATGTTTAAATGTCGGTACAATGATCAGCTTTGATAACTAGAGTACAGTAAATAGAAAAAAAAAAAACTAACAATAGAATACTCTATCGCCGTACTTCCTTTAAATTCTTTGTGACTTCCATTTTCAAGTTCTACTTGCATGTTCCTTTTTTAACAAGTATAGACTTTTTTAAAAAAAAGATTCAATGGTCAGAATCAATGTTTAATGAAAAAATGATTTCTTTTAATTTTTAACCTTTAATGAGGGAGAAAGTGGTAATAACTTGAGATTAAAAAGTGAGACCATAAACATTATGAAATTTTGTCAAAAAGCAATAAAACAATGTTGTTGAATTGGATTAAACTTTATAATTGTAACCTAAATTTGTTTCACTTCCCATTTCCTTGAATTAAAAACAACTCACCGTCCTTAATTCAGCGTATTTAGTGAGAGTATACTTAAACTATTATAAACTGTAATATAGTAATGGGAAAGTCACTAAGGATAAGTAAGGCACCAAAAGCTTAATATAATCGTGATAGTTTCAATAAAATTAGTGTCAAATGGACTAAAAATCAACAATAAATCACCAAAACATTTTTATCTTAGAATTACGTTATTATTATTGTAAACTTAGCTTCTGTGAGTAATTACTTCGTACATTTAAAATATTTACAGAAGGCAATAACTATAAATAGTTTTAAAATTGTTTGGGTGTAAATCAATTACCAATGCGGCGGAATTCACTGTTCTCATATCGCTTTATGGTATAGAATAAAATCCGCATCATTGTGGATCGTTAAAACTCTAGAGAATCCGATTACCCCCAACACCTGCACTGCAATGGTGGACATTCTCCGGCGCTATCAGTTGTTGTTTCCCAAACTTCGAACGGTTTATTCTGTGATTTAAATAATAAATATTTTTTTGAGTCGGATCAAGATGACTGTAGTGCCACAGGTGAACTAAATTCCATAAAAGCAACGGTGCCTATTTTTGCGGCAAACGTGTGACAACTGGTTAAAAAGTGTAAAAAAATCAACATTTTACTTTTTGTTACCTTTGTACCTGGTAACGCTTCAGTAAAAAAACAATTGTTCTCGTTTGCGTTGGAGATTTTTTGTCTCAACTATTACTAAAATAAGGAATTTCAAAGAAACAAGGGTGGATTTTATGGTTGTATATTTACCTTGATTGATATTTGTTAGTTTAATTCCTATATTATGGTTTGTTATTAACGAATAACCAATATGTAAAATAGAGTAATGAATGAATGATATTGACTATGTACGGTAATATGGTGTCGCTACGATAAATATCGTACCTGTAGAAACACTGCTGTATTCGTTTTTTTTTTTATATTATAATGAATTTATACTATTGTATTTTAATAATATAAATTCTCCACTTTCTAATTTATTAAAATAATAATAATAAACAGTCATACAGCAGATGTGTAGAAAGCAGGCATGCTTTTCCTTTACCAACCTGGAGTCGGATTTGATTTTTTTGTCCTGTATTAAAATTGAATTTGCTCAAACCATGAGAGGTTAGACATAATGTAAAAGTAAATATCCTACTATATATGTATATATAAATCTCAAAAAGATGTTTTTATTTTCTTCGATAAATCTCCATCCAAGATCAGAAACATGTTAAGACTCCATTAAAATTTTGAATAATACTAAAAATGCCAAAAAATATACATTTAATATATATTGCACAAGGTAGTATATTGGAATATTGACCATACGTGTGTATTACAGCATGATTAAAGCTACTTAGGAATTAATGTATTTTCTACAAGTAAAGGGGAAAATATAAAAAAATTCATGCGAGGGTCAATTGCATACCCCGTGCATGCAGTTAATGAATTTTTTAGATAAGTTTTAAACGGAAATTAATGCGAGTATGTAACAATAAAATAAAAAAAATTGGGGTTGGTTTAAGATTACTTTGTTAAATGCAAAAAATAAATCAAGTAGAGCAACTTCATTTACTGGATCATTTTAAAGCAAATTTTCATACTCATTCTACTTAAATAAACAGTAACGTAACTGTTTAACTTTGATGCACTATTACAAAACTTTTAAGTTAATAAAATTATACTTTTATATCTGTTAAAAAGTATATAAATGTGTTGTAATATTTGTATTAGTTTCTGTAATGTGTGCATAACCTTTAATGACTTCATTGAATTTTTGTTTCAGTGCAGCTTCCAGAACACAAACAAAGTGAAATAATTCCTGACATTCTTTTATTCTTCTAATTCTTTCCTTTTATAACGCTCTTGACGTAATTTTGCAATATTAAGGGTAAGAGATACAATGTTTGAATAGTGGCTAGGCTTTATACTGTTTCAATAATGGGAAGGTCAAAGTTATACTCAGTTACGTATAGCCGTAACATTAGCATACACAGAAGTAGTCACAGTTGTCTAAACAAACCGGAACGTCAGGCCACTATGGCTTGTTGATACAATGGATGGGGTTAGCGTGCTACTTCCTCTTTGCATTATATCTGATTATTGTTTGTTACCTGAGTGGTTCTATTTATTTCAGTAGGACAAAATTATCACGAAAATATTTAATAGTCAGTAACCTACAACAAGTTATATATTTTTGAAATGTAAAAGGTAAAATTAACAATTTAGAATTGGTAGTGTGCAGAACATTTATATTTTTACAATTTTTCATTTTATAGTAAGTTAAACTCAATTAGGATATATAACCAGGAAATTTCCCCTGTGTGGTTTTTTATTGGGTCCTTATTAGGTCTTGATCGGCTTTTATCTGGTTTTATCTGGTTTGGTCCTGATCTAGCTCTCTCAGGTCTCGGTCAGAGCCACTTGGTCTTGTATAATAAATTCACAATAACCTCTTTTTATTGTCATTAGTCCACACAAAATATAAATTTGTATTTTTGTAACATAACGAATTGTATTTAGAGTTGTATCACAGTGGGCAGGAAATAGTTTTAAAATAAGTGACGCTTAGACGATGCGATGGTAAAAAACCAAGAACTCAAGCACCACTAAAACAGTCTAAAATGCATTTCTTATGGGGAATTTGGAGGGTTTATTTACGGCTAATTAATTAATTAATTCCCAGAATGATCAATTAATCATCAAAATAGTGACTTATCGGCAAATCATGAATAAAATTTACATCGACAGTTTTTAATCTATCTAAAGCTTCCTTCGGAATTTATCGAAGACATTGAAATCAGGTTTTATCTATACAGTGAGGCACCAACACAAAAAAATGAGTAGTTCACTCTTCTTCTATCCGTTCATCCAATCACTTTAACACCTTCGCTGCTGATGTTAACCTGATCAGGAAAGGGCTTGAACTCAGTCATGTCCAACAATAAAATTCATATATGGGTAAAAATAATATTTTCGTAAATAATGTATAAATACCTACAGATTGTCTTTTTTGTAGTGATTAAGAAATCCAATGTATTGGATTTTAAAGGAAAAGGTTAACTACATATTAGAACCAATACATATAGTTTAATAAATTATTAAAGGTTTAGAACTCTTCAAAATAATTTTTGGCCTTTTAAAAAAGTTTTAGTTATTCTCACAGTCAGTGAAATAAATGATTTCCCAGTTCAATGATAACACAAAGGGAATATCAGCTGTGCGCAATAGAGCGTGTGACCGGCCGGCCGAGCCACCGAAATGTCTCATCTTTATTCATCATTTGTCTTCTGACAAAACACGGCCGCTCGACGTGCTGCTCCGCCCATCACTGCTCTGTTACTCTGTACCGTCCATTAATTACGGATAGCCAACTTTGATTCTTGAACAAAAAATGAGTAAAGTAATTATGATGAGTACGATAACAAGACCAAGGTACTGTCTAAGCGAACTAATTGTTTATGATAAAAAAAATACGGAATTTTCATTTTATTTTTGAAATTCCTTCTAGATTTCAGGTAATATGTTATTTTTCTGTTATAAAAAAATAAAAATAAAACTTAAAATTTTACGTCTTGTTTAAACATATTTTACGTATTATTTATCATTAAACGTGTAATAAGTACTTGAAAGTTAGTAACGTGGCTTATAAAGTGTATTTTATGCCTCATACAATTAATTAATTTCTATGCAAATAGATTAAATACTGATTTGGAAAGTATTTACAGAAACTCTATAGGGTAAAAAAGGTTTCATTTTAATATTACGTAGTTAAACACAAAAAAAATCTGCATAAGAATCCTACACCTGCTGTTAGTAGCCGTGTTTCAATAAAATTTAAAAATGGTTACAAACAAATATTGTGGAACATTACAATATCAACTGCATTACGTTAAGGTTGAATGTAATGTGATATGTGTGTGTGTGATATAATGTGATATGATGTGTAGTATGTGTATGATGTGATGTGTACATCGGCGGTAAATCAGCTGACGAGGAAACAGGAGTATCAACACACAACACTTGCCAAACGCTACATCAATCACAATAATTGGGCGGTGTTGAAAATTAGATTATTAAGTTGGATAACTAGATGTTTAATGATTTGCAAGGTCACTAATGAGTTCCAAGGGACAAAGATTTATTTCAATTAAATATAGTAGAGTAGGTTCTAGGGACGTAGAAAATTACATCTCGATGATCAGTGAAAACAGTCCATGCACGGCAGGGACCTCGACTGATCGTTTTACCAATTAAAACCAATCTACAATTTGATTTTAGGTTTTGGAGTCAGTTCAGATTAATCCCTCCTTCGATTCATAGAGCACTCATCATGATCGACGGTTGAGACTAATGGAAGATAGCGAAAAATTATTATTTAATATGAGGGTGGTGTAATATAAAAGTTAAGAAAAGCTGGCTGACCAGGCCAAAACAAGAAGAATTGGTGTTATCAGACTAGGAATGTTAATGGAGGTTATCGCACATAATTTCAATATTTAGCGTTAGCTATTACAAGTAACAGAAATTTCCTTAAACTATTACACTTAGTTAAATAATTCCCCAGCTTCAAGACGAGTGACTTAATCAAACGTGTAAAATAATTGAATTGCTGTAGAAGGGAAAAATAAAGTCTAACAACCAACATCGTGATTTGTATCTCATCGATTTGTATTCCCATCGGACAGCAAGGGCAAGTTCAATAATTAAAGAGGTTAGCCGTGCCCTGCTCTGTCTGTGAATTTAGTAAAATGTTTAAACAATATTTTACCAAGCTGTAAAATTAGGCTATTATCACTGAGAATTAAGATGGTTTATCTACGCTTGTTCTGCTCTGAAAAACAATTTAGCACTCATTTTATACACACGGAGATGAGAGTATGGGCCCTAGAGAAACTGAGCTGACGACTAACGAGAGTGACAGTAAAACACACAGGAAAGTGAAGTGTTCTGCTGTCTAGCAAAGGGACACTAGCAGCAGCGAGAGTGACAGTAAAACACGCGGGAAAGTGAAGTGTTCTGCTGTCTAGCAAAGGGACGCTAGCAGCAGCGAGAGTGGCAGTAAACACACATGGGAAAGTGAAGTGTTCTGCTGTCTAGCAAAGGGATACTAGCAGCAGCGAGAGTGACAGTAAACACACACGGGAAAGTGAAGTGTTCTGCTGTCTAGCAAAGGGACACTAGCAGCAGCGAGAGTGACAGTAAAACACACAGAAAAGTGAAGTGTTCTGCTGTCTAGCAAAGGGACACTAGCAGCAGCGAGAGTGACAGTAAAACACGTGGGAAAGTGAAGTGTTCTGCTGTCTAGCAAAGGGACGCTAGCAGCAGCGAGAGTGGCAGTAAACACACATGGGAAAGTGAAGTGTTCAGCTGTCTAGCAAAGGGATACTAGCAGCAGCGAGAGTGACAGTAAACACACACGGAAAGTGAAGTGTTCTGCTGTCTAGCAAAGGGACACTAGCAGCAGCGAGAGTGACAGTAAAACACACAGGAAAGTGAAGTGTTCTGCTGTCTAGCAAAGGGACACTAGCAGCAGCGAGAGTGACAGTAAAACACGCGGGAAAGTGAAGTGTTCTGCTGTCTAGCAAAGGGACGCTAGCAGCAGCGAGAGTGGCAGTAAACACACATGGGAAAGTGAAGTGTTCTGCTGTCTAGCAAAGGGATACTAGCAGCAGCGAGAGTGACAGTAAACACACACGGGAAAGTGAAGTGTTCTGCTGTCTAGCAAAGGGACACTAGCAGCAGCGAGAGTGACAGTAAAACACGCGGGAAAGTGAAGGGTTCTGCTGTCTAGCAAAGGGACGCTAGCAGCAGCGAGAGTGGCAGTAAACACACATGGGAAAGTGAAGTGTTCTGCTGTCTAGCAAAGGGATACTAGCAGCAGCGAGAGTGACAGTAAACACACACGGGAAAGTGAAGTGTTCTGCTGTCTAGCAAAGGGACACTAGCAGCAGCGAGAGTGACAGTAAAACACACAGGAAAGTGAAGTGTTCTGCTGTCTAGCAAAGGGACACTAGCAGCAGCGAGAGTGACAGTAAAACACGCGGGAAAGTGAAGTGTTCTGCTGTCTAGCAAAGGGACGCTAGCAGCAGCGAGAGTGGCATTAAACACACATGGGAAAGTGAAGTGTTCTGCTGTCTAGCAAAGGGATACTAGCAGCAGCGAGAGTGACAGTAAACACACACGGGAAAGTGAAGTGTTCTGCTGTCTAGCAAAGGGACACTAGCAGCAGCGAGAGTGACAGTAAAACACACAGGAAAGTGAAGTGTTCTGCTGTCTATCAAAGGGACACTAGCAGCAGCGAGAGTGACAGTAAAACACGCGGGAAAGTGAAGTGTTCTGCTGTCTAGCAAAGGGACGCTAGCAGCAGCGAGAGTGACAGTAAACACACATGGGAAAGTGAAGTGTTCTGCTGTCTAGCAAAGAGACGCTAGCAGCAGTGAGAGTGACAGTAAAACACGCGGGAAAGTAAAGTGTTCTGCTGTCCAGCAAAGGTACGCTAGCAGCAGCGAGAGTGGAGATTCTAGGAGGATGTCGAAGACTGACATCTAACAAACAATGGGTAGGGAATTACAACCAGGTTCCATGGAAACGGGCTGGCAACTAACAATAGCAGTTAGGCTACTCCAGGATTTCAGCCAGTGGAAATATTTTAGAGGGAGTTCCTTAGAAAAGAAATCAAGTGCTGACTAGGAATAGCTTGGTTAGCGTCAGAATAAAACTTAGAATAAACTTAGTGGTCCAGGAGGGACAAATCCTTACCACTTGATACTCGTTTTTGTCTAATGACGGTAATTGATTTATTTTTGGCGAAAATTTCTCTCTAATAGTTTAGGTAAGTGTGAAGAATTAATTTAATTACGAGTTTAAGACAATAACACATCTATTGTACCGTAAGTAGATACACAGTAACCAGCAAATACATATTTTGCTCCCCGATGTTCTGTTGATTGACGAGAACAAGAGCCAGTTATTTAAAAAATCATAACTCACTAGAAAAAAACTTTTGCGAGCACAATAAAATTAAATGCCAGATTAAAGCTGAAACTCGTAGCCTTAAATCATTTTATTCAGTTTAAAGAAATAAAATTGTAACAGAGCACAGCTTAGAATTCAGAGAAGGGTTTAGTTTCCTAAATTCTTATAGAAGTCTTCTTCGAACGATGTACCTGCGAGTGTTATCGGCAGGGAGGGATGCGCTCGTGCACATGGCCAGTGGCTAGCAGGCAGGGGCAGGCAAATTCGCCCGCACTCGAAATTCAAATGGTTTTTTTTTTTATTGAACTTTTCTTGGTGATTACTAATATTTGGATATATAAAAGAAAATTAAAAGTATAAAACATCCAAAGAAGAGCTCGTCTTGAAAAAAACACAAGCTTTCTTCGACTTACCATCTTAGCGTACCGTCTGTGACCGATAGCATTACTACAAAGAGTTGTTTAGTTTACCGAGCAAATTCTCGTATCCCAGGTATTTATACAGTATAATTAATCATCCCATCCCAGCTGTGGTATGCTTTTTTAATACTCTCGAGTTGGACCACTAGCGACCATTTTCTGAGAAATTCATTGACCCAATTAAGAGACATGCCTTGAATTAACAGTCAGTTAAATAAATTATTCTTATACAATTTTACAGTTAAAACTCAGAGACTGAATTTTTTGGAATATTTAGCTTTATAAAATTTGCTCTGCTTCTTTACACGTATTTTTATTATTTTTTTATTACACCATGAAACACTAATTACAAGTCGGATATTATGATTCTTATAATAGAGCTTGAACTGATGTGGTTTTAAGGGTCGTATGGTATACTGTAAAGCTGGTCGGATGATATTATGTGTACGTGTGCGGTGATTGTTGGTATTGGACGGGAACTCATTAACGCTAAGTTGTAATCCAACCCTTGCCACCACATCCCATTAAGAGGCTTAGTGCTAAGTACTCTGCGGTTATCACGGATGTAGCGGTGAGGCCCGCGCCGCCCCCCCACGTCCAGCATGCATCTCCTTGTAAAGTGTTAATCCCACGCAGACTAAAAAATACGCCTTATTTAACGCCTGGGTTTCTTCCATCCCCAGTAATGTTTGACTCATACAACAAACTGTTGTGAATAATTCTGTCGAAAGTTTATTCTGTTGAGCTTAGATCGGTTATTATAGTTGTAGCATTCAGTGTACAACTGGATGGGCAATGGTTGTATTGTTTGATATTGTGTAGCAGAATGATTATTTCAATAAAAAATATGATAATCATCTCTAATAAAATGTTTTAGGTCAATAAATAAGGCCAATTAAATAAGTTACTACTATCTTTATTTTTAAACCCAGCTGAAGGTCTTATGATTTAGTCAGTGAATTGTCTTGTAGCATGATTATTTTTCTTTTAGATTGTAAGCTATTTGAATTATTAAGCACAACGTTGTGAATTAAAATTGAACAATTTTCATAAATGTGTTGGAAGTGAACAAACAATTTTATTATTATTTTTAAGGGCAATATATCACATTTAACTATTCCGTTAGCTAATTTAGAAACACAATTATGACCTTTCCTTAAAGAATTTTTTTTATATATTTAATTATATAATAAATGATTTTATTTAACAAAACATTTTACAATTATTAATCTTTATTGTTTCATGCTAGATGTTTGGAGTAAACCAAATTAGCGCTAGACACAAAGTTTGATAGCAGAGCTTCCTCGATGGGTGGTAGCATAGGCCAAATGAGGCAATGCATTACGGCATTACAAAAATAATGAGGTGGAACTAACGCTGCCAACAACATCACTGGGGGCTGGCCAGACAACGATACCGTACAGCATCCAAAGCTACTACTGTACACTTGCTATACGGGGCTGCTCCTTCACTACTTGTACAATTACTTTCAAGTTTTTTTTTTTAATGACCAATCAGAAGTTGAAGTTTAAAAGGGTATCTAATTAGATAATAATAGTATGTGTAAATTAAGTTATACACTTTCATCTTTAAAAAAGTACCAAGTAATAACACATACCAAGTAATAAAATAAATCCATTTATCATTGAAAACATCATGGTACTTTATTCAAAGTGAAACCGATATATATGGCATACTGAGCTCGTCAACCAGAATTTTAGGTTCTATAAAAGCCATATAAACCACAATCATTTTATTACTTTTGGAAACCGAGATTATAAAATAAAACGCTATAGACAGATTATTAACACTTATGTTGATAGCTTTTTAATATCTAAAATTGTTTATTTTTCCTTAACGTGTATTTAATTTACGTTGTATGTGTAATGTGTCGACCGTTTCATATTATTTTTACATTCATGAAGTGGTTTAGCACGAGGATCTTCAAGTTTTGGTTCAGCGTTGACCTGAGCTGCTGGGGTAAGGTCAATCAATAAACTATAAAAAGATTATGAATTAAGAGGTAATTCGAAGATTAGTAACCTGATAAAATTATTCTTAAGATTCTATATAATATAAAACACGTGCAATAGGGAACAAACAGTATAAAATTATGTAACAAACATTTTTATTTACAAATTTAACTAGCAACAATACTTTACTAAAACACTCAGATCTAATTGTACCATCAGACTAATCTTTATCAACACGTACTTAACTACAACACAGAACTATTGTGTGATTCCTAGTGTATACTCTTATGTCAAATTATGCATATTTAAAATATAACAATAATATTTACATATCACATTCAATTAAAAGCTCAAGAGCCAGTCATTATTTATTTCTGCCATTTTTATAAATTTACTTTATTAAAAGAACGATTTAAAATTGCTGAAAAATAATTTTACTTTACGGATGAACTCCTTAATGAATTGGTATGTGATTGTCCTGTTTCAAATATTATATTTTATCTGGTTTACGTGATTCCTGTAATATAAAAGTAGAAACGTGTAAACGTTACTGATTATAAAAATAGTACGAGAAAACTAGTTTTCATAGCAATCCACCCTAACAAAACTACAAGTTATATCCATCCTCTTGTTTTGTGGTAACTTATATTCAAAGAGGTTTACAATCAACTTTCCGTAAAAATTACACTCTAAAAGTTTAATTTATTTTAATCGATGACTGTGTTATTGCTATATAAATATTTAAATACAAACAACATTAATTTCGGCAGTTGCGGCAGACAATCTTGTCAGCGAATTTACAGTTGGCATTTTAAACTTATAGTTAACACCGGTTGGCACGACTGTTTCACAATACAAGCACGAGACGAACAGTTGTGGTGCGACACGGACAGTTGGTGGTTGTGGTGGTGGTGGTTGTGGTGGTGGTAGTTGTGGTGGTGGTGGTGGTGTGGCTGCAGTGTGGCGGTTCCCCACTAGGAGGCGTCGTAGTGCAGGTTGGGAGGCAGGTCTAGGGGAACTGCCAGGCTGGTCCTCTGGAACAGGGGGCAACCTGCTTCACTTGGACACTGCGACTTGGAAAAAACATCGGGTTAGTCTTGACACCAACTTGGTGGCACACTCTAGAGACTTAAAAATATATTTTGTAATTATAATTACTGTACAGGGTTAGACAAATGTCTGGACACCACACAGTTAACTTTTTAACGGTTTGCAGTAGGAAAATCATACTCGGCACATGTTTACAACATAAAAAACTGCACTTTTTATCAAAGTCAAAACTTTGTCTCAGCCCCCAAAATGGGGTATTTTGGGAGTAAACCCAAATTTTCAAATGTAAACCCTTATCGAGTGACCCCTCGTTTTAAACGGTTTATTAAGGCAAATTAAACTATACAAATCGGAGGTCGGTATCTCACTCCTAACCCAAATGTCAGCCATTTTAATATTCAAAATGGGTCGATTGACATTCGTTAAAAAAAATTCGGAAAATAGTTATTTTATAATTAAGAATTTTTAATTATTTTTAATTGAATCTACTAAGAGAAATGAACTAGAAAGTTCAATCATAAAATAATTTAAAAAATTATAAATTCTAAAATAGCTATTCGCTGATTTAATTTTTTAACGAACGTCAATCAACCCATTTCAAATTTTAAAATGGCTGCCTTTTTAGTTAGGGGAGAGATATCGACCTCCGGTTTGCACCATTTAGTTTCTCTTGTTTTAAAATGAGGTGTCACTCGATAGAAGCTTCCATTTGAAAATTTGGGGCTAACTCCAAAATAACAAATTTTTTGGTCCGGGGCAAAGTTGTGACCTTGATAAAAAAATAGCAATTTTGGTGTTGCTAACATGTGCCGAGTTTGGTTTTCCTACTGCAACGCCTTAAAAGATTAACTTGGGGTGTTCAGACTTTATCTTGCTTGCCCATCTTAAATTTTGAAATGGCTTCCATTTTGGTTAGGGGTGCGATATCGACCTCTGGTTTGTGACGTTTAATTTCTCTTGATAAACCGTTTAAAATGAAGAGTTACTCGATGGGGTGGCCAGACTTTTGCCTAGCCCTATATAATTAAGGCACGTTTTAGTAATTAAGCTTTGTTTTGTCTACGACAACGGAGAGATTAAGAAACTTGAGTAAATAAAATGGTAAACATTATACTGTAGTACCAGGTTAACCGAGCCTTGCTCTTTGGTTTTAATTTACTTTTGTTATAGTGCCATGGTAATCAAGCCATTAAATTTCCACCAACAACCAATTATAACTCTTCAGTTGACAGCCGTTTAAAAAATACTGCTTTACATTAATGTTCCTTTATTTTTGTATACCGTTCATTGTTATTTCGTTACTAAAGTAGCAACTTATGAAAACAATGTTAAAAATTACGATTTTTAAACTGAGTTTTAGACAAAATCCGATTTTTCCTGGGGTTGAGGCTGTGTTTAAACTTATTTTTGGGGCAAAACACTCTTAAATGCAAAGTTTAAGCAAAATCTACCCGCTAGATTTCGAGGTCGTGGAACACACATCCCATCAGACACTCCTCGTATTATAGTATAGGATTTGGAAATTAGAGTATATTGGAAATAAATTTTTCATGAAATAATTCACTTTTAGTCTGCAATATTTTTACACTTTCTTGGGAAAAATACAATAATAACGACGTCATGTGTAGCATTTATGGTGTTCATATATTGTGGTGTCAAAACGCTCTGTTAGATGATCTCGAATTTCAACACACTATAAGAAACAGTGACGGAAATTTTTTTATTTGTTATTAAATTTTACTGAAATAGGTATAAGTAGTGTTGATTACGCATACAAGTAGTTAAATAAAGACACTCTTCTTGAATGAATTCGTATGTGAACAAATTGTTTGACCAATTCAACAATGTTCCATTTTGTAAAAACTATAAACTGAAGCTTTTATAGCATTTAATATTGTAAATAGTAAAATCAAAGTGATATAATATATTTAATATGGAAGCAATTAAAAAGGATATTATTGTTTGCGTTGTTGAAATTAAAATAACATTTTTGTATTAGGCATATAAGTAAATATAAGCTACGTTGAAAAAACCTTTAACTATTTATAATCTTGAACATTTATAATTTGGAACTAAATACGGTAAGTGTGATTTACCTGGGATCTGTGCACGTTGTTGGGAGGGTGGGGCAGGTCAAAGGCGGCGGGCACGTACGTGGTGCCGGGAACACATTTGGAACACTGGCGTTTGAGAGCCGGCCGTTGCCTGGAGCCACGACACCTCAGCGCGAAACACAACTCCTCCGCCATCTCGGCACAGAGGGACTGGTGCGGCGCCGCCGGCACTGCTCTCTGTGACAATCAAGTAGGAACGCATTTGGAACACTGGCGTTTGAGAGCCGGCCGCTGCTTGGAGCCACGACACCTCAGAGCGAAACACAACTCCTCCGCCATCTCGGCACAGAGGGACTGGTGCGGCGCCGCCGGCACTGCTCTCTGTGACAATCAAGTAGGAACGCATTTGGAACACTGGCGTTTGAGAGCCGGCCGCTGCCTGGAGCCACGACACCTCAGAGCGAAACACAACTCCTCCGCCATCTCGGCACAGAGGGACTGGTGCGGCGCCGCCGGCACTGCTCTCTGTGACAATCAAGTAGGAACGCATTTGGAACACTGGCGTTTGAGAGCCGGTCGCTGCGTGGAGCCGCGACACCTCAGCGCGAAACACAACTCCTCCGCCATCTCGGCACAGAGGGACTTGTGTGGTGCCGCCGGCACTGCTCTCTGTGACAGTTAAGTAGGAACACATTTGGAACACTGGCGTTTGAGAGCCGGCCGCTGCCTGCAGCCGCGACACCTCAGAGCGAAACACAACTCCTCCGCCATCTCGGCACAGATTGACTGGTGCGGCCACTGGTTTTTTATAAATTGTTTTTATTTTGAGTAAGTCTTAAGATTATAATATTTAATTCATATCCTCTTTTATATATTACTGTTATTTATTTAGTCATTTGGTGGTCAGATATACCTTGTAACATGTAAACCGAGATAGAAAAAAGAAATAATATTCTACTCATTATTAAAAATGTGTTGCATAATCAATATGCTTTGCATGCCATATTCTGTATTTATTATTCTTTAAGGATAAAATCTTTGTTATCTAATAGTTTTAAGTGCCAGTTTACGGTGCTATGTAACGAGTTTCCTTCTTCTATCAATCACCTGAATAAAACAGACAAAGTGTCAATGTATGGCAAGATACTTACCCTCTCCATTTGTGTGCTTCTTTTTGAATTGTAGCAGAACTCGAAGATTGCCACAATTACAGCTAAGGCTAATCCACATAATAGTACAACGAATACGCCTCCTGAAAAATTGCAAAAGTTTAAGCAATTAGTTAAAACATGTAACTTTAAATATTTACTACGCGATAAAATACTTTTGAATTTCTGATAACGCCAGTTAACGTTGGGGTTAAATAATTAGAACTACTCTTGATTTGAGTAACGGTAACACATTAATTGCTAAAGACTAAAAATTCATAGATATGTTACTAATACAAACGTATGGACATGTGATTTTGTTGTTTTACTGATATTTTATTCATAAATAAATCTTTATATACCAGAGGAAAAATCAAGTTTAAAGAGAGACCATGTTTTCTGATAAAGATAGTTCGTTATGTCTGCCTCACCAATATTGGATACGCCCAACGCATTTGCTTTAGATTCTTTCCCCTTTTCCGTTCTTGTGCATGTATCCCCTGGGTTCTTCCACCATTTATTGTACAGCATTTGAATTTCTCCCTTTTCTTGTAATTCCAAGATGGCAAGCGATATCTTGTCTCTCCAAGGAGATCCTGAAAGAAAATCAGTTTCTTTATTAAGGACAGTAATATCCTAAATTGAACTACTTACTAAAAATGAAATTTGTAACAGTAATAAGTTATTGGCTTATGATTTGAGTATAAAACTTTAGAAGTATATAAATTTTTATTAAAAAAATAAGTTGTTCATGAAGAAAGGTGAATTTTTTCTATATTTAAAACAGTTTTACAAAAAATAAAATGTAATACCATCCCATAATTCCTAAGTTGTAATTAATTGACTTTAATCACGAAAAAGCATCACAAAGTGAATTATTTTGTATCGCCACGGCCCCAATTATTGAAAGCCCAGTGAAAAATTTCTACTCTTGTAGGAATTGATAATATTTTACCAAATATCCTTCAAACAAATTGTAGAGAGTTAAACTTTACTCTAAATTAGTCCATACAATGAGTCCACAAAACAAGAACCATAGAATAAGTTTATAAGGAAATTCAAGCTGGAAATAAAATTTTAACTTTTCTAAACGTTTTTTTTTCTAAACATTGGATAAGTTAAAACGAGGAGTGCATTCTTAAAAGAGGTCTTGTCAAAAAAGGTTTTCTGAATATGAAGTACAGAATTGAGAAGTCTCATTTCCAAAAAATAATTCAGCGTTTAAGATTAATTCTTCACATATAATTTCACATATAAATAGGTGTTTGTAGCTGTGTAAGATACCACAGTAAAACAGTCAAGTCAACACAAAATTTTTTATAGATTTTCAATATAACTTGTTTTATTAAAATAATATTGTTGTTTTGTTCACAGGCTCTTATCAAAATTAGTCTTTTTTCCATTTTTAAAGGTAAAAAAGTGCTGTTTTATTGATATGACAGGTTTAAAAACTTCATTAATTTTAAATGACATACCATAAAAAATAACAGTGAGTTAATTAAACATTATTATCACATTACCAGAGTGTTCGTCAGGCTCTATTTATTTATTTATTTTATTAATATGGACAAGGCCCATTTTGAAACGGCACTCCTAATTTCGAAAGCACCGCGTGGTGACCGACCCATGGGCGTGGCGATGCCGTAGCCCTTGGTGTCCAGGAGGCCCCCGATCTGCGTCAGGTTGCAGTCTCGCTGCACGATGTAGTCCAGCATGGTGGACTCCATAAGGAACGCGTAGTTGCCCTCCAGCACGCGGCGGATGCCCTCCTCGTACGTCGACACGAACACCGACGGCTTCTTGTTCTCCATGAACCGCCACATCTTCTTGTATGTCTCTATCATCGAGTCCTGTAACATACAAAGATTGCATGGGGCTCAAAAATTAAAGTGTTAGCCTACATTTCAATAAAAAGGACGTGTTTTTTTCAAGAGAATATATGTTTGTTGTTCCTTAGAAAAAGTAATCTCCCTTAGAGTTGAAATTGGGAATGGTTTGCAACGGATATTCGTTATTAAAAATTCATAGTATAAATGTTTTGTAGGTCTACAATATGCCATTTCTTGTAAATTTGCTTCAATAAGAGATGAATTAATGTTTTATTCATTCCGGAGTATTTATGGTACAACGATGTTTTTTTTTTTTTTTTTTTTATTTTAATAAACATTCAAATAACAGTACCTTTGTTCTCTTCAAGAGATCTTTTGTTGTACCTTTTTTGAGGGGCCTCTTATGATAGAATGTTGACAAAACTTTTGCAAGAAACATCTGATAATTGCAAAGTGCTTAACAGACGGAAGACCTTTCCATTTGTAATAGGTAATTTTTCTATCTGGTTCCCAAAATACATCTTTTTGCAACATTTACCAAAATTTTCATTATAATGTTTTGTTCAGGTCATAGAACCTAACTTAATGTTTTGTTCAGGTCATAGAACCTAACTTAATGTTTTTAACAGGCTTAAAAATCGCCTATGCAAGCGAAATTGGCTAAAATACAAGTGGATAGGAAAATTAAATTGTTGAGTACAGCTACAGAGTAAATTGGTTAAAAAATCAGGTCTAAATAAAGCTCATACTATAACCACTGACCCTAAAGAACGTCATGGTTGAGCCGCTATCCAGTGTTCCATAGGCGATTTCCGTCTGGCCTGCCAAGTCCTCCGCGTTCTCGATGGGGGTGATCATCCGCTCGACGGTGAGGAAGGCCGCCAGGTTGGCCGTGTAGGACGAGATGATGATCAGAGTGAAGAACCACCAGATGCCTCCCACGATGCGCGTCGACGTCGCCTGCAACAAACCTTGTTGGGGCCCTCACCTGCCGGAAGGTCTTAATAGACCTGGCTGTGCCGGCTACGTATGATATCCACAAGATAGTTAAGTAATCATCTATTTCTTTTTACTATCTGCATTTGAGAATATATGAACAACCAAGAAATTTCATACATTTCTTTTTAACACGTATTCATGAGAAGACTGTTATTTATTGGTGCTTCGCAGCTGTATTGGTCCTACATGAAATAATGGATATAGTTAATGGCGATGGTCAAAAATTAGCGTTGACTTTTACTAAGACAATTATTCAAAAAGCTTCTTTCAAGTAGCAAATGTAAAGAAATAATATTGAAGTATTGATGATGAAAGTGAGAACTTTTTAAACCCGGAATTTAACCCGTGTTAAAAAAAACCTAATGAATACTATAAAATTATGTTTTTAAGTCAATAACATTTCTTAGCTTTCATGTTAATCAGGTAAAAATTTTTGCTTTCTGTATAACATTTTGAAGTAAGAAAGAAACTCATTAACTCAACACGTTAGCGAAATACATTATAAAATGGTAAGAAAACGAAAGTAACTTTATAACATAATTCATTTAAACGTAAAGTATTAGCCAGAGAAAATTGATGATATGATACTTAAACATAATCAAATATAACAATATAAATGTTTACGAGTATAATAACAACTAGCTGTTGCCCGGCATCCTTTTCAATGAATTTTTGCCCTACAGGTTTACTTCGTTCGCTGCGCTCACTCGCTGCAAGTCTATAATATCCTCTAAGTTCAGTTTCGTTCGCTGCGCTCACTCAATTGACGTTTAGCAATTTCGCTACGCTCAATCACAAAGCAAGTCTATACTAACGTTTAGTTTTTTATTACCAATCTCCGCTCAATACTTTAAATGAAAACAGCGGTTTTAAAATTTCAACTTATTAGCACATCTGTTATGTACAGTTCTATAAAAATATCTTTCCCGTAAGAATAACATTGAAACTTGCATGGCCGCTGGGGCAAAGCCCTAAAGCAAATAATAAAAGGGAATAAGCCTATCTTTCTCCTAGGTAAATAAAGTATGGTTATACAAAATTTCAGGTCAATCAGTCCATTAGTATTCGTGCCCATTTAAGACATACAAACACATAAAGGTACTGTGGCCGTGACTCCTAATAGCCCTTTCATTTTAAAACAGATGTTTTTATTTGTTTACATTTTTTTGTTTGTTTACTTCTATTCAAGATTTTAGATTGTACTTGTTAATTAATAAAACAAAACCTTCTGAAAATCAAATCTACTCATTCAATTCACTTAATATTCACACCGATAGTGATGGTAGCGACAATTGGTGACCACCGACGTGATACTTGAAGCTACTACGTCCCTATTGTCAACATTCTCATCGCACCTATCCAGCCTATAGCCTTCCATCACCTTCCAAGCAACGCTGAATTTAAAACAACACAGATGAGCCTTTGCCTAATCATGTCGGACACGGAGGAAAATGTAACAGACCCTAATCTCACAAATAACTCAAATCAGCTTTCAAAATTAAGTGTAAAAATTCCACCTTTTTGGAGAAAAAACGTCAAAGTCTGGTTACGCCAAGTTGACGCTCAGTTCTTCACCAAAGGTATCACACAAGAACGAACGAAATATTATCACGTTCTTGGAAACCTTGATACCGATGTGGCTGAGTTGATATCCGACTTCCTAGAGAAACCACTTAGCCAAACCCCTTACCAAGATCTTTGTAATCGTCTTATCTCCGAATTTGAAGAATCAGAGAGCAGGAAAGTTACCAAACTGGTTGATGAACTTGAACTTGGTCCCAAAAAACCTTCTCAGTTTCTTAGAGAAATGCGTACTCTCGCAGGTACACATGTTCAGGACGATTTCCTTAAAACATTATTTTTGAAACGCCTTCCCCCTCAAGTGAGTTCAATATTAGCCACTAGTTCCGACTCTCTAGAAAAGTTAGCAATCATGGCTGACAAAATCATGGAGTATTCACCATCTCATTCACAGCCGATTCACTGCATAGAAGGCCAAACATCAACCACCACACAACCTGACAGGTTATCTCGTCTCGAAAAGCAAATATCTGAGCTAACCAACGAAATTTCGTCTTTGCACTCCAGATCTAGATCTAGATCTGATTCACGCCGGTTCCCTGAAACGTGAATCCACTCCTCAAAACGATAAATGTATCTGCTGGTATCACACAAAGTTTGGTAAAAATGCTAGGAAATGTACTAAACCGTGCAAGTACCTCTCTTCCACATCTGATGATTCGGAAAACTAGTTCGGCACTGTCTTAATACGGCGGGAGACAGCGCAAAACCACAACCACGCCGTCTCTTTGTTTATGATCGCCTGACTAATACAAAATATCTTGTCGATTCCGGCGCTGATATTTCTGTCATACCTCCACAAAGCAAACAAAAACCTAAACTATCCGGTAAATTTCTCTTTGCAGCAAATGGATCAAGCATCCCTACATATGGTGAGAAACTTTTACAACTTGACTTAGGCTTACGTAGATCATTTTGCTGGCCTTTTACCATTGCCGGCGTCCAACAACCAATTATTGGTGCAGACTTCTTATCAGAATTTGGTCTATTAATTGATATAAAAAATAAAAGATTAATAGATAGCAAGACGTTCCTTTTTCAGATTGGCTCAACACCTTCACAGTCCGTTCTTTCTAACATTCACCTTATTAATCCAAATAATAAGTACTCTTATACATTGCGCCAGTACCCTGATTTATTGAAAGATATGCCTGGTCACAAAACACCAGACATAGATTTCTTCCATACAATCAGCACTAATGGTCCACCTGTTACCTCTAAAGCACGACGTTTAGCTCCCGACAAACTCTCTCAGGCTAAGCTAGAGTTTCAAAAAATGATTGATTTAGGTATATGCAGACCTTCTAAAAGCCCTTGGTCGAGTCCTCTGCACATGGTGCCTAAGAAGGACGGCTCCTGGCGCCCATGCGGTGACTACCGTGCTCTCAACCATATAACTATTCCAGATAAGTATCCTATACCTAATGTCCAGGATTTCAATGCACAACTTGAAGGTAAGGCAATATTTTCTAAAGTAGATCTTGCGAAGGCCTACCATTACATCCCCGTTCATCCAGATGATGTACCCAAGACAGCTGTTTTAACTCCATTTGGCTTGTTTGAGTTTGTACGCATGCCTTTTGGATTAAAAAATGCAGGCCAAACCTTTCAACGTTTTATTCACCAAGTTTTGCGAGACCTTCCATTCGCATATTCCTATCTAGATGACATCCTTATTGCTTCTGAATCTGAAACTGAGCATGAGAATCACATTCGTCTACTTTTTGAATGTCTCTCCAATCACGGCCTCTACATTAACGCGTCAAAATGTGAGTTTGCTGTTCCTGAAATTTCATTCTTAGGCTATCGTATCAACGAATATGGTATATTTCCACTGCCTGAACGAGTGAAAGCCATACTCGACTACCCACTTCCTGGAACTGTTGACCAACTCAGACGCTTCCTAGGAATTGTGAACTTCTACAGGAGATCACTGCCCAATTCGGCTACAACACAAAAGCCACTGTATGACCTTTGTCCAACACCCAAGCGAAAGGACAAAAGTAAGTTAGACTGGAATGATCATGCCAAAGATTCTTTTAACAGATTGAAAACACAACTAGCTAACGCTACCTTGCTTTTCCACCCTTCCAGTAATCTTCCTCTCATTCTCACAGTCGATGCTTCAAATATTGCAATCGGTTGCAACAACTCATTTGTTTATATTTTAAAATTTTCAATAAGTAATATACATTAGCCATAGATATAGCCTGAACAAAAATAATTTATACCCACCATTCATCATAAAATAAATAGACCTAATATATGCCATTTTAATTTTAAGTAAATCAACATAGCCTAAATGAATAATTAATATAGCCTACATACCATAATGTAATAAAATTGCTTCATATTTAATAAAATCCATGATTATTTAATCAGTCTAAATTAATCTCTATGACAATAATTTAATATAGTATAATAGTGAAGTGACACCAAGATTAACAGTGATACAGTGTGCATTAACATATGTGATACAATCAAGCAACAATGAACAATCCTTCCTCTCAATTTGAATGGCCTAGTGATTAGATGCATTTTTAAGGGTCTCATCCCAAGTTAATATAATAACCCCATAAAATAGTTATTGAACACCAAAAGTTCAATTTTTTTATATAGAAGAAGAGCTACAGGTAGTAGACACCCATTTTGAAGGCCAAGAAGATATTAAAACCTGTAGTGAAGAAATTTAAAATTGGTAATATCCCTCCATTTCATTCATCACCTACTGGATTATATTGAACTACAAATCAAAGGACTAAACAGTTTTATAGCCAAGAAATTTATTAATAGTAATTGAATCTTAGAGAAATCAATTTAGATTAACTTTTGAAGAACCTTTTTGAACTTATTTAAACATTATAATTATATCCATTCAAGAAGAAATTTTGAGCCTAGATTGAACTTACAGCAAGCATTGTTGAGACAGGGAACCTACCTTTTGATTCAATAATACTTAATGTCATAGAGAATTTATCCAATTCCATCTAGAAATTATCTCAATATTGAATTCAAATTTTTTGATTTTATTTTCCAATATAATAATATTAATTCAACAAGAATTTATTCGACCCCGCACGACTACCCCAACCCTGAGAAAAGTTCCATGTTTGAGCAATAGCCAATATTAGACAGAGACATTTATTTATGAAGACAGTAATTAATTAAACAAAATCCCCATAATTTGTAATATCCATTGTTAGTCCCTTTTCATACACCAGATAACTTATTGTTTAATTTAAAATAAACTCAGTTTTGTTAATTGTATCTAAGTGTTTTAATATATCCAAAGACGCCATTAACTTAAGTCTAGATTAGTCCATCTTCCTTCATAGAGGTATCAGCTGTTAGAATAAGTAAGTAAAGTAAAAGGCCACAAGTGTAAGTGTATATACAAACATAGAGGTGTGTGGCACGGTGCTTCTTTACAACAGATGCGAGGAAACGTACCCGAACCTATTGGTTTCTTCTCTAAAATCCTTACTAAGACGCAACAAAACTATAGCACCTATGATCGTGAACTTTTAGCCGCATACGAAGCAGTAAATACTTCAAGCATTATCTAGAAGGTCGTCATTTTGTTATTCTAACTGACCACAAACCTCTCAGTTACGCCTTTGAACAACGGTCTGAAAAAGTGACTCCTAGACAACGAAGACATCTTGACTACATCGGCCAATTCACCACTGACATCCGGTACATTCCTGGTAAACAAAACCAACCTGCAGATGCCTGTTCGAGGATTACTGAAATTGTAGTATCATCAACAGTATCACTCACCGACATCGCACACGCTCAAAGGAATTGTAGCGAACTAAAACATATCAGAGAATCAAACTCATCATCGTATTCATTCCAAACTATGACTCTTGTTAATGGTCTTAAATTAGTTTGTGATTCCTCAACTGGCAAGCTACGGCCATTCATCCCTCATTCCTACCGCAGATCCCTCTATGATTCCATTCACAATTTATCTCATCCTGGAATTGCTGCATCAGTAAAACTACTTCAAGAGAGATTCTGCTGGCCTTCACTGAAACGTGATGTTACATTGTGGGCCAAAACGTGTATACCTTGCCAACGCTGTAAAACATAACGGCACGCTTCTAGTGAACCCTACCACCCAAAAACGATTCTCCCACTTAAATGTTGACATCGTTGGACCCTTACCTCCTTCAAGAGGATATCGTTACCTATTAACCATCATCGACAGATTTTCAAGATGGACTGAAGCAGTTCCGATGTCATGCATGACTGCCGAAGAAGTTGCTTCTAATATTCTTCAGTCGTGGGTGTCCCGTTTTGGAGTTCCTCGTTTCATTACTATTGATAGAGGCAAACAGTTCGACTGTGAATTATTTTCATCCTTGACGTCCATGCTCGGCATACACCATATCAAGCCCACACCTTACCACCCTGCTGCTAACGGAGCTATTGAAAGGTGGCATCGCTCTTTGAAGTCTGCTCTTAAGGCTCAATTAACAACGGACTGGGTTCCAAAACTTCCATCAGTTCTACTTGGACTCCATTCAAATATAATCCCAGAAGTAGGAGTTTCGCCTGCACAACTCGTTTACGGTGAACCGATTACTCTTCCAGCAGATTTCTTTGAAGATTCCAAGTTTACAGGTGACGTCCCTGCATTACTGACCCAACTTCAACAACATGTTAAGTTAGTTCGTCCAGTGCCATTCAGCCATCGTCACAAGAAGTCAATTTTCATTCACCCGGATCTCATGACTTCATCTCATGTATTCATTCGCCATGATGCCTCGAGAAAAACACTTCAACCAACATAAGACGGTCCCTACATAGTGATTTCAAGGAGCGACAAATTTTTCAAAGTTTTATTACCCAGAGGTGAAGATTCAATTTCAATTGATTGGTTGAGACCAGCGTTTTTATTGCATGATCACCCTCAGTCTGATGATGTTCATTCCACTATAACATCAGTCATGTGATCCTTCGAATACGAGTGCATTACCGAAAATATCAGAAGACTTCAAGACGAATAAGCCTACAGTCAACCCTGAACCTCATCCTCCCAACAATACCACTGACCGAAAAACTCGCTCTGGGCGTGTTGTGCGTTTTCCTGACATTCACGTTGTCACTGGGAGGGGAGTATGTGGCTGTGACTCCTAATAGCCCTTTCATTTTAAAACAGATGTTTTTATTTGTTTACATTTTTTTGTTTGTTTACTTCTGTTCAAGATTTTAGATTGTACTTGTTAATTAATAAAACAAAACCTTCTGAAAATAAAATCTACTCATTCAATTCACTTAATATTCACACCGATAGTGATGGTAGCGACAGTACAAAGATTCATAGATATTGTATATATACACAGTGTGGTTTAAAAGTCCCAGAACGGTGAAATATTTTTTAACATTATAAATGAAGTGATGAGAGTTGTTATATTAATAATAGCCATAAATGTATACTCTTTTTTAAGCTATTATCACTATTTTATCCCTTAAGGGGGACGGCCCATGAGGCGTCAGACAAAATTCTTGAATAGCAGCATAGGTCGAGTTTGGAATAAAATTAAAGGTCTCACCTAGCAGATGACAATGCCACAAAGTAGACTCCAAGGGGGAAGTCCAAGGGAAACTCCTTAAAGGGTGTTTAACTTAAAACTTCTTTGGCCTCTGTCACATCATATATAGTTTTAAACGTCTTTGCATTTCGAATAAAAAGCCACAAACCAGACGTCAAGGTTGAGTATTAAGAAATGTATTGCATTTTTAAGTTTTACACATATGATTTCAATGGAAACTTTGTTTGCCTACCATTTCCGTCTCGGTCTTCCATTTGAAGTCTAGTTTGCGGCATTGTACTCTGCTAAGTGAGACCTTTAATTTGATATGAAACTCGACCTATGCTGCTATTCAAGAATTTCGTTTGACTCCTCATGGGCTTACTCCTCATCCCTTTTAAGGGATAAAAATTATAATACAGTAGCTTAAAAGAGCAGACATTTATGGCTATTATTGATACACCAACTCTCATTACTTTGTGTATAATAGAAAAAAATAGATTTCACCGTTCCAGGACTTTCCAACACACACCCCCCCCCTCCACGAGTTCTTTAAACTATACAGAATGAAAATAGAGGGAGACTACTCACTATTAATACTGCTAAATTATAAGATTGTATTTTTAATCACCTAAGATAACGATTGTAGCTGGCTGGCAATAATCTACTTCAATTTTCTACAAGTGACTAAAGAATCGAAAAGGGAAGCAAACTTCTTGCTAATCCTATAAATATACAGCCCCATGTGGAACTGACTGACTCACTCACTCACTCATCCATACAAATTCTAGACTACTTCCGGGTGAGCTGGAAACTTGATTTTTGGCATGCGGGTGGCTTAAGATCTGATGCCCCCGGGAAAAGTCTGAAACCCGACAATTTTCCATTTCAACCCCTCCAAAAAAATAACGAAGGGTGGAAACCGATAACCCGAAAATGTGAGGTTTTACTATTTTCGCTATAACTTTTGAACGAGAGGTCCTACCTCGAATCTGAGGGAAAATCGTTAGTTGGGAATTAGACGCTCTACAAGATTGGTCCTATGAAATTTTGCCGTATCTCACCCCCTTCACCCTTAAAAAGGGGCTTACTTTCAAAATTTCTAAAACTTTTCGAAAAAATTACGCTATTTTGATATCTTTATTTGCTATTATGTAACATATATGCATGAATTTCTGTTTATATTATGACCTCAACAGGTTCTTTCTATATTAGTAGCTATTTGCCTATTTTAATCGAAGATTAGTCCAAAAAAGTAGTAAAATCACAAAATTATTTAAATTTTTTCAAGAAATGTGTTAGTAATTCACTTTAACCTGGCAAATATATTGCTATTTCGATATATAATTTGCCATTAATATATACTATTATAGACGCTCTACAAGTTTGGTCCTGCGACATTTTGGCGTATCTCACCCCCTTCACCCTTAAAAGGGGGTGTACTTTCAATATTTCTAAAATTTTTCGAAAAAATTGCACTATTTTTATATTTTTTATCTACTATTATGTAACATATATGCATGAATTTTTATTTTTATTGTGACCTCAACAGGTTCTTTCTATAGTAGTAGCTATTTGCCAATTTCAATTTAAGTTTAGTGTAAAAAAATTGTAAAATTTCAATGTTGTTAAAATTTTTTCACGTAATGTGTTAGTAATTCCCTTTAACCTGGTAAATGTATTGCTATTTCGATATATAATTTGCCATTACTATATACTATTATAGACGCTCTACAAGTTTTGCCCTGTGACATTTTGTCGTATCTCACCCCCTTCACCCTTCAAAGGGGGTGTACTTTCAAAATTAAGAATAATCTTTACGCAAAAATTGCGCTATTTTGTTATTTTTATTTACTATTATGAAACATATATGCATGAATTTATATTTGTATTATGACCTCAACAGGTTCTTTCTATATTAGTAGCTATTTGCCTATTTTAATCGAAGATTAGTCCAAAAAAGTGGTAAAATCACATAATTATTTATATTTTTTCATGTAATGTGTTAGTAATTCACTTTAACCTGGCAAATATATTGCTATTTTGATATATAATTTGCCATTACTATATACTATTATAGACGCTCTACAAGTTTGGTCCTGCGACATTTTGGCGTATCTCACCCCCTTCTCCCTAAAAAAAAGGCGCGTACTTTCACAATTTCTAAATCTTTTCATAAAAATGTGATTATCCAAAATTTGTGAAATCCACCATTATGAAACACAGATGCCTGAAACTTTGTGCATATTATAGATCCAACTAGTTTTACTATGATAGCAGCAGTTTGTCAATTTAAATCATAGTTAAGTCCCAATAAAATGAAAAATCACGTATTTATTAACATTTTTTCATTTTAGGTTTTTGTAAATTACTGCATTCTGCCAAATATACAGAAAAAAATATGTATGTTTTGCCAGTATTATATTCTACTTTAGACGCTCTACAAGTTCGCTCCTTTGCGATTTTTCAGTATATCCCCCCTTCACCCATAACAAGAGGCGTACTTTCACAATATCGAAATTCTTTCACAACAATTGCTCTATTTAAATATTTTTCATTTACTATTATGGCACATACATGCCACAAATTTAGTATACATTATGACCATATCTATGTCTTGCTATAGAAGCAGTTATTGGCCAATTTCAGTCTAAGATTGTAAAAAATACGAAATTATTAACATTTTTTCATTTATAGTTTTTTTGTGATTTTGTTTGACCCGGTAAAAGCACTGCCAAACTGATATATGTTTTGTCAGGATTATTTTATTTTTAGATGTCCTACAAGCCCGGAGCTTTGAGATTTTGTAGCTTCTAACACCCTTCACCCTTAAAAAGGGGGAGTACTTTAAAAATTTAAATTTAAATTTTTACCTTCGGATTAATTCCATCTTATTATGATATGACGGGTTTTTCTACTTTAAGTTTGAACAATCAAACTTTTAGTAATAGGAAATAAACTTGATGTTTTATCAAACGTATCTTGAAATGAACTACATTTTTGGACTTAACATTTTGACGAATCTGGAGCCAATTCTCAAGGTCGATCTTAACGATTTAAACTGTGGTTGGTAACCCGTGAGACTTTATAAATTATGAACGAATTAGGAGATTTTATAAAATATTTTAAAACCCCCCACCACAAATGATTCCTCTTGAGATCTAACTTCCAAACTGATAGTAATATGTAAGAAGCGGGTGTTTAAAGAGACATACTTTGACACCAGCAAAACATTATCCCAGGACAACTTTAAAACTAGTTTATACTAGTTGCGAAGTTGACATTGGGTACAGCAAACGAAGTTGTCATAACACTGTGGTAAGTCTTTTGGCTGTCCACTATGACAATTTCCCTTCCTTCAAACCCCATTCATGTTCAAGACAGCGGGGGGTTAATGCGAACTGCATGGTTAATCCCTAGCTGGAATATATGTAGACGGCAGGGGGTGAGTAGAAATGCTATGGGCATGGAAACCCTTAGCCATGGAACATATGTTCAAGACAGCAGGGGGAGAGGAGTGCGACGGGCATAGAAACCCCTAGCTGGAACATGAGTGGACAGTCTGTCCCATGCCTCACCCTTTCTCTTCCTTCAATATCCCATCCTTCCGGGGGCTTGCGCAAAATGCCCATTAGAGGCAGACGTGCTCAACGGTTCGGCCGGGGTCTCCTTATCCACCAATAACAACAACAACAACAGCAAAACATTAAGCATGAAACATATTGGCGTATCTTTAGCTGCTTAGACTATCTTAGCGTGCTTAGCTTTGCTATGTGTTTGATATTAAGTTTAAAACTTGAATTAATCTGAGAGAACTATAAAGGGGGCATGGGGGCGGAGCCCCCATCGAGCCGTAGGCGAGTCTATAATATATACAGCCCCATGTGTAACTGACTGACTGACTGACTCACTCACTGATGATCTTAAATTCCTGAAGCGACCGTTTAAGATAGAGACTTGAAATTTGGCATGGACATTCTTTGAGATGTTACAATTTAGGGAAAATCATAAAACTACATTTTTTACTTTTAAACTATAAAAAAGGTAAAAAATATATATATTTGTCGGTAACGTAGTTCAGCCGTATCAGCGTATATCGTCGCGTGTGGTATCGTAGATCACTTAGCAGGTTTAGTTCTCGCTTGTGTTTAGATGAACTCTTTCAACTACACCCGTATTTGATACTAATATTGTTTCGTGTTTAACATAAACGTCTTATGTAGACCACGGAGTTTCGATGCATAGAGAGCGGTTTATTTCACCAGGGTATTATTCGCTCTGATTAAAGCAGTATAAATGCTCAAAAACTACAAATTTTCAACTTTCAAATTATAAAAATTTCTAAAAAGACGAGGTGTACGAGGGAAGTACGTTGGTTCTTAAAGATGTCGCTTGGAGCGCTATTATAGTCGCTTAGTTCTCGCTTGTATTTAAATGATATCTTTTAACTACACCTCTTACCTACAATTATTATCAAATGGACGCATAGTTGTTTGCGTATGGTTTTCTCTCTGATTGCTGTGTTATTGTTGAAAATTAAGTTTACTGAATCGAAAGCGTATCTATACATTCAGGTGATGTCCGCTTTGATTTCTATATTAATTGCTAAAAATATTTTAGGTCTTATTACATCTTCTAGATTTTAGTTTACTCATGCTGGAAAATTTCTTGTAGGTTTTCGCTCAAAAAATTACCTTATACAGGATTATAACCTAATTTTCTACTATTTATATGCTGTCTCTCTATGTGAATCCCTAAATTGAATATAGCGCTTCAGTTGATAGTTCTGGTGCAGTTTTACTTTGAAGAGTTGAACGTGTCCCAACACGTTTGACATCCAGTCTTTGACCTATTTGCTGCTGTCCAATCAGGCTTAGATTTTAGTTTAGGAAACGATTGAACATATTAAGTTTTAGAAGATTGAACTTTCCATTCTTACCTTCGCTAACGTTTACCTATTTCCGACGTTTTTTTAAGACCATCTACATATCTGATGATCCCATCAGGCTGTGAAATATTATAATAACCAATTGAATTAAACTCAATAGTAATTTTTCTCGCTGCCACTTTGTCCGTCAAACTTCCTCAATGCAGTGCTCTCACCTTAAGTCTAGATTAACCCTCTTATTTTGTAATTGAAAACTATTCTATGCTTATCAATTATTGTAACTCTTTCAGTATATTTTAATTTAACCAATAATCTTTTTTGGCTATTATTTCACAATTGGTTTTTTTACTTTCATTGGTTGAAAACGCATAATGTACGCCGATTTTATGGTTCTTAAGTTGCAACTTTCTTCATTTTAAGACTATATAAAGACTTTAAGACTTCATGATTATATTACCTAATACCCTGTGATCTATTACATACTACTAGGGCTCTATTTTTATTAATTTTCTGAACTAATATATATAACATTTAAAATTAATTGTTAAATTAATAATTGCTGATTTTGAATGATTAAATTGTTATCGTTTCTCTATATGGTACATATATGATTCTTGCGTTTCTTGGCCACCCCGTGGCGGAACTGAAGAATCTTAGCCTATACCATATATTTTTTTAATTTCAAATATCTTGATTTTGTCCCTTTTTTTCCAGAACATACAACGATCCTCTATATAAATTTATAATTTTATTCCACTTTTATCTTTTCAGAATACAGCTATTACCTCAATGATGTGCAATCATAATCGTATCTCCAAATTTTTACACAACAACTTTTGAGCATGACTATTTACATAGTTCATTAATATTTCACAACTCCTTTATATTTTTTAACGAATTAAGGGGAACTAGGGAGTGGGATTAAACTGTGAGCCGTGGGCAAATTTCAAAGCTTATTATTTATTGTGAGTAGTGTGTATTGGCGGCTTCTGTTACTGTTGTTGGAGTTGAGCCCTCAACTAGAATCTTAGCCTATACCATATTTTTTTTATTTCAAATATCTTGATTTTGTCCCTTTTTTCTTCCATTACATACAACGATCCTCTATATAAATTTATAATTTTATTCCACTTTTATCTTTTCAGAATACAGCTATTACCTCAATGATGTGCAATAATAATCGTATCTCCAAATTTTTACACAACAACTTTTGAGCATGACTATTTACATAGTTCATTAATATTTCACAACTCCTTTATATTTTTTAACGAATTAAGGGGAACTAGGGAGTGGAATTAAACTGTGAGCCGTGGGCAAATTTCAAAGCTTATTGTTTATTGTGAGTAGTGTGTATTGGCGGCTTCTGTTACTGTTGTTGGAGTTGAGCCCTCAACTAGCCTGTTCATTTTATGAGGTTTTGACGGAATTGGTTATGTAATTTCCCATAACCAAAGTATAATTCATTGTACTTTTAATTCATTGTATGAGGTTTTGACGGAATTGGTTATGAGGTTATGTACGGAATACGGAATTGGGGCAACCATATATTGGGTTGGACCCTCAAACAAGCTTAACACCTAGAATATTTACATAAATAATATTTATTTCACAGCTCAATTTTTAAAACTATTTACTAAGGAGGGGTATTAAACCCTACTAATATGAGATTATTAAAGCTTTTTTTACTATTGATTGTGAATTTAGAGTATTAGATGGTTTTGTTACTGTCTTGGCTGTTCAGATCTTGTGTGGAACTAAACTATTTCAAACTTGACTTTTTATTAATTCAAACTAGGGGGCAACTCCTAAGGGGGCATGGGGGCGGAGCCCCCATCGAGCCGTAGGCGAGTCTATAATATATACAGCCCCATGTGTAACTGACTCACTGATGATAGTAAAGTCCTGAAGCGACCGTTTAAGATAGAGACTTGAAATTTGGCATGGACATTCTTTGAGATGTTTCAATTTAGGGAAAATCATAAAACTACAACTTTTTTACTCTTAAACTATAAAAAAGGTAAAAAATATAGATTTGTCGGTAACGTAGTTCAGCCGTATCAGCGTAAATCACCACGTGGTCGTGGTATCGTAGATCATAATGCAGGTTTAGTTCTCGCTCGTGTTTAAATGATCTCTTTCAACTACACCCGTGTTTGATACAAATTTGAATTGTATATAAACATGAACGTCTTTGATCAAACCTCGCTTTGATTTATACAGTATCAATGCCCAATAACTTCAAATTTTCAACTTTCAATTATAAAAAAAATTCTAAAAAGACGAGGTGTCAGTAAGGAAGTACGTTGGTTTTTTAGATGTCGCTTGGAGAGTTATTACAGTCGCTTAGTTCTCGCTTGTATTTAAATGATGTCTTTTAACTACACCTCTTCCCGATTAATATCCTTAATTGGGCGCTAAGTTGTTTGCGTATGGTATTCCTTCTGATTGCTGTGTTATTATTGAAAATGAAGTTTACTGAAGCGTTTCTATACTTTCGGGTGATGTCCGCTTTGATTTCCATAGTAACTTAAAGTTAATGTCGCTTAGTTCTCGGTTGTATTTAAATTATGTCATTTAACCACACCTATTCCTGATGATTTTTTCGCGACAGTTCGCAGAGCAGTGATCTTAAACGTTGTATATAAACTACGTTAGTGCAAATTTCAGTTTACAGTATATTGTAATATAGCTGTAACTGTAATATTACATTTAACAGATGGTGGATTTTGTTTTCAGGATGGTGAAATAAATTTAATGCAAGTACAATAAAGTAATACGAAAATGTTGATTGAAATGTGAGGTTCTCGCTTCGTTTTATTTAAATTCATTTGTTCATATTGGATATTGCTATTACTCTAGCCTTTTGAGAGACGATTGAGCGTAGTGCTGGAATACTTTGTTATAATTTTATATTATTAATTTTATCATTACTATGGTGAGCTCTACGAAGCTTGTGCGAATACTTTAAACATTATTTTAGTACTGCATATTTTTTGCTGCAGTAACGCCCGTAAAGTAAATGATTAATTGCTAAAAATATTTTAGGTCTTATTACATTTATAGACTTTAGTTTTCTCATGCTGGAAAATTTCTTGTAGGTTTTCGCACAAAAAATTACCTAATACAGTAATTATAACTTAATTTTCTACTATTTGTATGCTGTCTCTCTATATGAATCCCCTGATTGAATATAGCACTTCAGTTGATAGTTCTGGTACAGTTTTACTTTGAAGAGTTGAACGTGTCCCAACACATTTGACATCCGGTCTTTGACCTATTTGCTGCTGTCCAATCAGGCTTAGATTTTAGTTTGGGAAACGATTGAACATATTAAGTTATAGAACGATTGAACTTTCCATTCTTACCTTCGCTAACGTTTACCTACTTCCGACGTTTTTTAAGACCATCTACATATCTGATGACCCATCAGGCTGAGAAATATTATAATAACCAATTGAATTAAACTCAATAGTAATTTTTCTCGCTGCCACTTAGTCCGTCAAACTTCCTCAATGCAGTGCTCTCACCTAAAGTCTTGATTAACCCTATTATTGTTGTAATTTAAAACTATTCTATGCTTGTCAATTATTGTAACTCTTTCAGTATATTTTAATTTAACCAATAATCCTTTTTTAGCTATTATTTCACAATTGGTTTTTTTTTACTTTCATTGGTTGAAAATGCATAATGTACGCCGATTTTATGGTTCTTAAGTTGCAATTTTTTTCATTTTAACACTATATAAAAACTTTAAGACTTCATGATTATTGTACCTAATGCCCTGTGATCTATAACATACTACTAGGGCTCTATATTTATTAATTTTCTGAACTAATATATATAAAACATTTAAAATTGTTAAATTAATAATTGCTGATTTTGAATGATAAAATTGTTATCGTTTCTCTATATGGTATATATATGATTCCTGCGTTTCTTGGCCACTCCGTGGCGGAACTGAAGCATCTTAGCCTATACCATTTTTTTTTAATTTCAAATATCTTTATTTTGTCCCTTTTTTCTTCTATTACATACAACGATCCTCTATATAAACTTATAATTTTATTCCACTTTTATCTTTTCAGAATACAGCTATTACCTCAATCATGTGCAATCATAATCGTATCTCCTAATTTTTACACAACACTTTTGAGCATGACTATTTACATAGTACATTAATTTTTAACAACTCCATTATATTTTTTAACGAATTAAGGGAAGCTAGGGAGTGGGATTAAACCATGAGCCGTGGGCAAATTCAAAAGCTTATTACTGTATTATTTATTGTGAGTAGTGTGTATTGGCGGATTCTGTTACTGTCGTTGGAGTTGAGCCCTCAACTAGCCTGTTCATTGTATAAGGTTTCGACAGTAATTTACGGAATTGGGGCAACCAATTATTGGGTTGGACCCTCCATCAAGCATAACGCCTAGAATATTTACATAAATAATATTTATTTCACAGCTCAATTTTTTATACTATTTACTAAGGAGGGGTATTAAAACCTACTAATAGGAGATTATTAAAGCTTTTTTACTATTGATTGTGAATTTAGAGTATTAGATGGTTTTGTTACTGTCTTGGCTGTCCAGATCTTATGTGGAACTAAACTATTTCAAACTTGACTTTTTATTAATTCAAACTTTGGCCGACTAATTTTTTTATTATTGTTTTTTTACTTTCAATCTCCAAGGATATTTTCTTATTAGTACTATGTATCCCCCCAGATTAACACTAAGGTGTTATTAAATCTTGAACTTTGAGCTCTGGCATTCAAATTATAACGTCATTTGATATATCTATGACTAAACCACAACTCTAATTTGGGCTATAACTACTCAGGGAATTAGTTGTATGTATCCCCCCAAATTAACACTAAGGTGTTATGAAATCGTGAACTTTGAGCTCTGGCATTCAAATTATAACGTCATTAGATCTATGACGTTACGACTATGACTAAACGACAACTCTAGTTTGGGCTTTAACTTCTCAGGGGCAACCCCTAAGGGGGCATGGGGGCGAAGCCCCCATCGAGCCGTAGGCGAGTCTATAATATATACAGCCCCATGTGTAACTGACTCACTCACTCACTGATGATATTAATTTCCTGAAGCGACCGTTTAAGATAGAGACTTGAAATTTGGCATGGACATTCTTTGAGATGTTTCAATTTAGGGAAAATCATAAAACTACAACTTTTTTACTTTTAAACTATAAAAAAGGTAAAAAATAGAGATTTGTCGGTAACGTAGTTCAGCCGTATCAGCGTATATCACCGCGTGGTATGGTAGATCACTCTTCAGGTTTAGTTCTCGCTCGTGTTTAAATGATCTCTTTCAACTACACCCGTCTTTGATATGAGTGTTGTATCCATCAATGGATAGACTCTAAGTAAAAATGATTTACGGTGTTTTGCTGCATTGAGAGCGGGTCATTTCACCAGTGACCCAGGGTTATACTCGTCTATAATATATACAGTGATAATGCCAAATTTGTAGCTAATGCAACATATGCGCTATTTTGAATGTTTACCAAAAGTGAATTTTCTTCTCCTACTATGGATTAAATTCCTATGGCGGGTGAATAGACGCTTGGTTCTCGCTTGTATTTAAATCACATCTTTTAACTACACCTGCTTTCTTGCTGTTGGCAACGTTAGCATCCCTCACATTTAAAACCAAAAACAGTTATCCACTTGACTTCAAAATAGCTATGAGATTGTGCTGCATTGAAAGCTAGTTTCTTTTATATTTTTACACCCATCATAAATATGTCTTAGGGAATTTCGAAATAACTGTTGAGCAGAACTAACAGATTTAAATGTTAGGTTCTCGTTTTGTTTCAATTTATTTTAGATTACTTATTCAAATTTACACGGGATTATTCTTTCGGCCGAATATCGCATTGAATGGATTTTCTGTGAAGCTTGAGCCGTGATCTTAACGTAACATACTTTGATTACTTTGTACAATACTTAATAGACAGTTAATTATTATCTTTCTGTTTGATTTATATTCAGTGTCTTATATTAGATTTTTTCACACTTAAAATTTGTTTTTGAGAATGTTTAAATAAGTGTCGAACAAAAAGAACAGATTTAAATGTTAGGTTCTTGTTTCATTTCAATTTATTTTAAATTACTTATTCAAATTCACCCCATGTGAACCTCTCAGCCGAATTTTGCATTCATTGAATTTTCTGTGTAGCTCGTGACGTGATCTTAACGTTATATACTTCTATTACTTAGTACGATACTTAATAGACAGTTAATTATTATCTTTCTGCATTATTTATATTCAGTGTTTTATATTTTATTTTAATACACACTTAAAATATGTTTTTAAGAATTTTTAAACGGCTATTGAACAAAACTAACAGGTTTTTATGAATAAATTATTATTTCACAGGTCTAGATTTTATATTCTTATAATTAGTAGTTTGTAATAGTAGGGTTTTTTTGCGGATCTACCCCGTTTTTATTATTTCCCATGATTTTGTTTTCATGTTATTTAATTCTTGTTTTCGCTTATTGATTTGAATGTTATTTGCTATTTCAGTAATTTAAACGTTTTTCTTCTATATCCTGAAATTTACAAGTTTTTATTTTTAATTAGTTTGTATCAGCCGATTCTTTTAATATCGTGGTTGGCGATACTATATTTAGTTCAAATTGTATTTTTAATACCTTAAGTTTATTAACTAGCATAGCTTGATTTTTTATTATTTTAATAGTAATTTCACACTTATTATTGGTTGTTTTATATTTTTTAGCATTATTGTTTTACTTTAATGGGCATATTACATTATTTTTAAAATGTACGAAAATTTCATTTAAAAATGCTTAATTTGGAATAATTTTGACCCATTGCAATTTTAATGTGACGCATGTTAACTCGTTGACGTTTCAGACTAAGTAGTTGGTAACGTGGAATAGTTTTCATCACACATTTTAGTGGAATTATAAGTAAATTAATAACTTAGCTTTTTAAAACTTCGATTTTTATTAGTTTTTATTTTCCGGTTCTTTTAATATCGTGGTTGGCGATGCTAGATTTGGTTTAAGTGTTACTTTCAATTTCTTTTAGTTTATGCATTATTATAGCTTGATTATTTTATTATTTTAATAGTTATTTTCACATAATCAATTATTTTCTATTTTTTAGCATTATTGTTTTGCTATAGTGGGCACATCACATTTTTTTATCTATGAAAATTTAATTTAAAGGTACTTAATTTGGATTAATTTTGCCCCATTGCAATTTTTCTGTAACGCATCTTAAATCGTTGACCTTCCAGACCAAGTGGTTGGTAACGTGGAGGAGTTAGTATCACACATTTTTGTAGTAGAGTTACACGTAATTTTAAACTTAGCTTTTCAAAACTTCGATGGAACTAGCCTGTTCAGTACTTTGGTGGAACTAGACAGTTCATTATTTGAGACTTTGTGAATGATTAACGAAATTAGTAAAATCAACTAGGGGTCATGGGGGCTGAGCCCCGTGAAATATTTTTAAAGGATATTATTGTTATTATTATTATTGATTGTGAGTAGTGCGTATTAGCCCGTTTTGTTACTGTCTTCGCTGTCCAGTTAGTTGGTGGAACTAGCCTGTTCAATACTTGACTTTAAATTATTCTACAAATTTAGGGCAACCCCTATGGGGGCATGGGGGCGGAGCCCCCATCGAGCCGTAGGCGAGTCTATAATATATACAGCCCCATGTGGAACTGACTCACTGATGATAGTAAAGTCCTGAAGCGACCGTTTAAGATAGATACTTGAAATTTGGCATGGACATTCTTTGAGATGTTTCAATTTAGGGAAAATCATAAAACTACAACTTTTTTACTCTTAAACTATAAAAAAGGTAAAAAATATAGATTTGTCGGTAACGTAGTTCAGCCGTATCAGCGTAAATCACCACGTGGTCGTGGTATCGTAGATCATAATGCAGGTTTAGTTCTCGCTCGTGTTTAAATGATCTCTTTCAACTACACCCGTGTTTGATACAAATTTGAATTGTATATAAACATGAACGTCTTGTTTAGGCGACGGTATTTCGATGTATTGAGAGCGGGTTATCTCACTAGGATTAAACCTCGCTTTGATTTATACAGTATCAATGCCCAATAACTTCAAATTTTCAACTTTCAATTATAAAAAAAATTCTAAAAAGACGAGGTGTCAGTAAGGAAGTACGTTGGTTTTTTAGATGTCGCTTGGAGAGTTATTACAGTCGCTTAGTTCTCGCTTGTATTTAAATGATGTCTTTTAACTACACCTCTTCCCGATTAATATCCTTAATTGGGCGCTAAGTTGTTTGCGTATGGTATTCCTTCTGATTGCTGTGTTATTATTGAAAATGAAGTTTACTGAAGCGTTTCTATACTTTCGGGTGATGTCCGCTTTGATTTCCATAGTAACTTAAAGTTAATGTCGCTTAGTTCTCGGTTGTATTTAAATTATGTCATTTAACCACACCTGTTCCTGATGATTTTTTCGCGACAGTTCGCAGAGCAGTGATCTTAAACGTTGTATATAAACTACGTTAGTGCAAATTTCAGTTTACAGTATATTGTAATATAGCTGTAACTGTAATATTACATTTAACAGATGGTGGATTTTGTTTTCAGAATGGTGAAATAAATTTAATGCAAGTACAATAAAGTAATACGAAAATGTTGATTGAAATGTGAGGTTCTCGTTTCGTTTTATTTAAATTCATTTGTTCATATTGGATATTGCTATTACTCTAGCCTTTTGAGAGACGATTGAGCGTAGTGCTGGAATACTTTGTTATAATTTTATATTATTAATTTTATCATTACTATGGTGAGCTCTACGAAGCTTGTGCGAATACTTTAAACATTATTTTAGTACTGCATATTTTTTGCTGCAGTAACGCCCGTAAAGTAAATGATTAATTGCTAAAAATATTTTAGGTCTTATTACATTTATAGACTTTAGTTTTCTCATGCTGGAAAATTTCTTGTAGGTTTTCGCACAAAAAATTACCTAATACAGTAATTATAACTTAATTTTCTACTATTTGTATGCTGTCTCTCTATATGAATCCCCTGATTGAATATAGCACTTCAGTTGATAGTTCTGGTACAGTTTTACTTTGAAGAGTTGAACGTGTCCCAACACATTTGACATCCGGTCTTTGACCTATTTGCTGCTGTCCAATCAGGCTTAGATTTTAGTTTGGGAAACGATTGAACATATTAAGTTATAGAACGATTGAACTTTCCATTCTTACCTTCGCTAACGTTTACCTACTTCCGACGTTTTTTAAGACCATCTACATATCTGATGACCCATCAGGCTGAGAAATATTATAATAACCAATTGAATTAAACTCAATAGTAATTTTTCTCGCTGCCACTTAGTCCGTCAAACTTCCTCAATGCAGTGCTCTCACCTAAAGTCTTGATTAACCCTATTATTGTTGTAATTTAAAACTATTCTATGCTTGTCAATTATTGTAACTCTTTCAGTATATTTTAATTTAACCAATAATCCTTTTTTAGCTATTATTTCACAATTGGTTTTTTTTTACTTTCATTGGTTGAAAATGCATAATGTACGCCGATTTTATGGTTCTTAAGTTGCAATTTTTTTCATTTTAACACTATATAAAAACTTTAAGACTTCATGATTATTGTACCTAATGCCCTGTGATCTATAACATACTACTAGGGCTCTATATTTATTAATTTTCTGAACTAATATATATAAAACATTTAAAATTGTTAAATTAATAATTGCTGATTTTGAATGATAAAATTGTTATCGTTTCTCTATATGGTATATATATGATTCCTGCGTTTCTTGGCCACTCCGTGGCGGAACTGAAGCATCTTAGCCTATACCATTTTTTTTTTAATTTCAAATATCTTTATTTTGTCCCTTTTTTCTTCTATTACATACAACGATCCTCTATATAAACTTATAATTTTATTCCACTTTTATCTTTTCAGAATACAGCTATTACCTCAATCATGTGCAATCATAATCGTATCTCCTAATTTTTACACAACACTTTTGAGCATGACTATTTACATAGTACATTAATTTTTAACAACTCCATTATATTTTTTAACGAATTAAGGGAAGCTAGGGAGTGGGATTAAACCATGAGCCGTGGGCAAATTCAAAAGCTTATTACTGTATTATTTATTGTGAGTAGTGTGTATTGGCGGATTCTGTTACTGTCGTTGGAGTTGAGCCCTCAACTAGCCTGTTCATTGTATAAGGTTTCGACAGTAATTTACGGAATTGGGGCAACCAATTATTGGGTTGGACCCTCCATCAAGCATAACGCCTAGAATATTTACATAAATAATATTTATTTCACAGCTCAATTTTTTATACTATTTACTAAGGAGGGGTATTAAAACCTACTAATAGGAGATTATTAAAGCTTTTTTACTATTGATTGTGAATTTAGAGTATTAGATGGTTTTGTTACTGTCTTGGCTGTCCAGATCTTATGTGGAACTAAACTATTTCAAACTTGACTTTTTATTAATTCAAACTTTGGCCGACTAATTTTTTTATTATTGTTTTTTTACTTTCAATCTCCAAGGATATTTTCTTATTAGTACTATGTATCCCCCCAGATTAACACTAAGGTGTTATTAAATCTTGAACTTTGAGCTCTGGCATTCAAATTATAACGTCATTTGATATATCTATGACTAAACCACAACTCTAATTTGGGCTATAACTACTCAGGGAATTAGTTGTATGTTTCCCCCCAAATTAACACTAAGGTGTTATGAAATCGTGAACTTTGAGCTCTGGCATTCAAATTATAACGTCATTAGATCTATGACGTTACGACTATGACTAAACGACAACTCTAGTTTGGGCTTTAACTTCTCAGGGGCAACCCCTAAGGGGGCATGGGGGCGAAGCCCCCATCGAGCCGTAGGCGAGTCCTAAATATATACTCCCGCAGGTGTAACTCACTGATGTATATAAAAGTTCGGACGGAACCGTTCAAGTTAGAGACTTGAAATTTGGCATTCTATTAGCTGACACGATTTACATTCATAAAAAATTCTAAAAACTAGCAATTTTTCACTTTTAATCTATAAAAAAGGTGAAAATATAGATTTGTCGGTAATGTAGTTCAGCCATGTTTGCGTACATCACCGTGATGACGGTATCGTAGATCACTTTGCAGGTTTAGTTCTCGCTCGTGTTTAATTGATCTCTTTCAACTACACCTGTGTTTGTAACCGTTATTCTCAATCAGAGGTTTGCTTACAATCAATTTTGATATCAATGAAGATGTTTTACTGAATAGAGAGTGGATCATTCCATTAGGAAGATTCCCGCCTCGTTTCTTACAGTAGTAACGTCCAGTGTTTTGTAGCTAATGCAGCATGTGCGTTTGCTTGGAAGTTCATCAATGGTGAATTTTCTTCTCCTAATATTGATGAAATTCTCATGGTGGGTGACAGTTAATACAGACAGTTTCGTCATGTGAATTGCATCAATAATAGGTATTTGTTCACTGAAGATCTTGCCAGAGATTTTACTATTATGGGCGGGAAAATCCATATTGCTGAAATTTCGGATGTATGCAGCAGTCTTTACCCACTATCCGCTTATGAGTTGTCAAATGCGTCACTACACTTGTCAAATATTTTGGAAGGAATTTTATCTAAAGTTCGCCATGTCAATTTTCGTTGATGTTGGCCTATTGTATGACAAGGCACAAGAGCCAAGGTCAAACAATAGAGTCAGTTGGTGAGTTGTACGTCTTACTCAGTAGAGTTCGACATCGAGACAACATCGCTGTTCTGGTAAATCCCGATAGGGTCCGTAAAGGAGTCGCATATGCAAAGAACATTGTATATGACGAACTCCTTCGATAAATCCTTATTTGACTCAGCAGTAAGCCAGGGGGCCTGCATTATCAAAATTCCCTGTTGGATTTAGACTTTTTATGGCAGTACGATAGGAGGCCCTGCCCATAAAAATTCCCTGTCTATTATTTGCCATTAGTTTCAAATACTTGTCAGCAGAGACAAAGGGAACTGCTTCACCAACCTCCCCGATGTGATATCAGTTGCAAGATTTTGAAATCAGGGTTCTTACGGTCCTTGAAAGTCCTTGAAATTCAACCCCTGGTCTTGAATGCCTTGAAAAGTACTGAAATTTCATAATTTTTGGTATGGTCCTTGAAAAGTCCTTGAATTTACGTTTAAGATTTTTGTACACATATTTCAAAGCTAACTGAAGCATATAATACGTAGGTACTGCAGCTGCATACTTGACTGCTGTAATGGACAATGTGAAGTCAAAACTAACGATTTAGAAACAAATATGTATTTCTTTCTTTTGTTATTGTGTATATTTGGTACTTGTTTGTTATATATTAGCCACAATTTTTTTAGGTTTTATAAAACACATCACTTGAAACAAGATAATTTACTAAACATTGTCTGAAAATTACACGTTTATAAGTTTTGTGGTAAATAACTCATTAGTTTGTGGATAAAACATCTGTATCATACATAGGCCTGAGTAATGACGGTCCTTAATTTGTCACCTCGTTAAGAACTGTGAACTATAACTTTGACAATTTATCACTCGCACATTTGCATTTGACTCTCAATTTAATTATTTAAATAGTCGAGCTTTCAAATTTTAAACTTGTGTAAGGCGCAATGCCAAGTGTTATCCATTCTGGATAAACCTACTATCTTTTTTAAGCACAAAATTGTACCAATCCAACCAATCGATATTAATATAGTTACTGCTCCAGTGTTCGTGGTCCTTAAAAACCATGGAAGGTCCTTAAGAAGTTCTTGAAAAGTTTTTGAATTTTGTTGAGATATGGTTGTAAGAACCCTTTGAAATTTATCGCTGAGCTAGGGTACATGCGGATCAAACTGCCCGATGTGTTATTTATTAGTACCAGGTTAACCGAGCCTTGCTCGTTGGTTTTAATTCAGTTTTGATATAGTGTAATTAGAGCTATTAAATTTCCCCCAACAACCAACTATACCTCTTCACAGTTAACAGCTGTTTCAAAAAGTCTGCTTAATATTAATGTGCCTTTATTTTTGTATACCTTTCGTTGTTATTTCGTTACCAAAATAGCAACCCATAAGACCAATGTTAAAAATTACGATTTTTAAACTTAAATTCAGACAAAATTCGATTTTTCCTGGGATGGAGGCCTTTTCTAAACTTATTTTTGGGCCAATACACTTTTAATTGCAAAGTTTAAGCAAAATCTGACAGCTAGATTTCGAGATCGTGGAACACACATCCCTTCAGACATTCCTCGTATTATAGTATAGGATTGATTTGTAAATATTTACATATATGATTCCTGCGTTTCTCGGCCTCCACCGTGGCGGAACTGGATACGCCAGATTGCAACCCTAAGCGCTGGCTGACTAACAGAGAAACATTGTCACTTTGACTACTAATATAACAAACACCTACAACTACAACTTGTCTATATTATTCTTTGAATAAAAACTTCTCTTCCCCAAAAACAACACCTTTAAAAACATCTTATCCCAAATTATATCTTAGGAAAAATAACAATTAATTATTTTCTTTTTGCAACACCACAATTACAACACATTTAATTGAAAACCATCTGTTCTTCCCAGAATACCTTCAATATGTATACTGTTTAGTTTTATTAAGTATATTAATTTTACTTTTTAATCTATTTGTTATGTTTATTTGTATCATACTGTTATGCGCTAGGAGGATGAAGTAATGAATGGTGTAATATTCCCCAACGAATCTTTTACTACTGTATAGTTGCTTTTTAAAAAAATAATAAAAATACTCTGATGTAGTTCCCAGAAGGCATACACATGTCCTGATAAAAATAGTTAAGAGTATCAACCAAAATTAACAATTTCGTCGTTACATTTAATGGGAAGATCTTAAATGTTTTAGGATTAGTTAAATACTAACTACATTCTTCTACTAATTAAGGTTAACTACGAAGAAGCTGTAAAGTATAGCAATAGAAACATTAAAAGCTTTTTATCATTATTAATTTGAGTGGTGTGTATTTGCCGGTGTTGTTACTGTCTCGGCTGCCTAGTACTTCGGTGGAACTAGCCTGTTTAATACATGAGTCTTTTTGTTATTTTACGAATTCGAGGCACCCCCTAAGGGGGCATGGGGGCGGAGCCCCCATCGAGCCGTAGGCGAGTTTTAATATATGACACTATTTTATTTCTAAAGTAATTTACGCGATTATCTATAGTTAGCTTTTCCAAACCAATTAGGTGTGCTCACTTTAACTAACAGGTTTTAGGTGAAGAATAACCCTCCCGAGTCAATGTAATAAGCTGACTTTTGTTGACCTTTCAAAGTTAAGAATTAAGTGTCAAATGAATAAAACTCAATATGTTAAGAAAAGCTTGCTCACGGTCAAAGTCAAAATGTATCAGTTTCTTCTCAGAACCCATTAACAAATATGTTCGAAACAAAAAGATGAATATATTGGGTGTCTATAAAGTCTTACCCTGATTTAATAGTTTTGCTGTACGGAAACAATTAGAGCCACACGCATCTTGCACTTCTTGCTTTCAAGACAATTTAATCTAGTTTTGATCCTATTAAGTTCATAACACCTAAATTTAGCTGGTTGACAACAATTCAATTTACTTACAATGAAGTACAAAAAAAAAAAAAAAAAAAAATGGAATGAGTAAGCAAGAGAAGTGACAGTATGTTCTATGGATCCACGAAATTAATTTACCTTTTACTATCAAGACAGACTTTTCATGTGAACATTTTTGAAAAAAAAGTTTTTACATATTTAATGTAAAAAGTATCAAGAGGTCATGTTCATATTTTTTGTGAAAGGGGCAGAGTGTGCCACATAGATAATGTTAACCAAATTTGGAACGAACTTCAAAGTTGTCTACAAGATTTAAAAGTAACCCAAGGCGCACATATAGAAGTTTATTGAGTTTGTGCATAGTTGTAAAAAAACTGAAGAAGTGACATGTTAAAACGTAAAATAAAACGTTATTCTAACATAATTTGTTTTCATACTAATCCGTTTTTTTTATCAGGACAAGACTTTAGGAACACCAGGGTATTATATACAAAACATTATAGGTTATTTACTTAAAGTTTACAGTTCCGACAGACCTAACCAAAAAGGTAATTTGACGAATGCCCTTCATCGTAAGTAATAACTGATAAACACAAAACTAAGCACCATGAGGTTGGAAATGGTGCACTACGACAGTAAAGTCCATGCGAAGATGGAATTAAGAAGACAAATAGTATACGAACTATTTGACTCTTCCTTGTGAAATGAAAGGTTATGTATGAATATAAGTCATGAGTTTTTTAGCTCATGCTTTTACAGATTGTTCAATTCAAGACGTTTAAGATAATGCAACTATTTTCTCTACACACCATGCATTAGAATAATAAACCCGCACCCATTAGTCCTAATACATAGCAGTGTACTGGGTAGTCCATGTGCCAGGTCCCTAAAGGATATAATTTTGTGTTAGTATTCAAACTGGATCAGGAAGCTCTGGGTTTATTCAGACAAGTTTTCCATGGTTATCGTTTAAAGATGGCGTATCCATCTTCATAATTAATGATATATATATCTCAGTTAACATTATATTCATTCAGTTCACCGTGATCATGGACCTTAAGGTCCGAAACATGTCGGTGTATTAATAAATTAATTTATAAAAAAGGGCGCTCTGTTTAATTGTAATGTTTTTCAATGTAATAAAAGTAGCCCTAATCATATCAAATCTAATATCTCAGTTAATATTAATTTAATTCAATCAATCTTTTTTTCTTTAGAAGTTGATTTAAATTTTGCAAAATTTCTATTCATAACTGTAAGTTTTATTGCGAACACAAAATTATAACTTTTGGGGCCAGGAAAGTAAAGTATTAAAAAAAAAAGAAAGAAAGCATAGGCCTAGTGGTGCACTACATTGTATATACAGGATATTAAAATTAATAACGTAACTTTGATTAGAGTATATTAGCAGATCTTTAAGCACCTTATTTACAATTTTGTTACTAACCTCCAAATTGTAACGGCCATAATTACAATGTTAAAATTGACTTAGTACAAGAACTTTTAAAGGAAATAATAAATGCGAGTTTTAAAGTCCAATATCTATCAACAAAATTTCAGTATGTTATCAATTTCATGCAAAAAAACAACAGGAACCAAATAGGGTCAATTGAGGAGAGATTTTCATAGTTCATTTAGTAAAAATAGGATTTGTGTTCATAGTAAAAACCACATTTAAAATACAAATAACGTGGCAATCCTGACCAAAATACACACTCAACAAACGCATGTCAAACCCACATTGGAATTGTACATGCAGGCATTAAAAAGCACTTGCCAAGTAGCAGTCGTAGACACACGCAAAAAGAGCAATGAAAGAAGAAACAATGTGTTTGGGACAATGGGAATAGTAACCTCATGCAAATGTGCTATTAACTGCATACAGAGTATAATTGCTTTTAATTCTATGTTACATAGAGTTTACTTTAAAAAAAGTATAAATTGCGTACTGTACAACAATGAAACTTTTAATAGCAACTCGAAAGAAAATTGATTACAGTATTCCTATGTGATCCAGGTATAGGACATTTTCTGAATAGATTGAAATCAAAACTGGTATAACCTAATCAGGACCTGAAGATGCCTGATTAGAATCTGATAAGAGCCTTTTCAAGGTTCTGACACAACTTAATAATGATGTGATTTAAAAAAATTACATATAAATATGGGACATAATGTAAATATGAAGGTAAAATGTTCAACATTTTAGTTTAAATTTGCACAGTAATTTCATATACAGCAAAACAATGCATGCAAGTTAAACATTTTCTTTTAATTTAACAATCATTTCAACAGAAAAGATAAAGTTTGAGGATATAGTGACACCGCTGTAGTAACATGCATTGCATTCACACATAATTCATTTTTTTGTGGTGCTTATTTTTGCTTAACTTTATTTAACCTTTATACTTTTAGACCTCAAAACAACCAGTAAATATTAAAGCTCGACATTCTACATTACTGAAATGATTTCACTTTGCTGATGAGGTTATTATGTGCTAGTTAATGTAATTTTATCACATTCATTGACAACAATATATGTTAACGCAATACTACCCATCAACGGAATTAAATTTATAAAATGAAATGTTTCTCGTGAACTGCACTCATAAAGTATCAAAATAGAGATAGCTTATATTTTCTTACACTGTTTTAGAGTTAAGCTCATAGAATAGAAATTTTACTCTTGGACAAAAATAAATGGGTTATTAGAAAATAGTTTTTTTTACTGTTTATTTTTGAGGAATAATTAATAGTATTTCTATAATAAGTAAATTGAGTATAAAATCCGAAATTCCAGTTAGCGTCTCAGTAAATTATTATATGACATACTAAATTGAACTATTTAGCAATTCCGGTATTGAACCTTAATATAATTTGTGGCTAGACGGTGTACATGTTTGTATTTTTTGAGAATACAAGCCAATGTTAGCTTAAATTTCATAAGGTATGTTTTTTGTGTGCCTGTAGTTGGATAAGGTAATCAAAGAAAAAATGTTTTAATGAGAGAAAAAAAGTCTTAGCTAGGGATCGATTTTTAACATTTGATTTAAGATGGGTAATTTGCATTGACCATGAGTCAAGATCTGGTTTGTTCCATAAGAATCATCATATTTACTGGTTGTAAATATTTTATATTTATGTTAATTTTATTTAAAAAGCAAAAGTTGACAATTAAAGCGAAGAGCAGCCGTGCAAATTACCTTCGGGTTGAGGTCGGAGCCCTGCTGCATCAGCGTTCCGATCGTGAACCAGAAGCTGTTGGACAGCGAGAACTGGTTCTCTATGAGGTCGTTCTCCTGGTCGCACGGGTGCGGGTTGTGCCACTCGTAGGGGGAGAAACGCGCTACAATGAACATGGTGATGGAGACGAGCACGTAAGCGGCTAACACGTACAGCCAGATCTCCACCGCCAGGGGGTTCATGAAGGAGAAGAGGCGCGTCTCCTGGGACGTCGGCACCTGCAACGCAACGACCGCCAACACCGTCAACATGGTACAATAGTGAGCGTGAGACGCCACCGGCCGCGCCACTGTCAACGTGCCACCATTCACGGACGCTCCAAAGGTTTTTAGTCTCGAAAGAAGCGGCAAACGTTGGCTCCACCTGATACCTAGTGTAAATTATATGATGAACGAAATGTGCAAGAAACTAACTCATATACTGTCTTTGGAACACATATTGTACAGGGTGTTTATAAAAAAAACTTCAAAACGTCAATTATTATTTTAATGTCATTAAATGACGTTAATCATATATTCTCAAAGGTTAAATTCCCGAGTTTTTGTACAGCAATTAAAGTTCTAATACGCACTTCTAATTAAAGTTCTAATAAACAAATTCTATTAATTTCCCTTCGAATTTTGAATGTGATGATCGATATCTCTATATTCTAATAACATGAAACACTAGGACAGCGTACCCTTGGACTGAGCCCGGAACCCTGCCTAAGTAGAGTGCCGGTGACAAACCAGAAGCTGTTGGAAAGTGTAAAGTTGTTGGTGGGTCGTCTGTGTTGGCGGCGGGGGCGGGGGCGACGCCACTCGTAGGGAGAGAGACGGGACATGGCGTAGAGCATGAAACACTGCAACAGGTAGGCGGCGAGGGACAGCAGCCATATGTCCAGAGCCAGGGGTCCCATGAAGGTGAAGAAAGTGGAAGCCTTGTCGGTGGGGACCTAAAATATTAGTGACAAACAAAGTTAGGCGCTGTAACAGGTAGACGAAAATGGAATGCAGTCCGACGTCCAAATCTGTGGGTAGCATCGATGAGAAGAAAGTAGACGCCTCGTCCAAAGTACCTGAGATTTCGGTAACGTGAAACAAACTGGTTAACTGCAACGCGTAAGCGACCAAGGAAGTCAGCCAGATGTAGGTCCCACGAACGTAATCTAAAACATTCATGACATCACAAAGTTAAACACTGCAACATGTAAAGTAGGCAACCAAATGTCCTTACCTCGGATACTATTATCGTGGAGGAGATAAATGGTGGGAACTTATGACATTCTTTAGATATCAAATTCTATGTTGGACTGGAAATTCTAGAACCTTAGAGTAAAATAAACTTGGGCGAATCCTGTCAATTAAACATATTCATCTTTAATAAAAAAATTACGTGATGCTCTGTTAGGAGATTGAATAAGGCTCTGGATTCCAGACAAAGTTGTTCGTAAATTTTAATTGGAACTATGATATAAAACTTAATAATATTTTAATCTTAATTAAGTTACAATATTATTGTAAACATTTTTTGGTGTCGAGGATAACAATATTTTTCATCCATCTGTAAAGTAACAGATGCAATACAGAGTGGCATAGAAAAGAATATGTCGTAGAATGGTTCCCTCCCGCTGCGTTATTGAGCTTAACATTGCCTTACTCAAGTTATTTTTTATGATTTGAGTGGGAAGAATCGTGTCGAGTGTTTTAATTTTATCAAGAATGTATTTATTCTTCTGAGCTTTGATAAAAACCCCCTTAAACTGGACTAAAATTAAAATAACAGTTTATACAAATAACTATAGACATTGAGTAACCTGAGCGGTTAGAACCATGTGGCCGTTTCGATTCCCGGGATGTTTCCCGATAGCATGGGATTAAATATTGCCCACTTACATAGGTACCAAGTAATACCTGGCAGACTGAAAGAAATGTGCTGCGTAAGACAAAACAAATCAATATTAACTATAATTAATATAAAAAGGATTTGGTGTTTGAGGTGATGAGAAACAATCGCTCGGATATAGACTTGGATTAGTATATTTTATGCCAACTTAATATGAAAGGAAATGTTTTCCTTTGATTCCTTGATATTGAGACCCCGACAAAAAATAGTGCGTCGATGGTTTGTTTAAGGTACATGACAGTGAAGAGTGGGTGTAATGGATCGGATGAGGTGCAACTTTGTTGTTGTCAGAGGCAACCTGATTTATTCATCAGGATCATTAACTAATAGCCCAATGAACAGAAGCAGCTGGGGCCAATTTTAAACCTTCAAAAAGCAACTGTGTGTTTCAGGATTAAACCAGCAACCTTCATATTCCAAGGCTTGCCCTAAACCTTTTAGCTACCAAGCCAACGTTCAAGTAAACATATTCATTAAAACATTGCAAAATTTTTGAATTTAAGACAATCAATTACAATTTCAAATCTAGGCAAAGTTATGCAGCACTTATATTTTCTTAAGAATCGATATTTTCGAATCTCAATCAATCTCTGTATTATACATAAAAAGTTAATAAAAAAAGTATATTTGAGTTTTTTGTTTGTTTGTTTTTTTTTTTTTTTTTTTTTTTTTTTTTTTTTTTAGAAGAAGAAACTTTAATATTTCACCAATAACTTCGCAATCTATGGAAACGCCTGGACGGCAAAAGTCTAATTAATTACACAAATGAATTGTTGATTTTTTTTATTGAACTCGTTCCTGTGTAAAATAGATTTATCATAGAATAAAAGAAAAGGTGAGTCAAAATACTTGTTTAATTTTTCCATTATACTAAATTAGCTCTGTGAAACCATCTTACCTTGAACAATATGCTGATTCCCAGGTTCATGAAGGGTTTGGTGAAGTCTATCACGCTCTCCCGTGCATAATTAATCGTCATCGACCCAACCGCCAGGTCTGCTTTCTGAAAAAATTTTACAACTTGAAAATACTTTGCTTATGGAACCTCGGTATATTAATAATAGACAAGAATGATTATTTCCCTCCTTTTATCTCTGCTTGTGTGCATCGTAGAAAAATCCGCGAATACCGTTAGAAAGTTAGTGTCCTGTAGATGTGCAGAATCCCATTATAATTCACATCGGCCTGTAAGACTGACTACAGGCTTTCGAAGTTGCAATATTATTATTATAGAAGAAAGGTAATTGACTGAATCATTAGACTGCTTTTGTAATGATGAATTGTAAAAATAGATGAAGCGCAGATGTTTAAGTAATAAAATATTTTGAAACTAATTGGGTCTAGTTCAACTGATACTTAAATCGAGTTTTGACCAGTAGACAATAAATGGCAATAAATGGCTCTAGCCTATAAATGGCAAGCACAATTTTCCCCTTTTTTCTCAGTTTGCTTGAATTGTTTTGAAAAATTCAAGCATGCCGTTAAAAAGGTAGAGTTCTGTAGATGAGTACAATCTTATTATAATTCACATTGGGCCCCGAATGCTACGCTCTATGTGTAGGATTTCAAAGTGTCAATGTTAATTTTATGGGATAGTGGTAATAAATTGAATCATTAGACAGATGTTTTAAAAACAAATGCTAGCAAACCAGGCAGTTATAAAGTACGTCCCAGTTATAAATAATTTTTAAAATAATTGTGTCCAGATCAACTTATATAAAAAAATAATCATTTTAATTGAATTTTCGTCGCATATAAGACTTTGACATATATTACACGAATATCCATGTTGTTTGTTTCATAAAATAAAAATAGTACAGAATGGAATAACAGAAAAATCATACCAATCACACTTTACCTTGCACGTTCGCAATTCAATTTCATACGGAAATAAAATTATGATGCAAAGAAATGTAAAGCCGCTCTCATTTCATTGAACATCTCAAACACAGATTTCCCCTTCATGTCAAATTGCATGTGAGTAAATCCCACCACTACGAATCAAACATTCTGGAATAAGTTTCTCTGACGAAGTCTTCGATATTTGAAATTGCAGCAATATTCCGTTTGAGCGATAACGTTATTGCGACGGAGCGAACGCCAAATTTCCGGAGCGTCGCGCGCGCTCATGCCGCTTCCGCAGCGAGAGCGCATTTCCGCAGCCGTGATGAGCGCCTCTACTCACTCCGCCGCGCCGCGCCGCCCAGACCGAATTGCAATAATTATCAATGCAAAGTCAAATCCTCACTAAGTGATACGAGTTTCAACTTTCCTCATTACGTTAAAGGCGTATAAACAAGTTTTAATGAGCTCTTATTGGATTTACTTTCGACTTTACAAACTCGTCAAACTTTAGCTGTGTGCTTGTAAAATTTGTCTCGAAGAAAGCCTTTTAGGCAGAAGTTATCTCCAAGTTTACAAATATATTATTTTAAACTGAGCTCTAAATAAATAGCTGTCGTTCAAAAGAATATATACAGGGTCCATCTGTCTTCAGTTCACTCTCTTACTACGAGCACGAGGTTTACAAGACCTCTTAGCAATCTTGGCCATTGGAATAAGATATCTTCGTAGGTGCAATATGATAAAACATGTCATTTCGACGATTGTTATTAGCTTGAGACATTTTATTTTGTATTTCATAAAAATACTAAAATTAGAGTTCTGTCTCGTGATTTGCTTCTAATCTTTACTTCTAAACTTAAGCTATTGAGCTAAATGATTTTAAGGCAATAAGCATATTCTTTAATAAAATAAAATAAAGACAAATTCATCAACCTCTTTGTAAAAATCTTCTATATTTCAACAAAAGCTTTCAAATCAACTAATGCTAAACCTGGCGGGGATCCTGAGTTGATTCTGGTGCCCCCCCTGTCATACCCTCTGCCACCCACCACGGAAGATGAGAGCAACTGAGGCTTCCATCATCGACTCATGCTACTAGAGATGAAAAACAACCGGACAAGACATCAACAACAACGGACAGGACATCAACATTAAAAGCCCCCATTATTCCTGAATAAAAAATAAAAGGAAAATCATGAACTACTCTTACATGGAATTAATTATATGTAATTAATGGATATGATAATCAAGGAAATCGAAATTTCCGAGGGAAATTTCTCACCAATGTTCTAAACCAAAGTGCCAGTAAAATTAAAGTTACCTTCTGTTTTGCTAAATAAGAATTGAATTTAAAATACAAAACATGTTTAAATATTACAGTATTTATATTTAACGTGTAAATGTTGACAGTAGGAATGATAGGTACTTTTTGTTGCCTAATATAATTAGGCTATAACTTTTTTATTTTCAATTTTTGTTTTTGGAAAATTGTCCAAAAAAATTTATGATTCTCTGAACAAAAATGGTATTTATAGTTATCATTCTCAATATATTCTCTCGTATATTAAGTCACATTTCCTCACATGATTCCATTACTAATTTTGGAGAGAAAATAACCTTAGTTTTGGGTAAGTTTGGTTACCATTTTTACGATTGAGAGTTAAGAAGAAATTATATTAGTATTAGTTTCGTCAATAATTTGATTTGCATTTGTACACTTATAAGTTAAGTAAATTGTATTAGAGCAAACTAAATTTATTTTTTTATTATTTTTTGTGCTCAACCCTTATGGTGAATCAACCACACAAAGAATTTAGCTCAGTTTAAACGGTTGACTTGTAAAATAAAAATGTTATACTGTAATTATTTTAACATCTTAGAATGATTTGTTTGGAAATTAATTATTACTAAACAACGTAAATTAATTATGTTAGTCCGGTAACCTTGTCGTTAAAAAGGGATTTGATCGCGTTAATATATTTTTAGTTATTTAGCTTTTTATGCATCGCAGTGGTCAAAATCGCTGTCATCTATAACATCTGTATTTATTTCTAACTTTCAGTCTGTCTGTGACACACATGCGGCCCTTCTTTGTCCGTATTTTACATGAAAATGGCTTCACTTATGTTCTCAATGTTTTCTGTCTTAGGCTAGAGTGGTGAGAGTTATCTTAGAAACGTTAATTGCCTGTGTGACCTAGGAGCTTCGCCCCATAGTCCGTCAAGTAGTAATCGATACAAAATGGTGCTATAAGAAGGATCTTAGCTACTCTAAACCAATATTCGTCAATAGGGCTAAGTTTCATAGCAATAAAAATACAATGCTATATTTATGAGAAAATTTAATTCTATCTTTTAATAAATGTTTTTAACCAGTTAGATTTGTCGTTTTGTCATGTTCTCCAATGACTGCAGCACTTACATTCTTAAACTCCGACTCATTCATCTTATAACCCTCCAACTTTTTCGTAGCAAAAATAGAGAAAGTACTGATTTATTGGTTCTAAATGGGAATAAAAAAGTTATTAATTCTACTTCTTCAACGATCAATGTTAAAGGATGGGTTGATCTTATTTATATAAACTTTTCAAAGTGGATAACACGGTGGATAACACTGTTTTGATCAGTAAACTCAACTATTATGTTATTTTTTCTTACAATTTGATATCTTTTTTTCTCTCTTTACTTAGATGGTTGGAACCAATATGTATCACGTGCAGGCCAAAAAATCTGACGTCATTCAAAAATTTTCAGGAGTTCCCCAGGGTAGTTATTTAAGACCATTATTGTTCAACATTAGAACATAAATATTTATTTCCTTAATAACAATTGACATATAAAACATATAAATTATATTGCAAAGTCAAAATATTTTTTTAAAGGAGCAACAAATATTTCAGATTCACAATTAAACACCGTCAGGAATTCGTCAACAGAGTAAAAGCACCTTTCAATTAGAAACGATTTAATTTTCCTTTTAAAATCTGGAGTTTATGCTATTCAGGTGACGAGGCAAATAAAGCTCTAGAGCCGAATAGTGAATGCCCTAATTAAAAATTGTTTATCTTTCCATACGATGAACCAAATATGATTTATGCCTGATGCTGTAAGGATGATTTGCTTTATTTCCTTAAAATACATATGGAATCTATTTGAAAAAGGATAACAGTTCCAGTAAAATACTGAGAAGGGTAAGAAAGTTAAGCAGTTGCTTGCTGCACAAACGATGCAAATTGTTCGCTTTTGCAGCCCCAAACCCCCTAATCTACTAATTAATTAAAAGTATTCTGTCATAAGCTGTTTAATTTACTTCAAGGAAACCCCTATTTAAGGAAAGAACTACGCCCAAATAGAGAAAATGTTTCGGACTTATTTACCATATGATTTTATATTTTGGCCTTTAGTTTTATAACTAACCAGTTTGTGCGAACCAATAACTTCAGATTCCTTTTGTTAGTTTTATTTTTCATTTTATAATTATTACTTTATGGTTAATTCTCATCAGAGGCACTCACCTCAATAGGATTCTGATTGAATCGGCGAGGATTGTTTGAGAACTGTCATCAGAACTGTCAGGTTCGGACACGCACACACGTCCCAGAGGCTCGGATATAGTGGTGATATCCTGCGATATCGACTGCATAGCAAGCCCTCAGAGGCATCCGAGCTCCTTGGAAACGCCACTGGTTCTTCGGCACATTTTTGAATCCTTGTTCTGTAGCTCAAACCAGTAGGTGGGTGGAAGTTTAAAGGGGAAGGTAAATTGTTTGTTGTATGTTATGATCACCTTCCCTATGATGTTTTTGAGGCTGACCAATTTGTCGGTTGAAGGTGTTCCCTTAATCGCCCGAAGTATTTTGGTCGCGCAATCACAAGTGTAGTAATTGAAGAAAGGTTTTAAGTTTCCGTGTAAGGGTTATTTTCCCTTCTCCAATTACTCTATTGTGGTATATCTGTGGTTCTGATGGGTATACGCCGAACCCTAGGATAAAGGTTCCAAAGACAAGACTCAATTCTCTGGTATTTATCATTTCCTTGCTGTAACACCGCCCAATAACGGATGGTCCTTCCCAATAATTTTACTACGAATGGAATTAAGCACTTCTGTGTGAGCTATCGGCTTGTTATCGCTGCAACCAAAAGGTATGCCTATCCCCTTCCTCGACAACCCATCCGATCTCCCTTAGCTGGCTGAGATATTTAGGTGGTAGCAAATTCCTCCCATCGTGCTCCCATAAGCGAGTCAAAGCTGAAAAAAAACTGACTAGGGCGATTTAACTGTTGTTGCCATATTGATCCGGTATAGAAATTCATTTCATTTCCAGTTAACGTCACGTCGCCTCGTGTTAAGCTGAAGAAAGTGTCTCGGCTCCAAAATGTTATCAACGTTGGTTCGAGAAGACTATATCATTCTATTTATTTGTTCAGATATTGTTGTTTTATTCAGGGTATGTTTTGTAATGATACTTGATTACTTGTGTAATTTGTACAATGATTCGTTGAAAAAGAATTACTGAATGTACTTCCCAGACGGTGGCCACATGAACGGAATCGCTCGGTAGCTCGTGGATAACGGGGAGTCCGATCCGACTTTATCATCTAACTTACTGTTAAGGTTGTGTTATTTTTTCAGCGATTCGTTGTATTGTGTAAAAATACTTGAATATTAATATGATTTATTTAATAATTTGCTACAAAAATGCCCCGATAAAGATTACACACTATATTAACGAACGAATAGGATGAAATAGTCGTCTATAATATACATTCCTAAAAATTTTCCAACATGCTGCAATGCCATCACACATGCAGCACGACACAGAGTATGTCACCTTACCCATGAGCTGCCGCACGATAACGCACCATTCGCCATCGTACATACGTACTCTAACTGTCCAACATGCTCCAATGCAATCACACATGCAGCACGACACAATGCACGTCTCCTTATCCATGAGCTGATGCTCGAGAACGCACCATTCGCCAGTGTCCCCATCGTACATGCCGTATTGCAATCGTCCAACATACTCCAATGCCATCACACATGCAGCACGACACCGAGCTCGTCACCTTTTCCATAAGCTGCCGCACGATAACGCACCATTCGCCAGTATCCGCATCGTACATACGTACTCCAAATGTTCAACTTGCTCTAATGCCATCACACATGCAGCACGACACCGAGCTCGTCACCTTATCCATGAGCTGCCGCACGATAACGCACCATTCGCCAGTATCCGCATCGTACATACGTACTCCAAATGTCCAACATGCTCCAATGCCATCACACATGCAGCACGACACAGCGTACGTCACCTTATCCATGAGCTGCCGCACGATGCCGTTCCACTCCCCAGTGTCCGGGTCGTACACGCCGTACTTCCCGTCTGGGACCAGTTGAATGCGGTACTCGAACCCCACCATGTCGGCTATCTCCTTCAGAAGGTCTATACAGAACCCTTCGAACCTCGGGGTCGTGTCGTTGTCAACTGCTCGCATCATAACATACGGTGTCTCCTACGTGCAAGCAACCAAAGTTTACAAGGGTTTAAGCGGAATTAAAATATTGTGCACCAAAACTCTAAAGTACAAATACAAAACAGAGGAAACACATGGAACTTAAGTTCTAAACAAAGGCAGTGAAAAGGCAGCAAGGAATCGCGAGTTGAGAGTCGGAGTCGTTGTCTTCGAGATATTATTTCCTGGATGTGAAACATGTTTAATAATACGAAACACTTGCCTACGGTGCTGCCGCTCTGATAATGTTGTGTTACAGTGTACAGGGCAGGTGTTATTTGAAAACCCTTTTTTGGTGTATAACCTTAACATTGTGTTTTAAAATAAACAATGATTTTAATTCCGTAAGCATTGGTACAATGTTAATGTTGATAAACCAACGGTTTAACGTTGGTATAAAATTGCATTTTTACTTACAAATTTTACTGCACTAGTAATTTTAAAATTTATTTTAAAGAATTTTTTTATATATTTTTCGTATAAAAATTTCAAGTCATTGTAATTAAACAAGACATAATTAAAAATTTTCTTTGAGTTGAATTAAATAAGTAATGGTATAAATTATCTGTCTCTTAATTGAGTAATTTACCTAAATATGGATTGGTCCCGAAATACTGGTCTCATTAACGTAGTCGGGAAAAGTATGTATTATTTGGTAGATAAAATTTGTATGCAAGGACTATTAAAAATAACCCTTTTTTATGTTAACCATAGCATTTAAATGAAACGCGAAAAGGTTTTATTTGTTTTGGTTGGAATGAGTAATGAAAATAAAACAAGATAATTTTAAATGCACTTTAAAAGTTGTGTTTCAAATTTCTCTGACATTAATAATTCCAAGCGAGGGTCTAAGCATACACAATGTTTACAAAAAATACAATTGGAAAAGTGAATAACAACACAGCAATATACAACTGGATGAAGTGGGCTGGTGAGTGGTGCCAGGTCGCCACCTGTTTGTTCTCTAGGACTGATTACATGTTTCATGAGCTGCAGCACCATGCCGTTCCACTCGCCCGTCTCGGCGTCCTGCGCCCCGTACTTGCGGTCGGGCACCAGGTCCAGGATGTAGTCGAACCCGACCTCCTTGGACACCCGCTCCAGCAGGTCCACGCAGAACCCGTAGAACCGCGCGTTGCCCGTGTAGTTCTTCCCATAGTGCATCATCACGTAGGGTATCTCCTGCCGTGGGGAAAACGATCATGCCGCATTCAAACTTTGAAAATAAACCAATAATAAAATAAAAGATAATTTTTGCATATCATGGATTATTCAACATAATAAAAAAATAAAATAATAGGAGTTACAAGCACAAAATTTGCTTACACAAATTTTGTGTGTAATATGTTGTTAGTTAATACTTATTTATACGCTAAGGATATGTTTTTAAAATCCATGTTTTTATTTGTTTTTTTATGTAATTAGAACTCCTTCAAATTTCAGCCTATTTTCAAGTTTTTGGTGTCGTTGGATAGGGCTTGGCCAGTAGTGGTTTCCAACAAAAATTATGATAATTGGACTCATACGCGCTATACACAATTGATATTTGAAATTTTCTCATTACAATAACATTGGAATGAGATTGAAAATTTTAAACATCTATTAATTTACAGCTGTAAATAGTTGTAATTTTGTGCAATAACTGATGATCACAATGATTTATTGGTCGGATACTAGTTTTATCAATAACGAGCTAATTTTATTGATTTCGAGCACCTGATATACTAGTACCATTTTAAAACATTTGCATCAAAACAGTAAAAAAGCAACGGGAAGGAGTATAGAATAAACAAACAATAAACATTGGTCGTAAAGTAAATTTTGTGATTACAGTATTATAATACAGTAGGCCTATGTGATATAAAATCAAATATATCTTGAATATTTTCTTAGCCTTGTTAAGGCTAATGAAAATATTTCAAAAGTAGGAAAACAGTTATAGCTATAGTACGATAATAGTCCGATGGTAATTGATGCACTTTTGCCAAATCCACCAAGAAATGTATTGTATAATATATTACATATTGTAAACATAAGAATAACTTACAATATTGCTGGGCGAGAGGGGGTGAGGGGGGCCAACGTGTTAAACTTTCAATTGGACTACTTTCATGCATTTTACTAAAGTATTAACATTTTACGACCGACAAAAATAATCAGAGCCAGTGTACAATAATCTGCAGATAAATTGGTCAGTTATGAGAGTCGAGTTAGCCACTGTATTCTTACACTTAAAATTCTTAGGGTCCAGCTCAAAATCACGGACTGCTAATACACTTTTTACTTGTACTTTTATTTTACAAAGGAAAGGTTTGAAAGTACCTCATCATTACCAAAATGGATTGATAACCATTGATTACTGAGAGCAGGTATTAACTACTATTTTTATTTAGCAGGTGAATACATATTTATTCAAAATAATGTTTCTGATTTTGAAAAAAAATATTATCGGGTTAATTTTAATTCATCTTAGAACTATTTTAATTGTTACCATCAGAAATAAAAATTCTTAAAGTTTTATTTACATTGGTTTGGGTATGTATCATCTGTTTAAGGCAATCGTTGTAGGAATCGTTTAATAGCTGAATTTGAAGAAAGTAACGCATCTTGGGTATTGTATTATCACAATAACCAAACTAAAAATTCAAAGTTTTTGGACATGACGACTGAATGGATTCTTCCAAAAATAGCATAAGATTATGCAAACTTCAATTTTACTGTGCAACTACACATTACCCCTTGGATATTATAGGGCCGAACTTAACAATCTGCTGCCTCAGAGTTAGATTTGGCGGGTTGGAAAGAATAATCAACTCCTGAACTGGCCTTCTTGACCTCCGGCCTTCCACCGCACCCCCCTCACCCACAACAGAATTTGTTATTGTGGGGATACTTAAAAAAGGTTTACACACATTATCATATGATAGATTACCCGATATTCAGCAACGAATTGAAAATGAAATTTAAAAAATCGATCAAGAGACACTTGATAATTTTATGACAAGAGCTTGAGTATAGGATTGACATCTTCGAAAGGGTTTCCCATTGAAGAATATTTATAGTTCTGAGTATCTGTGGCTTAACTTTTTGAGTATTCTTAAATTATAATTGTGTTTTTTATAATAAATAAAATTATGTTGTATGTACGCTTGAAATCGTACAAATCGTCTGTAATAATCCTATTTGGTTGGTTTGTTTTCAAAAGTCGTTGTCACAACAAACCGAATAAAAGTGCACATTAATCATATTAGTTAATGGTTCCCCTGTAATACTTCGTTTATGCATTGCTACTTTACAGTTTCATTTAAACTCATCCCGTATGTTTAAATTGCTCCTGCAAAGAGAAGGTAAAAATCATAAGCTGATTTGGTAACCACATTTGTTTGTGGAAAACTTTACAAGTATGATTCAATTATGTAATTTTTTTTGGAATCTTTAATTGTTATGGTTATGAAGTAATTCTACGTTATGTTGCATACTATTACCACTAGTTTTATTGCTTTGGAGATTTGCCGTCCCCTTAGTTAATTTCAGAAAATATGTCCTTTTATTTTTTCATTTTTTTCCTGAAAGATGTGTTTATGATAAAAATATGGGTACGATATGCAAAGACACTCTCTATTTGAAAAAAAAACCCTCAAACTTAATAACATGTTACTATGTATCAGTTAACAAACAGAAATATTTTAACTTTCACTGTGAATTTGCTTAGGTCTATGACAAAATAAATTCAATAGGCTAAATAAAAGCACGTACGGATGCGTCACACACCGATGAGCACTCATTCGCTTCTGAAGCACAACAGAATAACAAAGCCAAACGAAATTGTGAAAGTGTAAAGTTTGGGTGTCCTTTAATGCGTAAGTCTATTGTCGCATAACCTTTATACTCTTTTCGCACCCCTTAAAAGTTTACACTCAAATAAAAATGTATTCTATGAACCCATGAGTTAGTGTTTGTAATAGTTATTTTTTATGAACTATTACAAACATGTGGTGTTATTTTAATGTTTAAGCTGTTGAAAACCTCTAGATTTTATCATAATGAATTTTTATAGATCTCATTGAACTTCAAAGCAAGAAAATTAAAGAATGAGGAAATAAAATGGATACAAAGAAAAATTATGAAATGAGAAAGGTTTTATTTGAATTGGAAAATATATTTGAGAAATATAGAATATAAATGACAAATTGAACACCTTAAAAATTTTATCAAATTGATTTTATTTGAATAACATATGATGAATAAAATCCTAAGACATTTTATGAAAATACAAATGATAAAATTCACACATACATAAAAGTAAAATAAGAGCAGACGACATTCGAGAGGGACGATCTATTGTCAATTGAGACACAGGAAGGAAGTGGGTTATTACCTAACAAGAATCTTCCTCCCCTTGCTACATTTTTGTGGTTCGCCCTTTTGAAATCAATTCTATTCTTTAGTGTTCTGACACATTGCATACTTTTGCCTATAGATTATTTATCCCTCTCTTATCATGACTGTATGAGCTCACCAGTATGGTGATGACCACCAGAGTGACGTTCATGGTGCCGGAGTCGAAGAACGCCCCCTTGTCGGAGATGTTGACTCCGCCCGCGGGGCTCCACTCGCCCACCTTCACCAGCGAGTGCTGCTTCAGCTTCAGCAGGTCCAGCTTGAACTGGATGCGACGACCTTCCTTGAACTCTATGGGCCCGCTCAGACCTTTCAGCTCCACCTGGGGTTACAGGCAAGAATCAGCACTTTGTGCGTACCATATTTTCTTTGGTTTTCTCACAAGAAGTACAAAAAGTTTATTATTGGTTTAATATTTTCTGAACGATTGCAAATAAAGCAACTATAAGCTAAGTAAATCAAGCGACGCCTAAAAGTCTGCTTTTTGAAGGGACTATCAGTTTTCTGTCATATCCGGAAAACGCAACAGGAGTCAGAGAAGGTCTTAATGATACGTATATTTGATTCGTTGAGCTAATCCATGCAACATCTGACTTCAAATAGATAATCTAGCCGCAAAGTGCAGGCAATGTAGTAATATAATATGGACAATATTATCTGTGGTAATCCAACTTTTTAGGTCGAGTTTGTTGAATATCGCTCTGCATTTAATATGTTTAATTTTGTGTGATATGGAGGCGAATGAAGTTTTCTTGAAGACCTCATTTGTTAACTACCTTAGAAGAAGCTTGGATACAATTTTATTGGCCTATCTTGCCATTCATAATTTAAAACATCCTTACATTTAATTTAATCAAGCAAAATTAAAAAAAAGGTGAGTATAGCAAAGAGACAGGATTGTTTAAATAACAAATTTACGGCAGAGTCTCACCGAGTTGATGTAGTTGATGAGACTGAGGCCACCGTCCCAGGGCTGCTCCGCGTCACAGGAGACGTTAGCGAGGGCGAGCGAGTGGCTCTGCTCTAGGGTTTGCAGCCCTAGCGCGAACACGTGCACCGAGTCGTACATGAGAGCCGGCTCGGCCTGCCAGACAACACAACACAATAGAATACAGTCAATCACAACATTCCACTTTCCATTTACATTTGGTCCGTAGCTCCATCCATCAACCTGAATGTTTATGGTGGTCCCCCTTCCCTTAAGGGCGCCCATACCTGACGTTAGCCATGCTGGGTTTGGTCTTTCGACAGGAGGATTATGGAACGTAAGTCCGAAATCACATTAAGGCGGATTAAACCCCCACAGAGACTGGAACTCACCAGACCCGTGGTACTCACTCAGCAGTGAACCCAAAATTGACCATACGCTTCGGATGACAGTGGCAGCACTATCAAACTATTTATCAACTATCGTTTGTAAGCAACGCCTCCAGTTTGGCTGGAGGGCCCCGCCTAGCCGAAGCTATGTGCCGAGCATGCCGGCAACCACTTGCCCTCTCGAGTCCAACCCAATATCCGGATTGGCCGAAGCCAGGGGCTTTAACCGGATCCCGAGGTTCCTATTTTAGTTTTTACTTGGATCATGGGTATTTGCCAAGGGGGATAACTAGGTAGATCCCTATGGGTTCCTGCACGCCCAAAATGGGGTGCCGGTAGGCTGCAACCGCTACCGAAGTTGACGGAAGCCCAAGATCCCCGACACCCTGACTCATTGTCTTCTTTTGGGGAAGCTTGAGTGAGTCACCCAGTAAGCGCGCGATTAGCAAAGCCACCTCCGCCTGGGGTCGGCACAGTTGAAACTGACCTCCTTCAGTGATAAAAAGAGCCACAACTGTTTACCCAGCCCAGTACTTGGGAGGGTATAGGGTAGTAGACATCCCAGTTCTAAGGGTACATAATCTGAAGTACAACATACACACCTTTGCTGTTTGATCATTACAACCACCACAGCGAAGGCTCGACAAACACTCCGTTGGAGACTAGGCCTACTTCAATGCCAAAGGGAACCACGCCCGTTCACCCAGACCCGAAGGACTGGTATTCGGTAGTGGACGTGGACACCCCAGTTCTAGGGGTAGTAAGCCTTGACGTACAATGCATACTTAGAGTCAATCAAAATATGACAAGCGAGTGGCTCTGCTCTAGGGTTTGCAGCCTCAACGCGAACACAAGCACCAAGTCGTACATGAGAGTCGGCCAGGCCTGCCAGGCAAAACAACACAATAGAGTACAGCCAGTCACAACAGGACAATTGAGTGACTCCGCTCTAGCGTCTACATGACCAACGCGAACACGTGCACCTAGTCATACATGACAGCCGGTACGGCCTGCCAGACAATACATTGAGTACAAAATACAAACGAGTCAGAACGGTCTAATTACTACAATCCGAGCAATCACTACATCTTTTGCTTTAGACAGCCAAGAGGGGGTGCTTCTAAAGTTCAAATTAACATCTTTCCGGAAGAGAGTGGAGCCGTGTAGGCCACAAATTGATGGTCTGGTCGCGTTGTAAAATTATTCTCAAGCATTTTGGAACCGGACTATCTATATATTTAAAACACAAAGATAAAAAACCTTTGGACAGTTCGTCTGTGACTTCTACTGGACCGATTTAAATGCGGGTTGTACGAAAATAAACGTTTTCGGTTCTATATTAGCAGGTTTTATTCGTATTTCAAAAATATTTACGTTAAATCGGTCAAAAATGAAAAATAAACTTTTCTTATGGAGATTTAACATGGGGAAAAAAGCCAACATTTCCAATCCTTTGGACAGTTCGTCTGAGACTTCCACTGGACCAATTTACATGTGGGTTGTACCAAAATAAACATTTTCGGTTCTATATTAGCAGGTTCCATTCGTATTTCAAAAATATTTACGTTAAATCGGTCAAAAATGAAAAATAAACTTTTCTTATGGAGATTTAACATGGGGAAAACCAACATTTCCAATCCTTTGGACAGTTCGTCTGAGACTTCCACTGGACCAATTTACACGCAGTTTGTACCAAATAAAACGTAAACCTTTGTATATTAGCAGATTTTATTTACTTTAACGTTATCTTACTTCCTTAAATTAAAAATATCGACATTTTACAATTTATTTATTTTACACGCTTTCAATCAGCTGATTGTAAAAACACGAAGTATTTTGTCTAAATACAGTGGATGAGCAAAGGCTCATGAAGGATTTGACTTATTATGGCCAGTACCTATAAAAACGTTTACAATTATTATGATGTATTGTCATTTATGGAAAGAAAGTTGCTTAATTATTTAATTAACGTTATATTACTTCCTTAAATTAAAAATATCAAAATTTTCAAACTTTTACAATTTATTTATTTTACACGCTTTCAATCAGCTGATTGTAAACACACGAGGTATTTTGTCTAAATACAGAGAGATGGGCAAAAGTTCAAGAAGGGTTTTGTTTACTATAGCCAATACCGTATCTAAAAACATTTACTATTAGACCTGTTATAATGTATTATCCTTTAAATGGAATGAAAGTTGCTTAGTTATGTTAAATAGCTGATTGCTATGATATTAAGACTGAATTAATTGTAAAGGTTCAGTTTAAATAAATTGTTTACATTTGTATTAAAAGAAACGGATGTATCGGAAATTCGTTGTGCAACCAATTTGTCGGTTGCCAGGTTGTAATGCTTTGCATTTCTCCCACTTACCAACGGAATTTGTGGCACAGTCGGTAGCGTAACTTTATACAAACCAGAAGGCCCGGGTTCCAAACCGATCTCCTCAAGTATACTTTTTGTAATGTGTCTAACAACGGTGTCACTAATAAATGTTTTACTGATGGTACCGATATTTATTTTAAGCAAAATAGAGACATTAAAATATTTATAGGCCTTTTCAAATTCTCAAAAAAAGTATTTATTAAATTTAAAAAATTAATAAATACAACTTGATAGTTTAGGCTTGCTTATTTCTTATGTTTTGATTAGGCTACTAAGTTTTAGGCCTAAGTAAACAATGGATTTGTTATGTTTATAAAATACTAAAGAGTGTCTGTGTTACATAGTAAGGGTGCAGCATTATTGTTTTTAAGGAATATGCCTATAGGCCTACTTTGACAGACACTCCAACTAAAATTATGTAATTTTCTGTGAAATAAATTTGTATTCTTTAAATTTGGATAGTTGTTGAAACTTGCACACTACAGCATAGCATAAATATTGCTATATGAAAGTGGTTATAAATGGTTTCTCTACGTTCTATCCTACCCTAATACCAATATTTGTTAAAGCCATCCATCGTTAGTTACAACACTGTAGAGGCCTTTCCTAATTCTTGAAAAAAACTGTTAAGAACAATTTATCCAATAGGCCTACAAGTGGATATTGGTCTACTTATTTCTGATGTCGTTGAACCTAATAGAACGGGTTCCTTAGGTTAATTAGGTTTGCGCCTACCTAAACAATCAAATTGACATGTTTATAAAATACTAAAGAGTAGGACCTATAAGTACAAGGATGCAACATTATTGGTTTTAAGGAATAGGCCTACTTTTCCGACTCTCCAACTAAAATCGTAGTATTTTCTGTAAAATATATTATTTTTCTTGGTATGGCAGTTCAAAGAAGTACATTTTATAGACTACCTTACATGTTTGCACTAGCGTTTCATTTACCACTAATGGAGCTATATCCGTCGAGTATAGACGGGCAACAACTAGTTTTGTTTTAAGACCTATTTACAGGATATACCGTGTCTTTTGGTAGTGACTTCTGTAATGAAATTTGTATGTATAGAGTTGAGTCTTTTTCTTTAATAGCAAGATTGAAGTTACGTTTAAACCCGTTTAATGAATTAACGAGATTTGAGTAACCATTACTGGCATAATAAGTTCATGTTTGATCATTCAACCAATTCAAAATTATAAACAAATGTAATAATTTACTCATAAAATTCAGTCATCTCAAACGAAAAAGCTGTAATTTTTTTACACTCGGGCACCATATTAAAATTAGTTGGTAAAGCTATATATAAGTATATAACATGTAAATTATGACATAATGTAAGCCGTAATCCCTTGTATTAAAAAAAATTCTTTATTTCCTCGAATAAATATAACTTTCAAACTGAATAATTGCACAAGTCATTAGGAGTTTCTGTTGGTCTAAACTGAGGCCTTTACGTGACCCGTCATCAAGCAAGTCGTAGGCTAAATACAGTCGCAGGTTCCACCTAGTAATCACGACTTACAGGAAAGTTTACATTCAGAACTTCCCCTCACTCACTTCAACACAGGAAGTAATCTTATTTGCCTGTTTAAGTAAATCATGTGTGCAATTTACTTTAAATAACACTTACCTGGATAATTCTAGACTTATTCAGAAGGTTTTGTCCAACTGGCTGAAACTTTTCCATGTCCTTCAGGATTTCTGTGACTCCAACGTCTTCGGCGTCAACGATTCGGAACGCCGTCATGTTAACGAAGTTATATTTAAAGTCTTCAAGGTCAAAGGTTTCAATATCCTATGAAAGCATAATCAATGGTAAACCACAGATGAACTTAGAGGCAATAATTAATAAGTTAAAAAGCAATTCTACACAATTAGTACACTTTTATTAATTTATTTATTTACTCTTTCATTGATCTCGGACTGAGTGCTGTCGGATGGCATGGAATAATTTTATTTACACATTACTCTACACTCTGCAACACAAATTAAGTTAAAGGATATTTGAAACTTATAATCTTAACATAGCTATGATTTTAAATGTTTTCTATCTATATTTAACTAGTAATTTCTATCAGTATAGTATTCTATATTCAAAATATACCATGATCAAAAATCAAGGAAAGCGATAAAAATTACGTCCTGATAAGAAGTTATTTGTAGCTCACTTCACAGCTGTACATTTCACTCAAGAGATTGTGTAGTTAGCTTATAAATAAATTCATATAACATAGTTAACTTTGATTGCTACGAAGAGAGAAAGTAGATAATAAGATTAACCTGGTATGTATTATTCTACAACATAGGCACACACAAAATAATAATAAGCGTCAGCATGATGGAATGAGAAAGTTTGATAAAGGTAAAGTGGAATTATTACCAAGTACTTGAAAGTATGAAATCTCATTTCGTGTTAAACAAGGGCACGCTTATCTGTACTTTTAAGCGTCACAAGCGGAGATGACTAGATAATGAAAAAATCTATTAAAAAGACGTTAGAAGAGAAGGCAATATACGGCAGCGTAATAACAAAGTTGTGATAAAGTTAAAAGTTGGAACAGCCCAAAACTCTGCTTCACCGCGACCCAACTTCAACGGACGGAATGTTTTGAATTATCCTACAAAAAGTTTATTCGAGTGACAAGGTACGAATATAAATGTGCTAATAAATCAGTTCCGGGAGACTACCGGTGGAAATTCATTTGAGTTCAAACCATTAGAGTTACTTATTTAAACTTTATCGTAAAGATACAACTTGACGACGATTGTAAATTTTGAGTTTACTTACAAATGTCGTAAACAGGTAGTGGTACTTGTAGTCATTCATCTGCAACTGTAAAATCTGCAAAAAAACACAACATGTAATAAAAAATACAAAATAGTACATTTGTAATATTATGAAAAAAAAAGTATTAGTAGTATTATGTGGACTAGAAAGATCAATTCATGATTCTGGTGGCGCTTAACGTATCCAAGTGAGGCATTTTATGTGCCTGTGTTGTTACATTTGTTTTATACGTAGCAATAAAAATAGCTTAAAATTGATGTTTATTAAAACAAGAACTCACTTTGAATAGTATATGAATGTAGTAAAGTAGTTTAATCAATGCTATAAACACGTACTTTGGAGTTTTTTGGACATGGAAATACCAACTAAAATTTCTTATAACTTGAAGAGCCTAGTACACATATATCGGCCACTTGACTGCACAACAGACTTGAAATGGTCCGACTTATTCACTTCTAAATGCTATTTTAAGCCTGGTATTTTGGACATTTTAAAAATTATTAACTATCCAACCACTAAAATATCCCTTCCAGTATTCTCAATATTGATTCTTTCAGTATATCAAATCTTTGTAATTGGTAAAAAAAAGTTAAAGTAAGGTATTTTATCTTACTGTTTCTGACCTGTGAGTTATGATTTTTCGTACCATTAAATAAAATTGAATAAAGGTGACTATAACCGTGAAAATATAACAGTTCAACAATCTATTTATCAAAATTCTTTAAGTAAACTAGGTGACTAACTACTAAACTAAGGTACTAAGGACTTCTACTGGTAAACTAGGTCTTTAGGTAAACTAAATTATGGGTTATATTTAATTCCAATGCAATGAATTAATAAGAGAGTAATTGAACTATCACCGCCACAACAAGATCATCAAGTTGATTTCCATAAATTCAGTTTTGTAAGTAATCCACTAACACTGACCCCCCTGAGGAAGTGGTGCATGTTCTCCGGCTTGGTGTCCACTATGAGGTTGTGAATCTCCTTCTGTTTGATCTCCTTGAGCACGGCACGGTACGTGTCCGGGTCCGCCTGTCGCAGGTGGATCTCCACGTCCCGTGTGGCCGGCGCCCTCACTAGCTCTCGCAGCTTTATCAGACCTACAACACAACACCGACCATCACTGAGCAAGGCGCGGTACGTGTCCGGGTCCGCCTGTCGCAGGTGGATCTCCACGTCTCGTGTGGCCGGCGCCCTCACTAGCTCTCGCAGCTTTATCAGACCTACAACACAACACCGACCATCACTGAGCACGGCTCGGTACGTGTCCGGGTCCGCCTGTCGCAGGTGGATCTCCACGTCCCGTGTGGCCGGCGCCCTCACTAGCTCTCGCAGCTTTATCAGACCTACAACACAACACCGACCATCACTGAGCACGGCGCGGTACGTGTCCGGGTCCGCCTGTCGCAGGTGGATCTCCACGTCCCGTGTGGCCGGCGCCCTCACTAGCTCTCGCAGCTTTATCAGACCTACAACACAACACCGACCATCACTGAGCACGGCTTGGTACGTGTCCGGGTCCGCCTGTCGCAGGTGGATCTCCACGTCTCGCGTAGCAGGCGCCCTCACTAGCTCTCGCAGCTTTATCAGACCTACAACACAACACCGACCATCACTGAGCACGGCTTGGTACGTGTCCGGGTCCGCCTGTCGCAGGTGGATCTCCACGTCCCGTGTGGCCGGCGCCCTCACTAGCTCTCGCAGCTTTATCAGACCTACAACACAACACCGACCATCACTGAGCACGGCTTGGTACGTGTCCGGGTCCGCCTGTCGCAGGTGGATCTCCACGTCCCGTGTGGCCGGCGCCCTCACTAGCTCTCGCAGCTTTATCAGACCTACAACACAACACCGACCATCACTGAGCACGGCTCGGTACGTGTCCGGGTCCGCCTGTCGCAGGTGGATCTCCACGTCTCGTGTGGCCGGCGCCCTCACTAGCTCTCGCAGCTTTATCAGACCTACAACACAACACCGACCATCACTGAGCACGGCTTGGTACGTGTCCGGGTCCGCCTGTCGCAGGTGGATCTCCACGTCCCGTGTGGCCGGCGCCCTCACTAGCTCTCGCAGCTTTATCAGACCTACAACACAACATCGACCATCACTGAGCACGGCTCGGTACGTGTCCGGGTCCGCATGTCGCAGGTGGATCTCCACGTCCCGTGTGGCCGGCGCCCTCACTAGCTCTCGCAGCTTTATCAGACCTACAACACAACACCGACCATCACTGAGCACGGCACGGTACGTGTCCGGGTCCGCATGTCGCAGGTGGATCTCCACGTCCCGTGTGGCCGGCGCCCTCACTAGCTCTCGCAGCTTTATCAGACCTACAACACAACACCGACCATCACTGAGCACGGCTCGGTACGTGTCCGGGTCCGCCTGTCGCAGGTGGATCTCCACGTCCCGTGTGGCCGGCGATCTTACTAGCTCTCGCAGCTTTATCAGACCTACAACACAACACCGACCATCACTGAGCACGGCTTGGTACGTGTCCGGGTCCGCCTGTCGCAGGTGGATCTCCATGTCCCGTGTGGCCGGCGATCTTACTAGCTCTCGCAGCTTTATCAGACCTACAACACAACACCGACCATCACTGAGCACGGCTCGGTACGTGTCCGGGTCCGCCTGTCGTAGTTGGATCTCCACGTCCCGTGTGGCCGGCGCCCTCACTAGCTCTCGCAGCTTTATCAGACCTACAACACAACACCGACCATCACTGAGCACGGCTTGGTACGTGTCCGGGTCCGCCTGTCGCAGGTGGATCTCCACGTCTCGTGTGGCCGGCGCCATCACTAGCTCTCGCAGCTTTATCAGACCTACAACACAACACCGACCATCACTGAGCACGGCTTGGTACGTGTCCGGGTCCGCCTGTCGCAGGTGGATCTCCACGTCTCGTGTGGCCGGCGCCCTCACTAGCTCTCGCAGCTTTATCAGACCTACAACACAACACCGACCATCACTGAGCACGGCTTGGTACGTGTCCGGGTCCGCCTGTCGCAGGTGGATCTCCACGTCTCGTGTGGCCGGCGCCCTCACTAGCTCTCGCAGCTTTATCAGACCTACAACACAACACCGACCATCACTGAGCACGGCTCGGTACGTGTCCGGGTCCGCCTGTCGCAAGGTGGATCTCCATGTCCCGTGTGGCCGGCGCCCTCACTAGCTCTCGCAGCTTTATCAGACCTACAACACAACACCGACCATCACTGAGCACGGCGCGGTACGTGTCCGGGTCCGCCTGTCGCAGGTGGATCTCCACGTCTCGTGTGGCCGGCGATCTTACTAGCTCTCGCAGCTTTATCAGACCTACAACACAACACCGACCATCACTGAGCACGGCTCGGTACGTGTCCGGGTCCGCCTGTCGTAGTTGGATCTCCACGTCTCGTGTGGCCGGCGCCCTCACTAGCTCTCGCAGCTTTATCAGACCTACAACACAACAAAAACCATCACTGAGCACGGCGCGGTACTTGTCCGGGTCCGCCTGTCGCAGGTGGATCTCCATGTCCCGTGTGGCCGGCGATCTTACTAGCTCTCGCAGCTTTATCAGACCTACAAAACAACAAACACCATCACTGAGCAGGGCGTGGTACGTGTCCGGGTCCGCCTGTCGCAGGTGGATCTCCACGTCCCGTGTGGCCGGCGCCCTCACTAGCTCTCGCAGCTTTATCAGACCTACAACACAACAAAAACCATCACTGAGCAGGGCGTGGTACGTGTCCGGGTCCGCCTGTCGCAGGTGGATCTCCATGTCCCGTGTGGCCGGCGATCTTACTAGCTCTCGCAGCTTTATCAGACCTACAACACAACAAAAACCATCACTGAGCACGGCTTGGTACGTGTCCGGGTCCGCCTGTCGCAGGTGGATCTCCACGTCTCGTGTGGCCGGCGCCCTCACTAGCTCTCGCAGCTTTATCAGACCTACAACACAACACCGACCATCACTGAGCACGGCTTGGTACGTGTCCGGGTCCGCCTGTCGCAGGTGGATCTCCACGTCTCGTGTGGCCGGCGCCATCACTAGCTCTCGCAGCTTTATCAGACCTACAACACAACACCGACCATCACTGAGCACGGCTTGGTACGTGTCCGGGTCCGCCTGTCGCAGGTGGATCTCCACGTCTCGCGTAGCAGGCGCCCTCACTAGCTCTCGCAGCTTTATCAGACCTACAACACAACACCGACCATCACTGAGCACGGCTTGGTACGTGTCCGGGTCCGCCTGTCGCAGGTGGATCTCCACGTCTCGTGTGGCCGGCGCCCTCACTAGCTCTCGCAGCTTTATCAGACCTACAACACAACACCGACCATCACTGAGCACGGCTTGGTACGTGTCCGGGTCCGCCTGTCGCAGGTGGATCTCCACGTCTCGTGTGGCCGGCGCCCTCACTAGCTCTCGCAGCTTTATCAGACCTACAACACAACACCGACCATCACTGAGCACGGCTCGGTACGTGTCCGGGTCCGCCTGTCGCAGGTGGATCTCCATGTCCCGTGTGGCCGGCGATCTTACTAGCTCTCGCAGCTTTATCAGACCTACAACACAACACCGTTTATCACTGAGCACGGCGCGGTACGTGTCCGGGTCCGCCTGTCGCAGGTGGATCTCCACGTCCCTCGTGGCCTCACTAGCTCTCGCAGCTTTATCAGACCTACAACACAACACCGACCATCACTGAGCACGGCGCGGTACGTGTCCGGGTCCGCATGTCACAGGTGGATCTCCACGTCCCTCGTGGCCTCACTAGCTCTCGCAGCTTTATCAGACCTACAACACAACACCGACCATCACTGAGCACGGCGCGGTACGTGTCCGGGTCCGCCTGTCGAAGGTGGATCTCCACGTCCCTCGTGGCCTCACTAGCTCTCGCAGCTTTATCAGACCTACAACACAACACCGACCATCACTGAGCACGGCGCGGTACGTGTCCGGGTCCGCCTGTCGAAGGTGGATCTCCACGTCCCTCGTGGCCTCACTAGCTCTCGCAGCTTTATCAGGCCTACAACACAACACCGACCATCACTGAGCACGGCGCGGTACGTGTCCGGGTCCGCCTGTCGCAGGTGGATCTCCACGTCCCTCGTGGCCTCACTAGCTCTCGCAGCTTTATCAGACCTACAACACAACACCGACCATCACTGAGCACGGCGCGGTACGTGTCCAGGTCCGCCTGTCGCAGGTGGATCTCCACGTCCCTCGTGGCCTCACTAGCTCTCGCAGCTTTATCAGACCTACAACACAACACCGACCATCACTGAGCACGGCGCGGTACGTGTCCGGGTCCGCCTGTCGCAGGTGGATCTCCACGTCCCTCGTGGCCGGCGCCCTCACTAGCTCTCGCAGCTTTATCAGACCTACAACACAACACAAACTGGCTGACCTAAAGAGAGAACCAAAAGAAACATGTTTTGTAACTAGTCTTTTTATTTGGCATGGAGCTTTATAACACCAATATCCACTGCAATTTATGTTTTCAAAATGGCGGCCATTTAATTTTTTTAAATTCTAATATCTTAAAACCAGTAAATCTATTTTTACAAGACATGAAAAAGTACCGTAGTCTTGTTCGTAGATGACAGCGACGCGAGTCCAGTTGAGGTAGGTCATGACATCCTGCAGCGCCCTGTTGAGCAGCGGCTGGCTGGGGTGCAGGTTGATGGAGAACTCGCGGTACTCGGCCTCCAGGTCGACCCTTGCCTCGAGGTGCGGGATGTCGAGGGCGTCACAGATGCTGTGGATGTGCGCGCCCAGCAGCGGGTCGCTGGGGCCGAACACAGCCTGCACCCCGTACTCAACCTGCTGGCACGCTGCAACACAAGATATCACACGATTTTGACGAAAGAATCAAACAAATTGTTATTTCTCTCCAATACCATTCTATAAAACTTGTACAACCTATATTAGCCAATTGTGACGGGTAGTGGAAGTAAAAAATTTCTTACATATGCTTACGGTTTATTTTGTTGTTATTATTTATCATCATAATTTGAAGGACCAAGCGTATTTTATTTTCTTATTAATTACTTGATAGAAATTAAAAACAAATTTTAAAATTGTTATTGAATAATATCTTCAAAGAAACAAGAGGCCAGCCCGAGTCAGTACTTTTAATAAACTTAAAATTCCAATGCCATGCTCTTGAGTAATATGAGACGTGATGTTCACCGTGACATTCCCTTATCAGAAAGTCGTCCTTATCACTAGAGTGTTCCACGTGCCGTACACAGTGGGGGTGAAGGGTGTGTTGGGGGAAAGGGTGCCGATGTTTTACAAAGTAAAGAGCTCTTATCACACCACCGCAACATCTCGCTCTTTGGCTTTGTGTTACGTAAATTGAAGGGAACTAAGTTACTATCGTTAATGTCCCCATTGACCACTCTCTCTCTCTCTTTATCACTTTTCGGAGCGATACTGTTTTCTTTCTGAATACAAAGGGAACTAGCAAGATGGGAGGTGTTCACTGAAAGTGAATGTACTAATAGAACAGTTAATAATTTATTTGAATTGGAATATTCCAATAATTGTATTGGACACAGATTACATAAATTTCATGTTACGAAACACTTTAGTGTGTAACATACTGCAGCTTACTGGATAGGTTGATAAACAGGACCCAATTGATGAATTAAAATATATTTAGCTCCGATGTTAGTTATCTCCATTACTAAAATTTAAATGCGTTCTGGAAAACTTAATATGAATCCTCTTTTCTACTGTTATATAAAACCCAATAAACTCTAAATAACAAGTCTATTGATAAGTTTATTTGTTTAAGTATTCAAATACTTATACAACATTGAACAATAGGGATTAAGACTGTTACAAAAGCTTCCTCTTCTGCGCCTGAGCAGTTTTCTGAAAAGAGTCGGAGGCTCTTTTACTATTGAGAGAGAATCGTCTTAAAACAATTACGTCTTAAGACACTGATTAAATTACAGTTTTTACTAGAATTTCAATACAGTATAAATATTCTTCAATGACACATATATATCAGAGTTCAGGTAAACTGTACATCACTAGCTAGTCTAAAGTGTGAAATCCGGAATTTGAGTTAAACATAACGGCGTGACGAAAGCAGTAATCAAACATAGAAAGCAAGTTCATGACGTAAAATAATATTACAACCCCAAACCATTGAGCAAACCATTTACATGAAGTTATTTATAAGACGACCTATTTTCTTAGAGTTGAGGAATATCTAAAAATATTATAAACTAAAATACGTTACCAACATTAATTTTCTAATATGAGCTGACTTAAAAGTACCTAATCGACTTAATAAGATCTAGTGTAACTAACAAGAGTGACATTTTAATTTTTTTCATTGTGAACTTCAATATGCAATTTTTTTTTCTTTTAAATCACCGTTTTGCTCACTGGTGAATCCCAATGACAGTTTCGTTGAATTTTATGTCAAATTGAAATCTGTAAATGTACCTATGTGCATTGTACATGTAAAACTATGCATGGACAGTTTCCCAAATCTCGTTGTTACGAGGGAATTTTAATTTACCCTCCATGTTTGAGAGTTTTCCAATGTTTTTCAATGATTCTTGTTTAATAATTTTGTAATTTGCAAGCTTGCAGCCAACAAAATCTAAGCAGCACTGTTAGTAGATTTTCAATATTTCATTTTGACCTCTCTGTTGCTATACAGTATGTGTTCGGGTAGAAGATTTTGGATAAGTTAGTGAAATATTCTGTAGTGTTTTAGGCATTTTAACGGCAGTACCAAGAGGGCAGAGCTTATGCTCGGTAAAACTATTAAGCATCACTTTCCGTTTTCCTTTTTAAGAAGAGATCGTTCGCTTCGCTCACTTGGCAGACCGTGTTTAGAACAAAATCTTTTCGTCATGATGCTCAACTTTTTCAACCTAGTATAAAAACGACGAATCTCAAATGAACACTATCTAGTTATTGGTAGTAGAAACAGTCAACTCGCTGTCTATTACTGCTTCAGTTTTAACATTTTTATATCATACGAACAACTGACCTTTGCCCCAACTGATTATTTTCTCCCAAGGGAATTATAGAGTGAGATATAGAGGGAGACATCCCGTATTTAAACCTGCAACGATTGTTTAGGTTGGCATGTCATTGTTTACCTTTCTTGGAAGCGTGGAAGCTGTCGTCCTTGGGCACGTACTGTATGTCGTACACGAGCGTGGTGTCTGGTAGAAGGTGCTTGTCCTTGTTGATTTTATAGACAGCATACTTAAATGCCAGCTCTGTACTGCTGTCCTTCTGGTCCTGCGTGAATATCGCCCCTGCAACAATTGGCAACAACAGTGCATACGTTAAAACCAGCACTGTAACCACTTCAGATACTGAGAACGCTGTCTGTATTCAACTTATTCTCAGATCATTGTGCAGTGCTTCGCCCAATCCCATTTGCTGCCTTTATTTAAAGTCCGATAAAAGTGAGATTTTAAATAAAAGATAAAGACTTAAGCTATTTAATTCACTTTTGGTTAAGTAAGTTTTCATGAATCCATACTAAACAATAATGGTCTGAAGTTTATCAATTGAGGTTTAAAACGAATTCAAAATAATAAAAATCCATTAGCAAATAAAATAGCAATAGTGTTTACATTTTATTTAACACCTCTTATAGGACTTTAAGGCACTAAATGGGAGCGAGTGAAGCACTGCATAATAGCCCTTTCACCCCTCTTAAGCTCTTCAGATTCCACATATAATTTTCGATTGTTTATTTTTAAACTTTTGTTAAGCATATGTTCTATTAATTGTTGTATAAACATATTCCCTTAAGCAACTATTACTGGGTGATACGCATTTATTATTCTAGGGTATAGATTTCTGTGTGATTGTATAACATTATAGTTTTAAAATAGAAAATTTACTTACAAACTAATAGAGCCTACTCAAATTTCAGCTTGTTCCCATATAAACATAAATTTCACACATATCGCTCAAGGAGCTCACGTAAGACTGGTATAATAAATATACAGGGTGTTCGGAAACTCTCTTCCGAAACTCCGTGAGGTGATTCCTTGGACCAAGATGAGAAAAAATATCATAGGAACATATGTCCTAAAATACTTCGTTAAGCTACTAGCCGCCATTTTGTTTTTACACTTAATAAATTTTTATTTCCGTAACGGATGGATGTATTAAGTTGAAAAACCCTATATCACATTAATGTTCATTTCCAGGAAAATAATTATTTTTTCCGATATGTATTTTTAAAATGGCGGCCTTTTAAGTTTTCAAATTCAAATATCTCGAAACTAGAAAATGTTATGAAAATTGTACAAGTTACAAAAAAGTTTACAAATTACATTGGCTAACCATTAAAATCGCAATAACTCCATTATGTGTTGTCAGATCCTTAAAAACGTGGTATGGCGGGTTAGATAATTAAATTTGTCAAATTTTTTGATACTTTTATATGGTATTTGAGGTTAAAAACCTAAAATGGCCGCCACTTTGAAATTACACATAATTTTTGTCCATAAGAAAAACATAATTTTTTTCCTGGAAATGAACATCGGTGTGATAAAGGTTCATACAAAATTTAAACTTACACCCATCCGTTACTGAGGTAAAAATTATTGAATGTAAAAAACAAAATGGTGGCTAACGGCTTCACGATGCATTTTAGGACATACGTTCTAATTAACATTTTAGTTCGTTGTGATCCTAGGTATCACCAAACAGCTTTTCAGAATAGAGTTTCCGACACCATGTATTTCACAGCTAAAATAGTACCGTATATTGCTTTAATAAGGTAAAAAATAAAAACACAGGACAAATATATTTTGATAGAAATAAAGGAAACTAAACCATCTATGCCCTACAAATATTATTATTTTTTCTACACTTATATTTTACTAATTTGATCCTCTGTCCATGTTTTATGTATGTTGGCGGCGCGGATGATTGATCGGGTGGCAATATCATGGAAGGCGCTGACCTATCACATGTCTGCGCGGCGATCTCCTGCCTAGGCATCTTGATCACAATAAAGGACGTGTTCAAGGGCCAACTAGGCCGCGCGATACCATCGATCTCACCAAACTAGGTCCCTGTTTTACATGGAAATGGAAATTAAACTCTGCTTCGATTAAAATGTATATGATATTTTTTATAAACAGCAACATCATGTTTGTTGTTTGTAACTTAATTTAGTATTTGAGTAAATTATAACAAAGTAAGATTTGTTCATTTTCGTGTTCAGATTGTCTACCATTATTTACTTATTACAAAAGTCACATACATAAATTAAAAATTTATTGTGTAAGGTATGGGTTTGGCTAGTAGAAACGGTCAGTAGAGAGTGCCACTAAATAGTTTCATCTAGAGATAAATAAATTAATTGTTTAAAATCAATAAAAAATAAATAAATATAATATTTATTTATTAGAAGTATTAAATTAGACCAAATAATAAATGAGGTTCTTGATGAAAATTGAAACTAGAAATACATCTTTCACAATGTACAGTATGTTTATTATCTTATTTAATTTTATTTCATATCATAAGTAGTAGTATGAAATTTCTTATTTTATTAACATTTAATAAAATAGAAATAAAATATTAATAATTTAATTATTTTTTATGCTACAAATCAAAAATATAATTCACCTTTAAAGTGTGTTAAAACTTTAATACTCTTTATTTTACCTAAAGCAAAAATTTTAATTTAAAAGTCTCCTCAAGCCTACCTTGAAAGAAGAAATTAGTGCAAGGAGGGTGGGCATTAATTTGTTTATGACATGGCCGAGCCGTGTTGCATACCAACGAAGCGCAGGACAGGAGTGGAACAGTTGGGATCAATGTCTTAATTCACGACTTTGTTTACTTAAAGTTTGTATTTAGAAGACAATTATTTTACTTTCTCAAAGGAAAGACAGTTTACTTCGAACCGATATAAAGTTTTAGGATATATAGTGATTCATGATCAATACTTTATATCTACCGGAACAGGTTTTTTTTAAATGGCTTTAGATGCTTTATTATAGAAATATTAATGTTAATTTGTTCATTTTGGTTACTTGACAAAATTTATTTATAAATTACAAATTATACCCAAAAATATAAATATTAATATTCTAAATTATTTTGTATTTACAGACAAACACTTGCTTATTTTATGAAACAATAAATTGAATATGACTTGTCTAAAAAGAACAAAAATATAAAAATTCATTGTAATGAATAAACAAACAATAAATATAATGGCTACCAACACTATGAAAGTTAAAAATATTTTTAAAAAATAATGCAAAATAAAAAATTTTTGAAGTTTTTTTTGCAAAATTGTTACTTTGTTGTTAAAAAAATAACAAAGCAATAACCAACCTAGGTAACTTAAAAAGCTCATGAAAATTGATAGAAATTATAGTAAACATCGTTCACTTTAGTGATCAACGATACATTTATTTAGTACTAAAACTCATGACTGCGATCAGTTATCTCCTTCGCCGTGCCGTGACGGTGGGTGCGGGTGCGGGTGTGGCGAGGCGCGCCAGACGGGCAGGGGGATGAAGGCCATGAGCCGTATCCTGCGTCATCATTACGGCCATTGTCGTGGGTTACTTCAACTTTATGGCCACCAATGGCAACGGATTAGCGACTAAATCGCAGTGATCCTTCCTCAAAAGAGAAATGTATTCTCCTCAAACGTTAGGAATTGTTCCTGTTATCATGTTATATTCAGTTTCTATTGTTAAGTTGCAGATAAAAATGTAAATTTTTATAAACAATGTTTATTTTGCTTATCAGTTCGTAACGTACTTTCTTCGTTAGACAGCATATTGTGTAATGAAAAACTATAATTTACCAAGCCAAAAACAAAATTGACAAACCATAGAATTTAGGAATAAAACTTTCTTTTTCATACTTGAAATAAAAATAAAAATAATATTACAATGGCAAAACGTTCAACTGTACCGCATCAAGAATAAAAGCAATACAAAAGCCTGTGCATGAGCAAAGTCCCTAAGCAAAAGTGTAAGGATTCATTGATATGCTAATTTTAGTTTGTTTGGTTAAAAAAATAAGTTTTCTTGTTACTAGGGATCGCCCACATTTCGAAATTCTACAAAAATGTCGGTTGATCTGGACACAGTTAGTTAAAAAAATGTATATCTTCAACATCTGTTCTTCCTGATTTGCTTGCAATTGTTACTACAACAGCTATCTATTACCCTACCTAATGATTCAATCTATTACCCTTCTTCCATTAGACAATTTTAGAACTAAATTAACATCGAAACTTTGAAAGAGTGTAGGGTGCTGTCCTGGGGATCGATTTAATTATATTGGAATTCTGCTCATCTAAAAGGACATCACCTTTCTAATGGTATGCGGAGGTTTCTCCTACAATGCCCACAAGCTAAAAAAGAGGAAAGAATCAAGCCTGCATATTAATATAACAGACTAGCTGATACCCGGCATGCTTTGCAATGCCAACCTGAAATGTTTCCCTTTAGGTGAGCTCGTTCGCTGAGCTCACTCGCAGCAAGTCTATAACATCTTCTAATTTCTTATTATCAATCTTTCCTTAATACTTTAAATTTAAACTTATCTAAATACTAAATGAAAACAGCTGTTTATAGAATTAATTATAAAGAAATGTCTTTTGCCATATGTTGTTCGTAAACAACTTAGAAAAAAATTTAAAAACCCTGTCATGTTTATGATGGTTGTGGGATATCCACGACCCAATGGGTATGAAAATATACCCATTGTCATATTTTGAGGGCTACACAAAAACTAATGGCTTACCAACCTTCTCCATGAAAGTTCCCATGTAAATACCGAGTTTCATGGTAAAAGGTCCCGTTTTTCCGAGTCTAACGATCACAAATAGTATAAATAAATATATATACAAACATCCTCTTTTATGAATATAGAAAACATCGTATATTTAATCTGTAAAAATGTAACTTTACCCACATAATGATATTTTTACACTTATTCACAAATTAACTAAAACTAACCAAATTTATTCATCTTTTAAAGTTGTTAACACGGTAGTACAAAGTAAGTTTTCTGCTTGCGACTGAGGAGAGAGGGCCTCATGAGCACAAACTAATTTACCTCCAGTGCTCGACACAAAGGTCACATCATTGTAATGATTAAAAGCTAGTTGATCAACGCTCTTGTCTCTAAACCGCCCATTACTGTTGATAACGTGTTTAGTTTCTCTTAACAGTTCGTATTGAACAAAACCTTGGATAAATTTTTACTCTATTATCATTTTCTATATTTTTCAACTAAAATTTCATTTATCATAAAATGGGAGGAGTTAATACATTATTTAGATGAGTTTGTTATATTTACACATCAAACATTTATTTCCATGACAATTAATTTCCCATCACTGTGCACTCTTTAGGTTATTTTACGAACGGCATAAGTGGCCATTTTCTAGAAGCATGGCAAAATCAAATAGCTGCCTGTCCAAAGTTCTATTTTAACAATTCGCATAGGTATTAAAATGAATGTTTGGTAACATGCATTTTCCTGTCCAACCCTTTTTTAATTAACTGTTTGTTAACATTACATTTTGAAGTAGTTTATGTAATGAGAACTGCAGCTGACCCCAAACCAATGTAATTATAAGCAATTTTAGGAACTATATTTTACATACACTGAAAACTGAAAGTTTCTTACACTACAGATAATTTTATTTAAACGTTTAGTGTGATTGCCTCGTTATGAAAAATATAGTTCATTACTTCTTAAACGCCTTTTTGCGGACTAGTTATAAAATATATGAATGTTTTAAATGTTTCGACTAAATATAACGACCAAATGATTATTAACATTTTATTTTGACCCAATTATACTTCTGACATTTTTAAACTTCAACGAGCATTCTTCACCCGAATTGAAACCTATGTACACACATTACAACTGTGGCAATGTCGACGTCTTGTAAGAATGTGTCATAAAGTGTAATGCGTGGAAATTGAAACAGGAGAGCAATAACATTTTTCGCAACGTCTGAAATCGGGAAACAATCAAAATAGAAACATCCACCCCGTATGTTTACGAAGCTTCCTCTGTGTTTCTTTGTACAATTGACTGTTGCCATCACACAGATCCGCTTGACTCTCATCCTTTTTCCATTTTTTAAACCCACCAGAAAATCCTGTCTTCTTGTTTATCACACAAGAAACTTAATTTTGAGCAATAACATACAGAACAGAATAAATCCTCATATTGGATGATTTACTAAACCTAATTTTGTTATTGACTCTTATAGGATATCATCTACTTAAATGTGGTATATATCGATTAATAATACTGTACATAAACCATTATTCAACACAACAAATGCATACTGTAGTCAAAGAAAATTCGATTATATGTAATAATTAGGTTTCTTATAGTAGTACATGTAATGTTATAACGATGTCACCTTTATATTAATATTTACTAAATATATCAAAGTCTTAACACAATTCAGTAAAAATCCTTGTAGCATTTTATATTTTTACTCCAATTATGAAATGTTCTGACAAGGGATTTAGGTAAACAAGATTGTTATTCACCCTAACTCTCTGGAATGATTCCAAAGCCGTCTTTTTGTGATTTAGCTCATGTCGAGTGCCAAGGTTGCCTACCTTTCAAAAACCACTTCATCACAAAAGGAGAATTGTATAATGCAAAGTTCAGCAAAGAAGAGATTGGTTCTTAACAAAGAAAATCGTCAGCAATAGATTCAATTCTTGGATCTTTTTTATGTTAACTGGTATATATCGCTTAACTTAACCTTAACCAAACATTTTTGTTTCAATGCTAGAAAAAAAACATTTCCTGTGTAAACACATATATGTTTGTGTTTAATTTTTTTTACAAATTCTAAGATCGACTTTATAACAATAAAATAAATTGGTACATACTGAAAAAAACGAGAACAGAAGCTAAGCTAAACTGAAGTTAAAGATTGGTATAATTATTATTTAGAAGTAGAAATATTTTTGTTTGTTTTAAATTAAGATTTTATCTTATTCGAAGTATTGCATTATTTTTACATCTATAATGCTAGAAAAAACTTTTCCTAAGTAAACACAATCCGTCTTAAAATTTTTGTACAAATTCGTAATGTTTTCTAAGATCGGCTTTACAACAATAAAATAAATTTTAACATACTGAAAAGAACCTGGAACAGAAGCTAAGCTCAGCTAAACTGAAGTTAAAGATTGGTATAATTATTTTTTAGGCATAGAAATATTTTTATTAGTTTAAAGTAAGTCTTGATCTTGTACTAAATGAACCTTCGTCAAAGTATTGCATTATTTTTACATCTATTAAAAAAAGGTAAAAATATTACACAATCAGCTAATATAATATTGTACAATTTTTTTTTTTCATTTCATTTTTTAATAAAACTACGTTTTATTGGTAGATAGAATTGGTTTTCGTCATAAAATTTAGATTAACAAAAAATTCTCTCTCGAGAAATATAGAATGCTTTAGTAGGCCTACTCAAGTTTAGTATAAACTTTTTTTACAAATTCGTGGTGTTAACTATGAAGTAATTGATGGAATTACTGCCGTATCCAAGTAGTTGTAACTTGATAGAAAATACGAACGTAATGACTACTTTATTCCTATCAAAGTTGTAAAACTTCGGATCAAAAACTTGAAGAATTTTTTTTATGTTTGTGATAAGATAAAGCATAATTTCCATGTTTGGCTTTCTACCATCAATGAAATCGATTTCATTGATTCAACTTTTGTCCCTTCCCACTCTATACCTAATTTAATATGAGTCACTCTAGAGCCTGTTCTTCGAATACCCAATTAACCATTTCATACCTTCAATTTATCAACACTGGTAGAAGCCGATCTTTCAGACAAAGCAATTCATTGATAACTGTATCAACTAGTGTCAAATTAGGTTAAACAAACTGGTTAATTTCAATCACCTGTTTTTTATCTACCAAACAACATGAACTAGCATGAATGCACGTCGTTCAAAATAAAGTGAAGGGTGTGATCAAGGGTGTGACCAGTTTTCTCATATCCTAAGTCAAATGATTCGGATACCCCTTTGTAGGTCCTTGTTCCCCATTGACGGGCCAGGCCGTGTCGCCGGCAGTTTTCCCTTTCCATCGATTGGCGTGTTGTTCCTCGAAGCCCTCGCAGTGCCTCGAGCCGCTTATCCAATTACCGCCCCTTGTAGTTTTAACCCCTACATCTGGGGGTCCCGTTATCTCACCCACCGCAATGGTATCTCGCAACAGCCATACCACATACCATCGCAACACCTCTGGGTGATAGACACAATCTTTACAATAAATACTCTTTAAAACAAATACGAAATATTTCCTTATCATTTTCAACAACTAATCAAACACTTACACAAAGAAGAATTATTCATACCTTTCTCCACAATACGTCAAAACAACATTCAACAAACACGAATCTGAAAAATGCCTTTAATACAAGTTGGATATGCTTATAAAGTAAAGAATACTACTTTATGTAAGTTCGCAGGATTATAGCTGAAACATTATATGAACTTCAATGAAACAAACTTTAATCAATTTATTTTTTTATTTAAAACAGAATATTTTCAAATTATCTATAAGAAATAGTTTGTTATTATTGACTTTACAAATAAGATTTAGTTACATGTTGTAAATCTTTTGCTTGTTGATTTGCAGTTAATAGTGCACATCGACAGTATGCCTCTTTATAAAACATTGCCTCACAAGTAAGATAAATGTCGTCGCTTTTCACATCATGTTTAATATACTACTTTCAAATTATGATAGAATCTTCAAAGATTTATGGATTCACCAATACAGATACCCCGATAAGATATCTTCGGACATAGTTGTTTGACTTATATAAAAAAGTAATAAACTAACGGGGAGAAGAATGAGGATGCGATATGAGAGTTTATCAGGCGTAATATATAGCGGGTCCGCGATGGCGGCGGGTGCAGCCGGAACAAGCCTTGTTATCTTTCTTGTACCCGAGCTCGACCCGACCGACGCTGTGGCGATGGGATCCGACAAGGCCGCGCACCCACAACACGATCATATTTAAACCACCAACTTTGATACGGAAAATATCTGGGCAGAATAGGTTTATTGGTGTTACCTCTTCTGCCTATGCAAATAAAAATTCATGATTTTCTTATACTGCCCACTTTATGTACTTTTCATAAACTGTAGGCCTGGCTTGAAAGTATATGGCAAGAAAAAGTGGAACTACAGTATTGTGATTAATTTCATATGTGATTTCCAACCATTAGGAGAAGAAACGAAATAAATCATTAATAGTACGTATATTTCACCACCAAGGTCTAAGGTGGTACTTTACATTAATTTTACAACCGACTTTAGAAAAAAAAAAAAAAAAAAAAAAAAAAACACTTAGGGCTCGTGTTATAAACTTATAAAATAAAATATCGTGATTGTCTCGTTAAAAATATAGTTGATTATTAATGACTACAACATAAATTATATTCAATATAAATTATGGTTGGTTTAATTTAGCATATTTAACAATCAGATTTGCTTCACAATTGATTGTGCGTAAACTTCCATTTTATGACCTCCGCCTGTAATAAGGACATTCCTCAGGCAGGATTGAGTTACACCCGAGCTTGATGAGGACATAACCTAGGTGAGACCGAGTTACATCCAAATTTCTTATAACATAAACGCTTTATCAAAAGGAATAATTATTATGTTATTTACTTTGCCTTTATTTTACATTTTTATGATTCCCTATAGTCTTCTGGGTTGTATGTTCAAGTGATTTACGGGGTGTACAATACTATTTGTAACTAAAATAACACACAAACAAAAAGAATACAAAGGTTGATTGGTAAAATTACTCGCAATAAATTAGCTTAGATGGCTTCTGAACTATGACTTACTTGACGGATGTCTCTTTTCTTAATGTAAAAACCCGGTAGGGAGTTGGTGAATATAAAAATTAGTAATTTAGATTGAAGAACCTAATTTTACTAAAATAAAGCATTAGGCCTAATTATAACTTCCTTTTTTCTCCGTTTGCAAAAGAATAAGTCATAAGTCATTTATTTGGCCAGAAGTGACATTAAAAAGATGCATTGGCTATGTCAAAAAAATACACTTTCAAATACAATAAAACAATAGCAACAATCTCTTGAATAAACAATCCAAATAAACTATTACCTCATGTACACCGTTCAATATACCCGGGATTCCACACAGTTTGCCCTGATTACATACCTTTGCTTTATGGACACCATTATTGTCACATACATATTGTGTAATTTAATCTAGTTTTTGAGAATTTAATCTAGCCCCCCCCCCCATTAATTTGTCAATGCAATACAAAAACAAATCTTGATAGCCTGACTAAATTGTCACCTCGTTCATGACATTTGACCTCTCTGGATTTCTTTATGTAAGGGGTTGGCAAAGATTTTCTTCTAATCTTCCCCAGTTTCAAATTTAGAAACTGTAAGAGAAAGAACAATAAATGCAGTGAAATCCATTAGTTATTAAAGATTGACTAAAATTTTAAAAATACCACCAAAATTAAATGAAGATTGGCGTTAATAAAAACTTTTTGTTAATAAAAAAACTAATATAAAAGTCGCCTACAATATTTTCAAGATATCATATAGATGTGTATTTATTGAGTTTGTCCATAGCTATACAAAACTTAGAAGTCACTTGTCAAAACTGGATATAAAACGTCATCTTACCATTAATAGTTTTCAAAATATTCGATTCATTTAGTAGGGCAAGATTTTATGGACACCCAGTATATTCTATTATCAATTATACACATAAAACACGATTTTTATTTTAATCAATTAAATAATAATTCAAATATTATTTGGTCTACTTAAAAACAAAATCAGATTTTTTTGGAACAAAATTATTTTTTAATAATATTTTGAAAAACCATTCCTACAAATTAGCTAAACCTTCTGCAGAAAACATTTAATAGAAATGATTATATGCACATATAATTTATAACATTACTGAATGTAATATAGTATTTCATTAAAAGATAATAAATTTAAAAAATCATAATAAGGGTAATATATCAACTTTCAATCCAAACGTAGTTGTCATACAGTTTGATAAGATAACATGGCTTGAGAAAATATATAAAGTTCATTGGATGAAATTTCTGTGTTAAGTCGGAGGGCGAAGAGATATCTAAGGGATTTTTAAGTTTGAGAGGTCTGGAAAGGACGCGAAATGTCTGGGGCATGGCGCCACAATGTTGGCTCCGTGACAAACTCAGCTACCGTTTATCAGTTTATGTACAAACAATCTCGCCACCTGCGTTACAAAAAAAGTATGGAACTACACCGAGGTGGAAATTATTTTAATAGAAAATATAAAGCAAAACTGTAACAATCATGCTGTATTAAAAAAATCAAACGTATTAAAAAAATGTTTATTAGTATCGGTATAGGCCTACCTAAGGACAATGGAAATTAATATTATTAATAATAATACATTACTCCAATAAGCCATATTTATAAACTCATGCATAAAAGGCTGGAATTCATGGAAGGCTCATGGAAAACCTGGAATTTCTAATCGTAATATTTACCAAAGCTTCACAAAGCTGTAGCTAATGTTAAAACTGATAGTGTTTAGATTGATATACTACTTTACTTAGATACTGGGGTCACCTTTGTATTTTGTTCTTCACTCTACTTTCATGTGAAATTAATTTTTTTTAAACTAATAATAAAAGATTCATATCTAAATTCTGACAACTAAGAATTGGCCACAAAATGTAGTAACGACCTAATAAAGCCTAGAGTTAAATCCTGGTTAGCTTTTAACACTCACTCCCTACAGCCCTTACAGCCGATCCTGACTCGGCGTTATCACTTTATAGCAGCTTACAAAGCAGTGATAACACAATGCTGGTTGTGGAAAATATGTAGTAAACACAAGATATCCCAGCAAAATAAGTGAATCATGCAGGACGTTGTAATTTTCAGTATAGCAGATTGAACATGATCTTATAACCTAAAAAACCATGTTTCAAAGCAAATGTCAATTAGTTTCGAAATAAAAATTTTTTCGAAATGTATTTTTGTATCTTCCCTTTTTACTTTCCTTATAATTTTTATTTTATTATTTTCCTTATTATTTTGTATTTTATTTAACCCTTATATAGCTTGTTTATAGTATAATAATAATATAATAATAAAACATAACAGTTGAAAACTAAAAAAAAATTATTTATTTATCTGATAATACAAATTGTGATGAATTTTGAATTTATTACACTGATATAATTTTGTTTTAACCCTTTGAAACCCGAATTATGATGCACCGAGGAAAAAAATGTTTTTCTCTCATTTTTCTTTTATTTAGGGTCCAAATAACACACAAACACTGTTTTTTGTAATTTTCCCTCACAGGTTAAAAAAATAAAAAAATGTTGTTTAAAAACAACAACGGGCACTTGTGGTTACAACGGGCAAAACCTAAGAAAAATCCCTTGTTGTTTCAAAGCAACAGTGGGTTTTTGTGGATTTAATGTACCATATTTACAATTTTGGTAAATTATAAAATAACTAGAAAGTTGTTTTTGAACAGAAGTTGAAATAATGCACAACTTTGTCAAAATCGTATAGAAATTTATTTATCACAATAGAAACACATTACAACTTGGTAAACATCGAATAAAAAAAGTACTTATCCCAATGTCTCCCACCTCCGACACGTTGTCATACGGAATTAATAAAAACCTTTCTTTGTCTTTTTTGTCCAAATTTTCTGGCTTCATTGTGAAGTTTGGATCATGATCCATACAAAATGGCCAAAAGACATATAATTAACACAAAATATTAGCTGTAAATGAATTTAGAATTAGTATGGGGTTATATGGGGAAGCTGAATTTAACTAGTGAAATTTAATGTCACATCCGCCCATTGTAGCTTTTAAACAACATGGCAATTTTCTCAAATAATTATGGTAAATACTCACTCGAATTACTAAAACTTATTATAGACATAAACTAGAATAACTGAGGATTAATGAGGTATTTTTTCCCACATTACAAACTAATTAGAAACATAATAAAAGATCACTTGAAAGTACACAAGTTACCTTTAACCTCCAAACCTTGAAGTGGCTCTGAAGAAAATGTTCTGTTGCTTTGACAAATGGTCTAAACTCCTATATAGTGGCGATTTTTTTAACTAAATTAGTGTTGTTTTAAACCAACAGTGGGCTTTTGTGGTTCAAACGAATAATATTTGAGAAAAATAGACAGAAACACGGCGTTGTATAAAAACAACGCTGGGCGTTAAAGGGTTTTAAGATAGAAATTTTTTTATATTTCAAAAATATTCCTAAATATGGAAGTAGTTAAGTAAAATCATATTCACTTACCGAGTGGACCGGATAAATTAAATTACTCGGGTGTCTCAAAAAGGTGTATTGAATTTATTTAAGATTACGTTTTTCGGACAATCTGGAAATAAAACTGTTTCCTACTAAATCCCAAGTAATAATAAAAAAAATGTGTTGTATAAATATTGTTTGTTCTCAAAGTTGGAGGCACAGATTCGAGTGTTCGAATTTTCAAATATAGTAAGAGGGTAACAAATAGGGTTACATACGTAATATTATACATAATAAAAAAAAAAAATTCAATACCAACATTTTGGTGAAAACAGAATTTGATTATCTTAATCAGTTTTAAAATGGCAGTCATTTTTGTGACCGAAATCGAAATTTATTGAATTCTTTCTTTATTTGTCATAAATAACTCGTGGCTCAAAATACTTATTTGAAAATCATCTAAACATTACAATAATATGTTACAATACCAGCTTTCTTAAAAAACTTAATTTGAAAAATTTATCATATAAATTAACACATTTGTTAAAAATGATTGCCACCTTCAAACGGTTATAACCAAATGTAGTTTTCAGCAAAACTTAATTTCTTTACAGACCTTCCCAACGATGACCATATAATATGACATATGTTTGTATTTAAAATTCCAAGATTCGAACATGTGACTCACTGTTTTAACACCCTGGGTTTATACTACGTTAACAACATTTTAATATTAGTCCTTAGAGTTGATTTAGTAGGAAGTGTATTTATTTAAAGATTGCAGGACACACTGTTGATATGTAATCAACTTGCGAAAACTTACATGACACACCTGTTATATCCCATTTACTTTTTTTAATTGATTCCCATAAAAAGATCGAAGACCTATATCAAATTATTTGTTTAAATAGTGCATAAACGTAAATGAAAAAACAAAGCACAGCCACCAGTAGATTTATTTAAAAACCTGTACACTCACTTTAGTAAACGTCGTCACCACCTTTAATTTAGTCTTTACATACCAGGAAGGATTTCACTTCTTCAGGGCCAAACGTTAGTTTTTATGCTTTTATTCCAGTGAAAAAATCTTTTGAGTTGTTTAAAATAATATTTTAAAAGTAGAATATATTTCAAATATAATTAAAATTTAGGTTTACATTGTAACGGTTACTCGTGAGTTAGCTAATTATATAAAATATAATGGCTAATTTTTTGTATGTGCCGATTTTTATTAATTATACATAATTTATTACTGCATGACCATACAAACAGTTTCAGAGGGTTCTTGACATGTTATTTAGTTAATACTAACAACATTTATAAAACCTTAACAAATCTTAGCTAGCCATTTAACTGGGAGGCCGTAACTTAAGCTTCAGGCCGTCTTAGAAATATTAAAGGAAAGACAAAGAATAAATTAGTCTTACGTCTAATTACGGCAATAATTAAATTTATGAAATTGGTTCCTACAGAAAATCCTGGATTTGTAGTTCTCTTGAGACATTGATTTTAATTTAAGGGAATTCCGATGAATCCAATAATTAGCATCTTTCTGGGCAGCTTAGATGATTTTTCAACCAAGCGAGTTTACGTAGTGAGCAATCAACGTAAAACTAGTACACCCGTTGCTCTAAATAGAGCAACTTAGTATTGATATTGATAAAAAATTAACTTCATTCACATTCATTTTGTAACATAACCTCATTGGATGCTCCCGGTGGTGTATTGTTTTTACTCTTTACAGTTGATAAAATTGAAAATAAATTAATTTCTTACCAATGTTAATAAAATAGGGAAATAATAAATTTTAAGGGTTTGTGGGGTCCTTCCGTTTGGGTGGATGATGACCAATTCGCTTTAGGAACAACTTTACAACGAGCTATACCCAGTGTCATCAAACTTATTAAAATATGGAAACTGTAGGACGAGATCATTGCACAAAAAGAAATGTAGGATGTTAAATACTTATAGATTTAGTCTCTTATATAAGTTTTAATAAACTTATATAAGACACATATAGTAAACAATAATAGTTTACTAGAGATCAGTACCTGATTGAAATTCGACCAAAACTTTAGTTGATCTGGACCCAATTAGTTTATTAGTTTATATGAACTGAAACATGTATGTTCTTTCTATTTTTCTGGCATCTATTTCCTGTTACAACACTCACAGTTGTGTAATGAATTAATTAACTACCCTTTTCCCATAAAATTAACATTGAACCTCTGAAAACATGAAAGGCAGAGCCCTGGGTATGAAAAGTACAATTGGATTCTACTCATCTGCATTACACTACCTTTCTAACGGTATGCGCGGATGTATCTTTCGATGCATAAAGCTGTGAAAAAGAAGGAAAAGACACATGCCTTCCTATTAATATATAGACTAGAGATCACCACCTGGTAGAAATTCGACCAAGAAATTAGTTGATCTAGACTCAATTAGTTAAAAGATATATTGCAAATATCTGTTGTTCCTGTTTTTGCTACCATTTGTACACTAGCTGTCAAATGATTTAATGATTACCCTTCTATCATAAGATTAACATTTAAATTTTAAAAGCCTGTAGAGCGTAGACCTGGGTGTCGATGTGAATTATAATGTGATTCTCCTTATCTACAGGACGACACCTTTCTAACGCTATGCGAGGATTTCTCCTATCATGCACAGAAGCAGAGAAAAGAAGGAAGAAAAGAAACATGCTTGCTTTTAAATGTAGATTCACCAATTATATTTTAAAATAAACAATTTTCATTAAATGAATGCAGTTTTATTAATATTTCAATGTGTTATTTCTTGCATTCAAGGGTAACTTAAAACTTTTAATATCAATCACTAAATTAAATCTTGTAACAATACGTTAAATATCTAACATGTTTTTCGGTGTTCTTAATACACCACAACCTAAAAGCCCTTATAACCACTGCATATAATGGCTTTGGGGTTTTTAAAAATATTATGGCACTAGAGCTTTCCAACTTTCAAAAATTCGTACATCAAATCATACCAAACTTAAAATATACATAATGTTACTCCGATCATTCGAACATTAGGAAACTATAATCCAGTTAATTAGCTAGAATTGACAAAACTTTAAAATAACCAATTTTATTCTTGGTATTCACAAATTATTGTTGATGTAATTCACATTTACAGTTTTCATTGCGTGTTGATTCGTTTTCCATAATTAAATGTAGATATTGTTAAATAACACCACAAAATTAATATCTCAAACTTCTGAGATTTCCCACGACATATTTAATGATCGGTTTCTGATGGATTTCTAATAATGGTTTTAATAAATGGAACCAGCTGACATTAATGAATTAATTTTTTTGTTTAATACAAATTTAGCTGATACACAAATTGTAACATAAATAATATCAGATGCTTTTAAAAAATAAATATAGAGTTACAATAGTGATCACGAATTTAATATTGGTTTTTATATTTATGTATTTAAATAGAAAACATCACCGTATAGTTCAGTCGATTGGTTGTTGTAAGTACTTGTTAATTTTTACAATTCAGTCTTCTTTTCAGTAATGAACAACATGCTCTTGCCTATCTTGCACAAACTTACTTGCACAACAAGTTAATTGCAAGAAAAATACGATGACAAATTACATAATTGAACGTGATGTATCAATATGTTATATAGAAGTAAAGAAGAACACAATTACACATTTATACATATTTAATACGCGACATATTTTTTCCTACAAGGAACTCCTCCTGCAGTTTTAAACTGATTTTAATGATTTTTGTCTCATTGGATAGAGCTCACAGTAAAGTTTTTAAAGTTAGTCCATTCAAACAGATAGAAGCTCATAAAATTCTATATTTTCCCATTAAATTAATATTGATAAGGAAAGTAAACGATTTTCAAGTTCAACAGCTGTGACGAATAAACACAGCCGCTTTGGAGATCTGTCTATTCATACCATAGAAGTTATATGAAATACCAAATGAATAGTTATGAAGTTTGGTGACGGACTTTACAGACACCCTGTATATTACTGGTTACATGTAACACATTTACGCATTCAAACAATAGGAATTATACTGTTATCAAAGATAAATATGCCTTGTGATATGGTTATGATTTATACATCTCAATAAAAACAAACATTCGGATTTTGTGATAGGTGATTTTAATATCAAAATTAGTTTTTGTTTTTTCCAAGTTCTTATAAAGTATAAGAGACAAACCTAAGGGAGAAAACTGTCGCTTGTATTTCAATAAATTGATCTTAACTAAACGAAAAATATCCCTTATCGAACGTTTACACTTATTTGCGGCTCAGCAGATCAAAGATGCTGTGATGACAGAAAGGGATTCTTCAGGCTATGTAGTCCCTTTTATCTCGCACGTAGTGAAAAACGACTTTACATACAATCGTAGTCGATACGGAGCACCCAGTCATTTGTACTTCACAAGGACTTTGGAAAATACATTGTGCTTCGATGCTCACAAAAGAATCAGGGTGTAAAAGTAATGTGTTAAGGACACGTACACATGTTTGGGTTATAACGTCATCTTCATTATCTGGTATATCATCTTCACATCCACTGATAATTTAGTTTTTAAACAATAGTTGCTACTTTGGCAAAATAAACAAGACCCTCATTTCATGCCGACTTTTACAAGCATGATTTAAATTTAACAAATTTCATAAGTATGGTCCTTCGGGTCAGTTAAATTTAATACTACTTTTACGGTCTATTTTAAGAGATTAAATTATTTTAAAATCTTTTATGTATTTCGGAAATTTTATGATTTTTTATAGACAAGAAAAATAATGCTTTTACGCACACATGTGGATAAAAGAAATTCCTACTACAAAATCCAGTAGACTACACGATTTAAAATCTCCCCTTTCACGTTTGGATACTAGCCTGGAATTGCTTATAGCAGTACATCAGTACTAGGCCTACTTTGTCTTACGCCCCGTAGGTCTCAGCCCGGATCCAGCCATTCGGTTGTATTTTATAAGAGTTATTTGTCTGGTTGTTCTTTAAATTTTTGAAAGCAAGAGTATAGTTACAAATGGCTTATTTAATTAATTTAAAAATCAAAGAAATTTTGTTTATAAAATATGTACTAAAAGACTTTTTACTAGTTGACAAATTTACATTTTACTTTAGTTTAAACCCAGGTTAAACCTGATATTTTATGGTAGTCAAGATAGCAGGATCCAGTCTTTTGGATCTTAGGGACAGCTAGAATCAAGACTGCTGTAAATTTTATATGGCATCATTAGAAATGAATTTAATTGGCATTTTGGATTGAAAATATGGTTATCTTTCAGATTTAAAAGCCGTAGTGGCACACACACAGTAAACAGTAGTAAAAAGTAGCAAAATCAGTGTTATAAAGTATAAGAGACAAACCTAAGGGAGAAAACTGTCGCTTGTATTTCAATAAATTGATCTTAACTAAACGAAAAATATCCCTTATCGAACGTTTACACTTATTTGCGGCTCAGCAGATCAAAGATGCTGTGATGACAGAAAGGGATCCTTCAGGCTATGTAGTCCCTTTTATCTCGCACGTAGTGAAAAACGACTTTACATGCAATCGTAGTCGATACGGAACACCCAGTCATTTGTACTTCACAAGGACTTTGGAAAATACATTGTGCTTCGATGCTCACAAAAGAATCAGGGTGTAAAAGTAATGTGTTAAGGACACGTACACATGTTTGGGTTATAACGTCATCTTCATTATCTGGTATATCATCTTCACATCCACTGATAATTTAGTTTTTAAACAATAGTTGCTACTTTGGCAAAATAAACAAGACCCTCATTTCATGCCGACTTTTACAAGCATGATTTAAATTTAACAAATTTCATAAGTATGGTCCTTCGGGTCAGTTAAATTTAATACTACTTTTACGGTCTATTTTAAGAGATTAAATTATTTTAAAATCTTTTATGTATTTCGGAAATTTTATGATTTTTTATAGACAAGAAAAATAATGCTTTTACGCACACATGTGGATAAAAGAAATTCCTACTACAAAATCCAGTAGACTACACGATTTAAAATCTCCCCTTTCACGTTTGGATACTAGCCTGGAATTGCTTATAGCAGTACATCAGTACTAGGCCTACTTTGTCTTACGCCCCGTAGGTCTCAGCCCGGATCCAGCCATTCGGTTGTATTTTATAAGAGTTATTTGTCTGGTTGTTCTTTAAATTTTTGAAAGCAAGAGTATAGTTACAAATGGCTTATTTAATTAATTTAAAAATCAAAGAAATTTTGTTTATAAAATATGTACTAAAAGACTTTTTACTAGTTGACAAATTTACATTTTACTTTAGTTTAAACCCAGGTTAAACCTGATATTTTATGGTAGTCAAGATAGCAGGATCCAGTCTTTTGGATCTTAGGGACAGCTAGAATCAAGACTGCTGTAAATTTTATATGGCATCATTAGAAATGAATTTAATTGGCATTTTGGATTGAAAATATGGTTATCTTTCAGATTTAAAAGCCGTAGTGGCACACACACAGTAAACAGTAGTAAAAAGTAGCAAAATCAGTGTTATAAAGTATAAGAGACAAACCTAAGGGAGAAAACTGTCGCTTGTATTTCAATAAATTGATCTTAACTAAACGAAAAATATCCCTTATCGAACGTTTACACTTATTTGCGGCTCAGCAGATCAAAGATGCTGTGATGACAGAAAGGGATCCTTCAGGCTATGTAGTCCCTTTTATCTCCCACGTAGTGAAAAACGACTTTACATGCAATCGTAGTCGATACGGAACACCCAGTCATTTGTACTTCACAAGGACTTTGGAAAATACATTGTGCTTCGATGCTCACAAAAGAATCAGGGTGTAAAAGTAATGTGTTAAGGACACGTACACATGTTTGGGTTATAACGTCATCTTCATTATCTGGTATATCATCTTCACATCCACTGATAATTTAGTTTTTAAACAATAGTTGCTACTTTGGCAAAATAAACAAGACCCTCATTTCATGCCGACTTTTACAAGCATGATTTAAATTTAACAAATTTCATAAGTATGGTCCTTCGGGTCAGTTAAATTTAATACTAATTTTACGGTCTATTTTAAGAGATTAAATTATTTTAAAATCTTTTATGTATTTCGGAAATTTTATGATTTTTTATAGACAAGAAAAATAATGCTTTTACGCACACATGTGGATAAAAGAAATTCCTACTACAAAATCCAGTAGACTACACGATTTAAAATCTCCCCTTTCACGTTTGGATACTAGCCTGGAATTGCTTATAGCAGTACATCAGTACTAGGCCTACTTTGTCTTACGCCCCGTAGGTCTCAGCCCGGATCCAGCCATTCGGTTGTATTTTATAAGAGTTATTTGTCTGGTTGTTCTTTAAATTTTTGAAAGCAAGAGTATAGTTACAAATGGCTTATTTAATTAATTTAAAAATCAAAGAAATTTTGTTTATAAAATATGTACTAAAAGACTTTTTACTAGTTGACAAATTTACATTTTACTTTAGTTTAAACCCAGGTTAAACCTGATATTTTATGGTAGTCAAGATAGCAGGATCCAGTCTTTTGGATCTTAGGGACAGCTAGAATCAAGACTGCTGTAAATTTTATATGGCATCATTAGAAATGAATTTAATTGGCATTTTGGATTGAAAATATGGTTATCTTTCAGATTTAAAAGCCGTAGTGGCACACACACAGTAAACAGTAGTAAAAAGTAGCAAAATCAGTGTTGACCAAGGTGCAACTCTCAAAGAATCAACCGATCCCGTCAACTTCCACGCAAGATCCAGCAGGATCCAGTCTTTTGGATCTTAGGGACAGCTAGAATCAAGACTGCTGTAAATTTTATATGGCATCATTAGAAATGAATTTAAATAAATTTAAATAATAAAATAAAATAAATTTAATTTTGGATTGAAAATATGGTTATCTTTCAGATTTAAAAGCCGTAGTGGCACACACACAGTAAACAGTAGTAAAAAGTAGCAAAATCAGTGTTATAAAGTATAAGAGACAAACCTAAGGGAGAAAACTGTCGCTTGTATTTCAATAAATTGATCTTAACTAAACGAAAAATATCCCTTATCGAACGTTTACACTTATTTGCGGCTCAGCAGATCAAAGATGCTGTGATGACAGAAAGGGATCCTTCAGGCTATGTAGTCCCTTTTATCTCGCACGTAGTGAAAAACGACTTTACATGCAATCGTAGTCGATACGGAACACCCAGTCATTTGTACTTCACAAGGACTTTGGAAAATACATTGTGCTTCGATGCTCACAAAAGAATCAGGGTGTAAAAGTAATGTGTTAAGGACACGTACACATGTTTGGGTTATAACGTCATCTTCATTATCTGGTATATCATCTTCACATCCACTGATAATTTAGTTTTTAAACAATAGTTGCTACTTTGGCAAAATAAACAAGACCCTCATTTCATGCCGACTTTTACAAGCATGATTTAAATTTAACAAATTTCATAAGTATGGTCCTTCGGGTCAGTTAAATTTAATACTACTTTTACGGTCTATTTTAAGAGATTAAATTATTTTAAAATCTTTTATGTATTTCGGAAATTTTATGATTTTTTATAGACAAGAAAAATAATGCTTTTACGCACACATGTGGATAAAAGAAATTCCTACTACAAAATCCAGTAGACTACACGATTTAAAATCTCCCCTTTCACGTTTGGATACTAGCCTGGAATTGCTTATAGCAGTACATCAGTACTAGGCCTACTTTGTCTTACGCCCCGTAGGTCTCAGCCCGGATCCAGCCATTCGGTTGTATTTTATAAGAGTTATTTGTCTGGTTGTTCTTTAAATTTTTGAAAGCAAGAGTATAGTTACAAATGGCTTATTTAATTAATTTAAAAATCAAAGAAATTTTGTTTATAAAATATGTACTAAAAGACTTTTTACTAGTTGACAAATTTACATTTTACTTTAGTTTAAACCCAGGTTAAACCTGATATTTTATGGTAGTCAAGATAGCAGGATCCAGTCTTTTGGATCTTAGGGACAGCTAGAATCAAGACTGCTGTAAATTTTATATGGCATCATTAGAAATGAATTTAATTGGCATTTTGGATTGAAAATATGGTTATCTTTCAGATTTAAAAGCCGTAGTGGCACACACACAGTAAACAGTAGTAAAAAGTAGCAAAATCAGTGTTGACCAACAAGCATGATTTAAATTTAACAAATTTCATAAGTATGGTCCTTCGGGTCAGTTAAATTTAATACTACTTTTACGGTCTATTTTAAGAGATTAAATTATTTTAAAATCTTTTATGTATTTCGGAAATTTTATGATTTTTTATAGACAAGAAAAATAATGCTTTTACGCACACATGTGGATAAAAGAAATTCCTACTACAAAATCCAGTAGACTACACGATTTAAAATCTCCCCTTTCACGTTTGGATACTAGCCTGGAATTGCTTATAGCAGTACATCAGTACTAGGCCTACTTTGTCTTACGCCCCGTAGGTCTCAGCCCGGATCCAGCCATTCGGTTGTATTTTATAAGAGTTATTTGTCTGGTTGTTCTTTAAATTTTTGAAAGCAAGAGTATAGTTACAAATGGCTTATTTAATTAATTTAAAAATCAAAGAAATTTTGTTTATAAAATATGTACTAAAAGACTTTTTACTAGTTGACAAATTTACATTTTACTTTAGTTTAAACCCAGGTTAAACCTGATATTTTATGGTAGTCAAGATAGCAGGATCCAGTCTTTTGGATGTTAGGGACAGCTAGAATCAAGACTGCTGTAAATTTTATATGGCATCATTAGAAATGAATTTAATTGGCATTTTGGATTGAAAATATGGTTATCTTTCAGATTTAAAAGCCGTAGTGGCACACACACAGTAAACAGTAGTAAAAAGTAGCAAAATCAGTGTTGACCAAGGTGCAACTCTCAAAGAATCAACCGATCCCGTCAACTTCCACGCAAGCCTGCCACCGTTTATTTTACGTGGGCCCTCCCACCATCGTTACCACAGATCGGCTAACCCTTTTAAGAGTTGCACCACCAGGTCAGGTTTGGTCGTGAGCGGGTATCGAACCCGCGCTTGCGTAGACACCTGGCCAAGGTGCCTACGCGTTAGCCACATCAGCTATCACGACCGGCAGCCCAGGCACTAGGATTAGGGTTTTGAACAGTGCGCGCTCCTACCGGCAAAAGTTGTAGGCCGTTAGTGAGTGAGTTCGCTACCAGAGCGCAGCACTAAGCCACTGAATTCAATTCACAAGAAACAATTTGGGCATAAATGGGTTAATCTCCCCTTAATCCTTAATTACCCTTAATCTGGGTAAAATCTCCCCTTTCACGTTTGGATACTAGCCTGGAATTGCTTATAGCAGTACATCAGTACTAGGCCTACTTTGTCTTACGCCCCGTAGGTCTCAGCCCGGATCCAGCCATTCGGTTGTATTTTATAAGAGTTATTTGTCTGGTTGTTCTTTAAATTTTTGAAAGCAAGAGTATAGTTACAAATGGCTTATTTAATTAATTTAAAAATCAAAGAAATTTTGTTTATAAAATATGTACTAAAAGACTTTTTACTAGTTGACAAATTTACATTTTACTTTAGTTTAAACCCAGGTTAAACCTGATATTTTATGGTAGTCAAGATAGCAGGATCCAGTCTTTTGGATCTTAGGGACAGCTAGAATCAAGACTGCTGTAAATTTTATATGGCATCATTAGAAATGAATTTAATTGGCATTTTGGATTGAAAATATGGTTATCTTTCAGATTTAAAAGCCGTAGTGGCACACACAAAGTAAACAGTAGTAAAAAGTAGCAAAATCAGTGTTGACCAACAAGCATGATTTAAATTTAACAAATTTCATAAGTATGGTCCTTCGGGTCAGTTAAATTTAATACTACTTTTACGGTCTATTTTAAGAGATTAAATTATTTTATATGGCATCATTAGAAATGAATTTAATTGGCATTTTGCTTATATTGCCTGGAATTGCTTATAGCAGTACATCAGTACTAGGCCTACTTTGTCTTACGCCCCGTAGGTCTCAGCCCGGATCCAGCCATTCGGTTGTATTTTATAAGAGTTATTTGTCAGTAAACAGTAGTAAAAAGGTTGGCATTTTGGATTGAAAATATGGTTATCTTTCAGATTTAAAAGCCGTAGTGGCACACACACAGTAAACAGTAGTAAAAAGTAGCAAAATCAGTGTTGACCAACAAGCATGATTTAAATTTAACAAATTTCATAAGTATGGTCCTTCGGGTCAGTTAAATTTAATACTACTTTTACGGTCTATTTTAAGAGATTAAATTATTTTATATGGCATCATTAGAAATGAATTTAATTGGCATTTTGGATTGAAAATATGGTTATCTTTCAGATTTAAAAGCCGTAGTGGCACACACACAGTAAACAGTAGTAAAAAGTAGCAAAATCAGTGTTGACCAAGGTGCAACTCTCAAAGAATCAACCGATCCCGTCAACTTCCACGCAAGCCTGCCACCGTTTATTTTACGTGGGCCCTCCCACCATCGTTACCACAGATCGGCTAACCCTTTTAAGAGTTGCACCACCAGGTCAGGTTTGGTCGTGAGCGGGTATCGAACCCGCGCTTGCGTAGACACCTGGCCAAGGTGCCTACGCGTTAGCCACATCAGCTATCACGACCGGCAGCCCAGGCACTAGGATTAGGGTTTTGAACAGTGCGCGCTCCTACCGGCAAAAGTTGTAGGCCGTTAGTGAGTGAGTTCGCTACCAGAGCGCAGCACTAAGCCACTGAATTCAATTCACAAGAAACAATTTGGGCATAAATGGGTTAAACAAGAGATTAAATTTTTTGTGCAGTCCAGGATCCAGTTTTTTGTGCGGAGCAGGATCCAGTCTTTTGGATCTTAGGGACAGCTAGAATCAAGACTGCTGTAAATTTTATATGGCATCATTAGAAATGAATTTAATTGGCATTTTGGATTGAAAATATGGTTATCTTTCAGATTTAAAAGCCGTAGTGGCACACACACAGTAAACAGTAGTAAAAAGTAGCAAAATCAGTGTTGACCAACAAGCATGATTTAAATTTAACAAATTTCATAAGTATGGTCCTTCGGGTCAGTTAAATTTAATACTACTTTTACGGTCTATTTTAAGAGATTAAATTATTTTATATGGCATCATTAGAAATGAATTTAATTGGCATTTTGCTTATATTGCCTGGAATTGCTTATAGCAGTACATCAGTACTAGGCCTACTTTGTCTTACGCCCCGTAGGTCTCAGCCCGGATCCAGCCATTCGGTTGTATTTTATAAGAGTTATTTGTCAGTAAACAGTAGTAAAAAGGTTGGCATTTTGGATTGAAAATATGGTTATCTTTCAGATTTAAAAGCCGTAGTGGCACACACACAGTAAACAGTAGTAAAAAGTAGCAAAATCAGTGTTGACCAACAAGCATGATTTAAATTTAACAAATTTCATAAGTATGGTCCTTCGGGTCAGTTAAATTTAATACTACTTTTACGGTCTATTTTAAGAGATTAAATTATTTTATATGGCATCATTAGAAATGAATTTAATTGGCATTTTGGATTGAAAATATGGTTATCTTTCAGATTTAAAAGCCGTAGTGGCACACACACAGTAAACAGTAGTAAAAAGTAGCAAAATCAGTGTTGACCAAGGTGCAACTCTCAAAGAATCAACCGATCCCGTCAACTTCCACGCAAGCCTGCCACCGTTTATTTTACGTGGGCCCTCCCACCATCGTTACCACAGATCGGCTAACCCTTTTAAGAGTTGCACCACCAGGTCAGGTTTGGTCGTGAGCGGGTATCGAACCCGCGCTTGCGTAGACACCTGGCCAAGGTGCCTACGCGTTAGCCACATCAGCTATCACGACCGGCAGCCCAGGCACTAGGATTAGGGTTTTGAACAGTGCGCGCTCCTACCGGCAAAAGTTGTAGGCCGTTAGTGAGTGAGTTCGCTACCAGAGCGCAGCACTAAGCCACTGAATTCAATTCACAAGAAACAATTTGGGCATAAATGGGTTAATCTCCCCTTAATCCTTAATTACCCTTAATCTGGGTAAAATCTCCCCTTTCACGTTTGGATACTAGCCTGGAATTGCTTATAGCAGTACATCAGTACTAGGCCTACTTTGTCTTACGCCCCGTAGGTCTCAGCCCGGATCCAGCCATTCGGTTGTATTTTATAAGAGTTATTTGTCTGGTTGTTCTTTAAATTTTTGAAAGCAAGAGTATAGTTACAAATGGCTTATTTAATTAATTTAAAAATCAAAGAAATTTTGTTTATAAAATATGTACTAAAAGACTTTTTACTAGTTGACAAATTTACATTTTACTTTAGTTTAAACCCAGGTTAAACCTGATATTTTATGGTAGTCAAGATAGCAGGATCCAGTCTTTTGGATCTTAGGGACAGCTAGAATCTAGACTGCTGTAAATTGCCGTAGGTCTCAGCCCGGATCCAGCCATTCGGTTGTATTTTATAAGAGTTATTTGTCTGGTTGTTCTTTAAATTTTTGAAAGCAAGAGTATAGTTACAAATGGCTTATTTAATTAATTTAAAAATCAAAGAAATTTTGTTTATAAAATATGTACTAAAAGACTTTTTACTAGTTGACAAATTTACATTTTACTTTAGTTTAAACCCAGGTTAAACCTGATATTTTATGGTAGTCAAGATAGCAGGATCCAGTCTTTTGGATCTTAGGGACAGCTAGAATCAAGACTGCTGTAAATTGCCGTAGGTCTCAGCCCGGATCCAGCCATTCGGTTGTATTTTATAAGAGTTATTTGTCTGGTTGTTCTTTAAATTTTTGAAAGCAAGAGTATAGTTACAAATGGCTTATTTAATTAATTTAAAAATCAAAGAAATTTTGTTTATAAAATATGTACTAAAAGACTTTTTACTAGTTGACAAATTTACATTTTACTTTAGTTTAAACCCAGGTTAAACCTGATATTTTATGGTAGTCAAGATAGCAGGATCCAGTCTTTTGGATCTTAGGGACAGCTAGAATCAAGACTGCTGTAAATTTTATATGGCATCATTAGAAATGAATTTAATTGGCATTTTGGATTGAAAATATGGTTATCTTTCAGATTTAAAAGCCGTAGTGGCACACACACAGTAAACAGTAGTAAAAAGTAGCAAAATCAGTGTTGACCAAGGTGCAACTCTCAAAGAATCAACCGATCCCGTCAACTTCCACGCAAGCCTGCCACCGTTTATTTTACGTGGGCCCTCCCACCATCGTTACCACAGATCGGCTAACCCTTTTAAGAGTTGCACCACCAGGTCAGGTTTGGTCGTGAGCGGGTATCGAACCCGCGCTTGCGTAGACACCTGGCCAAGGTGCCTACGCGTTAGCCACATCAGCTATCACGACCGGCAGCCCAGGCACTAGGATTAGGGTTTTGAACAGTGCGCGCTCCTACCGGCAAAAGTTGTAGGCCGTTAGTGAGTGAGTTCGCTACCAGAGCGCAGCACTAAGCCACTGAATTCAATTCACAAGAAACAATTTGGGCATAAATGGGTTAATCTCCCCTTAATCCTTAATTACCCTTAATCTGGGTAAAATCTCCCCTTTCACGTTTGGATACTAGCCTGGAATTGCTTATAGCAGTACATCAGTACTAGGCCTACTTTGTCTTACGCCCCGTAGGTCTCAGCCCGGATCCAGCCATTCGGTTGTATTTTATAAGAGTTATTTGTCTGGTTGTTCTTTAAATTTTTGAAAGCAAGAGTATAGTTACAAATGGCTTATTTAATTAATTTAAAAATCAAAGAAATTTTGTTTATAAAATATGTACTAAAAGACTTTTTACTAGTTGACAAATTTACATTTTACTTTAGTTTAAACCCAGGTTAAACCTGATATTTTATGGTAGTCAAGATAGCAGGATCCAGTCTTTTGGATCTTAGGGACAGCTAGAATCAAGACTGCTGTAAATTTTATATGGCATCATTAGAAATGAATTTAATTGGCATTTTGGATTGAAAATATGGTTATCTTTCAGATTTAAAAGCCGTAGTGGCACACACACAGTAAACAGTAGTAAAAGGTAGCAAAATCAGTGTTGACCAACAAGCATGATTTAAATTTAACAAATTTCATAAGTATGGTCCTTCGGGTCAGTTAAATTTAATACTACTTTTACGGTCTATTTTAAGAGATTAAATTATTTTATATGGCATCATTAGAAATGAATTTAATTGGCATTTTGGATTGAAAATATGGTTATCTTTCAGATTTAAAAGCCGTAGTGGCACACACACAGTAAACAGTAGTAAAAAGGTTGGCATTTTGGATTGAAAATATGGTTATCTTTCAGATTTAAAAGCCGTAGTGGCACACACACAGTAAACAGTAGTAAAAAGTAGCAAAATCAGTGTTGACCAACAAGCATGATTTAAATTTAACAAATTTCATAAGTATGGTCCTTCGGGTCAGTTAAATTTAATACTACTTTTACGGTCTATTTTAAGAGATTAAATTATTTTATATGGCATCATTAGAAATGAATTTAATTGGCATTTTGGATTGAAAATATGGTTATCTTTCAGATTTAAAAGCCGTAGTGGCACACACACAGTAAACAGTAGTAAAAAGTAGCAAAATCAGTGTTGACCAAGGTGCAACTCTCAAAGAATCAACCGATCCCGTCAACTTCCACGCAAGCCTGCCACCGTTTATTTTACGTGGGCCCTCCCACCATCGTTACCACAGATCGGCTAACCCTTTTAAGAGTTGCACCACCAGGTCAGGTTTGGTCGTGAGCGGGTATCGAACCCGCGCTTGCGTAGACACCTGGCCAAGGTGCCTACGCGTTAGCCACATCAGCTATCACGACCGGCAGCCCAGGCACTAGGATTAGGGTTTTGAACAGTGCGCGCTCCTACCGGCAAAAGTTGTAGGCCGTTAGTGAGTGAGTTCGCTACCAGAGCGCAGCACTAAGCCACTGAATTCAATTCACAAGAAACAATTTGGGCATAAATGGGTTAAACAAGAGATTAAATTTTTTGTGCAGTCCAGGATCCAGTTTTTTGTGCGGAGCAGGATCCAGTCTTTTGGATCTTAGGGACAGCTAGAATCAAGACTGCTGTAAATTTTATATGGCATCATTAGAAATGAATTTAATTGGCATTTTGGATTGAAAATATGGTTATCTTTCAGATTAAGAGATTAAATTATTTTAAAATCTTTTATGTATTTCGGAAATTTTATGATTTTTTATAGACAAGAAAAATAATGCTTTTAAAGAATCAACCGATCCCGTCAACTATATCAGATTAAATTATTTTATATGGCATCATTAGAAATGAATTTAATTGGCATTTTGGATTGAAAATATGGTTATCTTTCAGATTTAAAAGCCGTAGTGGCACACACACAGTAAACAGTAGTAAAAAGTAGCAAAATCAGTGTTGACCAAGGTGCAACTCTCAAAGAATCAACCGATCCCGTCAACTTCCACGCAAGCCTGCCACCGTTTATTTTACGTGGGCCCTCCCACCATCGTTACCACAGATCGGCTAACCCTTTTAAGAGTTGCACCACCAGGTCAGGTTTGGTCGTGAGCGGGTATCGAACCCGCGCTTGCGTAGACACCTGGCCAAGGTGCCTACGCGTTAGCCACATCAGCTATCACGACCGGCAGCCCAGGCACTAGGATTAGGGTTTTGAACAGTGCGCGCTCCTACCGGCAAAAGTTGTAGGCCGTTAGTGAGTGAGTTCGCTACCAGAGCGCAGCACTAAGCCACTGAATTCAATTCACAAGAAACAATTTGGGCATAAATGGGTTAAACAAGAGATTAAATTTTTTGTGCAGTCCAGGATCCAGTTTTTTGTGCGGAGCAGGATCCAGTCTTTTGGATCTTAGGGACAGCTAGAATCAAGACTGCTGTAAATTTTATATGGCATCATTAGAAATGAATTTAATTGGCATTTTGGATTGAAAATATGGTTATCTTTCAGATTAAGAGATTAAATTATTTTAAAATCTTTTATGTATTTCGGAAATTTTATGATTTTTTATAGACAAGAAAAATAATGCTTTTACGCACACATGTGGATAAAAGAAATTCCTACTACAAAATCCAGTAGACTACACGATTTAAAATCTCCCCTTTCACGTTTGGATACTAGCCTGGAATTGCTTATAGCAGTACATCAGTACTAGGCCTACTTTGTCTTACGCCCCGTAGGTCTCAGCCCGGATCCAGCCATTCGGTTGTATTTTATAAGAGTTATTTGTCAGTAAACAGTAGTAAAAAGGTTGGCATTTTGGATTGAAAATATGGTTATCTTTCAGATTTAAAAGCCGTAGTGGCACACACACAGTAAACAGTAGTAAAAAGTAGCAAAATCAGTGTTGACCAACAAGCATGATTTAAATTTAACAAATTTCATAAGTATGGTCCTTCGGGTCAGTTAAATTTAATACTACTTTTACGGTCTATTTTAAGAGATTAAATTATTTTATATGGCATCATTAGAAATGAATTTAATTGGCATTTTGCTTATATTGCCTGGAATTGCTTATAGCAGTACATCAGTACTAGGCCTACTTTGTCTTACGCCCCGTAGGTCTCAGCCCGGATCCAGCCATTCGGTTGTATTTTATAAGAGTTATTTGTCAGTAAACAGTAGTAAACTAGCCTGGAATTGCTTATAGCAGTACATCAGTACTAGGCCTACTTTGTCTTACGCCCCGTAGGTCTCAGCCCGGATCCAGCCATTCGGTTGTATTTTATAAGAGTTATTTGTCAGTAAACAGTAGTAAAAAGGTTGGCATTTTGGATTGAAAATATGGTTATCTTTCAGATTTAAAAGCCGTAGTGGCACACACACAGTAAACAGTAGTAAAAAGTAGCAAAATCAGTGTTGACCAACAAGCATGATTTAAATTTAACAAATTTCATAAGTATGGTCCTTCGGGTCAGTTAAATTTAATACTACTTTTACGGTCTATTTTAAGAGATTAAATTATTTTATATGGCATCATTAGAAATGAATTTAATTGGCATTTTGGATTGAAAATATGGTTATCTTTCAGATTTAAAAGCCGTAGTGGCACACACACAGTAAACAGTAGTAAAAAGGTTGGCATTTTGGATTGAAAATATGGTTATCTTTCAGATTTAAAAGCCGTAGTGGCACACACACAGTAAACAGTAGTAAAAAGTAGCAAAATCAGTGTTGACCAACAAGCATGATTTAAATTTAACAAATTTCATAAGTATGGTCCTTCGGGTCAGTTAAATTTAATACTACTTTTACGGTCTATTTTAAGAGATTAAATTATTTTATATGGCATCATTAGAAATGAATTTAATTGGCATTTTGGATTGAAAATATGGTTATCTTTCAGATTTAAAAGCCGTAGTGGCACACACACAGTAAACAGTAGTAAAAAGTAGCAAAATCAGTGTTGACCAAGGTGCAACTCTCAAAGAATCAACCGATCCCGTCAACTTCCACGCAAGCCTGCCACCGTTTATTTTACGTGGGCCCTCCCACCATCGTTACCACAGATCGGCTAACCCTTTTAAGAGTTGCACCACCAGGTCAGGTTTGGTCGTGAGCGGGTATCGAACCCGCGCTTGCGTAGACACCTGGCCAAGGTGCCTACGCGTTAGCCACATCAGCTATCACGACCGGCAGCCCAGGCACTAGGATTAGGGTTTTGAACAGTGCGCGCTCCTACCGGCAAAAGTTGTAGGCCGTTAGTGAGTGAGTTCGCTACCAGAGCGCAGCACTAAGCCACTGAATTCAATTCACAAGAAACAATTTGGGCATAAATGGGTTAAACAAGAGATTAAATTTTTTGTGCAGTCCAGGATCCAGTTTTTTGTGCGGAGCAGGATCCAGTCTTTTGGATCTTAGGGACAGCTAGAATCAAGACTGCTGTAAATTTTATATGGCATCATTAGAAATGAATTTAATTGGCATTTTGGATTGAAAATATGGTTATCTTTCAGATTAAGAGATTAAATTATTTTAAAATCTTTTATGTATTTCGGAAATTTTATGATTTTTTATAGACAAGAAAAATAATGCTTTTACGCACACATGTGGATAAAAGAAATTCCTACTACAAAATCCAGTAGACTACACGATTTAAAATCTCCCCTTTCACGTTTGGATACTAGCCTGGAATTGCTTATAGCAGTACATCAGTACTAGGCCTACTTTGTCTTACGCCCCGTAGGTCTCAGCCCGGATCCAGCCATTCGGTTGTATTTTATAAGAGTTATTTGTCAGTAAACAGTAGTAAAAAGGTTGGCATTTTGGATTGAAAATATGGTTATCTTTCAGATTTAAAAGCCGTAGTGGCACACACACAGTAAACAGTAGTAAAAAGTAGCAAAATCAGTGTTGACCAACAAGCATGATTTAAATTTAACAAATTTCATAAGTATGGTCCTTCGGGTCAGTTAAATTTAATACTACTTTTACGGTCTATTTTAAGAGATTAAATTATTTTATATGGCATCATTAGAAATGAATTTAATTGGCATTTTGCTTATATTGCCTGGAATTGCTTATAGCAGTACATCAGTACTAGGCCTACTTTGTCTTACGCCCCGTAGGTCTCAGCCCGGATCCAGCCATTCGGTTGTATTTTATAAGAGTTATTTGTCAGTAAACAGTAGTAAACTAGCCTGGAATTGCTTATAGCAGTACATCAGTACTAGGCCTACTTTGTCTTACGCCCCGTAGGTCTCAGCCCGGATCCAGCCATTCGGTTGTATTTTATAAGAGTTATTTGTCAGTAAACAGTAGTAAAAAGGTTGGCATTTTGGATTGAAAATATGGTTATCTTTCAGATTTAAAAGCCGTAGTGGCACACACACAGTAAACAGTAGTAAAAAGTAGCAAAATCAGTGTTGACCAACAAGCATGATTTAAATTTAACAAATTTCATAAGTATGGTCCTTCGGGTCAGTTAAATTTAATACTACTTTTACGGTCTATTTTAAGAGATTAAATTATTTTATATGGCATCATTAGAAATGAATTTAATTGGCATTTTGCTTATATTGCCTGGAATTGCTTATAGCAGTACATCAGTACTAGGCCTACTTTGTCTTACGCCCCGTAGGTCTCAGCCCGGATCCAGCCATTCGGTTGTATTTTATAAGAGTTATTTGTCAGTAAACAGTAGTAAAAAGGTTGGCATTTTGGATTGAAAATATGGTTATCTTTCAGATTTAAAAGCCGTAGTGGCACACACACAGTAAACAGTAGTAAAAAGTAACAAAATCAGTGTTGACCAACAAGCATGATTTAAATTTAACAAATTTCATAAGTATGGTCCTTCGGGTCAGTTAAATTTAATACTACTTTTACGGTCTATTTTAAGAGATTAAATTATTTTATATGGCATCATTAGAAATGAATTTAATTGGCATTTTGGATTGAAAATATGGTTATCTTTCAGATTTAAAAGCCGTAGTGGCACACACACAGTAAACAGTAGTAAAAAGTAGCAAAATCAGTGTTGACCAAGGTGCAACTCTCAAAGAATCAACCGATCCCGTCAACTTCCACGCAAGCCTGCCACCGTTTATTTTACGTGGGCCCTCCCACCATCGTTACCACAGATCGGCTAACCCTTTTAAGAGTTGCACCACCAGGTCAGGTTTGGTCGTGAGCGGGTATCGAACCCGCGCTTGCGTAGACACCTGGCCAAGGTGCCTACGCGTTAGCCACATCAGCTATCACGACCGGCAGCCCAGGCACTAGGATTAGGGTTTTGAACAGTGCGCGCTCCTACCGGCAAAAGTTGTAGGCCGTTAGTGAGTGAGTTCGCTACCAGAGCGCAGCACTAAGCCACTGAATTCAATTCACAAGAAACAATTTGGGCATAAATGGGTTAAACAAGAGATTAAATTTTTTGTGCAGTCCAGGATCCAGTTTTTTGTGCGGAGCAGGATCCAGTCTTTTGGATCTTAGGGACAGCTAGAATCAAGACTGCTGTAAATTTTATATGGCATCATTAGAAATGAATTTAATTGGCATTTTGGATTGAAAATATGGTTATCTTTCAGATTAAGAGATTAAATTATTTTAAAATCTTTTATGTATTTCGGAAATTTTATGATTTTTTATAGACAAGAAAAATAATGCTTTTACGCACACATGTGGATAAAAGAAATTCCTACTACAAAATCCAGTAGACTACACGATTTAAAATCTCCCCTTTCACGTTTGGATACTAGCCTGGAATTGCTTATAGCAGTACATCAGTACTAGGCCTACTTTGTCTTACGCCCCGTAGGTCTCAGCCCGGATCCAGCCATTCGGTTGTATTTTATAAGAGTTATTTGTCTGGTTGTTCTTTAAATTTTTGAAAGCAAGAGTATAGTTACAAATGGCTTATTTAATTAATTTAAAAATCAAAGAAATTTTGTTTATAAAATATGTACTAAAAGACTTTTTACTAGTTGACAAATTTACATTTTACTTTAGTTTAAACCCAGGTTAAACCTGATATTTTATGGTAGTCAAGATAGCAGGATCCAGTCTTTTGGATCTTAGGGACAGCTAGAATCAAGACTGCTGTAAATTTTATATGGCATCATTAGAAATGAATTTAATTGGCATTTTGGATTGAAAATATGGTTATCTTTCAGATTTAAAAGCCGTAGTGGCACACACACAGTAAACAGTAGTAAAAAGTAGCAAAATCAGTGTTGACCAAGGTGCAACTCTCAAAGAATCAACCGATCCCGTCAACTTCCACGCAAGCCTGCCACCGTTTATTTTACGTGGGCCCTCCCACCATCGTTACCACAGATCGGCTAACCCTTTTAAGAGTTGCACCACCAGGTCAGGTTTGGTCGTGAGCGGGTATCGAACCCGCGCTTGCGTAGACACCTGGCCAAGGTGCCTACGCGTTAGCCACATCAGCTATCACGACCGGCAGCCCAGGCACTAGGATTAGGGTTTTGAACAGTGCGCGCTCCTACCGGCAAAAGTTGTAGGCCGTTAGTGAGTGAGTTCGCTACCAGAGCGCAGCACTAAGCCACTGAATTCAATTCACAAGAAACAATTTGGGCATAAATGGGTTAAACAATAGTTGCTACTTTGGCAAAATAAACAAGACCCTCATTTCATGCCGACTTTTACAAGCATGATTTAAATTTAACAAATTTCATAAGTATGGTCCTTCGGGTCAGTTAAATTTAATACTACTTTTACGGTCTATTTTAAGAGATTAAATTATTTTAAAATCTTTTATGACAAATTTACATTTTACTTTAGTTTAAACCCAGGTTAAACCTGATATTTTATGGTAGTCAAGATAGCAGGATCCAGTCTTTTGGATCTTAGGGACAGCTAGAATCAAGACTGCTGTAAATTTGCCACCGTTTATTTTACGTGGGCCCTCCCACCATCGTTACCACAGATCGGCTAACCCTTTTAAGAGTTGCACCACCAGGTCAGGTTTGGTCGTGAGCGGGTATCGAACCCGCGCTTGCGTAGACACCTGGCCAAGGTGCCTACGCGTTAGCCACATCAGCTATCACGACCGGCAGCCCAGGCACTAGGATTAGGGTTTTGAACAGTGCGCGCTCCTACCGGCAAAAGTTGTAGGCCGTTAGTGAGTGAGTTCGCTACCAGAGCGCAGCACTAAGCCACTGAATTCAATTCACAAGAAACAATTTGGGCATAAATGGGTTAAACAATAGTTGCTACTTTGGCAAAATAAACAAGACCCTCATTTCATGCCGACTTTTACAAGCATGATTTAAATTTAACAAATTTCATAAGTATGGTCCTTCGGGTCAGTTAAATTTAATACTACTTTTACGGTCTATTTTAAGAGATTAAATTATTTTAAAATCTTTTATGTATTTCGGAAATTTTATGATTTTTTATAGACAAGAAAAATAATGCTTTTACGCACACATGTGGATAAAAGAAATTCCTACTACAAAATCCATCCTTATAGTTACAAATGGCTTATTTAATTAATTTAAAAATCAAAGAAATTTTGTTTATAAAATATGTACTAAAAGACTTTTTACTAGTTGACAAATTTACATTTTACTTTAGTTTAAACCCAGGTTAAACCTGATATTTTATGGTAGTCAAGATAGCAGGATCCAGTCTTTTGGATCTTAGGGACAGCTAGAATCAAGACTGCTGTAAATTTTATATGGCATCATTAGAAATGAATTTAATTGGCATTTTACCAGAGCACCTTGGCTGGCTACCAGAGCGCAGCACTAAGCCACTGAATTCAATTCACAAGAAACAATTTGGGCATAAATGGGTTAAACAATAGTTGCTACTTTGGCAAAATAAACAAGACCCTCATTTCATGCCGACTTTTACAAGCATGATTTAAATTTAACAAATTTCATAAGTATGGTCCTTCGGGTCAGTTAAATTTAATACTACTTTTACGGTCTATTTTAAGAGATTAAATTATTTTAAAATCTTTTATGTATTTCGGAAATTTTATGATTTTTTATAGACAAGAAAAATAATGCTTTTACGCACACATGTGGATAAAAGAAATTGATACTACAAAATCCATCCTTATAGTTACAAATGGCTTATTTAATTAATTTAAAAATCAAAGAAATTTTGTTTATAAAATATGTACTAAAAGACTTTTTACTAGTTGACAAATTTACATTTTACTTTAGTTTAAACCCAGGTTAAACCTGATATTTTATGGTAGTCAAGATAGCAGGATCCAGTCTTTTGGATCTTAGGGACAGCTAGAATCAAGACTGCTGTAAATTTTATATGGCATCATTAGAAATGAATTTAATTGGCATTTTGGATTGAAAATATGGTTATCTTTCAGATTTAAAAGCCGTAGTGGCACACACACAGTAAACAGTAGTAAAAAGTAGCAAAATCAGTGTTGACCAAGGTGCAACTCTCAAAGAATCAACCGATCCCGTCAACTTCCACGCAAGCCTGCCACCGTTTATTTTACGTGGGCCCTCCCACCATCGTTACCACAGATCGGCTAACCCTTTTAAGAGTTGCACCACCAGGTCAGGTTTGGTCGTGAGCGGGTATCGAACCCGCGCTTGCGTAGACACCTGGCCAAGGTGCCTACGCGTTAGCCACATCAGCTATCACGACCGGCAGCCCAGGCACGAGGATTAGGGTTTTGAACAGTGCGCGCTCCTACCGGCAAAAGTTGTAGGCCGTTAGTGAGTGAGTTCGCTACCAGAGCGCAGCACTAAGCCACTGAATTCAATTCACAAGAAACAATTTGGGCATAAATGGGTTAAACAATAGTTGCTACTTTGGCAAAATAAACAAGACCCTCATTTCATGCCGACTTTTACAAGCATGATTTAAATTTAACAAATTTCATAAGTATGGTCCTTCGGGTCAGTTAAATTTAATACTACTTTTAATACTACGTAGTGGCACACACACAGTAAACAGTAGTAAAAAGTAGCAAAATCAGTGTTGACCAAGGTGCAACTCTCAAAGAATCAACCGATCCCGTCAACTTCCACGCAAGCCTGCCACCGTTTATTTTACGTGGGCCCTCCCACCATCGTTACCACAGATCGGCTAACCCTTTTAAGAGTTGCACCACCAGGTCAGGTTTGGTCGTGAGCGGGTATCGAACCCGCGCTTGCGTAGACACCTGGCCAAGGTGCCTACGCGTTAGCCACATCAGCTATCACGACCGGCAGCCCAGGCACTAGGATTAGGGTTTTGAACAGTGCGCGCTCCTACCGGCAAAAGTTGTAATTTAAAAATCAAAGAAATTTTGTTTATAAAATATGTACTAAAAGACTTTTTACTAGTTGACAAATTTACATTTTACTTTAGTTTAAACCCAGGTTAAACCTGATATTTTATGGTAGTCAAGATAGCAGGATCCAGTCTTTTGGATCTTAGGGACAGCTAGAATCAAGACTGCTGTAAATTTTATATGGCATCATTAGAAATGAATTTAATTGGCATTTTGGATTGAAAATATGGTTATCTTTCAGATTTAAAAGCCGTAGTGGCACACACACAGTAAACAGTAGTAAAAAGTAGCAAAATCAGTGTTGACCAAGGTGCAACTCTCAAAGAATCAACCGATCCCGTCAACTTCCACGCAAGCCTGCCACCGTTTATTTTACGTGGGCCCTCCCACCATCGTTACCACAGATCGGCTAACCCTTTTAAGAGTTGCACCACCAGGTCAGGTTTGGTCGTGAGCGGGTATCGAACCCGCGCTTGCGTAGACACCTGGCCAAGGTGCCTACGCGTTAGCCACATCAGCTATCACGACCGGCAGCCCAGGCACGAGGATTAGGGTTTTGAACAGTGCGCGCTCCTACCGGCAAAAGTTGTAGGCCGTTAGTGAGTGAGTTCGCTACCAGAGCGCAGCACTAAGCCACTGAATTCAATTCACAAGAAACAATTTGGGCATAAATGGGTTAAACAATAGTTGCTACTTTGGCAAAATAAACAAGACCCTCATTTCATGCCGACTTTTACAAGCATGATTTAAATTTAACAAATTTCATAAGTATGGTCCTTCGGGTCAGTTAAATTTAATACTACTTTTAATACTACGTAGTGGCACACACACAGTAAACAGTAGTAAAAAGTAGCAAAATCAGTGTTGACCAAGGTGCAACTCTCAAAGAATCAACCGATCCCGTCAACTTCCACGCAAGCCTGCCACCGTTTATTTTACGTGGGCCCTCCCACCATCGTTACCACAGATCGGCTAACCCTTTTAAGAGTTGCACCACCAGGTCAGGTTTGGTCGTGAGCGGGTATCGAACCCGCGCTTGCGTAGACACCTGGCCAAGGTGCCTACGCGTTAGCCACATCAGCTATCACGACCGGCAGCCCAGGCACTAGGATTAGGGTTTTGAACAGTGCGCGCTCCTACCGGCAAAAGTTGTAGGCCGTTAGTGAGTGAGTTCGCTATCAGAGCGCAGCACTAAGCCACTGAATTCAATTCACAAGAAACAATTTGGGCATAAATGGGTTAAACAATAGTTGCTACTTTGGCAAAATAAACAAGACCCTCATTTCATGCCGACTTTTACAAGCATGATTTAAATTTAACAAATTTCATAAGTATGGTCCTTCGGGTCAGTTAAATTTAATACTACTTTTACGGTCTATTTTAAGAGATTAAATTATTTTAAAATCTTTTATGTATTTCGGAAATTTTATGATTTTTTATAGACAAGAAAAATAATGCTTTTACGCACACATGTGGATAAAAGAAATTCCTACTACAAAATCCATCCTTATAGTTACAAATGGCTTATTTAATTAATTTAAAAATCAAAGAAATTTTGTTTATAAAATATGTACTAAAAGACTTTTTACTAGTTGACAAATTTACATTTTACTTTAGTTTAAACCCAGGTTAAACCTGATATTTTATGGTAGTCAAGATAGCAGGATCCAGTCTTTTGGATCTTAGGGACAGCTAGAATCAAGACTGCTGTAAATTTTATATGGCATCATTAGAAATGAATTTAATTGGCATTTTGGATTGAAAATATGGTTATCTTTCAGATTTAAAAGCCGTAGTGGCACACACACAGTAAACAGTAGTAAAAAGTAGCAAAATCAGTGTTGACCAAGGTGCAACTCTCAAAGAATCAACCGATCCCGTCAACTTCCACGCAAGCCTGCCACCGTTTATTTTACGTGGGCCCTCCCACCATCGTTACCACAGATCGGCTAACCCTTTTAAGAGTTGCACCACCAGGTCAGGTTTGGTCGTGAGCGGGTATCGAACCCGCGCTTGCGTAGACACCTGGCCAAGGTGCCTACGCGTTAGCCACATCAGCTATCACGACCGGCAGCCCAGGCACGAGGATTAGGGTTTTGAACAGTGCGCGCTCCTACCGGCAAAAGTTGTAGGCCGTTAGTGAGTGAGTTCGCTACCAGAGCGCAGCACTAAGCCACTGAATTCAATTCACAAAAAACAATTTGGGCATAAATGGGTTAAACAATAGTTGCTACTTTGGCAAAATAAACAAGACCCTCATTTCATGCCGACTTTTACAAGCATGATTTAAATTTAACAAATTTCATAAGTATGGTCCTTCGGGTCAGTTAAATTTAATACTACTTTTACGGTCTATTTTAAGAGATTAAATTATTTTAAAATCTTTTATGTATTTCGGAAATTTTATGATTTTTTATAGACAAGAAAAATAATGCTTTTACGCACACATGTGGATAAAAGAAATTCCTACTACAAAATCCAGTAGACTACACGATTTAAAATCTCCCCTTTCACGTTTGGATACTAGCCTGGAATTGCTTATAGCAGTACATCAGTACTAGGCCTACTTTGTCTTACGCCCCGTAGGTCTCAGCCCGGATCCAGCCATTCCAGCCATAAGGAGAACCTAACCATTTACCTGTATTGTATTTTATTATTAATCTCCCTCCGAGGCAGTTGTCACTTAATTTGACTTTCAACAATTCCAAGACTTTAAGGCTATAAAAGACATTGAGAATTCTAAGGTAGTTGAATTGTGTTCTTTCACGGCAAAATTTAATTTTCAAAATCAATTTTTATGTGTGATTCTTAATAAAGGAGACCAAGGAGTTTCACGCATTCATGCGTCCCATTTTAAATTACCCCTACATCAAACATTTGTTTCATTTGTAAATTGTTAAATACCTCGAAACTGACAAAATAACGTTTAGTGTTACTCAAAGTTTACAGCCACATTCACTTGAAAATGAGGTGTAACTACTCTGGGAGGACTTCAGAAAGGAGTTCAAATAATATGTACTAAAAGACTTTTTACTAGTTGACAAATTTACATTTTACTTTAGTTTAAACCCAGGTTAAACCTGATATTTTATGGTAGTCAAGATAGCAGGATCCAGTCTTTTGGATCTTAGGGACAGCTAGAATCAAGACTGCTGTAAATTTTATATGGCATCATTAGAAATGAATTTAATTGGCATTTTGGATTGAAAATATGGTTATCTTTCAGATTTAAAAGCCGTAGTGGCACACACACAGTAAACAGTAGTAAAAAGTAGCAAAATCAGTGTTGACCAAGGTGCAACTCTCAAAGAATCAACCGATCCCGTCAACTTCCACGCAAGCCTGCCACCGTTTATTTTACGTGGGCCCTCCCACCATCGTTACCACAGATCGGCTAACCCTTTTAAGAGTTGCACCACCAGGTCAGGTTTGGTCGTGAGCGGGTATCGAACCCGCGCTTGCGTAGACACCTGGCCAAGGTGCCTACGCGTTAGCCACATCAGCTATCACGACCGGCAGCCCAGGCACGAGGATTAGGGTTTTGAACAGTGCGCGCTCCTACCGGCAAAAGTTGTAGGCCGTTAGTGAGTGAGTTCGCTACCAGAGCGCAGCACTAAGCCACTGAATTCAATTCACAAGAAACAATTTGGGCATAAATGGGTTAAACAATAGTTGCTACTTTGGCAAAATAAACAAGACCCTCATTTCATGCCGACTTTTACAAGCATGTTCAAATAATATGTACTAAAAGACTTTTTACTAGTTGACAAATTTACATTTTACTTTAGTTTAAACCCAGGTTAAACCTGATATTTTATGGTAGTCAAGATAGCAGGATCCAGTCTTTTGGATCTTAGGGACAGCTAGAATCAAGACTGCTGTAAATTTTATATGGCATCATTAGAAATGAATTTAATTGGCATTTTGGATTGAAAATATGGTTATCTTTCAGATTTAAAAGCCGTAGTGGCACACACACAGTAAACAGTAGTAAAAAGTAGCAAAATCAGTGTTGACCAAGGTGCAACTCTCAAAGAATCAACCGATCCCGTCAACTTCCACGCAAGCCTGCCACCGTTTATTTTACGTGGGCCCTCCCACCATCGTTACCACAGATCGGCTAACCCTTTTAAGAGTTGCACCACCAGGTCAGGTTTGGTCGTGAGCGGGTATCGAACCCGCGCTTGCGTAGACACCTGGCCAAGGTGCCTACGCGTTAGCCACATCAGCTATCACGACCGGCAGCCCAGGCACGAGGATTAGGGTTTTGAACAGTGCGCGCTCCTACCGGCAAAAGTTGTAGGCCGTTAGTGAGTGAGTTCGCTACCAGAGCGCAGCACTAAGCCACTGAATTCAATTCACAAGAAACAATTTGGGCATAAATGGGTTAAACAATAGTTGCTACTTTGGCAAAATAAACAAGACCCTCATTTCATGCCGACTTTTACAAGCATGATTTAAATTTAACAAATTTCATAAGTATGGTCCTTCGGGTCAGTTAAATTTAATACTACTTTTACGGTCTATTTTAAGAGATTAAATTATTTTAAAATCTTTTATGTATTTCGGAAATTTTATGATTTTTTATAGACAAGAAAAATAATGCTTTTACGCACACATGTGGATAAAAGAAATTCCTACTACAAAATCCAGTAGACTACACGATTTAAAATCTCCCCTTTCACGTTTGGATACTAGCCTGGAATTGCTTATAGCAGTACATCAGTACTAGGCCTACTTTGTCTTACGCCCCGTAGGTCTCAGCCCGGATCCAGCCATTCGGTTGTATTTTATAAGAGTTATTTGTCTGGTTGTTCTTTAAATTTTTGAAAGCAAGAGTATAGTTACAAATGGCTTATTTAATTAATTTAAAAATCAAAGAAATTTTGTTTATAAAATATGTACTAAAAGACTTTTTACTAGTTGACAAATTTACATTTTACTTTAGTTTAAACCCAGGTTAAACCTGATATTTTATGGTAGTCAAGATAGCAGGATCCAGTCTTTTGGATTAAATGACAAACAAAGCTTAGTCGAGCAACACGTAAACCAATATTCCCGCCGAGTTCAAGAAACAAACTTACTCCCCCTTCCTTCAACACTAAATCTTATTTCAGGACTGCCTCTCTCCCTACGTGACCTATTTTCCAGTAGTAAACTACGGAACGATTATGATCTTGATTGATAGACGAAAGAAATACACCAGTGTATTTGCATGTTGTAATACTTGTTATAGTTTCATGTGAACTCGTGACATTTGCTATCCAGTTTAGTATAAAATGGATTTTACTGTTGAGCAATTTTATTTATCTATATATTTATTACTAAGGAGAACCTAACCATTTACCTGTATTGTATTTTATTATTAATCTCCCTCCGAGGCAGTTGTCACTTAATTTGACTTTCAACAATTCCAAGACTTTAAGGCTATAAAAGACATTGAGAATTCTAAGGTAGTTGAATTGTGTTCTTTCACGGCAAAATTTAATTTTCAAAATCAATTTTTATGTGTGATTATTAATAAAGGAGACCAAGGAGTTTCACGCATTCATGCGTCCCATTTTAAATTACCCCTACATCAAACATTTGTTTCATTTGTAAATTGTTAAATACCTCGAAACTGACAAAATAACGTTTAGTGTTACTCAAAGTTTACAGCCACATTCACTTGAAAATGAGGTGTAACTACTCTGGGAGGACTTCAGAAAGGAGTTTAAATAACACTTAAATCTTTGATAATATCACGTTTGAATTTATTGGCTTGGTTAAAATTATTTTCTTTATTTATATGTACTATTTATAAATTACAGTATTCATCAAAGAAAATAATACAGTTTCCTTTAAAAGAAATTTGTGTAAAACGGTTAAATTTTGTCTACAGAATCTTGGGTTGTATTCAAGTTTCATCAGAAAGAGTGTAAATGTGATTTGCTGAGACGGGTAGACAAGGCGCTACTTAGACCACTCTTGAATTTCGCCTGCTCAGACCTAATTTACATCAAGCTGGCATGAATGTATTCATTTCTACGTTATTTCATCATATTCAAAAAAATTTCATTCTACATTCCATGTTTTCCTTACATATTCTTGTATCAGACACTGACACGTAATTTTAAATAATATGGTCAGCAACCGCTATAGAATAAACTCATTTAATTCATTTAGCATTTTAGGTAACAAAAAATTAAGATGAATATAGTCAACACGATAATTTTTATTATGTCGCATCGAAATCTCTATATTCATTAAAAAATGATGGGTGTTGGACGTCCCTAGTGGACGACTAAGGTAAAACTACATTGTCCTACGACACATAATACGTAATTTTAAATGTCCGTTTTTCTGAGAAATTTGCCAAAGAACCGAACACAAAAGTGTTTCCAGTGTTTCGGGAATTATAAATATTTTTCAGCAACATGATTTTAATGCAAAATTTTATTGCATGAAATTTTTACTCCATCATCCTTTATACAGGTTGGGTTAGCGATATTGTTTTCTTATAATTTAATCTTTGATTTGATGTACATATTGACCTTTGTTTACATTTAATGTTTACTTGATACTACCCACGAATCGTCTTCATGAAGAGGTAAAAATCCTATACATATCTAAAAAAAGTAGATTTAATGGCCATCTTACATTACTGAGACAAACTTGGTTCAAACACTATTAAGGGTTGGAACGGTTTTTCCATACCGTATAAACATTTTTTTATGAAAGCGTAATTTGGGGACTGAAATTCAAAATTATAACTTCATTCGTTATATCTATAGCTATTTGACAACTATAAATTTTGGCTTTCAATGAATATGGGGAACATGGGGGCGGAGCCCCTGTCGAGACGTAGGCGAGTATCTAATCGAACCATAATTTTATGTAATAAATTGACACAATCGAAAAGAAACTTTTCATTTTGAAAACAAACCAAATATTTCATTCGTTTAATTACTCGTTTTTCACAGTAACAAAGAATGTTTGATGAATGTTGGAGTGTTTTACTCTTGAAATGGCAAACAATCAGTAAATGCTGGCTAGAAAGTTTATTTATTGTAAAATTACGTTGATTCAGCAGATGATTGATAACTCGGATGTGAAATTTCCAATTCGTTTATCATTATGAATATTTTATCAGGTAAGGCGGAACTTTATAGACCCAGCAACAAATGTTTTATTAATTTAGACATGTGTTGCTGGACCCGTTTTAATTTAACAAATTATATTTACTAATGAAAAATACATTTATCAAAATAGTTTTAGAACCTAACTCATGTAAATTATATATTTAAATGAGTTTTTAGGAATTATTTTACATTCCTAGCATTTTTTATTTTTCTACCACCAATAGAAACTCGTTTTTTTAAATCTACACTCCACGAAAAAACATTTATAATTACTTGTAAAGCTGATGTATTTAAAATTGTCAAAGCCTGTGATGATATTATGATTTAGAATTGGCCACAAGATAAACTAAAATAAACTGTAATAACTTTTTCTATGTTCGAATAAATAACAACCATTCTCTAATTATCAATTATTACAACTCGATCTATACCCTAGAAAAGTCAAATTTATCGTGCAATCTGAAACACGAGTATTGGTTTCACTGTATGGCTAACTCACAAAACTTTGATGGTATTCATATCTTACCCTTGACCCCGGCAAACGAAGGAGTAGCCGTAAAGAAACCCTAAATACAATATCTGCAAGATTCAAACCATGTAAACACTGACTTTGGTTTCGGCGATTAAAAAAATATCGAATTGATAAAATCATAACCAAACGTAATCAACAAAGGCTTGAACGGAATATAGATAGGTGTTAACGGTTACTATGTAACAAAACAGTCTGAACTGTACCTTTAATGGCGTTAGTCTTTTGTCAAATAGAACGCCTTAAAATATTTATTTTTATGTAACGTTTTCAATAATGTGATAAAAATTACAAGAGCGAGTTTTGTTCTCAGTTTTTTTTTTTTTTTTTTTTTTTTTTTTTTTTTTTTTTTTTTTTTTATGCAGAGGTTTATCTGTGAGTACATTGGGAATTTATGGCCTACTATTACAACAAAGTGTACTGTAACTTTCATACTCAGACATTGCGGCATATTGTAAAATGGTGATTTTTCAGTAAAATAAAAACATTTCTTTTTTAAACAATTTTCGTTACGGCTTTTTTATTACGTTTTGTAGCTGTCTAGTGATTCACATGGAATCAATCCCTAACCAATGATTCTATACATTTTTATTCCAGACAACTATCACGTAATTAAATACTATAGGACTCCAACTGAATCAAGCTAAAATGAAAGGGTAGGCTTTATAGCCCTACGTGTTAATGATACAGGGTGTCACGGAACTCTCTGGGACCCTTTTGTATATTTGTTCCTTGCACCAAGATAAGAAAAAAAACATTTATTTAGACACAAACAGGGGTCTAAATTTTGCTTCTTTATGCCACTAGCCACCATTTTGTTTTTTACACGTAGTAATTTTTTCACATGACGAATAGCTGTATTAAGTTCATATTTGGAATGAATGTTTATCATACCAATGTAAGTTTACAGGAAAAAATTAATTTTGTCACTATATATTTACAAAATGGCGGCCATTTGAATTTTTCAAACTCCAATAACTGAAAATTTGTAAATTAAAAAAAATGTGCAAGACACACATAAGTTGCCAAATTATATTATCTAACCAATTGTACCAAGTTTGAAGGATCTGACACAATAATGGAGTTCTTGCCATCTTTCTCCATAAAACATTGATTTTGTATAATAAGTAATGCAAATTAAGGCCATTTTAACAGAAAATCACAATAACTCCGTTATTTGTTGTCAAATCCTTACACATTTGGTACCATTGGTTAGATAATTTCATTTGACAACTTTTTTGTGCCTTGTAAAATATTTATAAAATTTACTGATTTTCAGATATTTGAGATTAAAAAATTAAAGTGGCCGCCATTTTGAAAATATACAGTGAAAAAATTATGAAAATGTGCATTGGTATTATTTATACAAATTATTATATGAAAAAAAAAATGATGGCTAGCGGCTTCACCAAATCAGACCCCTATTTGGGAACAAAACACAAAAAAACAAAAAGTTCCTGAGAACATAAATGTTCTCAAATGCTTCGTTAAACCGCTTGCCGCCATTTTGGTTTTTACACTTAATAATTTTTATTTTAGTAACAGATATGTGTATTTAGTTTAAAATTGGCATGAACCTTTATCACACCGATGTTTATGTCCAGGGAGATTATTGTTTTTTTTCCTATACGCATTTTGAAAATAGCAGCAATTTTAAGTTTTTAACCTCAAATATCATTCGATCATTGGTCAAATCAAATTTGAATAAGCAACAAAAAAGTTGACAAATTGAATTATCTAAACAATTATACCACGTTTGTAAGGATCCGACAACACATAATGGAGTTATTGCGATTTTTTATTAAAATAACCTCAATTTTCACTATTTATCGTGTAAAAACAATTTTTTCTAGAATTACATGGCAATAACTCCGTTATTTATTGTCAGATTGTTGTCAAACTTGGTATCATTGGTAATGAAACTTGTCAATTTTTTTGTAACTTTTACAATTTTGATAAAATTTTCTGGTTTTGAGATATTTGAGTTTAAAAGCTTAAAATGGTTGCCATTTTGAAAGTACGCATAGGAAAAATTATTATTTTCATGAAACTGAACATCAACGTGATGAAGGTTCTTGCCCAACGTAAGCTAAATACACCTATCAGTTACGGAAATAAAAATTATTAAGTGTGAAAATGGCGGCCAACGGCTTATTAAAGCATTTTAGGACGTATGTTCCTATGATATTTATGGCCATTTTGATCTAAGGAATCACCGCATGGAGTTTCGGAAGAGAATTTCCGACCACCCTATAATACAATTAATTATAATGCAAAGTCAATGATTTACTGCAGAAAAATAGCAATAGCTCGGTTTTTTTGTTTTGTAATAAGATCTTTGCACATTTGGTATTATTGCTTACATAATTAAATCCTTCAACTTTTTTGTGTTTTATACAGTGTTGATAAAACTTACAGATTTTTTATATTTATTTATTTATTATTATTTTTTAATTTGAGTTTGAAATTGTAAATCGCCGACATTGGGAAAATATAATTTTTTCCTGTAAACGAGCAATGTCAATGCAACTACCCGTTACGGAAATAAAATTTATTAAGTGTAAAAACAAAATGGTGACTAGCAACTTAACGAACCATATTAGAGGACGTATATGTACATTAGATTTTTTTCTTCCTGAATTACCTGGAACAGTTTGTAATGGTTGAAACCGGACACCCTGTATACTCCCTGTAACTTTTAGATTGTTCATGTTTTAAGAAATGTTTAGAAGTGGCCTTGAAAACAGAGGTTTCGAAAAAAATACCAAAACATTGAAATAGCTCAATGAATATATAAATATAATTGCAAGACATATGATAAAAATGTAAAGAAACTCGATAACAACATACCAAGCATCGGTACGCATCTTACCTATCTTAATAACCGGCGGAAGGGAGCGCACCGCAACCGGCGAGAGAGTCAGGATAAGAAGCAGGCAGCGCCATGATCGCAGGGGCATACTGGCATCTTGACTCCACCTCCCCTCTCATGGCATGTCTCTTCTGCAACAATAAATCACACTTTAGGATAAGATGCAGGCAGCGCCATGATCGCAGGGGCATACTGGCATCTTGACTCCACCTCCCCTCTCATGGCATGTCTCTTCTGCAACAATAAATCACACTTTAGGATAAGATGCAGGCAGCGCCATGATCGCAGGGGCATACTGGCATCTTGACTCCACCTCCCCTCTCATGGCATGTCTCTTCTGCAACAATAAATCACACTTTAGGATAAGATGCAGGCAGCGCCATGATCGCAGGGGCATACTGGCATCTTGACTCCACCTCCCCTCTCATGGCATGTCTCTTCTGCAACAATAAATCACACTTTAGGATAAGATGCAGGCAGCGCCATGATCGCAGGGGCATACTGGCATCTTGACTCCACCTCCCCTCTCATGGCATGTCTCTTCTGCAACAATAAATCACACTTTAGGATAAGATGCAGGCAGCGCCATGATCGCAGGGGCATACTGGCATCTTGACTCCACCTCCCCTCTCATGGCATGTCTCTTCTGCAACAATAAATCACACTTTAGGATAAGATGCAGGCAGCGCCATGATCGCAGGGGCATACTGGCATCTTGACTCCACCTCCCCTCTCATGGCATGTCTCTTCTGCAACAATAAATCACACTTTAGGATAAGATGCAGGCAGCGCCATGATCGCAGGGGCATACTGGCATCTTGACTCCACCTCCCCTCTCATGGCATGTCTCTTCTGCAACAATAAATCACACTTTAGGATAAGATGCAGGCAGCGCCATGATCGCAGGGGCATACTGGCATCTTGACACTACCTCCCCTCTCATGGCATGTCTCTTCTGCAACAATAAATCACACTTTAGGATAAGATGCAGGCAGCGCCATGATCGCAGGGGCATACTGGCATCTTGACTCCACCTCCCCTCTCATTGCATGTCTCTTCTGCAACAATAAATCACACTTTAGGATAAAAAGCAGGCAGCGCCATGATCGCAGGGGCATACTGGCATCTTGACACTACCTCCCCTCTCATGGCATGTCTCTTCTGCAACAATAAATCACACTTTAGGATAAGATGCAGGCAGCGCCATGATCGCAGGGGCATACTGGCATCTTGACTCCACCTCCCCTCTCATTGCATGTCTCTTCTGCAACAATAAATCACACTTTAGGATAAATAGCAGGCAGCGCCATGATCGCAGGGGCATACTGGCATCTTGACACTACCTCCCCTCTCATGGCATGTCTCTTCTGGAACAATAAATCACTTTTAGGATAAGATGCAGGCAGCGCCATGATCGCAGGGGCATACTGGCATATTGACTCCACCTTCCCTCTCATGGCATGTCTCTTCTGGAACAATAAATCACACTTTATTATAAGAAGGAGTACGGACACTCGTAAAGATTTCAGTAATATGGTTTTTTTTGTTCACTGTAATAAAATATATAATAACCTTAAAGGAATCCCGTTTAGCTGCGACATATGGTAGTGTTACGAGATCACGTTCATCTATGCCATCTTATGCTCCTTCTTCCACTTCATCATCCTGTTCTAGAACCCGATCTAGATTACGCAGATTGCGTGCGCGATATCGATCCTCCGTCTCCTGGTCAGGAATCGGTTGAAGTGGAACTCCTTTTCCAGCTCCAGAGTCTGGTACCTCGTGTAGCACGTGTGCTGTCGTTTCGTCTCCCCGTTGGCGTTCACATTGTTTTATACGGTATTGAAATATTATATTTCGTCACTAATCCAGAAAGTGGCCGTTATCGGTGTAAGAATGAGTTTCAAGCATGAGTGATCTATTTTTCGACAAAAAAATAAATAAATATCAATTTAGGTCGGTTATTGTATTATTATTTTTTTTAAACAACCATTTCAGCTGTTTGAACATTCAGTGGTATATCGTAAGAACCACAAACACCAGTTTGAACCATCAGTGGTATATCGTAAGAAGAATAGTAGCACTCTTGGTGTAAAATCTTGAATTTTCTTTCCCGGTTTAATCCTTTTCCGGATTGTTTACTCAATCCATCGGGGGTTGACCATTTTCTGAAAATAATGTACAATTCGAGAGTATAATAAAGGCTATTTTTTGATCTTGCTAAATGATTCTAAAACTGAAAACAACCTAATGAACTACTGGACATTAGCAAAAGGTTTAACTAACATTTAAAAAAGATTTGCAAAGAGTATATATTGTTTTACATACAATCATGTTTTCTTCATAAACTACTTCTTTCATTAGAAATTGTTGATTATAAACAGGAAAAAAAGTGAGTTCAAACTGGTTTTATGTCTCAGGTTTGTCGTTCTATATTATTTAATATTGCACAATATCACACTTGGATCTATAACATTACATGTAAATTAAAATTCAAAATTGTTCCAAGACTTTATAAGAAATCCGGTATATTATCTTCTTTTAAAAGAGTATTTTAAGTTTTTACTTATGATTTATGTGGTACAAAATAGGGATTAACTAGTATTAGTAATTTTGGATCATAATTAAATCTGTTTTTTTTATATATATAAATTGAGTAATTTATTGAATAAAAAGCTGTTATATCAGAGTAAAGTAAGTTCACATCTTGATATTGTATTTGGTGAAATGTACAATATTAAGTTATTATATTGTTATTTAAAGTAACTCAGCTTAATTGATAAAAGCTGATTTATTTCACTATAAAAATTATTTTATAAATATTTGACAATGATAGATACGAATAGAATTATAAAAACTTAAAAAATGTTCAAGACTCTTGTGTTTAAGTGTCAGTAGCTATTGGAACAACATAGATACTTCCATTCTGTTTCGCAAAGAATAAGCAAAAGTGATAAATATTTAGAAAACAGCTTTGGTAACGGTCTGTTTCCTAATGTATAATTCAAAACACGGATTTGCGGCAGTCATCAATGAAAATTTGGCCCTTTCTTCATATAAATGATACAACAGATCTGGAAATGTTGGTGTCTAGCTGAAAAGCTTCTTTATTCAAAGAGCCTTCGGTGGGAAGTGTCCAATCCATCACGACCGGACTGGACATCAGTTACAGCAGCTCTCAAAATGTTTCTTTCCGTCTATTTCGTCACGGATTTTGTAAAAGAAACTTGAACATACAATACTTAAAGTAATATCCAAACTGTACCCATCTTGCATTTTTAATAAAATGTCTATGCCACGTGTTAAAAAATATGGCGCGCAACACTTTTATTGTTTTATTATTAATAGAGATATAGAACAGAAAACTGGGAACAAAACAATTATAGGACAAAAGATAATATTTAACACACTTTAAGTGATTTTCTTTCTACCTCAGAAGACAGAAGTAAATCTTAAATGTAAGCAAGACCCATGTGCACATAAAATAAAAGGTCTCAATTAGTATATAAAAAACATGAAATTAATTTTAAAGTTTATCTTTTTTGATAAATTGGTAATTTTTATTGGGAATTGATAGTAGAAATAAACTTGTGTATTGGGAATTGAGCTTAGAAATAAACTAAAATCAATTTTTAAAATATGTTATTAACGTTTTAGGATGAGGTACACGATTAGTTTATACATTATTGTAAAAAATTGGTATTTATTGTAAATTAGTGCAATTTTAAGTAGTACAGGCTATTAGAATAGTTAGAATTTTAAAATTGTACAATACTGACTTTGTTATAGTTGAATAAAAATGGTCGTATGCGGTGTATGTAGAAAATCGGATACATAACAAAGTTCTATCCGTGAAAATGTTTATAAAGAACTCCCTAAGTCCGTGGCGATTCTTGAAGCCATTACTGCAAGGTGTGTGTTACTCTACGATCACCGAACAGACCCATTTTGTTTTGTTTTGTACATTTGTAATAATAAAATAAAGCCATGTTAACTAATGCAATAGAGACAACCTTCACAAATCCAACCTCAAGTGATTACCGGCTCAAAAATTGCAGGCGATCAAAATTATAATTTAAGTCATATTAATTCAAGTTCAGTAAATACTAAAATTTCTAGGTTTGGAAGTCGGGGTTTTGGAAAATTGCTCTGATTTCTAAGGATTTCAAAATTATATTTGGCTTTATGAAATTTTCTCAAGATTTACTTTGGGCACGACCTTAAGGGAAAGTATTATAAAGGGATAGGTTTTAATAGTCTGCAAATATTTTGTATCTATATAAAGCACAGTAAAATATAATAATCTCGCAATGTTTTGATTTTGGCAACAGTTTAAATTTTTCTATAGAAATCTAATTGTCTCCTATGTATTCCAATGCAAATCCCAAATTTATATTCCAACACCTAATGATATTTATTGGCTAAAGACTGTTCTAGAAAACTGTTCTTGTAACCAAACCAGCCTAAATCGTATTTGGCATTCCATATAAGACCTCATGGTATACTACCAAAGTAGCATATGGTTGACATTTAAATTAAATGTCAACATAATATCACATATTTCCGATATATTTGTGTAATCTCGTTCACTTAGACCTATGAGCTTTGCCTGAATAAACTTGCTAATACAGGGTAAGTAGGATGGAAATTACTCATTTTCGTCATGCAAGAAACTCAGACCTTAAATTATGTGACTTTTTAAGTTTTATTGAGTTATAAATTAAAATTCAACAAGTATCTGAACACATATAACAATAGTTTATATGAAGAGTAGTGGAGGATTTTGCAAATGTATCGAACAAAATGGATGTAATGAAAACAATTTCAAGTCACTGCTTTGGTTTTTACGTAATTTTATAGCACTAAAATTATATTGGATGCAAAAATATTTGTCTTTTAGGTCAATTTTAGTTTTATTTATTTTTATTTCAGTTTTTCAATGATCAGTCATTTCAAGTCATACCGTATTTGTGTAGATCACTTGTTAAATTGATCATCTACTGTATAATACTATCGTGCACTAAGTATTCTATAAAAGACCATCCGCTCTTTGGATTTTATTTTAAAATTATTGGTAAAGGTTTTTCGTTAAATGACACGTTACATTACACAACGAGAGAAAATCCGAGATTGGACAGCTAGATTTTGTTATTAATTTTAAAACTTGGCCAGGTAGAACATGAAGTAAGAAATTTGAATCCAACTCACATTATGAAAAATATTGGAATATCATCTAATGACTTATAGAAGTATCCTATACGAGCACTGTCTGAAGGGATGTGTGTTCACGTACCTGGTACATAAATAGATGTAACCCATTAAGTGATTTTTTTTTCTTTAACAATATGTAATTATTTACGTAGGCCAATCATAAAAGATACTAGGTTTCATGTTTAATTTTTTTTAGTTAGTTTTTATTAATACATTTAGCATGTTTTAAAGTTATTAAGTGAAAATTCCTTTAATCACATATGGTGGTAAAAAGGAACTGGCCAAACTAAGTTGTTCAGGTGTGTTCTACAATGCTGGAGTTACCCGGTCCAAATCCAAACTGACTCTCATCCTCAGCCGCCTGAGAGCTTTACAACGTTGCTGGATGGATTACACCATTTCTACACTGAATACTGATATTGGCATCAATTTATGGGTTACCTCTTAACATCTTATTATATATAATTTTAAGTGTTGCCTAAAAATTAATTGGCAATCTTTATATTTACTTTGATAACTATTTTGAATAATTAAAGGAATTTGGAGGATTCCGCCATTCTGTTACTATAAAACAAACTATTGGTGGGTTAGGTACAAAGGATAAATCTTTTATAATAGTTGTAACATTAATATACATCATCTTATTATGTCCGATTTCATTGAAACTTCTAGAAAATTGAAAGAAATGTTATGGTGTGAAGTATTTGTTATGCGTATAAAAATTGGTAACAATAATTAATAACTATGATATTTATCGGTAAAAAAGGTTGTTAAAAGGTAATTGATGAAAAATTCAAGTAGACATAAAAGAAATTGGAATCATTTGTTTAAACATTAACATAAGAATTGTAACATAATTTTAATAACTTACAATGGTGCTATAAAAAAAGAAATATATGCGCAAAAATTAAAATTTACAAAATAAAAGTTTTTATAAAAAACAGGTACTTTAAATTTATTTTGTTTCGATTTTTAAATTTTTTTGCAAAAAACTAAACAGCAACTAGACATTTCCATAAGACAAAGTTATATTAAAATGATTTCCCTGAAAATACAAGCACGTTCCCTTGCAGACATGCTAGCAGCCCCCAACACGAAATGTATCCTTTACCTGTTTCTTCCAAAGCAACTAAACATTTGTTAGAGCTCAAAGTCACAGGAAGATCCCACAAAATACACGAAATAAAGTAAAAATAAGAAGAGGGTGTTGGGAGGATTTGTGGTGATAAATGTTGCATGAGGGTTGACATTTGTTTGGACAACACTTGTCACGTCTGCTGGCTGCTGCTGGTGGCTCGCTCCACCGGCAATTTGCAGAAATACTCGCTCTCACTCTTTAACTCTCAATTTCCCTTATGTATAACTCTGCGTAAATCGGATTTTGTTTTCTCTCAAGTTAAACTATAAATGTTCCAAAGGCGGTGGAAGGTGTTTAAAGAATACTCTAAGACACAGCAAACCAGGGAATTTCTAATGGAATTTTAGATTTTTTTACATTCCCCATAAACATTATAGGAATTAGTGAGTAGGATTGCTTCAATAGGATGTTGTTACAAAATGTAGGTTTATGAAAATGTAGGCGTTAATATGTAAGTTTGGCGCCAAGAGGACGTTGTAAACAAATATAAGTTTAACCCCAACTAGTAAAGTTACGTACCAAATTGTATCACGTTATGTCAGTAACTAAGCAGTCAATATAAAGTGGTTTGTTAATTTCCCATATGAATAACATTTTTAGATTCTCTCCGTAACCAGTTATGCTAAGTTAAAACTCAAAATACTATATTTTGTATTTTTTAAAAGCTATTTTAAACTTTTTTTGTTAAAATTGTTCAACTTTCAAAACATCATATTAATTTTATATTTGTACCCTTCTAAAGCCCCATAAAACCCCGTTCAAATAAACCGATCATGCTGGTCCACGACCTACACACATTTACAATTTATGAATAAATTGAACGAATGTTGTTTTTGGCTTCTAGGAACCTCAAAATAGAAAAGGATCATGCTCCCGTACCCAGGTCTTACCATGAGTACTGTTGTAACAGCGTATTCCTTATAGGAAAATTCGCTAAAAATATGATTCCTGAAAGTATAAAATGTTAAATTCAATAATTCTATTTGGGTCAGTATAAGTGGTACGCAAAGATACCGCATAAATGAACAATCCGGAAGGATATGGTTTCTAACTCTGCCCGCTGTCCGAACGAGTGGTGTTTGTGGTTTCTAGAGCGGCGAACTCGGCTATTGCAATAATTGCTTTGCTTCCGTTGGAAAAAAAGTTATTCAAAAACGCGATTTTTTAAACCAAAGTGATGAAGGCTTGTAGGTCTCAAAATTCTTCTTTCTTGAAGACAGATTCCGGATCAATTATGATTCATCATCAGACTATTTATTTTATAAGACTAATTTTCATTTAAGTGCACATTATGGCTTGTGTACAGTTAAAATTATTTTAATAATTACGACACAATACACATATTTTTTACCCTTAATGGTCCCACGTTGGCTCTCGCATATGTAGTTTAGATCCGTACAGTACTTATATGGTAGATCTACTCACAAGTCCAACTCAAAGCCAAGACGATATGGGGTCGCTGATACAGACAGCTGATCCCTGTCTGTATCAGCTGATAATAAATATCACTGTTTCTCCACCCTAATATTTTAGTTCAGTCTCTTCTCTATTTACGTTACTTCAAAGCTTAGAAATTTTTCCGTCTTAGGAAAAACGTGATTTCAGTGATTTTAAATAAAATTACTACTAGGGTAGCGAAATAGTTCCGGGAATATAATACGATTTCATTTTGAGGTTTCTAGACGCTAAAAGTTATTTTGATGTAATTTAGTTTACCTCCCTATACACATATAAAAACATTTTGTAAAAAATCCCCGGAACGGCTTTATTAATTATTTTAAGTTATAAATCGATGTGCATATATACAAACAATGAAAATATACTTTTTCCGCCAGTAACAGGATTTTTACCTCTCCGGAGGGGAGGCTCATAGTGTGTATGAAGAAAATTTTAAATGTAAACATAGTGCCGGAAATCCGACCTTACAGGGAAGATCGAGTCAAAAATATCTGGTGATCAAACTTTGCATTAAAATCATAATGCCGAAAACAAAAAATTCAATAACACCCGATGCCAAGACTTCCATTAGAACGTCCCGAGAAAAGCTTCGTCGGTCTACGTCACATGGTACATAATTTTAAAGGGCGTTCTGCACACAGCTTAATTGCATTCTGAGCAATTTGTCACAAATCCGACCTTAAAAGGACGAGGTCCTCCCCCTTGTTCTTTTCAATAGACGTATCTGGCCTTTTGTTAACACTCGAATGGTATTTTCTTTAAGCGGAAGAGTGGAATTCTTATGAAATATGTTGCCATTGCTTTCAGGATATTTATATTCAACCAACTGAGACCAAAGTGTTTCCTTTTTTCAAACGCCAGTGTAACAAGATTGTCTATAATGCTAGTCTGGCCGTTATTTAGTTCTACCTGTCGGATTAAATGTCTCCCTTTAACAACTTTTTGTGGTGATCAATTAGTTTAACTGCCTATAAACAACTCATTAAAATGCTGCAATTTAATATCACTGGGGGTGATAATAATCATTTGGCATGATCTGTCTCAATTGGCTTTAAAAAATTCCAAACTTAATAATATAACTAACCCGAAAAACCTTTATGTCCAAAACATTTTTTGGTCAGCCTAATTGTTGTGTAACTGTTGGGCAATGGTCTGATATAATGTTAATAGCTCCCACATTACAAAATACCCCCGTCGCAGCAGACCTGCGTACTCAGCGAATTTCCAAAGAATTATTGTTTCAACATCAAATAACTTTTGGCTATCTTATATAATTAATAATCTTTACAAGTAAATATAATATATTTAATGGCATTATATTTCTGAGTAAATTATTTTTATTTAATAATTGATATATTAACATTTATATTGCAATAAATGACTTTTTAACAGTAATAAAAGTTCACATCCAAAGCTTCCATGGAAAAGGAATGATTTGTTTACAAATAACAAAACATAAACATTTCAAATTTGACAAATATGCAGAAGACAGCTGATCAGCTGATTAGGAACAGATACCTTATTATCTCCATCTCTCTTGCTCCCATTATACACTTATTTTCCATGAGAATACCATGAGATTTAGCATGTAGGTTTGCTGCCATGTGGATTTTTGATAAAATCTTAATTACTCGCCACCTAGTGAAGGTTCATAAAAATTTTTATTAAGATATGTTGATAAATAAGTGATATATAACTTTTTAAAGATTTACCCATAAGAATAACATGGGAAACTTGATTTGAATTTTCTCTATAACCAGTTAAGCTATTTTAAAGATTCAAAATACTAAATTGTTTGTTTTTTAAGCCCTTTTAAAGGGTTTTCGTTAAAATTGATGAATTTAGAAAATTTTGGTCTAAAAATGCCAAAAACCCATTAAAAACCCCATAAAACCCCGTTCCTATAACCCGACAATGCTGGTTCGCAAACTCATGAAAATAGACCTGGTCTTACACCTTCATACCAAATTTCATCAAAATCGGAGGTCCCCTTCTAAAGTTATCAGTACCACGGACACCCACACACCCACACACACACACACACACACACACACACACACACACACACACACACACACACACACACACACACACACACACACACACACACACACACACACACACACACACACACACACACACACACACACACACACACACACACACACACACACACACACACACACACACACACACACACACACACATACACACACACACACACACACACACGCACACGCACACGCACACGCACACGCACACACACACACACGCACACGCACACGCACACGCACACACACACACACGCACGCACACACACGCACGCACACACGCACGCACGCATATATATATATATATATATATATATATATATATATATATATATATATATATATATATATATATATATATATATATATATATATGAAAATTAACGAATGGTGTTTTTGGCTTCTAGGGACCTCAAAATGAAAAAGTAAAGTGGTCCCGGGCTTAGGTCTTACCATGGCTACTACGGTAATAGCGTATTTCCCTATATAGTAAAATTCGCTAATATAATATAATCACATAGATTTCTCTAATTTTTAGCATGACCATAGGACGGAGTAAGGAGCAAGTCGTAAAATATTTAACTCGAAACAAACACAGTAAGAGCCCTTTTAAAAAAAACCACAACGGGAAATGCTCCGTTTGCAAAAGTGAAGTATAAAGCTCTTTAAAAATTAATAGGTTTTTATTCTTGAATTTTAGAGTGTACGTTGTTGGCTTGGATGTTATTTCGGTGTTGCAGGTTTACCTTAGATATATGAACATTATTGATAGACACTTTTCCATTTTTGTAACAACGGAACAATACGGGATCCTGGTGTGGGGCGGGGTCTCATCCTCGGTTCTTGCGCTGCTTTCCGTCACCCAAAGATAAATTATTAAAATAATCCTAAATAAAAACTCCAGATATCCGTCTAAATTACTGTACATTGATTTCCTAGTTCTAAGAATTCGTAAATAATATCTCAAGAGTTTAATTCTGTTTTCCTTAGAAAACAAAGTATATTTACGGAATCCCAAAATCTCCACCCAACTAGAAGTAACTCCACCCGCGGTTTTTTTATTCCAAAAGTTCACAATAGATCAGAACAAGCTAATGCGTTTTACATAGCACATATAGTTCGATGTAACCTTCCTCCAGAAACAAGTAACAGCCAACAGTGTGATAGTGTCGCGGTTTCCAAGAAGGGGTTGGGTCGTTCCTTGCTCGGGCTCAGCGATGATAGGCCTGAGGCACTCATAAAATCTCAGTATCGTTCAATTTGATATATGGATTTTCCCGCGACTTATGATATTCCGGTGAAAAAACAATTAACCTGTCTTATATTATCAAATAAGTTATTTAAATTCCAATTAAGTGACCAGTGATATCTAGGACTCTTCCTCGCACACAGACCTATAGTCTTGCAAGGAATATATTTCCATTATTTGATTTTATGTATTATTGTCAATGTGAATTTATTGAAAATAAACGATCTGAATACGGAAATTCATGAGGTTCATGAACTATTGTCAAAAGAAAACGTAAATATCAGTTTTACCACCATTTCAACAATATAAATAATTCGTTTTTATGACTCATTTCTTAAGGTTTTGAAATATATTGATTTTATGACTTTCTCTATTTTTTACTCTCCTCCCTCCGCTAAGGTGCAAGAAATTTAGGGTACATTGAAAAGAAAACAGCAGATTAAATTATACCCTTTAAAACTAAAAACAATTTTAATACTTTTGAACTTTTTATTCGTGAGGTCATAATCGTACAACTCAGAAACTTAATATTAAATAATTAACCATTATTTTGAAACATGTAAAGAATAACATTAAGTACCCTTTTTGAAACATTAATTTTTTTATTGCACTGACATGTTTAGACTTAAAGTCATTTTCAAAGTGCTTTTTGTAACTAACCAAATAATTAATAATTTAATAATAATTTATAATATAATTTAATTATAATTCATTTATAATTTATTCTTTACATATTTCAAAATAATTACAGTAGCCTTTATCTGCGAAATCTGTGTAATTAACTATTAATATTCTTATAACCGTCAGTCATAAATCCCTCTTGTCCTCATTTGATAAATCCCCCATTTCTTGTCACACACTGGGAAAAGTGTGTGCAATAATGCATTTCACGACATCCGTTATGTTTTTGAAAATTCGTGAAATTTCACCGTAAACCTTGCTTTTATAACAACTGCATGGAAGATCTGAAACTGGGAGGTCAACAAAGAATGTAATTCCCTACGATAATAATTTTTTAAGGAAATAAACAGTTTTTGTATCTGTGAGTAACATTTGTCATAATTTATAAAAAAGTTGTTATAAGACGATCGGAGCATCTGAAAGGGGCAAAATCAAAACGATATTCTTATCATCGATACTCCCTTGCCTTTTAGATGTGGCAGAGATCCAAAAGAGCCCCAATCCCAAAAAATTCCCGAAATTAAACTATGCCTCTTTGGTTCTATCATAAATGAAAGTACACATATCATTTCTTGTAAAATATGTATAAAAATCATGGATGAGTTAAAAAAATAATGTTTATTATGACTACTAAAATGTCTGATTGTTAATTAAGCCTGAAAACCCAATTTAAAAATTTCCCAATATAATTTCTTTGAAAAAAGGATTTACTTTAGTATCTACGTGCTTATAAATAAAAACAATCTATACATTTATAGATATAATTTTAAAATGGGTTAACATGATATTTAATCCATACGTAATTTAACCAAGGTCAAATATGATAAATTAAAATCTCTTATCTGTAATAACTCTTAAATATTATTTTGCGACATTGTTTAACTATTTATTTAAATATAATTTCACTTTTAACATGAAGCTGTTTATTTGTCAAATCTTCAACCCTCTTCCCAAAAATTAAGGATTCGGAGGCGAAGTCAAAAATTTAAATGGTATACGCCTTTTTTGAGCGATTCCTCATTTTCGATTATAAGTAAAAATTAATGGCGAGTTAGAGATCTCTATCTCAATCCTGTGTAGAACAGTAGAACAGCGGTTAGTCAAAAATAAAAATAAGAAGCGAAAGATTATAAGCTACACACTTGTAACATTTTCTAAGTTATTCGGAAAAGCTTTATTTGGTACAACCCAGTATTAAGCAAAGAGAATTTTTTGTAATAAACAGTAGACGTGGCACAGACTTAAAACGGAATGACCTTGAAAATCAGCTGATCGGAAAATCAGCTGATCGGAAAAGCGCGGGAAAAAAAATCAGCAGGGTTGCCAACCCCCAGGGTTTTCCCAAAATTTCCCTGCAATTTCCCTGCAGTGTTACCAACTCATACCATTCACTATAAAGTATACACTATAAGATATACACTATAAGGTATATACTATATACTACAATACTCTTGGGTAGAGGTAGAGAGTTTTAGCTCTCGAAGTTGCGCCAGGCACTATAATTTGTCAGAGGCAGTCCCATTAGGACTGCTATAAACCCATTACAGTCCTAATGGGTTTCGTGACTGATGGAGTCACGATATTGAGTGGCTCCTCTTCTTCTTCTGTGAGAAGAGCTTTTCCCGTGGGAACATGACCTTTTACCAATCGTTTGTTGGAAGTCTACTTCCTACCTTCAGTTCGTCTTGGTCCTTGGACTGTTCGAGTCGCGTAGTGTGATGTCTGTGCGTTGTTCGTGTTATCGTGTAGTGGCTGTGTAGTGCGTGTTTTGTTATTGTGATGTTTAGTATGTGTTGTGTTATTGTGTAGTGAAATGTGTTGTAAGTGTAAAATTCTAAATTTAGGAGTGTTAAGATGGTTAGGTGAATTAATTAAAAACAGTAAATTTAAAGAATGATATTTATTTTACAAAATTAAAAATATAAATTTAAGCGACCGGTGATGGTTTGTCTGCAATGTGGGCAGCGGAAAAGACGAATTGAACATTCAGGACATACGACGTGTCCGCAGGGCTGTAGAGCTGTCGTAGGTAGTGCGGCCATACATACATGGCATTGGATACTCCGTGGACTTTCCGTTGTTATCGTGTTGTTTCTGGAGTAGTGCAGATGGTCAGCGATGACCGGACCTTGAACACTTAAAATATGCTCCAGGGTCGACCTTATGTCGGCCCATATTACCGGTGCGATATCCAGTGCTTGTGATGTGTTTGTGCCTAGTACTTGGGACGCTACTGCTGTTATTTCTCGGAGTTCCGCTCGAATCAGAGCAAGTTGGAGTACTGCCCGACTGTCTGCCCTTGTGGAGGACTGCTCAGCATTCTGTAACATAAGGTGAGTGTTTTAAATTCTCTTGTTTTACAAGTAAGAAAAAAATTAATAATTATTAAAACCAAAATTACTATAAGTAGTTTTTACCTGAAACAAAGCTCTCCGTCTTAGATGAATCAGACGTTCTTCGCGTTGACACCCTCTACAGAGTGGCCCCTCCCCCGAAGGCATACTTTCAGAACAGCTCAAATTCTAAAACAAATTTATTAAATTAAAATATTAAATTATTAAACCTTAAAACAATTAAAGTTTCAAATTATATATATGTGAATTACTAACCATATTATTTTGGGGTGCCTCGGGGGAGATAGTATTCACCAATGCCTGAAAACAATACAATCTTAAATTAAATTTATAGTTGTATATTGTTATTGGTATATCTATTAAATAGGAAAGAAATGAAATAGGAATGTTATGAAAGAAGAAAAACCCCAATTACCTGAAGAGCCTCAGTATTCTGTTCAAAAACATAGTTAACTATCTCGTTAGGCCGTCTACCGAGTATGTAAAAGTCAGCCACCTCTAAATCCATCTCAATGAATTGCTCGCCCCCTAGCTGAAAAAATAAAAACATGATTACCTGTAGATCATTGGAGTTGTATTCAATTGTGCGTTCGATAGGACCCCTATTAGTTCTATGGTCACGTCTTTCCGGGTCAATCATATTATCACCTTGCTGAAAACAAATTATATTAGTTATTATTTGTAGTATATTAAGGGTATAGTATAGTGTATATATTTTATTTTGTTTTAAAACAATAAAAAACAAGTTATATATATATATATATATATATATATATATATATATATATATATATATATATATATATATATATATATTCTTACCATGAGGGTGTATCGCCTCCAACGAATACCGTTTACTATGATTCGTTCTTCAAAAACGTAAATTCCTGTCTCTGATGTAGGTCCATAATAATCTAGCCAATCATTCATTCTTTGAGTTGCTTCGGTCTAAAACATTATTTTATAATTAGAGAAAATATTTTTGTAAAAAATTATAGTTAAACATAAACAATAATAATAAAATTATTAAACTTACTGAAGATAGAGGGTGGTAGCTTGGTGGGGGTGGAAACTGCCCAGGTCTTCCCCAATAAGACAAGATTCGCCAGGTTCTGTCGCGAAAATATTGTTCTCCCGTTAGCTGGAAACTCTCATTCTGAAACATTAAAACTGTATTAATAGAAATAATAGATAGTGTAGAAACTATTATTAAAGAGTAATACTTTAAATAACCTACCGTTGGTGGCACATATCTCCTTGATGGTCTAGCACTGGGCTGGCTGGTACGTAGCTCACCGGTCATTCTCTCCTCCAAAATGGCAATCTAAAAATAATAATAATATAAATTAATATAGCAAATAATAATGTAAACTAATCTAATAACTCTATAATGTGTGAACTTACTCGGGGGTGACGGGGTGTCTCAGGGGAGGGTTGGGGTGGTCTCCTCTCTTCTTCAGGGAATATCCGCTGGGTAGGGAATGTGAACTCGTCTTCTATCTAAAAAATATATATAAAATCATTTTATGGGTATTTGGTAAAAAAAAAAAAACACTTTAGATAAAAATTAAACAATATTTACTTACATTATTGGGTGTAGATGCCGGTGTCGGTGAAGGCGGACGTCTTATTGGTGAACGATCTCTCATATCCTAAAAACAAAACAAAAAAAAAAAAACAAAAAATTAATTTATAATTAAAACATAAAGATAATTTACAAAAGAAAGAATGTTCCTTACCCGTATTCTTTGTGGAGTCCTTTGAATAGGAGGCGCTGGCAATTGCCACTGTAAAAATAAAAAGTAAATTTGTACTTAGAATTTAGGAATAGGATATAACTAAACTTGATAGTTAAATATTAAAAGTACTTACTTGTAATAGTTCACGTTGGATTTCCTCAGGATTTATCCCATCATTTTCCTAAAATAAAAAAAACATAACTATAACTTATATTTTTTTAAATAATTAAAAGTAATTATAATAATAATTAGTGTTATTTTATACTAACCAAATGGTGTCTTACAAGAACCGATCCATCCTGTAAAAATGTGCGTGATACATGTATATATCTGCCATTAGAACTTCCGTTGCTAGCCCCAGAGAGTCTTATCATTTGTGTTAGTCGCCCGTCAAACTCTTCCTGAAAGAAACCATATAGTTCTTTCAGTTGTATTACTAACTGTTATTGCTAAAAACTAAAAAAGAAAAAACAATATATACTCAATGAACCCACCTGAGATATTTGTCTTAGCTCCTGAGACACATTTGAGATACTTGATATATTCGACCCCGTCTGCAAATGTTGAATTAAATTAGTTATAAATAAAAATATTATTTTAGAGGGTATTTGCTTATAATGTCTAAATATATTTACCTGTAAAACAAGAACATCCAAGTCATCCGCAAAAAACATGTCCTGACTGAGTGGTTGTTGTGAACTTCCCTAAAAACAAAAATAATTGATAGAACCTATTTGTATTGATATATAATAGTTAAAATAAAAATCATTTGTCTAAACCTACAAATTAGTCCTAGGTAAAAATTCTGTGTTCTTACCTGTGGAGGGATGTTTTCTTCGTCGCTGTCTGCAGCAGCGGTTCGAAGCGCAAGTAACACTAATACGAATAATACCATATTAAGCACAATAAAGAGCATCTCTGAATTGGTACATAGGGTGGCCTGTATTTATACACATACCCCCTCTTTTACAGTTATCAGCTGTCCAACCATATTCAAGGCTAGTAAACCCCACCTACCCCCAACCGTACTACCCCTCCGCTTCCCCCTGATCAGTTGGTTATGGCGTCACCGTTGAGTTTGTATGAATTGTGTCTTTATAGTATTTGTGTAGATTTTCCCACACCTTACCATATCACTAATCAATTCAAAAATGTTTTACCAAATTCAATAATTACAGATCTAAAAGAACAATTAAAAAAATTTACAATAGTTAGATCCCACTACATTCCTTTATTTCAAATATGTAAATTTAAATTCTTCACACATTCAGAATGTGACGAGTGTACTTATAAGTCAACTTTTAAAATACTGACCAATCCTGGAACCTGTCCGATCTGTGGACGACGAATTTTAGTATTTAGGGATATCCCATGTGATTGCTATGTGTATAGCAGTGATGAATCTGGGGTGAGTACTATAATTATTATTTTGCTTTCCCCCCACCACTTCCCATATACCTAGAGTGTGTGGAGCCGGACAGTCAGTCAGTCTAACAATGGAGAGGTGGGATTTCATATTATTTAACACGGACCAGCTAAACGAAGTGTATATGTGTTTACTTAGTCTTTTTGTGCGGGATCCGGGAATACAAATTCGGGTCACGCTGGAGTACCAGCTGTCCGATAATGGTGAGTGTAAATTTTTTTATCAGCGCGGAAGTGGCTGTGATCAGTCGGTGGCGAGATGTCCTTGTGCTTAGACGTTATTGTGTTTGAGGGCTACTTGAGCCCTATTTTTACATGTCTCTTCTTCTGCCCTCACACGGTGCATATTGCACCATTTGTAACTATAAATTACCACATTTGTATTCCATCCGGGGAATTAACCCGGGTGGAATACAGGTGGTTGGTTTTTTATAATTGTTACCGGTGCAATATGCACTTCTCCACCGGCTGGCTGGAACACTTTCTACGATAAGGTTAGTAGTAGTGGTGGGGGAAGAGTGGTTGGGTTAGCCATCTCTTTTGGGTTATTCAGTCATGGAGCACACTTGTGTCGAGTTTGACGTTTTTGAACATTCCCTGTTCCCCGTATGGGTACAGGGAATTTGTTTTTGGGGCCACCCTATACAGGTGGTCCCAACATTGGTGGTGCGATACCATTTATGTATATCCCCTGTGTTACGCGCCAGTGTTAAAACCCATTGGCGCGTAAGATATCTGTGCCACAATTGTGGCACAGATTACACAACCGGCCCTGGTGAGTGTATTTCCATTTTATTTTTACTCCTATTATTTTTTGTGGTTTGAATGGGAACTTTTCGTTCCCATTGTGTTTCTAGTATTAAATATTATTCTGATTTATTATTCTGACATAAATTATTTTTGTAGGTTCGAAGGGAGTAACTTTTCGTTACTCCCTTTGTTTTCAACTGTTTTCCACACCACGGTAGGCATAAATGCCAGGCCGTACAGTTGTAGGCGCGTTCTTTTTGTTAACCCAGAGCTTCCCCCGGAGGCCTAACCTCTGGGGTAGGTTGCCCCAACCATCGCAACCTACGGTGGTAGCCACTCCATTACAAAAATGCTACCTCCCTTTTTATTTTTTTAATTTTTTACTTTTATGTATTTTTCTATTGTGCATCTCAACTTCTGCGTTTCCCGAGCACATACAGGGAAAACATGTTACGTTTTATGGGGTTTAACCCAACCTGTATAACCTCTGTCCCTGGTCTTACACTGGTCTTACCCCGGCCTGATAGACGAGGGTGCCAACTCAATAAGAGTTCACCCGGGATAAACCCCGGATGTGGTACTCAGCAGAAGCTATAGCGCACTTTTTATTATTATTTTTATGTATAATACAGTCTACTGTGACTGTGCTTTGTTTTTCATAAATTTCTATTACATTATTATGGAAGTTCCTTAGAAATTGAGCTTTTTCACTTCCCTTTGTATGAATAACATCAAAGGGTTTTAGCAGAGAACGCATCAGTTTCTTACTGAATGGCATTTCACCATCTTCCCACTTTATCTTGTGGAAGTGGTGAGTCAGCCAGTTAGCTGTTCTCTGCATTTTTTCATTTAATCTGTTGAAATTGTAAGGAGATCGGAACACTATCTGTGTTCTATATGATCTCCCTACAATGGCCAGCTCTTTTACAATAAACTCATTATTATTGTCTTTGAACCCGTGAAATTCAACTATGGCCTCCATTCGGCCACCGGGTGTACAGTAAAATTTCGTCTACTAAACGGTCACACAAATACGATGGTAACTGATCCGATTGAATTTCATTACCCGATATAACTTGATCGATAAAAGCTTTAATCTCGTTTTCAATATAAAACAACTGTAAAAGAGACCGAGATATTAGCGATAAATTATTTAACAAAATGTACCATTCGGTGTTGCCTAGAGCTAGGGAGTGATCTCCATCAGAGATGAACACACAATGATTGCCAAACACTGGAGACACCTTTATACTATAGGTTCCCTCGTTTACAATTATAGTAGATATAAAACAGGGTTTCTGGGCCACCTCGTACTTCCGATTTCCGACCCTCCGAGAACTTCATTTTTGACTGGTTTTGGACCAGTTTGTTATCGGATTGTAGGCTAATTACAACCATTTTACAACATTTTACAACATTTTCTCAGGTTTTTCCAAGCGTCTTTTGAGGAAGTACGAGGGAAGTACGAGGGAAGTACGAGGAAGTACGAGGGAAGTACGAGGGAAGTACGAGGGAAGTACGAGGCCCCCTCTTAACCTACCCTTGTAAACCTCATTTTTGAATGGTTTTGGGCCTCTTTGTATCTGATTTCGGGCTGATTTCAACCATTTTTCAGGTTTTTCGAATGGTAAATTTAATCCAGAAAAAAAATAATCCAGATATTTAATTCAAGGAAGTACGAGGCGTCATCTTCACCGACCCCACGTAAACCTCATATTTGACTGGTTCTGGGCCAGTTTGTATCTGATTTCGGGCTAATTTCATCCATTTTATCAGGTTTTAAAAATGGTGAATTTAATCTAGAAAAATTTAATCCAGAAATTTAATCCAAAGTAGTGCGAGCTCTTAACCTAACATAATCCTGATTTTCATCCACATTAGGTATTTTCCACAGCGATTTTCACCACATGACAAGGAAGAGCGCTTTGATTGGTAATCACCGTTACTTTAAGTCTGAGGCTGAAAAAAAAATCTCGAGACATTTTGATTTCCAACATAATTTTTTATAATTTAATCAGTTTACACCGGTGCTTCCGAATCCACCGTCTTTCCGTTTAGTTTCTTCAACTTGGTCTAATCTGATGCAAGGTGGCTTTTTGTACATTTTGTACATTATTTGCGCCACCCTATCTCCACGATGCACGGGGAAATCGATATCGGAATTATTTATCAACAGAATACAGACGTTGCCGGTATAGTCTCTGTCCACCACGCCAGCACCGACATTGATACAATGCTTGAGCGCAAGACCGGATCTTGGCGCGATCCTTCCATAGCAGCCTTTGGGAAATTTAAAAGTTAAATCCGTTTTTACCAATTGTTGCCCCCGCTTTGGCACTATATAATTATACGCACTTCTCAAATCGAGACCAGCTGCATCCGGTGACCCGTTGTACGGTTCAAATGCTTTTTCAGTCAAGCAATAATAACCGTAGCTTTCAGCCATTATTGATTCCTAATGCATGCATAACGGATTTCCACATCAAATAAATTAAACGGGGCATTTTCAAAAATATATTTAAACTATGTTTTTTAAAAACTATTTTTATTCGTCAACCTTAAACTCGATACTGTGCTTGAATTTATTATCTGAAAGTGTTATTTTACCGTTGTACAGCACATAGAGTTTCCCCTTATAATTCAACAGTTGTTTGATATAGTTATTCGTCAACCTGTCATTCCAGCTTTTCCTCAATGAGGACTATAATATTTAATATTTACAATAAGAATCGGATAAGGAGTCATCTTATCAAGGGAAGTACGAGGGAAGTACGAGGGAAGTACGAGGGAAGTACGAGAGAAGTACGAGGGAAGTACGAGGGAAGTACGAGAGAAGTACGAGAGAAGTACGAGGCGCCCTCTTAACCGACCCTTGTAAACCTGATTTCAATTGTTATAATCAATTGCAAAAAATGTCGTGTTTATATGATAAAGTGTTGTAGGGCGACTTTTGGTGTATTTAAATTAAAATTGCTTTTCTTAACCAGCGAGCATGTTATTTGTTTGAAATTACCTTTGTCAAGCAAATTTGTTATTGTGATAAAAATATTGTCTTTTTAAATTTATTCTAATCTGCTTTATTATTTGCCTGTTATAGAGTGCAGCAGAAGATGGAAACAGTCAAAGTCAGCTGTAAATTTTGTGCGAAGCTTATTGCGAAATCGAACATCTCCCATCATTTAAAGATATGTGCGAAAAATCCTAATAAAGACAATTCGCGTTATAAAAAAGTAAATTGTGAAAAATGTGGGAAAACAGTTTTAAACACAAATTTCAACAGACATAAAACAAAATGCAAGCAACCAACATCATCCGATTCTCGACCGGCACAAAATGATGGACAACCTGGTACGAGCAGTAAGCATAAACAACCAGTCTGCAAGCACCCAACCACATCTCATTCTCGACCGGCACAAAATGATGGACAACCCGGTACGAGCAGTAAGCATAAACAACCAGTCTGCAAGCAACCAACCACATCCGATTCTCGTCCAACACAAAATGATGAACAACCTATTACGAGCGGCACACATAAACGACCAATCTGTAAGCAACCACCATCATCCGCTTCTCGTTCAGCACGAAATGATGAACAACCCAGTACGAGCGGTACACATAAACGACCATCACCGAACAGAGATGATTTCGATGAACAGCCTGAAATTAAAAAGCCACGGATTGAAAATGAAAATGTTTCTTCAATCATCCAGAAAGTGATTAATAGTGTCAGCATGGTTTGTTCTTCTGCTCTAAATGTGATTAAAAATCTCTTTAAACCCCCCGTTGACCTTCCACCCGTCAGTGAAGATGAACATTGTGTAAAAGAGAGAGCATTCAACAATAGACTTTTGACTTATCAATTTACAAACTGCCATGGTATAAAAACCCCACAGATATTTTTAAATAGATATCAAGATTTGATTGTTGGTAAGATTGAAGAACATTTGGAACAGTACAATTTGAAAGTAAATTTTTCGTTTGCTGCCAACTACAGACGGAATGTTCCTGGTGTGGATAAGCAGCTGGAAATAGACACCATGTATTTCAAAACTGAGAATACAATCATATATAAGACGACCGACTTACGTCAAGTGTTTAAAGATGCGATAGCAAAGTTATTAACTCGAATGGAAGAGTTCGAGGCACGGGGGTCAGGTTGGACGCTACACGAAGTGTTGTTTTTAGAACTGGCAATAAACAAATATGTACCATTCAGAGGGTCAAGCTATATTAAACTGCCAGACGTCATTAAAAAGAAAAAAGCTGTCATAAATGTTAAAAACAATGACCAGAAATGTTTTCTATGGTCCGTACTGGCAGCTTTGCATCCTGTTGTTAATCATTCTTACAGAGTCAGCAAATACCGTGAATACGAAAACGACTTTGACAAAGCGTTGAAAGACATTAAATTTCCTGTGAGTTTGGATGATGTGAAAAAATTCGAAAGACGCAGTGGGATATCCATCAATGTTTATGGTTATACTTGTGCAGGAGAAAATAAACTCAACGTATATCCTTTGATTGTGACTGATGATGAAAAAGATCAACACGTTGACCTCTTGTATATGAAAACTGCAAATAAATCTCATTATTGTTATATAAAAAACTTGGAGGGGTTGGTGAGAAATCAAATCAGTAGGTTTAAATGTAAAACCTTTATATGCAGGCGTTGTTTACAACATTTTGGTAGAGAAGATCTGCTTCAAAGTCACAAAGAACTCTGTAAGGAACACGAAGCGGTGAAAATCAGAATGCCTAAAAAAGGTGATGTCGTCAAGTTTACCCATCATAGATGTCAGATGAAGATTCCGTTCGTCATGTATGCAGATTTCGAGTGCATACTGGAACCGATCGACACTTGTCAACCACCGGAAAACGGCACATCGTACACCAATAAATATCAACACCACGCGGCTAGAAGCTTCGTATTATACACGGTGTATACTAATGGTGATTATAAAGAACCGATAACATATTTCGGTGTGGATGCTGCTCAACAATTTGCAAAAGTGTTGAAATCTGAATTGGAAGCTATTGAAGAATTTTGTCTTGCAAACAAAAAACCCATGAAACCGCTGACTGACGAACAGAGAGAGCAGGCAGAAAAAACAAAGATATGTCATATATGCGGTAAAGATTTGGTAACTGATTTTGTCTTCGATCATGATCATTTGACGGGTGAATTTCGTGGATTAGCACACAACTCTTGTAACTTGAACTATCAGATTCCGAAATTCGTCCCCATATTCATACACAACCTGACCGGATACGACACTCATCTGTTTGTAAAAATGCTGCGTTTAGATGATAAAACCAAGATAGATGTCATCCCGAATAACGAGGAACGATACATATCCTACACAGTTGATTTCAATATCAATATAAAAGCAAGATTCGTAGATTCATTCAAATTTACCATTGACTCGCTCGATACGCTGGTAAAAAACTTGGACCGATTTGTACACATAGGTAAATATGGGGGTTGGGGTACCCAGGCGCTTATGCTTAGGCAAAAAGGTGTTTATCCATACGATTATATGGACAGCGATGATAAATATTTGGAAACCAGTTTACCAGCCCAAGAAAAATTTTACAATAAACTGAACAAGTGCGGGATCAGCGATTAGGACTATTCACGTGCAAAACAGGTTTGGGAGGGATTCAAGATAAAGAATATGAAAGAGTACACCTTACTTTATAATAAAGCTGACGTGTTATTGTTAGCCGATGTGATGGAAAGTTTCAGGAACATTTGCATAGAAACTTACTCACTCGACCCCGCATGGTATTTCACAACCCCGGGGCTTTCATGGAGTGCCATGTTGAAGCAGACGGGAATAGAACTTCAGCTGTTGTCCGATTATGAAATGATTTTGATGATCACCAAAGGCATCCGTGGGGGCATATCACAATGCTGCAATCGCTATGCGAAGGCGAACAACCCGTACATGCCTCTTTATAACAAAGACGAACCGACTACTTATCTGATGTATTTAGATGCCGTGAACCTATACGGATGGGCGATGTCTCAACCAATGCCGTATGGTGATTTCGAATGGGTTGATACGGATATAGATGTTATGAAGATCGAAGATGATTCTGACAAAGGATATATTCTGGAAGTCGACTTGGAGTATCCCCAAGAACTGCACGATTTGCATTCCGAGTTTCCTCTCGCTCCTGAAAAACGTTGCCCACCCGGTTCCAAGGAGGTTAAACTCCTTACCACTCTGTATGACAAAGAGAAATATGTCATTCATTATAGAAATTTGAAATTGTATTTAACACTTGGAATGAAACTTACCAAGATACACAGAGTGTTGCGCTTCAGTCAAAGTAAATGGTTGGAACCCTACATTGATAAGAACATGGGCATGTGGATGGAGCAAACGAATAAATCGGCTAAACAGTTTTTCAAACTGATGAACAACTCGATTTATGGAAAAACTGTCGAGAATATAAGGAACAGAGTGGACATACGACTGGCGACTCAGGACAAACAGATCGACAAATGGATCGCGAAGCCGCAGTTCAAACACAGAACGATATTTTCAGAAAACCTTTCAGCGGTGCACATGAGGAAAATGAGTTTACTATTCAACAAGGCGATTTACATTGGGATGAGCATATTGGACATATCCAAGACACTCGTATACGATTTCCATTACAATTTTATAAAGGCGAAATACGGTGATAAAGCTAAATTGCAGTACACAGATACCGACAGTCTGGAGTATCTGATAGAGACGCCGAATTTTTATGAAGATATGAAACTGACACTCGACAGGTACGACACCTCCAACTACAAGAAGTATAACCAATTCAATATGCCACGGGTAAACAAGAAAAAATTGGGAACGATGAAAGACGAATTCGGTGGTGTAATCGGTAAGGAATTCGTAGGACTGCGATCCAAGATGTATGCCAACTATACTTTGGAGGGTGACGAGCTAAAAAAATCTAAAGGAGTGAAAAAATCTGTTGTAAAAAATGAAGTCACCTTCGAGGATTACAAGAAATGTTTGTTCGAGCAGAAAGAACTATACAAATCGATGAACATCATAAGAAGTCACGGGCATGAGTTGTACAGCGTGGAAATGTATAAAAAAGTACTATCCACGACTGATGACAAGCGATACATCTTGGAAGACGGAATCACCAGTCTGCCGTGGGGACACTACAAGATACCCAAGGATGTCGAAGCCGAATTGCTTTTGAACAGCAACATTTCACTGGAATAGAGAGCAAGTTGTTTTTATTTGTGAATAAAAAAATATTTCTTTTAATCAATATCTTTTTTTATTTCCAATTTCCAATTTACTGATATTATTGCTTATTTTTGTTGGGACTTTTTTATGATACTATCCACCTATTTTCCTACACATTTAAATCATCATCTGTACATATTCCTTTTTAACGTCATAAGTGAACATGGTCTGTGATACCACGATGACGTAGGCCGTAGTGCCTTTATCAGCGACCGGACCGGAAACCGCGTTTGTAAAATCCAATTCGATTTGGATATCGTTTCTTTTTCTCTCGGTCGAAAACGGATGGAGATGTGTGTCTATCACCATCACCGGGTATTTGTTGATGAAATCGTTTATATTGAGATACACATCATCGTTTTTGAACATGACTTGTCTCATTGAACAGTAGCTGTCGTATAGCAGCCTGTAATTTTTATCCGTGATATTCAAATTTTGCTGTTCCTGCGGGTACCGTTGCCCGTTTATTTTCACGTGGAAATTCTTTATATTTACACTGTCAAACTGACCGGGGTCTTTGGTCTGATCGTTCTTACGACTCGTCTGTAAGCCGATTATCACAAAGACCGGATTGAGTATGTTCCGGTAGAGATTCGTTATGTCGAACGTGTAATTGGAGCCTATCACACCGAATTTTTCAATACAATCCCAACGGAAATATTCATATACCAATTCGCCTTTCTCGCTCAATTTCTTAAGCCCATCGATGAGCACGGCTTTCTTGGAGGGGTCGTAATCCACGAGGGGGACTTTCAACACGAAACTGGTAATTTTTATTTTTCCCTCCGCTGCGTCAACAGCATTGGTGCCGGAACCTTCAGTCCAGCGGTAGATGGCATCATCGTCTTCCGCGCGGGTGAACGTTATTTCAAATCCACCCTTGTACATGGGATACTTTAGACTGTCAAAGAAGCCCAGACCCAGGTGGGCCAGCGTTCCCAGTGCTTCGAACTTGCCGCCGCCCTTGTCGTAAACCGATTTGAATCCGCTGCTATAGTACGTGTTTTCCTCCGATCTGCTGTACGTGGTCAACCCTTTGATGGTGCTCGTGATTCCGACTTTATCCACGGAATCGATGACTTGGTTGTGTTTTTTCAATTCGATACTCTTGAACAAATAGGCCGCAAAATTGTCCACGAGTTTGATGGGGTCCGTACTGGCGTAACTAGCACCATTGGATTTCTTGACAACATCCCCTTGGATGTGAAACAATATCCTGTTGTTGTAAAACGAATCCCCGTGGTCAAGTTTGAATGTGGTGAAATTATTGGGTGAATTAAAGTGCAAGTCCGATACCGGTAGGACCGTGACGTATTCGCATCTCGCTATCTTATCCGATGCCTCTTCGTAGTATTTCTCCATTCCTAATATAGGTTTTACGGTTTCCGATTTCCAATGAAAAATAAGAAAAATGTGGTGGAAAGCAATAAAAAATAAAAAACACCGAATTCCTCATCGCTTAATAAAATCGGCTACTTGAACAGTTTTACGTTTTTGTACATGTTCAAACGTCTCAACCCGAGATTTCGAAAAACCCTTTTATCTTCAACATTTTTTATTACATCCAAACATCGCTCTACATAGTCGAGACCCTTCGGCTGAGAAACCAGTTTTTCCATCTTATCGTGTATGAAGTTTACGATGGCGATTTTTTCATTGTGAAAAGCGTTATTGCCGGCCTCCTCTTCGGCGCGTATAAACTTTAATCTTTCAATCAATTTATCATCATCATCGATGTATTTGTACTCGACGGGGGCGTGTGAATCTATCAACAATCCGCTGCCCGATGACTGTTTAAATTCTTTCCAGATCTCACCGATCAAATTCACCCATTTCCAAGACTGACTGGACCTGGGGCGTTTCAACTTTGGATCGTTGTTCTGAAAAATCGCATCGGATTTTATCAGTATATCCTTGTAATTATTAAAGTCCTGGGCTGTGAAAGCGCCCGCACTTATAAGTTTTTCTCGCGTCGTACCCTCGCCTGGAGACGAGCCACTGATTTCCGCTTTCGTCAACAGACTCCACAATCCCGGTGTGTCGGTATATCTATCTCCGGTGCTGTCTAATATGATATCATCATTTTCAATCGTAATAGTCTTCGATCCGATGGCCAGTTTGTTCAAGTTGAAATCGTAGCGAATACCGAAAGATCTATCGTTGCTGGTAGCGAGATGTTGTTTGGCGATATCACCAATATCTTGCCTTTCAGTGAATTCGCGGATCGAACGGTTTATCCTGCCTTCGTCTGGCGATTCTATTTCCGACGGTAAAGGATCGATGTGTGGTGATTCTCCGGGTGGAGGTGATTCTCCGGGTGGAGGTTCGAGCACATCTTCATCTTCACGAGGCAAAGGCACCTTCCGCGCCGCCATCAATTCTCGACCCGGTGTACTGAAAGCGCGGGGTCTAAAAATGTCTTTTTTTCTTTGTATAGTTTTAGACACGGACAGACGTTGCGGTGGGGTCTTTTTATCGGAGCCTTGCTCCTTGATCGCTTTGACAACCGGTTCCTGTCGCTTTTCAATCTCACGTTTTTCTTCAACTTCACGAATCTTTACTGCTTGGGATTCACTGACCAATTGGTTTTGCAATTTATCCAATTTTTTTGCCTCCTGTACAGTTAAAGGTTTATGTGTAGATATCGGTATGAAAGGAATTTTTGGTGCATATTGCTCACGTATCGGTGGATGTTTGCGAAACAATTCCGCTCGCTCTTTCACTTGTTCTTTTCGGATTTCCTCATTTTCCGCGACCCATTTTTCTTGTAGTTTTTCAATTTTTTTACCCTCGTCCGCAGTCATCTCGTCGGGCCACATTTTGTCGGCCAACTTGTGTTTTTTAACTAACGTCTTGACAATCTCTTTATCGCTTTTCCTCTTCATCGTACTAATATAGGTGGTCGGGTTTTTTGTAGCAAATTTTATGTTTGATTATCAAAATACAAAAGTGACAAAAATTTTCACAAAAATTTTGAATCGAATAAAAAACGTCCGACAACGTTTTCATTAAAAAAATAACGTTTACACATCGATTTTGAAAAAACGCTCGCTGACGTTATTTATTAAAAACAGCGTGTAGACATCGATTTTGGAAAACGTTCGCGAACGTTATTTATTAAAAACAGCGTCTAGAAATCGATTTTCGAAAAACGTTCGCGGACGTTATTTATTGAAAACATTTTTCATGTTGCACATGTATTTTCCACACCGCGCTTTTTTCATCATATTTACGGAGAGAAACCCATAAGGTTCATTCCAACACTTGTTGCATATATTTTCAAATTCACCGAAAGTCATGTCCGATCCCACGAAATCGTCGTAAATCCGTTTAGTGTAATATTTATTCTGTTTGAAGACACAAAGGAAATTTATATTATTCCGTATGACTTGCATGTCCACTTTGCCGTAACTCTGGCTCAGGTAGACGCACGAAATCTTTTTATGCCTGCCTCTGATAAAATAGTCTTTAATACCTTTTTGCTCTTCCATCAGACAATCGTCGAATATCACAAGTGAGTTATTCTTGCACTCGTCCACCACCGGCAGTTCATCGCAATTGTTGAAGAAATACGCGATTCTCTTTTTATACTTTTTCTCTGCGTCCGCATAGGTTTTTCTCAGCTCCACATAAGCCGGCTGTTCTATGGATTTACTGAATACGTAAAGGTTTTTAAATATAATACCGTTTTTATTGTAAATGAAATTGAGCAGTAAATTGGTTTTGCCGCTGCCTGAAGAACCCACTATGAGACATCGCAATGGGCTGGGCAACAGGTTGTCTTCGAATGCCTCTTTGTAATATGAAACTATATCCATCACTATGTGGGTGAAATGACCTCTTGACATTCAGTAAAAAAATAAAAGCGGAGAAATGATTTCAAAATATAATTTTTTTTAAATTGGCGATATTGGAATTATTCACAAAACACACATGTCTTTCATTACATTTTTTACAGCTCTGATAAAATCGAAATCGCCGTAAACCGATATACAATTCGTTTTTCGGTCGTGATTATTTCGAACGCATAAAATGCAATTCAATAGTCCCCACTATCTAAATTCAATAGTCCTCATGCCGGACTATCTAAATACAATAGTCCCCGCGCAGGACTATCTGAAAATGTGTTCAGGGTTGTCATCCGGGGGGTCGCGATTTGCTACCCCCTCAGATATGCAAAACAATACGTTTTTCACGGGGCCGCGATTTGCGGCCCCCCCTCAGATATGCAAAACAATACGACCGGACCACCGGCTGTTGGCTGGCGTGGTAGCTATCAAGTCTGATGTGATCGAGCGGAGGTGTATTTGATTGGGCTTATCTATTTGTTTGCGATTTATCGCTTCGGTTGGGATTGCAGTTTTGCGGGACTATCTGAAATTCAATAGTCCCCATGCCGGACTATCTGAAAAATAAATACAATAGTCCCAGCATAGGACCATCTGAATAATATCAAAACATCGTACGTTGTAATTCTTTCTCGTAGAACCCTCCAATTATATCTTCACCAGTTTCATCCGCAATTTTATAAGTCGTGGGTCTCGTGTTTAAAACTTGCTTGATTACAAAAATCTCGGACGTCCAGTTCTGTTTGTATTTATTCGTGAAAACATCTTTTTTCGCTGTAATGCGGACTCTGTCTCCCACATCGAATTTCGCCTTTTTACGGGGTATTCTATTTTCCAATTCGTTGTACATTTTCAATAAAGCCTGCTCGTTGCCTTTATTCACATCCGCGGGCCTCATTTTTATAGTATGGTGGAAATCGTGTTTGTTGTATTCGTCGGTCAATTCTTGCAATATGTCGTGCCACTTGTGGGAATTTCTAACTTGGAATTTTACTTTCAACTTCTCATTTAACGTTCTGTGATATCTTTCGATCATTGCGGATTTCTCCTCGCTCTCGGTGTGGTACAATTTAATGTTGTGTTTTTTCAACAACTTGTTAAAATGCGTATTTTTAAACTCTGTCCCTTTATCGGTGTGTAAGAGTTTAGGCGGTGAATGGCCGTCATTTTTGGCCCGGGCAATTATTTTTTCAAAAGCTGATGACACATCCGGACCATCTTTTTTCTTCAAAGGCTCTGACCAAACGAACTTACTGAACGTGTCGATCACATTTAAAATATATCTATACCACTTGTTTTCCCTAGCATATTCTTTCAAAATCAACAGATCGGCCGCCCACAAGTCATCTATACCTTTCGTGACGATTCGACGTTTTATGAACTTTTTCACGACGGGTCTGTGCAGCTCTTTAGCTTCCAAAACTTCCGGCGGGTCTTTGATAAACGAATTTCTCTTACTGCCGCATATCGCACAATTGGATGTCGCAAGCCACCTTTTATTTCTCGTTTTGACCGTTTTGACATCCGTGGATGGTGTGTTTGTTTTGCACTTTCTGCAATGCAATTCCATGTCTAATAATGCGCTGCTACTTTTGAAGTCAAATAAAATATTTGCAAATGCAAAGTCGCTTAAATAAATTGCACATTTGCGTGGATTGTGTGTTATATGTATAGGATAAGAAACGAGATGCAGCACAGACATAAAATCCAGTTGACCAAGGGTCAAAAGAATAAGTTGCGTTTCGCTTATAAAAAGCAGAAACTCGCTATTTTAACTTTGAACAGAGATCAGTTGACGAACGGGAATGTCGAGGTGATGTTGACGGACGAACAACATAAACAAGTGTTGAGAGCCATAAAACATAATAAAGGCTTGAGATTGATATTGAGCCATTCGCAGTTGAAGAACAACATTGAAGGGGGTCTACTGAAAGAGATTCTGGAGTTGGCGGAAACGAGTATCCCCTATTTCAAGAAATTCGCTTCACCCCTGATTAAAGACAAAGTCGCACCAGCTATAAAAGATAAATTCGTTCCATGGCTGAAAAAGATGATCGACGACGAGTTGGATACAATTATAGAAAAAGATCCGTCAGGTGCCGGCTTAAGACAAATGATAAACAACCGACTCAATGCGGCTTTGAATGATGTACGGGTAAAAAAAAATTAATTCCGTTGACGTTGAGCGATCTGGAAGTGTGGGCCAATAAATTGAAATTGAAGAATTTTCGCGGTGTTTTCAGACGAGAGCTTTTACCTGATGTACCTTGGAAAAACGAGTGCGGTATAATCAATCTCGGTGATCTGGACACACCCGGAACACATTGGACGTGTTATTATAAAAATGGTAAAAATGTAATTTATTTCGATTCTTATGGAAATGCGCCACCACCTTTGGAATTGGACAAGTACATGAAAAGTTTTGACATTCGCTATAATTCGGACCGATTTCAAGAATATGGCGATCCGCCAATCTGCGGGCATCTTTGTTTAGAAGTTTTAAGGCAGTTTTCAAATGGAAAAACATATGATGAAGTCAAAGACATTTTAAATAAAAATAAATACGCTCGGCTCGGGTGGTTCGATTGAGTGACTTTTTTACGATGCCCCCGTCAATAAATTGTTTATAAAATTTTTATTTTTTTAATAATTTATTACCACCCGAAAATCTGTTTTCCTAATATTGAAATGTCGACATTTAGATCATCGAGTCAAACTAACCACTCAGAAGCATGGAACCTGCTTTCCATGGAGCCCAGAGAACCCAAAGGGGTTTTGACTGACAAATTCATCATGAGGTTCGATCGGTATTTAAACTGGGATCTGCTCTCTTCCCATTATGATTTTCCAATCGAGATGTTGCGGATGTACCCGCACAGAGTGAATTGGTCCAAGCTGTTGAGGCGTATTAAATTTTCGGAAGAATTCCTAAGAGAGATGGTCCCCCATTTCGATGAATGTTGGGGTATCCTGTGCAAATATCAAACGCTGTCTGAAAAGTTTATTCGCGATTTCGCAGGTAAAATTGATTGGAATTACGTGTTGTTGTATCAAAATGTAACTAGCAGATTTTTGGACGAACACAAAATGTATTTTGATGAATCCTAGTTGAGTGGCTCAGAGATATTCAAAATAAAAACCCGAATTCGCGTGGATCTACCGGTTTGAATATTTTGTGTTTAATATTTGCGGGATGAATAAAAACTAGTCGCTGTTAATTTTTTTTATATAAAACCATTATGATGTAAAACGTTTTTACTAACATAGAAATGTACTATCAGGTAAGACTTCACAACTGACCTTGAACTTGGAACATCCCATTCACTTGGATGCTGAGTACAAGCTGGCACTCACCGGACTTTTCTGCGAATACAACTTTTATAATTTATTTGAGGGTTGTAGTGTTTTGTTTGACGGTGGAACGAAAATCGGTTTCGGTAAAGGTTTTTGGACATTTGATGCCATACAGAAACACATACAAAAAGGTGTGGATCCGCTGTTACGCGGTAAAACAGATGATAAAAAGAATAAAGTCACGGTCGTTTCAATACTTAAAACTACGGGATACCGGGTGAAAATCACTTCACCTATAAAATTTCACATGGAAAATCCACTGCGGCGTTTGCTGGGTTTCGATGAAATTGATGCCCCGGAATACTTGGACACGTACAATGCGAAAAAACCGCACAACATAAGACCATGGGACATGATTGAAGTCCACTGTGATATCGTGGAAAATTGTTTTGTCAATCATGACGAACATTGGCACAAACACAAAGAGTCTTCGGTGTTGTATAGTTTCTTTCCATATGGTGAATTTGGTAATAAAATTGCTGTGATGCCTCGGCCGCCGCTTTACGTGTCGTTGAAAAAAGGATTGAATAAAATCCAACAAATCAACATTTACATTACAGACCAAAATAATAATTTATTGCAGATGTTCGATTCGAATGTGCATATTTATTTGGAGTTGATTCGGGTGTAGTATTTTTAATTTATTGAAAATCGGCTGTTTCTATTTTTTATTTGACGCCGCAAAACGTTATTACTTGTATAGGTAAAAATGAACGGTCCTAACTTTAATGATTTACTGAAAGAAATCAATGGAAAGTCTTACATCAGGGTGGGTGACCTGGAAGTCGGTAAAAAATATTTTGTGGAAAATATGGATAAAATCTCTTCATCATACGGTATGAGAATATTAGTCACATGCGATGATGTGAAATTCTATCTTCCCGAAAGCTGGAATGACAGGTTGACGAATAACTATATCAAACAACTGTTGAATTTTAAGGGGAAACTCTATGTGCTGTACAACGGTAAAATAACACTTTCAGATAATAAATTCAAGCACAGTATCGAGTTTAAGGTTGACGAATAAAAATAGTTTTTAAAAAACATAGTTTAAATATATTTTTGAAAATGCCCCGTTTAATTTATTTGATGTGGAAATCCGTTATGCATGCATTAGGAATCAATAATGGCTGAAAGCTACGGTTATTATTGCTTGACTGAAAAAGCATTTGAACCGTACAACGGGTCACCGGATGCAGCTGGTCTCGATTTGAGAAGCGCATATGATTATGTTGTACCAAAGCGGGGACAACAGTTGATAAAAACTGACTTGACTTTCAAATTCCCAGATGGGTGCTACGGGAGGATAGCGCCAAGATCTGGCTTGGCTTTAAAACATTCAATAAGTGTAAATGCCGGTGTCATAGACCGGGACTATACTGGGAATGTCGGTGTTATCTTGATGAACAATTCCGATACCGATTTTCATGTGCGTCGTGGAGATAGGATTGCGCAGATCATCTGCGAAATGTATAAAAAACCACCTTGTATTCGAATAGACCAAGTTGAACAAACTGAACGGAAAGACGGTGGATTCGGAAGCACCGGTGTAAACTGATTAAATTATAAAAAATTATGTTGGAAATCAAAATGTCTCGAGATTTTTTTTTCAGCCTCAGACTTAAAGTAACGGTGATTACCAATCAAAGCGCTCTTCCTTGTCATGTGGTGAAAATCGCTGTGAAAAATACCTAATGTGGATGAAAATCAGGATTATGTTAGGTTAAGAGCTCGCACTACTTTGGATTAAATTTCTGGATTAAATTTTTCTAGATTAAATTCACCATTTTTAAAACCTGATAAAATGGATGAAATTAGCCCGAAATCAGATACAAACTGGCCCAGAACCAGTCAAATATGAGGTTTACGTGGGGTCGGTGAAGATGACGCCTCGTACTTCCTTGAATTAAATATCTGGATTATTTTTTTTCTGGATTAAATTTACCATTCGAAAAACCTGAAAAATGGTTGAAATCAGCCCGAAATCAGATACAAAGAGGCCCAAAACCATTCAAAAATGAGGTTTACAAGGGTAGGTTAAGAGGGGGCCTCGTACTTCCCTCGTACTTCCCTCGTACTTCCCTCGTACTTCCTCGTACTTCCCTCGTACTTCCCTCGTACTTCCTCAAAAGACGCTTGGAAAAACCTGAGAAAATGTTGTAAAATGTTGTAAAATGGTTGTAATTAGCCTACAATCCGATAACAAACTGGTCCAAAACCAGTCAAAAATGAAGTTCTCGGAGGGTCGGAAATCGGAAGTACGAGGTGGCCCAGAAACCCTGTTTTATATCTACTAATTATTCTACTCTTATTTTCAAGCGATAGCGTTATTTCATTGAATTTGCTGTAAAATTGGCAGAATAGGTCATATGACCAGTAAACTAGACCGTTTCTTCCCTTGAATAAAATTCCAAGAGAGTTGTCTCTGTTTTTGAAGATCCCAGTTATAACACATTTCTTTAATTCTGAATCTAGGTAGTGAACAGATTTTAAGAATACCCCGGTTACCAGATTGATGGGTTCATTAATTTTAGGAATAGGTGCGGGATCCGTCCCGCTTGACTCCATGATTGCGACTGACCAATTATGTAATTTCGTTAGAGTTAATTTCTTTTACTACTGGAGTCAAGTTAAAGACTGTTGCCGGCGACCCCTGTCTCTAGCGATTTGCATCCAAATTGATTTTCTATCTTCCTCGGGTAAAATGTAAACCTTCGTTACGAGAGGTTTTGAAAATGTAACTTTTTTCTTTGTCATGATTAAACGGTCACTTTGCGTACCTCCCCTGTTATGGGAGTGTATGTGAAGTGGTCGTCGTGTAGGATTAAACAGTAGGCCCAAGTGTTTGCTTTAAAGTCCTCGTCGGCCTGAATTTCCAATTTTATTTCTACACCCCCGGTTTTTATAGACTCGTCTTGTTTAGAACAGTCGATGACATACAGTGGGCATTTAGTTTTAAAGTCATTAAAATCCAATATTGGGGATCCCACTCTATCATAGTAAGAGTTTTGAAACAACTTGTAATAATCGTAGTACAGAGCGCTGTTTCCGTTGGTCGGTTCATACGGGTAATATTTAGAGTTTAAATATAATTTTATTTCTCGAATTTTGCATGAATCAAAAAGACTCATATCTTTTACTAAATTGTTCCTTCTATCGGTTTGAAACCCGACAATTACAATTCTAGGGACCTCTAGTCTGGAGCTACACCTGATAGGCCATGATAATACTTTGGTAGTCGTCGGTAGGTTGGGATATTCGTGTATCTCCCATGAGCGGAATGGTATGTGGATAGCAGGATTTTTTTTCGATAAATCTATAAAGTTTAAGTTTTGTTGCATCATTTACAGTAATGTGAGGGACCCTCCAGTAAATTTTAGAAATTTTTAAATCTAATGTTCCAGCCGCGGTTGTCAAGGCAGCGTTTAAATCAGTAGAAGATCTTAGCAAAATCAATTCTTGCTTGACGTTTACTAAAACTCTTCTGTAATCTTCTGCGAATCCCAAAAGTAATCGCAAGGGTATAGAATAAACAAAATCCGTGACCGTTTCCGATTGCCCTGGCCCTAGCCAGCAAGAACTTTTTAAACTATTTTTCTCTTCACCGCGCAAAGACACTAGATGCTTTAGTGTCGTGGTAAGTCCGACACTTCTGATGCGATCCAAGGTTACACCGAAAATTTCAAACCGGATCTCGTCGAATAAAAATGCAATTGCATTGTTTATAAATTTAACATCCTGAGCAGTAGTGTTATCGGTTTTGACGGCGGAGGCTTTGCCTTCTATTATAATATAACTATCAAATGGAGCGGTAATTATGTCTTGTTGTAAGATGGGGATTCTGATTTCATCGTTATTTTTATATGTAGTAGACGCGTAAGGTTGATGTGTGTGAAACTCCATATTAGTAATACTATCATCATACATAGCTTTATCGTCTATTGCCAGTAGAGCCATTCTTGTAAACTTTAAAACCGAGAGAGCGTAAGAAATTAATGTTTTTCCAACTTAACTCGTTGGCTTTCCGTCTAGGACTAAGCACTTTTATATGTGATGTGTCCCTATGTAGTACCAGCCCCATTGTGTCTAAGATGAAGTCTAACCGAAATAGGTTCTCCACGAAAATTTATAAGGTTTTGATTTTGGTCTTTAAAAGACACACTAATGTTTGTGATACGTTGAGCGATTACAGGCAAGTAAATAACATTCTTAGGTATTTCGATGATTTTATACCCGGGTGGTACGGCCGGATAGAACTCGTGTATTACATGTCCCTCGATACCGTTCAGATATGACCCGCGAGTAATATTGCATTCTACGCGTATGGAATTTACTTTTAAAATATCCACCGGTAAAGGTGACGTGTGTAGTATATTGGCCGGTAATATTTCAGGTTTGAAACCTAGTAGTTTGCCAATATTTGCCGGTTTTTCGAAATTCACCGCCTCTGAGCAATTTAGTTCGGCTTTCAATGTATTGTTGTTAGGTTTTAAACTGAATGTAACTTCTTTCGGTAGTTTTCCCGCGATATACTTTTCAATATCTTGGAGTTCATAAGATCCATCAGGAATATGAATTTCTTTATTGTCACCGTAATAAAATATATTGTTAATGTTTTTTTCTATATTAGGTATAGAATTCCAAGTCATAATCTCTATGAGACCGAGTTCGTATCTCCCATTACTGACATCGATAGGGAATGACAGTTCATGTGATAGTACACTACTTGTCCCCGTGAGACAAAACATTACTGCTGAGAAACTTTAAACACAAGTGTCCACAAACGACTGAATTAAAACTTTGCTCTCTCTTACTATTATAATAAATGTCACAACCTTTGAAGTATTCCAATAGCTCCGGTGGAGGTCTCAGATTACCGAAACTGTCAAAATAATATACTTTATTATTAAGCTTTTTGTAGCATACCCAGTGAGTACCGGTACCACCGCTGGAATCTAAATTTATTATAGCTGTCTCATAAGCCCTGGGGCGAGTGGGTAGGTTATCACGCATAAAGACTCCTCTAAAGTTTGGTATTCCCAAGCATTTCGCATAATCCATTAATTCGTAGTTCGTAAGTGGTTTTATTGGTATTTTGATGTTTTTTTTTTTTTCTTGAGCTACGCCTTTTTCTCTTGCCGGAACCTTCTGTTCTGTATGGTCTTAGATATAACCCCTTGCCTTTTCTTTTCGGACCCCGTTTTTTCCTCTTTCCCCAACCAAATTTTGTTTTTGCCTTCATGGCTGTTGTGACCGCCCAAGCTGCGGCTTTTTCCCCAATTGAAGCGTCACTCGATTTTACTCGTTGCCAAGCTCTTTCGGTCAATACTTGGTCTGCGCGCCTCCGGTTTTCCGAATCTTTATATCTCGAGTATGCTATATCGTGTTCTTTACACGCTTGGTCTAATTTATTTATACCCGGATCGCCTCTTGCCAATCGTTTTTTTCAATTTAGTTCCTGGTCCACAATATTGATAACCTCCGGGCAGATGTAATTCGTAAGGTAAAGCGTCTATCGCTCTGTTAACAATAGAAGAGATAATACCTCCGCCCCCTTTGACAGTAGAAGTCCGAATGATGCGGGTTCTCTTTGATTTCCCCATTTTATTTGATGTATCTCAACACCTCGTATAGCTTGTTTAATAGGGTTTCACGTATACAGGTCAGTTCTAGTATTTCTAATGCACTGGGGTGAGAGGTTTCCACTGTATTACTGAATTCATTATACTCTAAAACACCACTGTCGGTTATAAAGTAAATGCGACCGTTTATATATCTAAAGGCCCCACTAACTCGAGCGGGCACACCAAATAATACGGATGAAGTGGACCCCAAAAAGGTTCCCGTGAATGTACATTCGTTTATTTCAAATATGTAATGATCGTCAGCAATGAGAAGTGTTTTACCGGAATTAGTTGAAACAACAGCGTTAATCTTTGACACCTGTTTCCCCAGTATTGTGTTTATGTTGTAGCTTACTTTTAGATTCAGTGTTGGGAATGAAAAAATATATACCTGTTTGTTTGTAAATAATGCAATCTCTCCATTGGGTCTCTGGTAAATGCCTGAAACCTCATAAAAGTCTCTAGGTAAAAACCCCAACCAATCGGTTATCTTTGTTGGCTTAGTATATTCCTCAGGGTATCTATAGCTCGGTATTAAATTTATAACCCACACGTAATCTCTAAAGAATGCAAAAATCTTTTTATTAACTATAACAAATGTTTTTATTTGGTTTTTTATCTCACAAATATCTCTGTTCTCTTGCACATACGGTTTATGTGTAGTCGTGGTAGTAGAAGTAGTGGTCGTAGCAGGGGTTGTTGTGGTAGATGTTGTGTTTCCCGCACGTCCATACAAGAACTGGACAGCAAGAATATCATCTTTACTTAAGGTATATTCATCAAGCGATGTGATATTTTCGGGGTCGCGGTATAAAGGATACATTATAGAACTTTTATCATATGAGTGGTCTAAGCCTAAGGCGTGACCAATCTCATGTAAAATAGTTAAAAAGAACGATGAATTTCCATGTTGGGGTAGTGACATTGAAAAATCCCAAGTCTCTTCAGAATCCATATGGATATCGGTTTGATTGTAATATGGGGTGGGGAGAAACGCGTGTCCAAGGATGGTCCCGGGACCATCGAATTCATAATAACATGTATCATGACGTGAATAAAAGAAATGTTTTCTATCGTTGGAAAATGATATAATAATTGTAGGATTTTTAAAATCTCTTTTAAAAGTTACATTTATATGACTTCCCCATAGAGCGAAAGCTTTTTCAATAATTTCCGGGTGTAGATTATTCCCAAACTGGAACCATGTAATTACAGATGAGTTCCATTTCCTGTTAGGGATTGCTGAAAACGGTAGTAGAACATCTTTATTCCCACACCTGGGTTGAGACATTAGCTGTAGTGTTTCATTATCTAAAATACCGGTGCTGTTTAAACCGAAAGTGTCTTGGAATAGTCTAACTGAATTATGTATATCCTCGGTCTTGGCGTTTTCATTGAGGTAACCATAGCGTGTAAGATACTCTACCGTCTGGTTGCACAAGACCAAGGGCAATAGAGCTATAAATAATAAAACAGACCCCATCCTTAGTGTTCAACACTTAACAACCATCTGATTGTTCCCCGAGGTCAAACCCCTATTTAAGGCCATCATCATTAGACTCTCTTGTTTCTGCTTACATCACCACTGCCATCAACCATCATGTCACTTTCTAAAAGACTGGCTGTCTGACCTTTACCAACAGCAAATAATTCCTCCCAATTGAGATAATCATCCTCACCGGCTGTAGGTAATGACACGGTTCTGCCCGACTGTTTCTGATTGATGTAGTTGAAAAGTAATACTCCAAATTTTCTTAGGTTTTTATCGTGATATATTTTATTATTTTCGATTTTACCTTCGCACTTTGCTAAACGGTCCTTCATTTCATTCAAGGTCAGTTGTTGGCTGACCAAATTAGTGGTTACTAGCGTTAATTCTTTTTGTACGAATGCTTTTGTAGCGGCATCCTGACTGTTTACAGGGTTATTCAGATTAATAATTTTATTATTATTGGCATTGTAGTCACTGTTTTCGGTGTGTAAGCAGATTTTTTTTACGGTATGTAGATTAACAGCATCACTGTCTTCAATGGGGTCGCTGATATTTTGTAATCTTTTTCCTAGGAATGTGTATCCATCCTTGACTGTGGGAATACTTTTTATATCAACATATACTTTTGTAACGGCATCTCTGGAAGCCACGGGGTCACCCAAGTTAGTTAGTCTTTTCTTTTCAATATCGAAATTCCCTTCAGGTGTTAAATTAAATCCGTCTCCTTTCGGACCTTTGAGATCCTTTTGATCACCCTTTAGGGTACGTCCAAACTTGTCGATGGTCATTTTAATAATGCTTTATATCTGCTGTTACCGGCACCTCTTATATAACCTGCCTCCCTCAGCTCTTCAATAATACTTATGATTTCGTTAGCGTGCACCCGGTTACTGGTTTCAGTGGACATACAGATATGCTTGAGTCGTGCCACTAATTCATTAATATCATCCCAGTAAATTATGTTGCGGAATCTTTCATTTTTCCACTCTACACCTTTACCCCTCAATGGAGGAAACAGGATTCTAATAATTTTTTTATATTTTGTACCTCTTGTTCCTTTGAGCTTTCCATTATATCTATAACCCTCTCTATGAGCATTACAAGCCGTCAGTATACTTTTATATGTTTTCATATCATTTTCGGTGGTTGTTTTTTTATCTGGAACATTTTTAAAAATGAGTTCATACAATCCCTCGGTGTTGCCATAGTTTACACCCCCTATAATTATATTGCCATCGCTATCAAAGTCCATTGTTTTATCTCCAATCATTAAGGTTTGATTTTCATACCTAGGTCCATACGTATAGTCTATAACTTTTTTACTGGTAACATCTTTTAAAAAAGTTTTCATATATTCTTTGGTTAGGCTGTTATTGAAATGTTCATTCACTAGCTCGGATGCAGATGATTCAGACACCAAGTCTGACAGTTGTGTTGTAGTTGCTCTTGGAGTCGAGGAAACAGAGGGAAAAAACTCATCCTTACTGTAATCCATGTTTTCCATTCCTTCTTCCTTGATGTCCTGTTTTGATTCCTCCTCCTTTTTTATTTCTGGCTGATTAACATTTTTTCTCAGTTCCTTCAGTAGAGGGTTATATTGTTTTTCTAATTTAATATCTGTCTCTTCGATACCTTCTTTGAACATTTTATATTTACGCCTGATGGCGTTTCGCAACTCTATTAGTTGCTCTGTTAGTTGTTCGCTCTTGCGTTTCATATTTGCAAATGATTACCCGGGGTGGATTACTTCTAATTTATGGCATTTCCACCTGTCTTATAAACATAGCATGCTTCTTATACCTCTTTATATAATTGATAACATCCAAAAGTGAAACTCCTTTACTCAAGTCTAAGTCTTTATAGTATCTCTGTTCTCTTGCATCAAATTTGGGAATTATGTAAGGTATAGTAAAACTCTTAAATACAAAAGTTCTTTTCCAACCATTTCTCCAATGAGGTATTTCTGAGATAATATACCTGTCCCCCTCGATAGTGTCTTCCATATATTTCTTTAAAGCGATAAGCGGTCTCTGATCATTTATGTGTTGTAATAGGAAACTGTTTAAAAGCCAAAACTCGCTGGGATTAGCACCTGTAAATGCTCTCCATTGGTCGAATAACTTTTGGTTTGTTACTGTGTATACTCCCCTGTTTAGAGATATTCCAAATTTTTCACAGTGTATAGGTAGAGTGGGCAACGCTTCTTTTAGAAATTCTACTGTATAGAGTCCTTGACATAGGTTGTTAACACCAATATATGGTTTATTACGATAGCCTTTGGGAATACCATCAGGTACAGGACCGTAAGCTGTATTATAGCTTATATCTATGTAACATTTCAAAGATAGTGCTAATTTGTAGATTTTTAGAGGTGATCTAATCGGTATGGTTCTCTCCGTAAGCAGTATACACTTGCTGGCATAGGGTATTTTACTTCCGTATTCCAACATTCTATTGCATATTTGTGTAAAGTTTACACTACCGTGGAGGTTACGTAGTGGTAGGGGTTGACCGAAGATATCGGGAAATGGTCTAAACCTGGATATTAGATTTTGAGGGTCCCTCACTGTACAGTTTGCCATGTCTTCATGGTATATTACTAATTCCAAAGGGATATTTTTCTTTTCACAATGAAATAAAAAGTTTAACCATGTTTCACGGTTATATGTCCGCTCACTGGCAGATATCATCAAAAGTACCACAGGGGGTAGCATAGCTGAATATGTGGGTCTCTTGTGTCGCCAACACCTTTTATTAAATTGATAGCCATGTGGGGGTTTACGACTACAGTAATTACCACAAAATCTCTTTTTATCCTTATAATAAAATGTACAAAGATTGGACTTGACGTTGTGTAGTTTTCTTTTGAACCCTGTCAAATCGTTAAATGTATAGATGCGAACCATTATATTTCCGTAATAAAAGTGTCCAAACCAACTCTGTACCGCCCCTTATAAGGATCACGAGTCTTATCAATTACAATGAATCCATAATTATCAACCCATGCTTTACCACACATTTCTTTGAATTTCTCAAATGGCATATCGGTGGTTACATGGTCATTATATATATGTCTTAGATTTGTTTCATCTTGCTTAAACAGGATAATAAAGTTGCAGTTGTCCCTGATGAGTTGTTTTGGGATAGCACTGTATGTCTGACCCAAATAAAATGTATCAATATTCTTGTGTCTCCCCATGGAAAAATAATTACGAATATTATCGTGTTTCTCACATGATATATCATCGAAAATCATAATAGAATTCCGTTTACTATCGTTTGGATGAACTACTAGTTTATTATCATCATAAGCGAAGTATCCCACCTCTTTAGGCATTACCTTTTTTAATAATTGATATTTCGGTTGGTAAAGAGACTTTGAAAAGACATAAATGTTTTCGAATCTTAATCCATTAGGGTCAAATAGTAAGTTGAATAAAACATTTGTTTTACCACAATTAGATGGGCCAGCTATAATGCAACGAATGGAATCGGGTAATAATACTCCATGCTTATTATTTTTTACAACACCAGACCCCATTACTATGTCGTAATTTCTGACAGGAAACGTGACATCCTGTTTCTCAGCCTTCATCCTGAGCGATTAGATAGTAGTCACGACCGCAAGATAATTTATACCGCCGCGTCCCGGATACTGTGGTCGCTCATTACGACTTGGCCTTGTCACGGATTTGTAATTTTCCCTTCACCAAGTCCTTCACATTTACCCAAGAGTCATAATTACTGTCGAAATTGAACCACCTGACCTTCACTTTATCTTTTTTACGTTGCAACACTTTCTCGACGAGATAGACTTCACCTACTTTCGACTTTAATAATTCTTCGCTGTAGAAACCTCCTTTTAGTATTTCACCATTATGGTCTTGCAAAATGTATGTTACCGGTCTCGTGGGTTTTATGGCATAGACTGTAAATACCTCATTAGACCACGAAGGTAGATAGCTTTTTTTGAAAACTCTTTTGTATTTACTGATTCGCACTTTATCACCGAGTTGAAACTTGGGTTTTTTATGGGGGCTTTTCCTAATATTATTAAGTTTTTTTAAAATAGTTTTAACATGTTTTTGCCTTACATCTTTTGGTTTCATGCCTATACTGCTATGTTTTGTATTGTTGTAAGACTTTACTATTTCTGGTAGAATACTTAACCATTCGTAACTCCCCCTGGCTGTAAATAGTTTCCACATACGGGACTTTAGTGTTCTGTTTAATCGTTCTACAATACTTGCTTTTAATTCAGAAAAAGTATGATAGTGGTTAATATTATATTGTTTCATAAGTTTGTTAACATGTTTATTAAAAAATTCATTTCCTTGGTCCGTCTGCAAATTATTCATTTTATATTTGGCTAGGATCGGCTCTAAGGCTCTTGCTACTTCAGGACCCGATTTGTTTTTAATAGGAATGGCAAAAGCAAATTTTGTTAAACAGTTAATTATAGTCATTATATATTTATAACCTTTGTTAGTTTTCGAATATGGTTGCATCTCCACAAGATCCGCTTGGTAGAGATCATTTAACCCTTTTAGTGTAACTTTTCTTCTGACATAGTTTTTCCTACTTGGAGCATGAAGTTCATTAGCAATAGCTTCCCTTACATCCATCTTTAAACTAATACTTTTTATTTAGTCTTTTTGTATTTAAACCCCCCAATTCTACTGCCCCTGCCACCGCAGTAGAAAGCGTGGCAGCCTTCCAAATTAGTTGCTGCCCCCGCACCCCAATTTTTTTTTATATTTTTATACAGAAATGGTTAAGTCCTCCTGCAGGTTTTTTTTTTTATAACCATAGCCCCAACGATCGCTATGGTTTGTGAAGGCCTTCCAAATTAATTGCCTCCTCCATTATTTTTCCACACCCGCTCACACATACAGGTTTACGGACTTTTCAGCCGCGCCAGTGACCTTCATTCACACCGGGCTTTTCGAAGGCGAAATCCAAACCCTCCTCGGGTCAGGGCATCTCAATCTACTAGGCCCTTAGTCCATGGCGGTCGTGGGAAACACAATGTTTTATGGGGTTTAACCCACCAACCCACTCATCTGTCAGGACTTACCAGGGGCGAACCCAGCCTTGACAGGTGACCTCTCCACGAACACACACACACACACACACACACACACACACACACATTTTCTTTATTCATTTAAAACAATCTTTACAATATTTACAAGATTATGACAGGTCAAGACATTATTATGTGCGGATTCATAGTGCATATGATATTTACGCATGACCTCCTTGGCTCTGTTTAGTACATTTATACCGTTAGGTATGGGGTACCTCATAAAGCAGGGGACAAAACCATCTTTCTTTGCTCTCTTCAGAGCTCTTTTATATCGTCTTTTTTCAACCCTAATACATTTATATTCCATTAAGCCATACTGTTTGTAGTATGCATCCTTCTCCAGGACACAGAATACATGTTTCAACCCCTCATCTTCAGTCATGACTGCAACTTTGGGTGCTTGGTCAGCTAGTTTTTTGGTTAGGTTTTTGCTGTTTTCCAGTGCTAGATTCAAGGTATGTGTCAATTCAAAGATTTCTCTTCTGAACTTATACTCCCCATACTTGCGAATTGAAGGTAGGACTACTTCAAATACCCAATCCTGGAATCTTTCAGCTACTTTCATTTTGGATCTCATAATTAATGCATACAGACCCGGTTCACTAATAAGAACTGTGTTTGGGTGCAATGGGAACTTTTCGTTCCCATTGAAGTTTGCACATTTTATTTTGTGTTTTGCTCTGACATGGTCTCTGATTGCTTTCTTTGAATTTTCATAACCTAGTATATTACATATATCTTTTGCTTTAAACCATGGATTGTTTTCAGAATCAAACAATACGGTTACGGGGCTATTATCAAATATATAGGAATGTAGTACTGACATATTTGAGGTTAGGAAACACGTCTGTTCGCTATGGAGGTTGAGCATAAAGAGAAAAAATAATTTAATAATTTTAATAAATTAAAAAGATGGAGGGGGAAATAAAGAGTTACAGCCAATCACAACGTGACATGCTTATTTTTAACCAATCACAAGCTTTCTAATTATAACCAATGACGACACACTTTTGAAAGGTTAACTGCTTGTGTCACGATATTAAGGTCACCCCTCCCCTCCCCCGCCTCTCTCTCTCTCTCCCTCCATGGCTAGCTCTCTCTAGTCTCTTCAGTCTGCCACCATGCTTCTAACAGTTATAGTGTTTTTAAGCAAAGTGTTTTTTGGGGGTCGGGAGAGGAGGAGGGAGGAAAAATTATCAGCTTTTAGGGAATTGTGTAACGAGTTGGATGAGATTGAAAAGAGAAGGGATTTTCTTTATAAGAAGAAGGCGGAGATGATGGATTCATGGGTGAGTTGGAGGGGGAATGCCCCTACTCTTTCTTACTTGTTGTTCTCGGGAGTTAGTTGTGGTGTGTGCAGTAAACAGTCAACATGTTCCTTGTGATTTTTACCGCTATGCAATGGTTTTATGGGCCATATAACCAGTTTATTCAGGACAAATATTTAGGCCGCTATTTCGAATTAGAATTTAAGATCCAAGAAATGAGAAGGGAGCAGCAGGAGTTGGAGAAGTTTATTGAGTGGTGGGACTAATAGGTAAGTTTAGGTTGTTTAAATCCATAGGGTACTGTGTCGTAGTTATCTTCTAGTTTTCTTTTTGGGCCTGTAATTTTAAACTGTTTGGTTTCAGTGACTGTTACAATATTTTTATCCTTTGTACGTCTGATTCTATTCTCTTCAACTTGTAATACTTGAGCGGATTCACTCAGTACCATTTCTTTTAATATTTCAAAGTTTACCAATTTAGAAGTTTTAAGATTCAGTGTTAGGCCTTTTACTTTACATACGGGGATTAATTTCTGTTTGTTGGTAGACCACACGAGATAGGCGTAGGTCTTCGGCCCTCCAGATACAAACTCTACTATGTATGATCCAGGCCCATACTCTACTAACTCGTCGGTCATTTCCCCAAGGTAGTCCCCTGTAGGCACTTTATACAAATTACCTCTCAAGTAATATATTACCGAATCTGTATCGTAATATAGGACTTGACCTCCCAACTTTTCAAGGTGTTCATATAATTTGAGTCGGGCATGGGCAGTAGTGTAGGCCGCGATCACAACATTCACATTTCTCAACGCCTCTCCCACCTCATCAATGTACTCCCAGCTAACAACTAACACTTCTTCATTAATAACCTGTATCATATTTATCTTTATTTCAGGGCTAATTAACATTTGAAAGAAATCTTTAGGGTCTCTAACAATTGAGGCTTTGGTTTGGTTCTCCCTCTGTCCGAATTTCCCCCAGAAAGAATTCAACATTAATTTTGCCAAAGACCTTAAACCCCCATTCTTAGCAATCTTGTTTTTCTCCAGTTTTACCCCCTCATGTTTATAGTAATCAGCAATATACTTGTCTTTATCTTCCTCGGTCTTGCACCAACTAGGAAACCCTGACGCCTCCTGTTTCATTTTCAAAAATTTATTTATAAAATCAGTAAACAGACCACCGGTTTCATAAGTCGCCACTTGGTATTCCCAGAGTTCATACATGTCCAGAATCACATAACCCTTCTCTACTGCCTTTCTGATCTCCTGCATTGTCCAAGTCCCTACCAATGCCCTCTCATTACTTTCATGAAAACATTCCCCCTGATTTAAAGTCTCTCCACAAGTTTGACACAAGACAAACATTAATTTGTTGTTCATTTTTACTGGGAGCACAGGGTGGTATAGGTCCCTAGGCGGTAAAATTTTACATTTGAGCAAACCTTCTACATCAAGTCCCCGTTCTCTGCACTCCCTATCCCCTACATAAATTTCAGGGTGGCCAATAGGATACTTACAATATTTATTTACGTACGGATACAGTGAGCAAACATCCACATACTGAATAGTCTCTCCCTCCGCGCATTTATGATAAGCTTTAGCATTACCGGTCCTACCTCCAAAGAAGGAATCTCTCGGGTCAAGGGGAAGGGTGTTCAGTATCGGTAGACTGTCCAAGTGTTTGAGGTTCTCATCCTTTTTCGTTTTCCTAAACTCGCACTCCCACATTTCAATAACATTACTTCCGAGTTTCTCGATTTTCTTTAAAGTCCTCTGATAACGCAAGTGAAGTGAATCTGAGGGATCCTCCTTCAGAGGGGCCTCCCGGCTGTAAGGGAAACATTTAGGGCATCCGTGCCAGTAACACCCATGAAATTCATAAATGTTTTCCCCATCAAAACCGTCTACTTTCGTCCCATTAATTTTAACTTCTTTACCTCGGCCTGCATGCTCAATCCTAACACCACGCTTCTCCTCTTCCCAAGATAGCCACTGTAGGGCTACGGCTGACTGATTGTCTGTTAATCGGTACCCACCTTTCGGGATCAAGCCAATTGTATTAGGTTTTAGGAATTTGCGGCGGAAAGCCAGGTTACACGCGCTGGCAATAGTCACGGCCTCGAGAAACGGGTCTACGCTGCATTCTTTTAAAAATAAGGCTCGGAATTTTATACACGCTTGCGCCAAAATCTCTACATCCGAAATGCAATACTCCAAAATCTCTTTTTGAAAGTCAAACACATAACCATTGTTCACCTGTTCGTTATACCATTTATTAAAGTCATCATGGGACTTCTCAAACATAGTCTCCGGGCAGTAAAACTCTTTCGCTGGCATAGGGCCTACATAATTTTGGTTCTCGAGGGTGTTGAATAGGTGCGGGAAATAACCCTTCTTTTTCTCTGGGGGCAAGTCAAACGCTTTGGGGAGTGCAGCTAGAGGCATGGGGAAATAGCTTAGGGAATCAACAAACCTAACGTTATCCATTTCCATTAAAATAATCTTGGATCCTCTCATTACCAGTTCGGGTGTGAATTTAGTCTCTTCCAGAGTATACTTTAAAATAAACTGAAAGTCAAACCCCTGTCCATTATGTGCAATGACACAAACATCTTTGAACTTTTTCCTGACTTGCATCACATACTCCATAAACTGTTTTACTGGGTCTTCTTTAAAAATCTTTGTACGGTTTTTGCATGCCATACAGAAGCCTGAACCTAGACACTGTCCACAGAACTGCTGACTTACGCACAGATTGACTTTATGAACTTTTTTCTCTGGATCTAACAGAAGGTTTTCATCTTGCCGGGTTTCGAAATCAAAGAAAATAAATAAGTAGTTTTTCCCCTTCGGTTGGCTTTCATTAGGTTTCATATAACATTTATGGTTGGGATCCATAAACTCTTCGCATACTTTACAGTATGTTTCCCCGCATTGATGGGGCTTAGACCTTTCATTGATCATTACTAGTTTACCACAGTCAAGACATTTCTTTACTGACTTGCATCTGTCAATTTTGTGTGCTATAAAACAGGCCTGATTTTTATAAGTCATGTTACATTCAGGACAATCGATTCCTTGGTGCTCCAGCTTACAGGGGGGCGAGATAGTCTGGCAAGAAGGACAAATATTAGAACAACGATGACGCCCTTTATGGTCATAGGGAACATGGCACGCTTCACAGAAATATTTACATGCAAAAGCAGCGGTTAGTGAATTGATTACATTGTAATGGCCATTGTGGAAAAGCAAGTTAATTTTGAATTTTGGGTTTTCAACTCGCCCCTCAAAGTAGACTTCACGACCTTTACAATCGTAGTTGTAGACAGTTATTTTTAACTCTTTCAAGTAATCTTGGAATTTCTCAAGTTCTGGGATACCCGCTCCACCATTAGATATCTCAACACGCGCTCTACGCATAAGCTCTTGAGCCCTAACGGTTTGTCTTCCTCTACGGTCTTGTCTAATCAAATTGTAATCTGAATCACCGGTAACCTTAGCAATCGCAACTACTATAGCTCTAGGCAGACACAGATTGTCTTTATTATTAATAATTACAATACCCTTCCTAGCTTTACATTCTTCTTCAAAGGTGTTGTATAAACCAGGTCTCCTGCGTGCCCCAGACCCTACAGGGAGATTAACTCGAGTACATTCTACTTTAAAAGTGTCTGTCGATTTAATTGATTCCGAATTACTTTGAATAATTCCTCCAAATATTTCCCACAAAACATCTTCAGTTACTTCATTGAAGGGCCGAAAAGCTACGTACCCCGGGTCTTTAGATTTTAAATTTAGACTCTGTAAAGTGAAACCAAGTTGATCGTTTTCATGGCATTGGGTTTTCACTTCGTTTACTATGCTCGCAAAACCTTGCCTTAGCCAATCAATTTCATTTGTTTCGGGAGGAGGGTTAGTAAATTTGAAAATCGTTCTAAGCCCATATAATCTGAATTTCTTTATGTAAGTCTGGTCCTCACTAAGAACATTAACAGGTTCAACAACCGACTCCATTACGTCCGTTCGCTACGAGAGCCTGACGCAAAGAGAGCGAGGACGAGCAGCGGTCGGCGGTATAGTTACCAACCAGCCAATCAGAGCGCTGCACGCCCATTATCCACCAATCAGGGACCTTCTTATTCCAACCAATCACAGCCATGGTATTCTTCTGTTGCAGTGAACCACGGCGAGCTCTACCTGGTGCCACCGGAGGAGCTGGAGGGGGTGGTGGGAGGAGAGGCAGCGGGAGGAGAGGTGGCAGCAGGAGGGGAGGTGGCAGCAGGAGGGGAGGTGGCAGCGGGAAGAGAAGAAGAAGAAGACATGGAAGGGGAAGAGGAGGAAGAAGAGGAAGAAGAAGAAGAAGGAAGAGGGCAGGGGGATGGGAATGAAGAGTAATGTACATATGTAAATATTATAATATATAGTTTAGTATAGTTTTTTTTTTAACCAATATTGTAAATATATAGCTTAATATAGTTTTTTACTAACCCACAACCATAGTTTTTATTCCACACCTCTGCCATAGAGTATTATAGTGTATAACATATAATATATGGTTTATAGTGTATACTTTATAGTGAATGGTATGAGTTGGTAACACTGCAGGGAAATTGCAGGGAAATTTTGGGAAAACCCTGGGGGTTGGCAACCCTGCTGATTTTTTTCCCGCGCTTTTCCGATCAGCTGATTTTCCGATCAGCTGATTTTCAAGGTCATTCCGTTTTAAGTCTGTGCCACGTCTACTATAAACCCTTACATTTTTCTCATCGCTCCTAAATGGAAAACCTTATTAAGTGGCACATAACTTCTTGTTAAAAGAAAAAGAATGATAAAGGTTACACGCTTCCAACATTTGGCTGATTGCGTAATTTATACTTAGTGCACCATTTAATCGCCCACCATTTTCAATTGGGTTGAAAAAGATCCATAACTCTCGTATTGCTTTTTTTATAAGACTTTTAAAATGTGTCACTCCTTAAAATACTTTTTAGGCTTACATAAGTATTATTTTATCCCAGAACTAGATTATTTGTAAAGTTTGAAGAAATCGTCAGAGCCATTTTCGAGATCCATATGCATAGTAATATACATACATACAAATTAAATATACCTAACGCGAATTAGAGTATAGAATAACCACTGTTACTAACTTTTTTGGCCAGTCACAGTTGTACAAAATTTTAATTACTCCAAATGAAACACTGAAAGTAAATTTTTGTTTGAAAATAATGTGTTTAGTAAGTAAAAGTTTACCTTTTTACAAAATTCTAAAATTTATGTTTTAGTTCGTATAATTAGTTATGATTAGTTATTAAATCCCTTACATTGATTGCCTCCAGCATTACAGTCGTACTTAGCGTGCTTGAAATTAAACTGAAAACACCATCAGCACAATTATCCTTTTATAAAAACAGATTTCGCTTTGGTACAATGCCACGAGGATAAAGATGATGGTATTCAAGTTTATGACTACAAATAGACTGAGATGAATTTAATAGAATAAGAGAATTTTTGTAGTAAGATAATGTCTATCTTATAGACTTATTGATTACTGATGATGTCATGAGCCTTGTTTTATGTTTTAAAGAATTTAAATAGGCGAATATTTTTTATTAATTAAAAATATATATGTTATTAATAATTTACAAAAGAGTCGCACTTATTAAAATAAAATATAGCAACCTTTTAGGTCGGATTTACTATTAGTAAAATCAAAACCTCTGGATAAAGTAAACGTCAACGCGGTGGAAAGTGGCCACGATCGAGTTTACGTACAATAGCCGAGTGCGGAATTTTGATCAAGGCACAGAATTACACCTTCGACCCTAGCTCTAGCTATCAACGATATTTTTCATCAACCTGTAATTAGTTATTGATAGTAAGTCATATAAACATTTAAATATAACCCATAGGTTGCTCAGTTCATTTTGACAGTACAATGGCACCAATACCAATAAAATGAATAAATACTCTCTTAGCGCCTCTTGCGTTACTTTCGATGTAATTGTTACTTCTTTCAAAAAAACATAACTCGTCATTGGTGTGGTAAAAAATCTCCAGCTTATTTTCCCACTCGAGAGCGGGGAATATTTGTTTGTGTATTTAAAAGTAAAAGAACATTTGAATCCATAGGATAATTATTAGCGCCCGATTCGTAGGTGAGGGCGGCAATTTTCCCTAGTGTTGAATGAAAATAACTCCTGAAATACACAAAACATGTTTTCTTAAACCCAAAATCCCTCAGAAAAGTTAAAACTTAAAAACTTATGAGCACTCGATATCTATCGCTGTGTATTGTGATTGTTATCTAACCCCAAAACTCAGAACATACACTATTGCCAGCGTATGACCAGCTAGCTTACTTCATTTTCGTATATAGCGACGTTGTTTGTAGTTTTCACTGCACTGTGTTGTCAGGTTTCCAATGTTCTCTTTGGGCTGACTTTGCACCCCTTATAGGTTAGTATTATCATTCCCTTTCAAAGTTTCACCTTATGTAGAGGTGGGGGAATACTTATTTTACAATTCCGTCATCTGTGACATGGCCTTGTGCCTGTGATCTTAGGTTAAAATATGTCTTAGTTTTTAAGTAAGAATTATTTTATAACTTTTAGATATTTAACTACCTTCCTTAGTCTATAGCATGCATTGTCTACCAAAGCAACCTATGTAACAATTATTTTTATATTCTGTAACTGCCGATCTCGCTGTGGTGTATTGAATATCATTGTATAACTTTAATAGATTTAATGGTGTTTATCCATGCATTGTGTGATGTTTTATTTATTTATTTTTTATAGTAAAACCACTGATTTCAGATGTTATACTCTAATTTGACGTTGAAGAGAGATTATCCATACAGTAAGATGAAAACTGTATTTACTGTACTTTTTTCATAGCTGACATAATTATAAACTATGTTTTTTCTTGACTTCCATTGTATTTAATTTTGTTAACCTAATCAAGCACATTTCACAATTTACGAGATTGCTTTTTGCACATAACCTATATAAATCTTTTTTTTTAATTGGTCCAAACTACCAAACTACTAAATTAGGTTTACTTTTTGTACCTACAAAACTAGTTTTCTATTTAATGTATTTGTAATGCTAAATCATTTTATTCAAGGTTATTTATATCCAAATCCATTTATTTCTAAAGATATTTTCTGAAAACTACATACTCCTTTTGTTGTTTGAGGATTAGGGTTATTTACCGACTTGAATAAAATTCCCCAAAATACAACAGAACAGTAAAAATCGTTAGCACCAAAAATACCACCTGAGCCTAAAATTAGCACCAAATGGGATGATTGGATGAGGATGTCCGTGGGTGACGTCACTCGTCTGTGCGATGGTCACGTGACGGTCCGGCTGTCAGCAATACAACCGAGCATTCATCATCCTGACACTTAACACATGTTCCTCCGTCGCCGCAATGCCATCTAATATACATTAGACCTTCGCTATTTCTCACCATCACCCTTTCATAACTCTTACAACCTTTTAACTAATTGGATCTCTAAGGTGACATTAGTATTACAGCCAAAATTAATCTTATAATTTAAAATAAAATTTCATAATTAAGACGTAATGATTTTAAATTTTTTATTAATAAAGTGCTATTAAATGCAATGGGTTGAGAGGTACTGGGGGAAAAGTAAACGAGATAATGATGTCGACATACTCTGAAAATTGACCGTACACTCGTAGAATCGTGCCAGCATAATGGGAGAATCTTAGCCTAATTTGAGCAAAGTTCCGTTTTACACGATCTCAGCTCGTTGATAGACCTAGGCCAGGCCTAACATTACATTTTACTAAACCATTATTTCACTCTGTAACGACCTCTCAAAATTGCATCAATTCTTAAAATAAATATAAAATCTCCGACTCTCTGCATGTGAAACAGGAAACAATGTCTACCGGTATGTTCAGTAATTTCCTGTCCCACGATATTTATTTCTTTGCCAATTCTACATCCGGTCAGCGACCAGGGACAGTAGACAATCTGCAATGCCTGCATCTTTAGACAGCCACTCGTTAAGTCCACGTGGAATGTCTTGGACAATCGTTACAACCCCCTGCTTTAAATAGTGAAACTGCGTTTATCGAGAGAAAGCTATTACAGCATTGCGTGGATTGGCCGATTGTTGAATTTTAAGCCACCGGCCCGGCATTGAAGTGAAATAAATACTACTTCTTTGAGTCAAAGGTGAAACTCCACTGATAATAATACAAAAAAATTATTTACATCAATACTACAGTTTAGAGGGTTTTAACTTAATTATATATGCCTAACAATAACGTAGAGATTAGCACCACAACAGCGAAATGCACTCTACTCTGAAGTAATAAAGACGAGGATATTTATGCGCCCGGGTAGCGGAAATAAAACTCATATGTAGTGCATATACACGTTTATATTGCAATATCTTTCTAACTGATTTATAGTTTTTAGATTTAAAACCTTTTCCACAAAACCGTACGTTTATTCTAATCGACTTGATTTTATATTACTATATGCTTGCTGGTATCAAATATACAGGCCGCTTCAAATGAAAGGCCGGATTTCAGATTGTTATATGAGTCAAGTTTTATTCAATAGTTTTAATTTTAAATACTGTATAAATGAACAGAGGTAGTTTTATAATTTTATGTATATTTAATGCCCTTACACAGGCCCCACCTGCTATGCAGTGAACTTTTTAGAGTAATGTATTCCACGGCTTCCGTTTAAGTGAACCATTGACATATTTCTGATAGAAAAACGAAACTACCGTATCCGCCATTTAAAAAAAAAACGTAATTAAAAATTTACTAATTAATAAAGTCCATAAAACAGGCATTATGTACAGGGTGTCAGAAAAACGTTTCAGAATAGTGGGTAATGATTACTTTGTACAAAAATAAAGAAAAAGGTTTATATAAACATTCAGTTTATTGACACTTAGTAATTTTTAATTCCAAGATGGATATTTTACATTAAGTTCATATTTGGCATGAACCTTATCATACCAACGTTCATTTGAAGGAAAATGGTTTTCCTATGTGTATTTTCAAAATGGAGGCCAATTAAAATTTTCAAACTAAAATATCGCAAAAACGGTAAATTTTATCAACATTTTGCATGATACAAAAAAGTTAACAAATCAAATTATCGGAACTATGATACCAAATTTGCCAACAGAAAACATAAAAAAATTGGAATAGTTACTATTATTGCAATACACAACGGAGTTATTGCGGGTTTCTATAAAAAAAACCTAAATTTGCATCAATTTGAATGAAAAACAATGTTTTTCTGCGTAAAAATCTCAATTACTCCATTTTTTTATAACTTAATTTTTTTGGCCGGCCACACTTGAATCGCGATAAATGTTTTATTTTGTACGTTTGTTTTGTCCGTGCTGTGTCTAGTAAGTGTAATGTGTTTTTTTATTTAATTTGACGAGAACTGACAATGTTTTTTAACTTTTGACGCAAGATTTGAGAATGGGATGGAGGTCCCGAAACTAGTCATCTGAAGACAAATGTTTAGAATTAAAGACGTAAAGGTATTGTAACCTATTATTATTATTCTCATCAGCAATCCAGGGGGCAAACATGAATAGATTTTCCTATATCTATTTGCAATGCCCCCAAGACCTACATCCGCGTTCCCATGCTGTATATGGGGGAAGTTTATAAAATTTAATCCTGTTGGAATTTCGCTGAGTACGCAGGTCTTCTGAGACGGGGGTATTTAGATATTTGAGTGTAGCGAGAAGAAGAGTGTAAGCTGAATCAAATACGTGGCATATTGATGTTAGTAGATTTTCCACTTTCCATCAGAGCTTCTGTGCTCTAACGAGGTTTTACGCGCCGACTTCGGGGTTACTTCTGGGGATTTGAGCCCTTAAAATCGGGAGCCACTGCACTTCTTATGAACTAACCTGGACCCCTCTAGAATTCTTATTTAGTCTCATGATATTAAAATTGTTTCATAAGATATAATCTTGAGAAAATAAGCAGGTAAGAAATCTTATGTATAGTATTATTAGAAAAGTTAGTATATTTTATAATAAGGAAACATATACCAGGTGTCCCAGACCACCCGTACACCCCTTTTAAAATCTAAAAAATAAATTATTCACAAAAACAAATTGTGAAATTATAGGTAAACAAGTTGCGCTCTATCCATTGATGATAATATCAATGTACAGGGTGTACCAGGAATAACCTACCCAGACCGGAAGTCACTAATTTTAAATACGAACCCCCACTTTTTATAGCATTTTTGGATTCTAAACATAATTTTAAGACTACTTTACAATTTAATGTGTATCTATAATAATAACGGGTTGGGAGATAATGGATGTAAAAGTTTGATTTCTTTCCCCATAAGAATAACATGGAGCAAATTGTCATATCCATTTACACTGAAACTTTTACCTTTAACATAACTGTCCAAGCATAACTTCATTGTAGATACTATCTTGTAACTATCTATAACTATCTTATAACTTCATTGTAGATAACATTTCATAAAAAAATACCAATTTTCACGTAATTAATTTTAGTTTTCTACACATTTTCAATAATTTTCACCATTTTGACAAATTTATGGAAAAATAAAATAATTTATGACAAAACTAATAATTTATTATGCCAAAGTGTTTAAAAGAAGAAGCTAAGGCATTTTTATACTAGGCCTTTTTAGTTTAAAGGGAAATTTACAGAGATAATGGATGTGAAATTTAGCCCCATGTAAATTTAGCTAAAGGGGAAAAAATCACACTTCCACCTCCATTATCTCCCAAACCGTTAGGATTGGGGATGCACATTAAATTGTAAAGTAGTCTTAGAATTATGTCTAAAATCCAAAAATACCATAAAAAGTGGGTTCGTATTTAAAATTAATGACTTCCGGTCTGGGTAGGTTACTTTTTGTACACTCTGTACATTGAAATGATTACCAATGGATAGAGCGCAACCGGTTTACCTATAATAGCACAATTTGTTTTAGTGAATAATTACTTTTGTAGATTTTAAAAGGGGTGTACGGGTGGTCTGAGAATCCCGGTATATCTATATTAAAATGTTTCTACAATTAGTTTCCTGAAGGATTACAGGCCTAAATTACACGATTACAAGAAAATTCAGTTAAAAATTTTAAACTTTAACATTCTTTAAACTAGATTAGTTTCATTCCTGAAACAGACTTTTTGCAGTTCATGTATTTTTATTAATATTTTCGAAGTAAATAGATTAGATTAAATTTCAATATACTTAGATCCAATATTTGTATTGCAAATCAGGACTATTTTATTTAGTTAGCTGTTGATCTTTTATTAAGAAATGAGTAGATGTTTATTTCACACTTTTTAGTTTTTCGTAAAACCGATGCCCCATCGTTTACTCCAAACGACATGCCGCGCCGTTGACTATACACTTGTAAATCTGCATTCTATAGTCAACCGCTATACTGCCGACAGCCCCACTCCTCTGCACCAGCAGATTTATTTACTATACATAAAAACAAAAAATTATCACTATACACAAAATTCCTTGGGGAATCAAATGACACTTAGCTACAATAAAGAAACCACAGTTGACTTCCGTCCCAAGGTGAGGAACGAGATCTTCGTGTAGATCTATTATATATGTTATTGTCATCTATTTTCAAATTTTTGTTGTTACAACTGCAAATGTTTATAATTGTTAAAATTAATTATCGATGTTTTTACACCTATAAATTGTTATCTTTACTGTTATTTTTATGTTAATTTATTAATCTATTTGAACTTACTCGTATTGTTACATTTACTGTACCCAACTTATTTACCGTATATATGATATGTGTTTATAGATGTTTTTACACAGATGGTAACTAATATGTAATGGGTCGGAATAAATAAATTAATTCATCGATAATAATGTCAAAACATTAATATGATTGGTGTTGTGTAAAAACATTAAAAATAAATGAAAATTCAAATTTGAAATGTGATTAGATTGAAGCTTTATACAATTCGCAATAAACGAGTAATGCTTTTAATGAATATTGTTAATGAAAAATGTAAAATTGAGATCATAAATCGTATGCGCCACGGCCCCCAAGGGACGCCGCCGCGTTGTTTTAACGGCTCTTGTGGAATGATTATACAGCACACGTGCATCGATGTAAAATGTTTATGAAGTGGGGATAGAAACGGGAGTTCTAACGTAGAACTTGGCTAAACAGAATGGTGATTTAGGGAAATGGTAACTTTTGAATGGGTTTTAATATGGTTACATACTTAAAAGTACGTTTTACGACTAAACACAAACCTATATTCCATAACATACTTCTAAATTAGCAGAAATCTATCGTTATTAGATGTTTGAAACTACCTATAGTGATTTTCATCCATGTATATGGAAAAACAATAAGTTTATTCTGTAAACTGGATTTTCTTTTAAAGTTTTACCTTCCCTACAGGTGAAAGATTCTAATAGGAAGCCATTATTAAGTGACAGGCAGATATTACGCTTAATTCACATTTCCCACGCTTTAGTTGTAATTTTACTGAAAAAGGCTAAGTTGCTGAATAGTTTAAACTTTTTGTTTAAACAATATCACAAAGTATATGCAAAAGTCCATATTTTCAGTTGGCGGGAAGGTTTTAGCAAAGGTATAACCAGTAGACATAGTACCTCCTTAAAAGTTACACCATATATACACTATCTCTGCTTTTTTTAGACTACTCAAACTCTTATTTTAAAATTAAAAAAATAATTGTTTTTAACGAAAAGTGCCATTGAAGGTAAACCGGCTACGCTCTATTAATTGACACTTATTTCAATGTACAGGGTGTACCAGAATGTATCCAGATCAATAGTCGTTCATTTTAAATACAAACCCCCACATTTAATGGCGTTTTTTGATTCTACAAGTAATTTTAAGACAACTTAACAATTTAACTTGCACCCCTAGTCCCAATGGTTTAGGTGATAATGATGGTTAAAATTAAGTTTTTCCCCCATAAGATGGAAAAATTCACATTCATTATCTATTAATGTTTTAAATTAAACAGAACTGTCTAAGCATGAAACTGTCTTATAATCTCATTTTAAATAATATTCTAAAATAAAATTTGGATAATTACGTAATTAGTTTAACTTTAAATTACAGTTTTGAATAGTCTCCACCATATTGTAAATTTGATGGAACGATTTTGGCAAAACTAATAATTTATGAAAGAAAAAAGTAATAAATGGAGTGTCTAAGACATTTTTGCACTGGGACATGTTCGTTTAACCGAAAATGTTCAGAGATAATGGAGTTGAAAATTTGTTCCATGTTATTCTTATGGGAAAAAACCAAATTTCAATCGCCATTATTTCTAAAACCGTTAGGATTAAGGTCACAATTTAATTTGTAAAGTTGTCTTAAAATTACGTGTAGAACAAAATATGTCAAAAAAGTGGCGGTTTGCATTCAAAAGTTGTGACTTCCGGTCTGGAAAGGTGAGTTCTGGTGCACCCTGAACATTGTAATTACTTTCAATCGATAGAATGTAAGCGGAAATGTAGAAGGTTTACCTATAATGGCACGATTGGTTTTTGTTAAAAATTAATTCTCTAATATTGAAAAGGGTGTACGGGTGGTCTGGGACACCTGGTATATATCTTATGGCTTTCATAGCCAGTCTCCAAATTCTACAAATAATAAAAGGCATTTTGCAGCGCAGACCACCTGTGTCAACGTCTGTAAAATTGAACACTGAAATAAACATTTATGATCTCTAATTTAAAGCTAAATCCAGGGCGTCAAGTGATTGCAACCCAGCCTCGCTTTCACTACGTACCGATAAACTTTTGGGGATGGCACTCAGTAGAGAGCAAAATTATTATGAAAATCAAGGATGAATCGTAACTGTATCGTTCAGCTATTTAATAAGTACAGTATTGCAGAACCATGGAGAAATAATGCAAAAGAACCTCAAATAGGTGTGCGGTTATAGTATTATTGTAATGCTGTTTGAGTTTAATTTTTAATTTAAAAACAATTCTAAGTAGTTCCAATATATATATATATATATATATATATATATATATATATATATATATATATATATATATATATTATCAAACTGTACGAAATTTTTTTCATACATTTTGTGCTCCGGTTCAAAGTAAAAATTGAATTATCACCAATTTTGTTGAACGAAAACTTTTTTCCTTAACTGATTATTTTACTTATGGCTTCTTCTTTTTTGTACAATTTTAAATGTTGCTTTTTAATGTTTAGGTTTACACTTTGTGGGTCAACGACACGTATTGGCCCACACGTTTGATATTCTCTTCCGATGTTAGGGGTCGACATAGCCTTATGGTGAGCGCATTGCAAAGTCTACTTCCAAAACAAAACTTAACTTTCACCAGAAAGCGTTCAATGAAATAATGACTCGTGTAGTATTAAGGTCTTCTAATCTATATTCATTTCAAATGTATCCATTATTTTTCAGTAACCCTCTATTTTCTGAATTATTTTTCTGAGTTAACATTCAATATGTATTCAATATAATACTTGATATAATTAACTTATTCCGCCTGTACATTTGTATATCTTTACTTTTAAGACACATTTATTATTAAGTTACACGGTGTAGCTCAAAATATTCAGCCGTTAGAATCTACCGTCACATGTAACACAATGTAACATAATTGAGCAACAAGCAGGGTAACGATGGGAGGTTCTGTTCGCGTCTCTTGGCATGTAATCAAGTAAACTGTTTATTGACTTACGACCAAGCCATCCTGCTCAACGTCGTCTTCTATCTTACGCCAACAAATCTTATTTACAAGATGGATTTTGACTCAAGCAACTGATTTTTTTCTTAAGGTTTATTTAGTCTTAAGAATATATCTATAACGTTAATAACCCATATTAAAGTTATTTTTTTTAATTTTTAAATGACGGAATTACTTGTATTTCCCATATGCCATTTAAAAATGTAAAGTTTACGTTTTCTGTTTTATTTGAGTATTAAAAATTTTAATTATTCTATGAAATTTTTTGATTATTAATGCAACCAAAAACTTGTAGAAACCGAAGCAGGAGTACACTAAATAAACGACAGCACCAAGGCAATATTAAAGTTGACTGTGAAATGTAAACTACTAGGGAGCACAGTCGTCCTAATTTTCATACTTTTATAGTAAGGAGGTAGAATGGTTTTACTCTTAGACAATTTGTCAAAGTTTCTCACTTTTTAACAACTATTCTTTTATTTTTTTCCATCCTGGGAAAACATTATTATAACTTTCTTTTTCTTAAGACATTTTAAAGAGTTTTTAATTAAAGAGATTTCTTTAAACAGTAACACACAAGCATTAACAATATAAATTATTCATAAAAACTAAATATCAATATAAAAACTATTTTTACATAAATTATATTTACAATCTCGTTATATAAAAACAACAAAATACATAAAAATAATAATTAATTCATAAAATTACTACAAATTGTAGTAGTAAATAAATATATATCTGACTGTACCAGTATTTCTGTATTATACACGACACAGGGAATTAAGAATTGCATTAAAATAAAAAAAAAAGGTTACCGAGTGGTTAGGTGTCACTTCAAATCGTATTCTCATGATACTATCACAATTACGTGACGCCTCTACCGAATATCTCCCTCAAACACATATTTAAGAAATGACATTTTGAATACATATTTAATTGATTTAAAATTTAGTTTATTTTTTTAAGTTTAACTCAACACAGCTTCATCTATGAAGAAGCATATCCAAAGTCCTACAATGAATTGGATGTAGTTTCAATTTCAGATAAGCTTCTTATTTTTATGTTATTTATCTAAAAAAAGGGAATTGAATAAAGCTGCATGAGGACGGAGCCCCCATCGAGCTGTAGGTGAGTATATTTATGCTCTTCCTTGCCTTTCACTGTCCCAATGAAGCATAACTGAGGGAAAACCAAATGCTCCAAGGATTTAACTTTGCCTTGTGCAGCATTTTTCCTCTCTTGATGTTCAAATGTTTGATAGCTGCATTAATTCAAGACCACAGTATGCCTTAGCATACTGGGGAGGTGCTTACAAATCTTTAATAGAAATATCAAGAACAGCATAAAATTTCTTTTTACGTATAATTCTGAATAACCAAGAAGAACGTATAGTTAATTTCAATTGTTAAACAGTTAAAAAATGTACCCATCCAACATTGGTTTGCATTCAAGGTTTTAAGATTACTTTTCATTCGAAGTGAAAATAGAGAAAACTGGAGGGCATGTCATCCTTATAACACAAGAAACTACACCAATAAATTTTGTAAATTGCCTAAAGTCAGTAAGACAGTATTCAGACACTCTTTCCAATATTTATGCCTAAAATATTATAATCACTTGCCAATTAACATTAAATATTTATATATATATATTTAATGTTAATTGGCAAGTGATTATAATATTTTAGGCATAAATATTGGAAAGAGTGTCTGAATACTGTCTTAATACTGTCATTACTGTCTTATATACATATATATATATATATATATATATATATATATATATATATATATATATATATATATATATAATGCTAGATCACTTAAACACTTTTCTAAATTAATTACTATTTGGCTTTTCCAAAGAAAGTGTTTACTATTTAAATCTTCATTTCGTTACGTTTAGACTCATTTTATATAATATTTATTTATTTTGTCATTGTTATAGTTTGTTGTTATTCTATCATAAATGTTTACTTTTTGTTTTTATTTATTTTTCAATTATATATATATATAGATTTTACGGTTGGCGGAATCACAAGTATGTATCACGATGCTAGACTTAGTTAAAATGTTTTATTATTAATTGTTTTTACTTTTTTTTCACTGGTCACACTACTGGACTAGGTGGCGGGCAGTTAATTTATCATTATGTTTTGTATCTCTTTGCATGTATTTTGTATGAAAAATAAAATTCATTTATTCATATTTCAGGCCTCGTGTTATGAATTAAAATGAACGAGTTTACATTGAATTATTAAAATATAACATTTCAAAAATATAATAAGCCTAGTATTACAGCTATAATAACAACATATTCATGTAAGACTTGTCTAGATTTTTATTACATTCAACCAAATTTGAATTACAATCAATACTTTTCGTAAACAATTTTAACTGGAAATACACATAGGGACTTTTGCTAAATATTCTTGATCTAAGTTTTTCCATCTATACCAAATAATTAACACTAAGAACATTCTAGATGTGGGAAAAATACGCTTCTCAAACTAGGGTTGTGAAAGAAAATATTACTATCGGAAACCTCGATGGAAAATACTTTTTTTGACAACTTTAACATATACGTCTTCTATAAGCACAACACAATGAAGGAAGAATTAAATGTGGGTTTTGAAAACTTTGCAAAGTAATTACTGCTATTCTTCATCTGATGACAATAGTGATTTATTTCGATCTATATTCCCAGTTAGTACGATTGCCTCTGAATTTTCAGTAGATCATAAAAATTATCATACCTTACTACAAAGGCAATTTGTCTTTATTTTAATGAAATTTTACTGCATTATATGAAATGAGCGTTTCACCTTTGATGCTTTTGATGAGCATAAAAAAAGATAACAATACGCGACTTGATTTCAAAATTCGCTACTTGTCAAATGACAGTAATCAAGTTGTTGTTCGTCATCTTGATACATTTCTCATGAGAAGCCAAGAGTAACGACATATCATACAGAATTATAGATTCTATCAATAAAAAACTGTTTTCCCCATGGAGATTTCTTTGATCTTGGTTGTGATGTGATCTCCCTGCAGTACATAGTATTTTCAAAATTCCTTAAAGAAAGTTGGGGATGAATATGTCGATCTAATTTTAGATTTACATAAATCTTTCAAATTTTCCCCCGTTATGCCACTTCCTACGTGGGCGACCGAAGCGACGCGACGCCAGCGGAACGCTTGAACTGTAGGGTTTAGAGAGGATTCTTATGTGAACCCCCCCCCCTCCCCTTCACCATGGGAATTTCCGACATATACATTTTTGTGTGTGTATTGACATGTACTTTATGGTTTTAGGTGTTTGCCACTTAAAAATTACAGCATATCCCGAAAAATACGAAAAAACTATGAAAAATATAAAATCTACTATCATCATTAAAATAATTCAGTTTCAAAACTCTTTTGACAGAAAACCCTAACAGTTTTACTTGGCCAATTTTATTAATTAAGGGGTCGTTCGGAAGCTCTCTTCTTATAATAATAATAATAATAATAATATTATTGCAACTGGTGATACACATAGGTACACATAGCAATGAGTAAAATTTTCATTAATTTAGAAAGCTTATAGTGTCCAAAATTTTCGCTGTAAACATTCTTCTACTTTATAAGGAGATTTTTCAATTAAAATATCTTCTATTTTCTTCTTCAATTTTTTTCAGGTAATTCACTTAAACTTTTTGGTAAATTATTAAATATTTTGATTTCCATTTGATTAATATTCTTTTGACTTTTAGAAAATTTACACAGTTCAGTTTTTAATTTGGAATTATTTCTTGTAAAATGAGAATGATTATCAGAATTTCTTGTCAAATATTGAATTTCTTTTTCACATTCAAAATAGTTTGCAATATATATATAGCCGGCAATGTTAAAATTTTAAGTTTTTGAAATAAAGGTTTACAATGGCTTCTTTTATTCACTCCACTTAGAATTCTTATGGCCTGTTTTTGTTTGATGAAGACTTGTTTTGCCATTGGCGCATTTCCCCAAGCAGAAGTTCCATATGTGAGGTGGGAGTGAAAATAACCATAGTATGCCATTAGTAGTACATCTTCTTTTACGTTCCCTCGAAGACGGCGAATGATGTACATACCTTTTGAAATTTTTCTTAAAATATGATATATGTGATCTTGCCAATTTAGTTCTGGATCAATTAATATACCTAAAAACTTTAAGGATGCCATATTATTATATAGAAAAATTTCTTCGAAAAGCTTATTTCAATGTTTTTAGTTTTAGCCAAATTTAAACTTAAGTGATTTGATTGACACCAATTTTCTACTATCATTGTTGTGAAATTTAGATTTTCTATTAGGTCATTTGTTGAGTTTCCTGATATATTAATACCCAAATCATCTGCATATAAAAAACAGGAGGAATTTTCATTTTCAAGATTAAACGGCAAGTCATTTATAAATATATTAAAAAATAGTGGACCTAGACAAGATTCCTGTGGGACACCCACCTTAACATCCATTCCTGTAGAATTTTCATTATTAAAATTAACATTTTGTGTCCTGTCTTCAAGGTATGACTTTATAAATTCTAAAGTATCCTCTGAAAATCCATAATATTTTAATTTTTGTAATAAAATTTCATGATCAACTGTGTCAAATGCTTTCGACACATAAATTTTCATAGATTTCCAAATCATTATGAAATTTTTTAGATGTGTGGTGAAAAAGTGAAATTACATCTAAATAACTATACACCCGCATGTGTAACTCACTCACAAGAATCAAAATTATTGACCACTTCCAATTATGCTACAAACTTGAAATTCGGCATGTAGGTGGCTATTATTCAGAAACCATCGGGAAAAATCTAAAATCCACCAATTTTCCATTTCAACCCCTCCAAAAAAATTAAAAGGGTAGAAATAAAAAATTTGAATATGTAAGGGTTTTCTATTTTCTCTGTAACTTTTGAACGAGAGTTCCTACCTCAAATCTGAGGGAAAATCGTTAGTTGGGAATTAAATGCTCTACAAATTATGTCACACGACATTTTACTATATCTCACTCCCTTCACCCTTATAAAGGGGCGTACTTCCAAAATTTCAAAATTTCTTCACAAAAATTGCGCTATTTTATTTTTTTTATTTACCATTATGGCAAATAGATATCTGAACTTTAGTACATATAATGCCCCAAAGTAGTGTAAAAGTGGGGCTGCTGGCTCATGACGTCATCACGATGACGTCAGCAGTGATGACGTCATCAATGACGTCACGAATGACGCCACTAATGACGTCATATGACGTCACATGACGTCACACCTATGACGTCATTACCGCTGACGTCATCATGATGACGTCACTGACGTTAATTAGATCAAGGTCACGCAAGAATACAAAAAAATTTTTTTGCACTTTTGCGAATCCTCAAATTTTGTTGAGAAATTGAAATTTCTCGAGGAATCACAAAAGTGCAAAAAATATTTTTTTTTATTCCCTAGCGATCAGACTCTTGACCTAATATATCCGTCAGGGGTCATTGACCCGTCCCAGCAGCCCCACTTGAAAAAAAAAAAATAATTTTTTTATTTTACTTACCCACCACAAGACTGAGAGCCGAAGAATAATTTCTTCAAACACCCGACATTGCGACAAACGACACGCGATCTGAACAGTACCGCGTCCGAAGACGTACTGACTTGTACACAGACGGTATCCCAGGTACCCGGCTCAGTGGTGGGGATAAGGAGGTGGTGGGGGTAAAGTGGTCAGAAGGAAGAAAAATCTAATTTTTTACAAACAACCGGTCCCAGCCGGTCCTTTACCGGACCTCCGTAACTGGGATTGGAAATATTTCCTGAGAAATATTTATTTTTTATTCTTTCTCAGGTGATCTTGGAACTTGGTCGGGAATTGGAGTCACCAACGTAACCTTACTGGCAAAAGTTAGCTCGTCTAAAAGTTTTTGAAACATTTTATCATCCATAGTAATATTTGTGTCCCTTGAGTAAAATTTTGGATTATTTTTGAAGCAACGTTTCATTTTTGTTAAAGTGGAAGTCTTGGACACCTTAACAGAATTATTTTGCTTGGCCAGCAAAAATTTTACTCTTAATAATTTTTCTCGCAAAGTTTTAGCCATAGATGTGTTTCACAGTAAGGTTTGGATATAACTGAAACACTTAGTCAAGTGTTGGACCTTAGCTGGAAGTAGTGGGGGAACAGGGTTATAGTGGGGGAATGAGTAGTGGAGGGGGTAATGCGGACTGTTGTTGCTAAGTGTAGAAACAGTTTGGTGGGAACTATCCAAGGAGTAACATGTACTGTGCAGAAAAATTAACCGAGAGACTTGTGTAAAATTTAACTCCAAGAAATATTGAATGTAAGACTAAAAGAGGTAGAGCCAAATGAAAAATAATTTTGTAGGAGACGGGCATGGATCAGTTTTGTAGTAAAGTTCAAAATCCACTTGTGTGGAATAAAATTAAAATTGTGAGCGAAAAATATTTAGCCACACCTGCAAAATACAAGTGTAGGAAAATATTAGGAGACCTGTATAGCTAAATAAAAATTAATTTTGTATGAAACAGTCTTCCAGCATTTCAGTTTCTAAGTCTTAACAAGTAAGGAATAAAATATTAAATAAGGAGTGGAAAATAATTTGTTAAGTAAACGTAAGTGTAGCAGTGTAACAAAAATTAATTTTGTGCAAAACAGGCTAGGTTCTGTTTTGCTAAGTTTATTAAGAAGGAAAAATAAAAATTTACTCACAGAAAAGTCCCGCGGCGGCGAGGTGTGGCGTGTTTGTTGGCTTGTAATAAACTGACTTACCTTCTGTTGAGCTACATTTGACCAGTTGGCCAAGAAACCAGTCTGTTATATAAGCATTATGTAACCGTCTCTGCCGGCTGTGCTGAATCCGGCAAGCTAAAATATTATTCTATAGTACACCTGACTTGGACTGAAAATATTCTAAGTCCCAAGACCCCTCCCCCTCCCCCTCCCCCTCCCCCCCCCCGGCTCCGGACGAGAAGTGAGCCCCCCCCCCCCCCCGGGGGAGGAGGAGGTGGCATAGCCCGAGGCGTTGCCATACCTTGACACGTGTTGTATAATGAGATCCGGTTGGTAATGTATTCTGGTGTGGCTCTTGGAGATTGTCCAATGCCGCAAACAAGTACGTGTCGAGGTCTGGCTGTTTACGTAACCAGATCCGGTTCCCCCACTCCTGACCGGCTCAGCTTCGGTTCTCTGAGGCTTTGCTTCCTCGCAGTTGGTTTCAAACACTTCAGCTGAGTGGTTGAAGCTCTGCCCTACAGGATTCGCAATGTAATGTTGGCGCCGCATTATATTGGGAATTCTTTTAGTCTAAGGCATGGCATGTGTAGTGTTAAGAAATATTTTATTTTGTGCTTGCTGCTTCTGCTAGGTCTTGGTGTTGGATTTATTTAGTCTAAGTGTTGTGTGTTGAAAAATATTTCTTTGTACTAATCTTCACAGGTTGTCCCCAAGTCGAAATTTTTCTAAATTCGCATCTTGGAGGTGCTCCTCCGTAAATTGGCAGCTTAAGTGTTAGGCTTTTGAGACTTAACAGTCTCTGTAAAATAAAAATTTTTCGAGGTTCAGAACCTCAAGAATTATTTGTTACCAACAATAGCATGGCACCTAACGAGCCTGGGGGTAGGCCCCTGGGGATCCACCGTTAGGCCATCGGCCAGCGGCGCTGCTGGACCTCATCACTCGTCACTGGCAACATACGGGTGGTTGGCATCCTTCAGCACGAGGTGTCGGAGCTATTTGTGGCCGGTCGGTTAGGCGCAATTGAACCAGCAGGCTTGGTCATGATAGCTCCTCGGTCATGGTTAGCATGGCCTCTTCCAAATTATTGTAGCATGTTTCCCTTAAGGAAACTCAAAATTAAATAAATAATTTTTTATTAAATCACCTCCCCCTAAATGTTGAGATCCCCCCGATGCCTCTGACCGCCGGCGGTCTTAGGCATCGGGGGGATTTCTTTTTTAACTTTTGGATGACCTTGACCCATATTAGTGTGTGAATAAAATAATATTTTGTTCCACACGATATGTAGGTCAGCCATGACTTAGGCGGATTTTTTCCTGAGTTCTGGGGACTCCTCAGGACTTAGAGCGAGATGCGACTAAGTGTTGGCTGTCCACACTGTGGCGGAATAAAATATTATTTGATGTTGACACATGAGTAAGGGTAGCAGGTATCCAAGAGTTAAAGTCCTAGGGGTAGGTGACCCCCCCCCCCCGGGCCCCGGACGGCAAGTGAGCCCCCCCCCGAAATTTTTTTTTTTTGGATTTTGACCTTGACCAAAAATTTTTTGCTCCGGACGAAAACTGCGCCCCCCCCCCGAAATTTTTTTTTTTGGATTTTGACCTTGACCAAAAATTTTTTGCCCCGGACGAAAACTGCGCCCCCCCCCCCCCCCGAGGGGGAGGTGGAGGTGGAGGCCTCTGGTACTTTTCCATTGGCACGTTTGGCCACTTGGTTACATAAGTAGATCCGGGTATTACGTAACAGACTTGTTTGTCCCCACCACATAGCGCGCTGGAATATTCCTTTGGGCCGCGAGCAGTTTCATTCTGCTTCCAACTTGTAAGCCGAATACTTCGACGTACCGCTCCGCACCATGCCTCGCTTCAAGAATTATCCTCCAGCCACCGCCGCCTCGCCTGCCACGACCTCCGCCGCCTCGCCTGCTACGACCTCCGCCACATCACCTGCCACTACTTCTGCATCCATGCCAAGCTTGTCACCACTGCCAGCGCCGCCAGTCACTACCGGTCAGAAAATTATTGTGGATATGCGTCCTGGATCGACCATCACTGGTGAAACAACTGTGCGAGATATTTTGACCGCCATAACTGTGTTGATGACTGCTACTACGAATACCGTGACTACCGTTTCGAGTGCAACTAAGCCGGCCGTTATATCATTGGACTCAAGCTCTGAGGAAGAAATTTTTCTTAGTCCGAAGAAGCCTCAGAAGCCATCAACTCCTCCAAGACCAACATCGCCTACCCAAGAAATCCTGACCTATTTTAAATCCCTTATTGATCCAACCACTCTTGTCACTCCTGTAACTCCTTCCACTAGTCCTGCTAAACCGCTACAAAATATTTCCTATCCTTCTACCTCGAAAGATCCTCAACCTGAAGTGGAGAAACCCAAAATATTAGTAAGTATTCCAATTAATAAAATTAAACCGGGGTTACGGAAAACAATAAGGTCTAAGAAGGCGGCGGCACCGAAACGCCAGTGTGAATTTGTTTGGGAAACTGTAGCGAAATTCGGTCAAAAATGTGCCAGGTGGGCTGTTAGCGGTCAAATGTTATGCCGCTATCATCTTGACCGCAAGTCAGCCTGCACCCGGAATACAGCACGACCATTTTCGCTAAATGTTGCTCCTGTCAAACAAAACAAAAGTTCTTTTGTGCGCTATGAAAGACTCTATGAAGGTCATAAATATTTTTTCCGAAAACATCTTAGTGTAAAGCCTAACGTGTTTTTGATGAGGCACAATGACAAAAATGTTGAGGTAAGGGTTTCTCCAGAATTTGTACAACCACATTTTATGACCTTCAGGGGGTATTTGATACGCAAGCGTGTCTTAGGACAGTTGAGAACTGTGTGGCGTATGAAGGAGTAACTTGAGATGTAAAAAAAAATGTTTTTTCTAAATTATTCTTTTTCCAAATTAAGTTTTCCAAATTATTTCTTCACCCTCTTGAAATAAGGGAGGGGGGTATTATATAAATGAGCTATTAAAAAAAAAAAAAAAAAAAATAGTTCATTTATATAATATCTTAACCTGGGGATAATGTTTTTCTTTTTATAAAAAAAAACATTATTCAGACACGTCCCAAACCAGTGTCCTGGACGGTGAAGAAAATTTATAACAAATTAATTTTATTAACCAAACAGATGTTTAGCAATGTGGTAAAGCAGTACATGATTATGTGACAACCGGTTTCCCCCACTACTGAAAGGTCACGTGACAACCAGTTTCCCCCACTACTACTACTGAATCTCACTGAGTTCCCAGCGCTACTCACTTGGTTCATTCTGCTTTGTACTTTCATCCGAGCTACACATCATGAGTGAAAACACTGCTGAAGTCTCATTTGAAGCGCCCAGCAGAAAATTTCAGCCTGACCACGAGCGGGTGGTAAAAATTTTAGGAGCAAATCCATTTGTATATGCTCCAATGCTGGTTGACTACAAAAATTACTCTTCACCAGAACCTGGACCATCCAATGAAGAAGGAGGAAATATTTTAAGACATGCATTGATGGAGGGCACGGTGGAGAATAAAATAAAAAATAAGGAGTTGAAGCGGTTGGCGGACCATCAGCGCAATTACAAGGAGCGAGTGGCGATGCTCCGGTTAAAACTGGTGGTGCCAAAAGTTAAATTGCGCGCCAGTAAGCTGGACACTTTGATGGAGGCTGCGGATTATATCCAGCAGTTGGAGCGAAAAATTAAATATTTAGAAGCTCAACTGGAAAATAAGAATTCTGAACGACTTGTCATTGCAAGTCCAGAATTTGTAGACGATGGTGGGGAGCAAATTTTGGGAATGTAAAATTATTTTATTTTGTGCGACTTGGACTTGAACACGGACTAGCTGTTTGGTATGTGGAAAAAACAGAGCGGGGGATAGAGCACTCTGTGATACTGGAATAACATATCACTTAGTGCTTTATCCCCCGCTCACAGGGTAATTTTATTTGGCCTTGACCTACTTAAAAAAGAAGTGGTGGGGGTAAGTTTAACCAGGTGTAGGGTATTGAGGAGGTTGCTCAGTCTCAGTTCAGCGTAGCTAAGAGACGCACCCTAGAGATGGCTCCTTTTAGTCTTGTAGAATTGTGTTTAATGAAAATTTCCGATGAAACCGAATTGTTCCGTTATGTTGTGCATCAGTCTGGTGCACCACAAAAAATTAAAAATTTAGTGAAGGAGTTTGACTTTGAAAGGAATGGCTACACAAATTATTTTGCTTATGTCTTCAGAAATGAAAATCTTAAATTTTGTAAGGAGTGTGGTTTTGCTGCTTGTGAGGACATGATGGAATTTATAGAAAACGGTGGCTACATGTTGATGACTGGAATTTGTAACATAAAAAGAAATGAAATACCACAAGAAAAGTGTGATATTTGTGCTTGTTATTTACACGATTGGCATACATACAGCAGAAACCAGGTGGAGCCTCTTGAAAAGTGGTGGGGGGTAAAGTGATATAGGTGGTGAGAAGCGTCAGTTTGAGCTCATTCTTTGCAGAACACTCTAGTGATCAGCATCATGGTGAGCCACTGCGTTGAATTTATATTGCTGGAAGAGGACATGATGGAGATTGTAGAGCTGATCGAGGATACTACAAGAAAAGGGACAATTGAAAATGTCAATTGTGATCCTCTGGATGAGAGATCACAAAGAATTGTGCAAATCTTTTTGGCAAATCGGTTAACACCACAAACTACAAATTTGGAATTTGTGAAATATTTATTCGATAACCGTGTAAATGCTAAAATGGCTATATTTTTAAAAAAATAATAATTTAGTATTTTGATGTGCTACTTGGACTTGAACATATTTTGTGAGTTTTGGTTTACGAAAAAATGGTGGTAGGGGTAAATAATTAACATATCTATATAAAACTCTAGTTTGTTTGCAAAGGTGAAACATTCCACTAAGATGCCTCCACTGGACAATACTGATGTGCCTCGCAGACAAATTATCGAAATTTTACAAGACATACCAATTGAAATAACAAATGGGGAAGAGGAAGAAGAAAATGTTACAGAAGATGAAAGCGCAATGGAAGAATTGGATGAAGAAGAAAATAATTCTATAGATATTGACTTACATGCTTATGAAACATTGGACTCGTCATCAGAAGAAGAAGAAATGGAAGATCAGAACACCCCTCAAGTTGGAGCTATATTGGATAGAATGTCGTTGTGTAAAAGACTTGTATTTTGTAGTAGAAGATTATTTTTGGAGAGTAGTGATGACGAGGATAGCAGTGATGAAGTTTCACCTTTGTAAATAATTTTTTGTTTTGCATTTTACAAAAATCCAAAAAAATTATAAAACTGTAAAAAAGAAGAAAAAGAATATGAGCGGGGGATAGAGCAGCAGATGCTCTATCCTCCGCTCAAAATAATAATTTCCGATGGCCTTGACCCACTTTTGAGAATTGATTGTGGTGGGGGAGAGCATTAGTGGTGGGGGAAACGTCATATATACGGGTAGTCAAGCCTCAGTCTCATTTGGTAAGAAAGAGGGAACGCTGGATCGGAGGTGATGGTAAGATTGACTCAATAGCAAATACTTTAACACTGCAATATGTTAACAGGTTGTCAATGGTTAGGAAATATTTTTATTTTTATACTCGCTAGTTTGTTTAAGCTTAAAATTTTAAATATATTTTGTTTTGGTCAAATGCTTTTGCCAGACTTCCTACACGCTAAGACTCATATAAAGTACAGGATTAAGCTGATCTCTCGGGGAAATACTATATAGCCACCTCACACTGGTTATCGGAGTCGCATAGTATTGGTGATTTATACAACATAAAATATTTTCAATATGTTATATATCACCAATTCTTATTCGAGTCAGATAACCAATGTTAGGTAGCACATCAGTATTTCCCCGCGAGATCAGTCTTAATTCTGTACATTTTTTGAGTTTTGGCGTGTGGTAAGTTTGCCAAAAGCATTTGCTCAAACAAATATATTTAAAAGTTTTAATTTTAAACAATTTGGTATATGAAATTAAAAAATATTTAACTTTTGCACCTGTTGATATATTATTGAAAGTATTTGTTAGAAAGTTGATCTTACTACCATCTCTTATCCTGTGTTCCCTCTTTTTTACCAGATTTAAGGTGGCCTTGACCTATATATTTGTCCTAAATAGCAAATTTTAAATAAATATATTACATTTTGTTCTGTGCATGCGGAGAACGGGTTTTCCCAAGATCACCCCCCACCACCCGCTATAAAAGGAGGTCGGCCAAGAGCGTCTCTCATTCTTTGGTGAACTTTTGTAGAGGTAACATCTAAAGACGCTAGTGGTAAAAAGTGTTAAAATGCTTCTTTGCCATATTTGTGGGGAATTTTTCCCAGATGAAGACATTTTAGCTATACATCAAGAATTACATATGGAAGACCCGGCGAGTGAAACGGCTAACGAAATGAACATGGACTGGATTGATGACATTTTGGCTGAATTTAACCGCAACCTGGACAATTGGCAAAGTGAACTTCAACAGATTCAACGCAGAAGACCCAGTGTTATCCAATATGGAGGTGCTGGACCGTCAGGACTTAGAAGAGGAACTGTTGCGGAACCAGAAGAAGAAGAAACGGACACTGATGCAGATTTAGACACGGACATGGATTTGGATATAGAAACAGAACAAGGAGGAACCAGACACTTATGCACAACTGCTTTTCCCGGACGCACGGTAATACATAACAAAATAAATAATGTGCAACTAGATTTAGAAAATTTTGTAACCGAGGCAAAATCATTGATTATTGAAACTTTAACTGAAGAATTGGCAAGATTAAATTTTATTAAATTTGGTTTAGTGTTGGACGCAAAATTTAGTAAATCTGATGGTGAAACCACACTTCGAGGTTTCATAACAAAAAATCGTACTTTGATGTTTGCCTCGGATGTAAATAAAATTGTAGACGAATGTATTGAAGAATTGTTGACAAAAATGCAGGAGCATGAAGGGAGAGGGTCAGGTTGGATGTTTACATCCGTAGAGGGTTTAGATTTAAGAGTGCATAAGCACGGATTTGGTATGAGAGGAAGCAGCTACGTCCCTCTACCAAAAGCCATTGAGAAAACTAAAGCATGTATAAATGTACAGAATGAAGATAATGAGTGTTTTAAGTATGCTATGTTGTGTAAATATATTTTGCCTACACAGAATCCTTGGAGAGTAAGTGGACATTATGTAAATGTAAATAATAGGTATAATTTTGTAGGACTATCTTACCCTGTAAAAATTTCAGATATTTCTAAGTTTGAGAAACACAATCCTGGTGTTAGTGTAAATATTTTTGGTTTGGATGATGCAAATAATGTGTACCCCTTAAGGGTGACTAAAACTGAACTTAGGAACCATACTGATTTGTTATTAATAACAAAAGGTGAAATTTCACACTATGTGTACATAAAAGATTTTGAAGCTTTAGTAGGTAAACAGTTATCCAAGAGGAAATGTAAAAAAACAATTTGTAAAAGGTGCTTTTGCTTTGTAAATAAGGAGTTAAGAAGAGGAGGTGCTCAGTGGCTACAAGAACACCAAAGACTCTGTAATGAAAATTTTGAATGCAAAATTAGTTTGCCTGCACCTACTCGCTCTATTGTAAAATTTGAAAAGATTAGCCATCAATATAGGGTACCATTTGTAATTTATGCAGACTTTGAGTCTACACTGGTACCCCAAGAACATCCAGAAGGGGAAATTACCAGTAGGACGAAATACCAGCTGCATAAACCTAACAGTTTTTGTTTGCTTGTTAAATCCACACTGTCAGAAGAACATTTGAAAAATTTTGGTTTAAGTTCAACACCAATTTTGTACAGAGGTGAGGATACTGCTAAACATTTTGTAGATAACTTGTATTATATAGCTGATAAGGTTGAAGAAGTGTACAGTAATATTGTCCCTATGATTCCCCTAGATGAAGAGGAGGAAATTCAATATATCAATGCCACTAATTGTTACTTGTGTAAAAAAGAATTTACTGTTGAGAACCATAAAGTTCATGACCATGATCATCTTACTGGTTATTACAGAGGGGCTGCTTGCAATTCATGTAATATTAATTATAAACTTCCGAAATTCATTCCAGTTGTTTTGCATAACCTTAGTGGTTATGATTCACATTTTATTATTCCGGAATTGGGCAGGGATGATGGGAAAATTGATGTATTGGCCAACACTTTAGAGAATTATATTAGTTTTTCCAAGACTGTTGGCAAAATTAAGCTTCGATTCGTGGATTCTTTTCGATTCATGTCATCTAGCCTTGCCAACCTAACTAAAAATTTAAGACGACAGGATTTAAAAGAAACAAGAAAAATTGTGCCAGAAGATAAAATGGACTTGGTGTTAAGGAAAGGAGTGTTTCCTTATGATTATATTACAGGAATGGAAAAATTTGAAGAAACAAGACTACCACCTATCGAAGCGTTTAAAAGTAAATTAACTGAAACCGAAATTTCAATTGAAGATTATAATCATGCTCAGAAAGTCTGGAATGAATTAGGAATGAATACCTTGGGTGATTATTCTGACTTTTATGTAAAACTAGATGTAACATTATTGTGTGACATAATGGAAGAATTTAGGAACACCTGTTTCACCGCTTACGGACTGGACCCCCTTCATTCGTTTACATCTCCCGGCTTAGCATGGCAGGCCATGCTAAAATCCACCGAGTGCAAGTTGGAGCTGTTAACCGACATCGATATGGTTTTGATGATCGAATCAGGTGTACGCGGTGGATTAACTCAGGCCGTTACAAGACATGTCAAAGCTAATAATAAATTTCTACCAAACTATGATGAAACTAAAGATTCGATTTTTCTTGGCTATTTTGATGCGAATAATTTGTACGGTTGGGCGATGTCCAAACCCCTTCCGTATGGCGACTTTCAATGGGTAGACCCTGATTCAATTGGAAATATTATGGATATTCCCAAAGAAGGTGACACCGGCTACATCTTAGACTGCGACTTTGAGTATCCAGTACACCTACACGATCATCATTACGACTTGCCACTGTTGGCTAAAACTGAAGTATCACCGACGGGAAAATGGCCCAAATTAATGATGACATTAAACAACAAAAACCGTTATGTCGCGCACTATTGGGTTGTACAACAAGCGTTGGAATTAGGATTGATTATTACCAAAATTCATAGAGTTTTAAAATTTTCACAATCTTGTTATTTAAAACCATACATTGATTCAAACACTGCAAGGAGAGCAGCAGCAACATCAGCTTTTGAAAAAGATTTTTACAAGCTCATGAACAATGCAATATTTGGAAAAACTTTAGAAAACAAAAGGAAACACAAAATTGTAAAATTAGTAACAAACCCCAGACAGATGCAGAAACTTGTACAGAAACCGAATTTTGGAACAAGTATGATAATTAATGAAAACTTGGTAGCAGTCAGCATGAAGAAAACCAAGATAGTAATGGATCGACCGTTGTACATAGGAATGTCTATATTGGATATAAGTAAAACGCACATGTATGACTTTCATTACAACAAAATGGTTCAACATTATGGAAGAGAAAATATTGGAGTAGCCTACATGGACACGGATGCACTAATTTATTGGATTAAGACACAAGACATGTATGGAGATCTTCGGACGTTCATACACAAAAATGATTTTGATTTTTCCGACTACCCAAGAAATCACCCGAACTTTAATGAAAATAATAAGAAAGTTTTAGGCAAATTCAAAGATGAATGCAATGGAGCAAGCATGGAAGAAATCGTTGCACTAATGTCCAAATTATATTCTTTTAAAGTATATAAAGGACATCAAGAAGAAACATCTACCACCAAAAAAGCAAAAGGTGTGAAGACAAGTTATTTGAAGAAAAATGTAAACTTTGAACACTACAAAAACTGTTTATTTAACGACACCGCCTTGACTGCTAAATTCAACACCATAAGGAGTGAGAAACACAAAGTGTACAGTGTTACAGAAGTGAAAAAAGCATTGTCAAACAAAGATGACAAACGTCACATTATGGAAAACCAAATTGATACTCTTCCTTTTGGCCACTACTCTCTCAACCCTATCGACAACTAACCTATTCTTCGTCCCTCTTCGTCCTTCTTCGACCTAAATTCCTTTTCCTTCCGTAAAAAAATGGGGAACACGGCAAGTCCAACGCCGTGTTCCCCATTTTTTTACATCAATTTGAATGACCTTGACCCAGTTAAATATGGGTATAATGTAATAAAAATTTATTTTTACTTCATCCATGAATGAGGAAGGATAAAATTATGGATTTGAAACAAAAAATTGTTCATAAACTTCATAAACCGGCTAGGAGAAAATTTCCCCGAAGAAATACTGTTATAAAAGGAATGAATGATCTATATCAAGCTGATTTAATCGAAATGATTCCTTATAGTAAACAAAATAAAGGATTTAAATATATATTGACTATTATCAATTGTTTTACAAAAATGACAGATGCTTTACCGCTAAAAGATAAAACCGGCAAGAGTGTAACAAAAGCCATGGAAACTGCTATACAGAGAGACAAAAATACCATAAAACATTTACAAACCGATGATGGTAAAGAATATTTCAATAAAGAATTTTCAAATTTAATGAAAAAACACGACATAAACCATTATTCCACTAATTCAGAGGTAAAAGCATCAATCATAGAAAGATTTAATCGAACTTTAAAAGGTGCGATGTACAAGATGTTTTCAAACAGAGGATCGCACGTATGGATTGATATGTTACCAAAACTAATAAAAGATTACAATAACAAGTTCCATAGAACAATTGGTATGAAACCGAACCAAGTGACTAGCAAAAATGAAAAACTAGTATTAAAACGTATAAAAATGAATACTAAACCAAAAGTTGAAAAACTAAAGCCTAAATTGTTTAATGTTGGTGATAAAGTGCGAATAAGCAAATACAAAGGTGTATTCAGTAAAAGATATCTGCCTAATTGGACAAATGAGGTTTTTACCGTATTTAAGGTACAACCTACAGTGCCGGAAACTTACATTTTAAAAGATAATAAAGGACAATTGCTCGAAGGAGGGTTTTATGGACATGAAATGTTAAAATCCGCAGTAGGTGATGTATATCTCGTTGAAAAGGTGTTACAACGGAAAAAAGATAAAGTTAAAGTGCGATGGTTAGGATTTAATAAGAGTGAAGATTCTTGGATACCTAAAAAGGATCTCATATAATGATGGAGCATCATTTTAGGTTGAACCTTTACAAAGGATGGAGATAATACCGCAAAAGGATAGTTTTCCTATTAATAATATTGATGAACTTACGGTGGACAATTCGGAATTAAACAGTGGCAAACATGGTGTTTTGTTACCAAACACGGTGCGTTGTCTTGTAACCGGTCCATCCAATTGTGGTAAAACAAATGTGGTATTCAATTTGATTACAAACCCAAAAGGATTGCGTTTCAATAACTTGTATGTCTTTTCCAAATCATTACAACAACCCAAATATCAATTATTAGAAAAAATATTTAATAATGTGCCAGAAGTGAAATATTACAAGTTTGATGCAAGTGAAAGCGTAATGCAACCGCATGAAGCTAAACCATTTTCAGTTTTTATATTTGATGACGTATCCTGTGAAAACCAAAACACTATCAGGAGCTATTTCGCTATGGGGCGGCATAACAATATAGATAGCATTTACATAGGTCAGACTTATAGTAAAATACCAAAACAACTGATAAGAGACAACGCAAATGTGTTAATTGTATTCAAACAGGATGAAACCAACTTAAAACACATATATTACGATCATGTCAATGCGGATATGTCTTATGAACGGTTTAAAGACATATGTGGTAAGGCTTGGGCTGAAAATTATGGATTTTTGACAATTATGAAGGAACAACCACTAAATAACGGTCGATACAGGATAGGTTTCGATAAATTTATATTAATTCACTAACCACTATATCACACAATCATTCTTGTACAGCACGTCTTGCTACAAACATGGTTAACCAAGAAAAGTTAGTAAAGGAAATTAAATCACTTAGTGATTCTATTCGGGCTAAAAACAGAGCATTAAAGTTAGGTATCAGAGAAAGGGAAAAATTTCTTGAATCTACTTTTAAACCTATTACAGAGCCTTTGAAACAATTGAACAAAAAATTGACTAAACCTTCTTTTCAAGGTGATATTATTGCTCCGATAACACAATATGAAAGGGAAAGTGTAATATCAGAAGATATTAGCGATGAGGACCCGGAAGCCTCCATATTTAGTGATACATTTACAAACCGATGATGGTAAAGAATATTTCAATAAAGAACGGCAGAAAGAGAAGATGTATATGCTGGTAGTGAAGAAGAAGTGGTATCTATAGCGAGTGAAGAAGAAAAAACAGAAGGAGAACCATCAAACATAAGCTTATTGGGTGAAAATATTCATACGAAAGGACCTTTAGGAAGAAAATACTTGTTAAAACTGTTAATTGGAACTGATTCTACTAAAAAATACCACAGTTATGGAGCAAGAATGTCTAAAGAAGGTGTAATGATTGGTAATAGCAAATTAGATGTTGATGAACATGATAATATTCACGTAGGTGATCAAATATATAAGGGAACAAGGGGACTATTTGAATTATTATTTGAAAATAAACCTTTAAAAGCATTGGTAAAAAATGATAATTTGGAAGTGTATAGCAAAATTTTGGAACAAACTAATGCATATAAAAGAAATTATTTACCTGAAGCACCCATATATAGAAATAAATCTGTAAAATATAAAGATTTTATTTCCAAATTAATACCGATTATAAGAAGAAAACCTGTAAAAAGAAGATTAGTAGCATCCACTTTTGATTTAAGTTCCCCAGAACCAAGAAAAAGAAGCAAATCAGTCACCGGTAAAGGATTGATGAAGAAACTATACAATACAAACGTAATTTATTACAATAATATCAATAAATTGGTGGATAGAATGAAACTAATACATGAAGCCAAAGAAGCGGGTCATACTGGATTGGAAAACGAATGGGTGGCTTTAGTGGATGAACTTAGAAACCGCGGGGTAATCTCATAAAAATGCGTTACTCCCTAAAATGCTATTCAGTTGCACCATGAGTGTCGACAAGTTCGGACGATATTCCTCGGATGGATTATATTACGCGAATAACTTAAAAAGAGGTGCTGGTTTACCACAAACACCTGAAGGAGATTATGATATTAGTAATAAAAGGTTAAAAAACATAAAAGATCCCACGGACGAAAACTATGCAGTAAATTTAAAAATAGTAAAGGAAAAGATATCACCAACATTAAGACTACACAATAACAAATATGATGCAGAAAATCATAGAATTATCAACATTGGTAAACCAAATGAAAACGGTGATGCAATAAACAAAGGTTATTTGTCATCTGAATTAAAAAATACGTTAAAATTCAATGGAAAAACGTATAGTGCCAACAATAAACGTATATCCAACGTAGATGACCCTAAAGATGAAAAAGACAGCGTGAATAGACGCTATTTACATTCTTTAATACCTGAAAAGACAAAAGATGGATTTTCTTTTTATAAATTTGTTATTAATGATATAGGTTATCCGAAAACTGAAAACGATGCTGTAAATCTAAAATATATTAAAGATCATTGTATCATACGTGATGTAGGGGTTATAGATTGTTTTGGTAATTGTTTAGCAAATGTTAAAGATGGTTCGGCACCATCAGATGGTGCAACAGTGGGTCAAATGATGGAAACCTTAAAACAAGAAACAACCTCTTTTGTAAAACAAGATCAAGTAGTATCGAAGCAAGGGGATGAATTTGTTCAAGGTAATGAAAAATTTAATTTATTAACATACAAAAATAATGCTTGGGATTGCATGGATAAAAAGTTATCAAATATGGGATGGGGTTATGAGGATCATGATGCAGCTGCTTTATCACAAACCGTACATTTAGATCCAAATCATTACTTTGTATATTTCACATGTAATAATAAAGTGATAAAACACTTGAAACAAGGAAGAGAAGCAAATGATGCTGCAACTGTAGGACAGACCATTACAACATCATTAAAGGATAGTAAAGTGTATAATTGTAATAATAAACGTATAACAAACCTTAAAGACCCTGAACATGTAGATGATGCTGTCACTGTTAATTTTCTTGTAAAGGTTTTAGGTAATGCGATATTTGATTTACACAATCATTTTACACCAGATATTCTTCAAGGAAAATCGGGTCATAATACTTATGATGAATCCGCGAGAGGTGATTATATTAAACGAGAAATTTATAATAAATACTTTATTAACCCTAATACGCAAAAGTTTAGATCATCAGATTGGGGTGATATTGATATTTAATTAAATAACTCAATAAATGACTTCATTTATGTGCAACCTGTCATAGAGGTAACACATAGGTTACGCTTTTCGAATATAAAAGACAATCATGACGTTTCATTACACCAGTCCATATCGAGACACTATACGGAAAGGAGGTGGTATCACATCCACAGCGGTTTCTCTGTTAAGTAAAGCTTTAAATCGAATTCCAGTAGGATCTGTCGTAAATAGAGCAATAGACGCTTTACCATACGAATTTCACATACCGGGAGGTTATCAGTATTGCGGACCAGGAACTAAATTGAAAAAACGACTGGAAAGAGGCGATCCAGGCATAAATAAGTTAGATCAGGCTTGTAAAGAACACGATATAGCATATTCCACATTTAGCGATACAAAAAATAGATCAATAGCTGATAAAAAGCTCGCGGATATAGCTTGGCAACGAGTAAAGTCTAGTGACGCTAGTATTGCAGAAAAAGCAGCAGCTTTAGCGGTAACAGCAGGTATGAAGGCTAAAACAGCGGTAGGAGGTGGAAAAAGGAGGAGAAGAGTGAAAAGGAGATCGGCAAAGACAAAACATGGAGGGAATATTAGAAGAAAACGACGATCCACCAAAAAGGGTAGCAAAAAACCAACAGTATGGTCAATGGTAAAAAACGGGGCAGGTCTATACCTAAGACCGTATCGTGCATATTAAATAAAAGAAATCAATTAGTAATACCACATAAAGCGTTAACAAATATTGAATTATTTAAATACATTTCATGTTTAAAAATACCTTTTTTTCGCGGTGTCTTTATGAAAGATGATTTACCAGTTAAAATGTGGAAAAACGAAACCGGCATTGTAAATTTAGACAATTCAGAAGGTCCTGGCACTCATTGGGTTTGTTATAAGAAATTAGGTGATAATATATATTACTTTGATAGTTTTGGCAATTTACCACCACCTAAAGAACTTGAGCATTACTTTAAATCAGCTAAAAACATATATTACAACTATAAAAGAGAACAACCTGATAACACTTTAATATGCGGCCATTTATGTTTGGAATTCCTAGCTAAAAGTATCAGTCACAATTGAGATGTCTTCCTATACAGTATCATTAACAGGAAAATCGTCCACTTTACGAAGTATCCTTTTTCCAGCGTTACGCTTGCAAAAAGGAAGATTTTGGGAGGCGGCACTGTTGGATTTTACAACTTACAACTCTATTCCCAATGTTACGGAAGATAAAAATAACTTATTGCATTACTATAAAGGAAAAGATGCCAGTGGGAAGTTTACAGACTTAGAAGTTTGCAGTTTACCCACAGGTTCTTATGAAATTGATCATATTAATGAATTTTTGCAAAATAAAATGGGAAAAGACAATATAACATTAAAAGGTAATAACAATACTATGAAAGCTGAAATTAACTCCAAATATTATATAGATTTTACTCAGGAACACTCAATCGGTGAATTGTTAGGATTTCCCAAAGATGGGTCAATTTTAGAACCAAATCAAACACATTCCGGTAAACAAACTGTAACTATACTAAAAGTTAATAGTATAGATATAACTTGTAAAATTATACAGGGAGCTTACAGAGATGGAGCAAATACTCATATAATACATACTTTTTACCCAAGTGTACCTCCAGGATTTAAAATTGTTGAAAAGCCACAAAACCTAGTATATCTGCCGTTGAACACCACTTTCATTTCAGACATCGTGTTGAACGTATTGGATCAAGACGGTAACTTGATAGATTTCCGAGAAGAGCCAATTACAGTTAGATTACATTTAAAATCGACACTTTAATACAAAAATCATGGGTTTATCATTTAAAAGTGGACAACCTACGGGAAACCGCATTAGTAGCTCTTCAGCTGTGGAGGAGTTAACACGCGAGAACATTCGTTTCTTAGAAAAGATTGGTTTAAAATTAACCGATTATGGATATACTGGATATAGCGCAGGGTCCGACATTCGACGAAACCCTATGGGAAAAAGAATATCACACCCACAACCCTTACACTTCATCAAAATTGAACAATAACGATGAAATTCGTATTCCTATACAACATCAAGACATTTACACACTACCATGTGAAAGTTACTTGTATATCGAAGGGAAAGTAACAAAAAAGGACAATAGTGTAGGTACAGTAGTTCCATTTATAAATAACGCAATGGCTTTCTTGTTTGATGAAATCAGATATGAAATATCAGGTGTTACAGTAGATTCCACTAAAAAAGTAGGTATTGCAACAACTTTAAAAGGATTAACATCTATATCACCGACTGATACCAATTTATTAATACCCGCCGGATGGGTTGAACCTACAATTGATACAATCACCCCAAATTCAAAGGGATTCTTTGATTTCTACATTCCATTACGTTTATTGCTTGGTTTCGCTGAAGATTATAGGAAAATAATATTAAATGTTAAACAAGAATTAGTTTTATTGAGATCTTCAAATGATAAAGATATTATTAAAGCTGCGAGTGGTACAACAGATGCGACTTTAGAATGGAAATTAACGTTGGACAAAATCGTATGGAGAGTTCCACATGTTAAATTAGCTGACGAGCATCGAATGCTACTATTAAGAAAATTAAAAGCTGATCGTGATATTGTTATTCCATTTAGAAGTTGGGAATTCCATGAACATCCCAGTTTACCTACTACGGATCGACACACTTGGACTGTTAAAACATCAAATTATGTGGAACGGGCCAGATATATTATATTTGGTTTACAAACAGCTAGAAGAGACGATATTACTAAACATGCAGGCCAATTTGATCATTGTGATTTGAAAAATATTAAAGTTTATTTAAATTCACAATTTTTCCCATACGACAATTTAAATGTATCGTTTGCAGATAAAAAATTCAGCATACTATACGATATGTATGCGAGATTTCAAAATTCATATTACGGTAAAACAAATACGCCTTTGCTTTCACCAGAAAAATATTTAGATAACTACCCAATAGTAGTAATCGATTGTTCTAAACAAAATGAATCGGTAAAGTCATCAAGTGTGGATATAAAAATAGAAATGGAATTTGCCAAAGCGATACCAGCAAATACTACAGCATATTGTTTAATTTTACACGATAAAATTGTCACTTACACACCTTTGACAGGAATTGTTAAAAATGTTTTATAAAAACTCGTTTTTGTAAGATTTCAATCACCGGCGCGATTATAAAAGGGGAGCGCACAGACCGCTCCTGATCAGTTTGTTGCCTGACATCGTATGGGTAGCATCATCTTTAATATGGCTTCTACTAGTGGTACAACGGAATGCGATATAGAAAAAGAAATTTCAGAATTTTTGGACATGAATGAACAGCAACACGGCGCAGATCAAGAAGAAGAAAAAGGTAAAAAGAAGAAATATTTATCCAAGAGGAAGAGAAATGTGGAAGAAAATATTTCACCAAATATTTTGATGGAGGTATTTTTACGAATTTTTTATCCAATCTCTTCAAGTTTGGATAAAAGTGTTTTAATTGGAGTTATGAAATCAACCGACTATTCACCTACAGTAATTTTAACCCACGGAACAAAAATGATTTTGTTTACAGCCAACGCTTGGGAATCTTTTATGAAACACCTCCATTTGTTGGAATGTTACTTTAATAGCAACATGTTTGGCAGGAAAACAAAAGTAGGACTATTGGATTCAGACTTGGAAATTGATATTATTAAACACCGAGGTGAACATCAAATGAGATTTAGAGATACAACCAAACATGACATAAAAATTCAACTGAACAGAGAAGAATTTTTTATTTTAACATGTGCAACGGAACCAATAACAAGATATTTAAGACAGCTAGTATTCTCCAGTTCAATTATTAAAGATTATTTAACAGACACTTTGGACAAACAACCGGACGCACCAATTTTGTATGGACCTGTGGACACTTCAATATTCAACAGAATTCCTCATGAAGTTCAAATGTGGAGACAATTGGAACAATATGTGCAAGAAAAAAATAATTTTGTAAAATCGGATGAAGAAACACATTTCAGTGATGAAAAGGATCAAAGTGATGAGAATGACTACAACAAAAATGACCAGATGGAAAGTTAAATAAAGTTTTAAAATTTTTCACAACACTTTACACTTGAATTGGCAAATTTTCAATAAAAAATTCAAAATTTTGTGGGTGTAGGCCTACCGGGGATGGTGCCCACGTTAAATATACACCAACGCGCCTTCAACTGTACGGCCTGGCATAAATACATGCCTACCGTGGTGTGGAAAACAGTTGACCTTCCGACACCGTGATGGATAGACGGGTGACCTTTCAAATGGACATGGAAGAAGAAATCAAGTCCAAACCGGGTATTATTGAATTTCAGGCGTTTCGTGGTAACGATGATCGGTTTATAATTAAAGAACTCGTATTTTACGATATAGATAAAAATATTCCTTACACATTTTTATTTAAACCACCATGCTCTTTTTCTTCACTAACCACCAAAGCCGCAACAACAAACCGATGGACTTGGAAATATTTTCATCACATCGATTGGTATGACGGTTTTACCAGTTATTCAGACTTGTATCATATTATGCATCAATTTTCAAACAGATTTACTAATATTTACACAAAAGGACTTGAAAAGAAAAGATGGATAGAACAATTTACATCTACTCCAGTTAAAGATGTGCAAATAGATAAAAATTTTAAATTTATTGCTGAAAACATTTGTATTTGCACACAAAGTGTGGAACATGAAAGGGACAGGCACTGTGCGTTAAAAAACGCTTTAAAATTAGCAACTTACCTGCAAGATGGAGAAATCGGCGATGGTGGTGGGGGTAACGGCGATTATAAAAGCGAGGAGCAGACCGAGACCTGGCACGAGTATTACTCGAGATTCTGAGACGACAACATCTCAGAGCAAGAAGACAGCGAGGACCTCTAGAACAACCATGGCATCCAACCAGTTTCTGCAGACTTTGGTGGAACAGTTCAACGCCCACTCCAAGTCTACAATTTTGCCGGTAAAAAAATGTTCAGAGCTGAAGGATGAAAAACATTATATTATACATACCATGAAGAAGATGGAAACTACAGTCGGCGAGGCAATCTGCTGCAGCTTGAGCGAAGCCCCATACACTCCGGGAGATGAGCCGAAATTCCAAATTTACCTGCCCAAAAGATTTGTACACCTACTCCAAAACGAAGATCTCCGCTCCATACAACCAGGATGTCTCTACTTGGTGTCCCACGGATGCAGCGGCAGCAACTCCACCGAGCTTACTATCCACATCGCAGACAAGCAGCAGTGTTAAAAAAAATAATTTTTTTCTTTCTTGTATCTGTTTGTATTTTTTAACTATATATATTTCTGTCATGTAATCTTGTTTGTACTGTTTTAAATAAAGATAAAAAACCAAAAAAAAAAAAAAAAAAAAAAAAAAAACACACACACACACAAAAAAGGCAACATATCAATATGTGAAACAAAAAAAAAAAATTTTCACATATTGATATGTTGCCTTTTTTTTAAAGCTCTGGGGTGACCTTGACCTTTGACCTTTGCACAAATTAAACATAAATTTTTTTTTCAAACAGCTATGTGTGTGTGTGTGTGTGTGTGTGTGTGTGTGTGTGTGTGTGTGTGTGTGTGTGTGTGTGTGTGTGTGTGTGTGTGTTTTCCCCCACCATTTCAGGTTACCAGCATACAGACTGTAAAGAAGTTCAGTTTGATTGCAACTGTCAAACGATGAGCACCCTATTTGAGCTTTGTGTAAGAAAAATTATTGAAGATCAACAGCTATTTAGCCATACTTTACGATCCAACGCTCCTCAACAAATTAAAATTTTTATCAAACAGTACAAGCTAGACAACAGAGGTTACAACACTTTTGGTTGGTACAAGTTTGGTGATGGTACAAAATTTTGTCGAAGTTGTGGAAGGGCCGCTGTATCCAACCCGGCACAATTCCTACAAGATGATGGATGTTTACAATATGGTCATGTGGCTCCAGTTTTAAGTTACCATACACCTAAAGAACTTTGCGCCATTTGTTCAATCAATATGTTTAGTTGGCAAAAATTTAACCACCTCTCATCAGACAGCGTGTAAACAACTTCCCCCCACCACTATTTCATACTACCTTCAAACGACCATGCTAATATTCATTCCGCCTTTGGACATCATACGGAAAACATCAAGATGGCTCTGACTGTAAAATGTGCAAATTATGAAGAAGTATTTGTAAGAAATCTGCAAGAATTAAACGAAATTGTTCAAGAATTTAAATCACTAATCGAACAGGGATACCGATTGAACATGCAAATTTTTGCTTGCAACACAAAATGCCCTCATGTCCCCAGGGATGACGAGCCGCCTAGGTCACCATCATCAACTTCTTCAGCCTACTCCTCCAGATCATCCATGAAGACTCAAGCCAGTCCAAACTTGGAATATTTCTCCTGACTAATATTTATATTTTGTATCCTCATTGTACTTCAATATGCATATTTTTGTATTGTAATAAAGGAATGATAAAATACAAAAAAAAAATAAAAAAAACCTATCTTGCTACAGTATTGTAGCAAGATAGAATTTTTTAAAAACACAAATTGGATGACCTTGAACATGTTCTAACATGTTCAGGTTTTCCCCTACCACTTTTCCTCTTGGAGACCTGAGATGCGGCACCAATGTGTTTCATTACATCTTCATCTTTTGAGCTGCAAACATGGATGTTCCACCACCAATATATGAGGCCGATGAAGCGGAAAGCCTGGGGAGGAGGAGATGCCAGCATGTGGATCTAGTGGAGATGATGGAAAGAAGGATGGAAGAAAGACGGATCAGGAAGGACCATATGCTAATTCAGAAAATTTTAAAATTAGATCTCTTCATAATCTTGGCCTTATTAATTGCAATCTTCTTCTACTTGGTATACGCAGTTGTATACTGCCTAAGATGCATCGAGTGTACAGATAAAGCAGCCAAATTGCCAGTTTTCAACACTACTCTTTAAATAAAATTTTCTTTTTTAAAACTCCAAATGGTTGACCTTGAACATGTTTCAACCTGTCTGGTTGTATCAATTACCCCCACCACCACAATTCCAAAAGACCAATCCTACATGCAAGTCTGGCTTCATTTCCAACTCAGCTACGCTAAAGGTTACACTACACACAATGAAGTGGGAATTACTTGTTGACAGCCTTCAATACCTAAAAGAAATCTATGAAAAATTGCATGCGGCTACTTCAAAATCCAGGGATGATAATAAAAATGAACTTGGAAGACGACTGTCCACTCATCGACGACAGTATGGATGAAGCAGAAGGGGTAGTCCAAAATACACAAGGAACAAATTGCTGTGAGGAAAATTCTTCAACAACATCAAGCACAAGTCCGGACAGAACATATGGGGATGAAGGAGGATTTTTGTAAATAAAATTTAAAAAAAATAATTTTTTTTAAAACTTCAAATGGTTGACCTTGAACACGTTTGAACATGTTGAGCAATGTGGATAAAAAATATTTTTTTTTTCTTATGCCTATTGCTGAATAACAAACTCAGTTGTATAGTTTGCAAAAAATTTTTTTTTTCATTTCATATGACCATTTTCCCCCCACCATCTCCTTATCCCCACCACTCTACCGAGTACCTGAGATACACGGAGCGACTTGTTCAGTTGCTGTTCAACTCTTGTGGTGTGCACATCTCACTTTTTGCACTCAATTTACTTATATTGAGTTTAAATTTAAATATTTAGCAAAATATCAAACATTTCTTAATTTTTCGGCAAAGTTTCAAATAAAAAAAAAATTTTTTTTCACTTTTGGTTTGATTGAAATTTCACAAGTTCCAAGATCACCTGAGAAAGAATAAAAATAAATATTTCTCAGGAAATATTTCCAATCCGAGTTACGGTAACGGACAGGCTCGGATGAGTTGTTGCAAAAATTTTAATTTTTCTTCCTTCTGACCACTTTACCCCCACCACCTCCTTATCCCCACCACTGAGCCGGGTACCTGGGGAACCGCCTGCGCCCAAGTCAGTACGTCTTCGGACGCGGTGCTGTTCGGATCGCGTGTCGTTTGTCGCACTGTCGGGTGTTTGAATAAATTATTCTTCGGCTCTCAGTCTTGTGGTGGGTAAGTAAAATAAAAATTTTTTTTTTTCAAGTGGGGCTGCTGGGACGGGTCAATGACCCCTGACGGATATATTAGGTCAAGAGTCTGATCGCTAGGGAATAAAAAAAAAATATTTTTTGCACTTTTGTGATTCCTCGAGAAATTTCAATTTCTCAACAAAATTTGAGGAATCGCAAAAGTGCAAAAATTTTTTTTTTGTATTCTTGCGTGACCTTGACCTAATTAACGTCAGTGACGTCATCATGATGACGTCAGCGGTAATGACGTCACCATGACGTCATAGGTGTGACGTCATGTGACGTCATATGACGTCATTAGTGACGTCATTCGTGACGTCATTGATGACGTCATCACTGCTGACGTCATCGTGATGACGTCATGAGCCAGCAGCCCCACTTTTACACTACTCCCCAATAGTAACCTTTCTATTTTAGCATTCATTGGCCAATTTCAATCTAAGTTTAGCTAAAAGAAAATCGTAAAAATACGAATTCTTTAACATTTTGCCATGTAAAGTGTTTGTAATTTACTTCAATCTGGTAAATATGGTGCTACATTGATAAATATTTTTCAATTATTGTACTGTATTTTAGATGGTCTACAAGTTTGGTGCCTTGACATTTTCCCGTATCTCATCCCCTTTACCCTTAAAAGTGGACGTAATTTCAAAATATTAAAATTCGTCCACGAAAATTGCGCTATTTTAATATTTTTTATTTACTGTTAAGGCAAATGGATGTCTGAAATTTAGTAAATATTATGACCTCATATAGGTTTAACTATAATAGCATTCATAGGCCGATTTCAACCTAATTTTAGACCAAAAAACTCGTAAAAACACGAAATCCTTAACATTTTTAACGTATAGTGTGTTTGTAATTGACTTAAATCTGGTAAATATAGTACTATATCGATGTACGTTTTCAATTATTGTATTATATTTTAGACGGTCTACACATTTGGTCCTCACACATTTTTCCATATTACACCCCCTTCACCCTTACAAGGGGTGTACTTTCAAATTTCACAATTCTTTCACAATAATTAAGTTATTTCAATATTTTTATTCACTATTGTGGCACATGGACGTCTAAAATTTAGTACATATTATGACCTTGACTAGGTCATACTATAGTAGCAGAAATTGGCCAGTTTTAATCTAATTTCAGTCCAAAATAATTGTAAAACCACGACATTGCAGGTCGTAACTTTTGAACGAGAGGTCCTACCTAAAATCTGAGGGACAATTCATGGCATCAGAGCGGACAAATCAGACGCTCTATATAAGTTACTCGCCTACGGCTCGATGGGGGCTCCGCCCCCATGCCCCCTTAGGGTTGCAATAAATTTGTAGAATAATTGAAAGTCAAGTATGTAATAAGTTAGTTCCACGGAAGAGATATACGTTGAAGACAGTAACAAAACGGTTTAATACACAAAATTCACAATCAATAGTAAAAAAAGCTTTGAAAAACTCCTATGAATCGGTTTTAGTACCCCTTCGTAAACAAGATCGTAAAAATTCGCTAACAAGATTTTAACTGCGAAATGATAATAATTTACGTAATATATGTAAATATTCTAGGTAAATATTTCTAGGTTATGCTGGATGTAGGGTCCACCTCCTAATTGGTTACCCCAATTCCGTAATTACTATAAAAATTACTATAAAACTCTCATGCAATGAGGCTAGTTGAGGGCTCCACTCCAATACCACTCATTGTGTTCGCTGAATAACCTACGGCTCTTCGTTTAAATCCCCTTCTTAGTTCCCCTCATTTCAATATAAAAAATAAAAATAAAAAAATTGAGAGTTGTGAAATAATACTTAACTATGTATTATTCTAGGTATTACGATCAGAATTGTATGTGTAAAAAAAATTGGAGATACTATTATGATAACTTATGACTGGAGTGTATTTCAGAAAGAATGGAAGTGGGGAAAAATATCTGTTTTGATGAAGGTAATTTCAGATACACCCTGTACATTGAAATTACTCTCGGTGAATAGACCGCTTTTCCTATAAAGGCACAATTGGTTAATGTTATACAATTTCTTAAAAAGGGTGTTTCGGTAATCCGCGACTTCCAGTATGTTGGCAATTTTCTCAGTAATACAGGTCGGTAAGTTTAGTTCTCGCTTGGGAATCACTCTGTAGTAAGTGATATATAGGAGATCTACTTTACCGACATTTGACGAATTTCTGATACCCCGATGAGTGAGTGAGTGAGTTACACATTCGGGAGTATATAACTTAGACTCGCCTACGGCTCGATGGGGGCTCCGCCCCCATGCCCCCTCAGGGGTTGCCCAGAAATTCGTTAATTGTTGTTTAAGTCGCATATAATGAACAGAATACATATAAATATAAGAGTTTGTAAATGAACAAAATAGCAAAATAATTGAGTTTGTCATTTATTTATAACATAAATTAACTCCCACGACTGCAGAAATAACCTAAATTTGAACTTATGCAACCAACTCAATCTAAGGAATGAAAATATATTCGCCTACGGCTCGTTTTCAGAGACTCTTTCCCCAAACCCCCTTCCTAATTCCCCCGAATTCCATAAAGGTTAATGGAGTTGTGAATAAATTTATTATGTAGGTATTGTATAAGTATTTACTTAAAATTATAAAATACGTATAAATAAATAGATGAAAAAATTAAATGGATAAACTGCATAAAACTTGGCAGTAGATCATCGAAAACAATGAAAAATTCCATTAAAACAAAATAATTGGAAATCTTAACAAAGTGGATAAAACTTGCCAAAAACCCCTTTTATTTACAAAAATACTATTCAGTTACTATCCTTCAATTAGTTGTGTTGAAATTCCAGGGAATAACATAACGATCCAGTAATTTTGAACATACAATGATAAATACATAATGTAATATTGGCATTCATTATAATTCCTTCATTTCAGTTTTTAATGGTGTAAAACTTTTAAATTTACCTAATTTCCTAAACAATTACTGTCAAGGCAAATAAAAAAACTTCAAGCTTCTAAATACAATAATACAGTAGTTACTAACAAAGTATGTTAAATAATGGTTAAAATATTAAAGTTACCATACACATCAAAGGACGTATGTTTTAGCCGTAGGACCAGTTCAGTAAATAACAATCAAAGTAAAACAATCAGTTGCTTGATATAGCAATTCGTTCCGACTCACGGTCAAAAGAAGAATACGTGATATTGAAAATCATCATGATAATTTTTAAGTTTGATTAAGTTTGATAATTTAATTGATATTGGTACTGTGCAAGATATGTCTATGTGCAAAGTGAAGGTTCTGAGTAAAATATTATGGTAGTTGTAAAATTACGTCTACATGGGGTAAAATTCCCCGCAAAAATAAATGAACATTTAATTATGTTTAATTGTGTGGACTGGGGGGCAAAAATTCATAGAACCAAACTTGTAGTAACTTGAAAGGTGTTCGCGAGGATTGCCTCAGATGTTATAATTTGGCCGCTAGAGTAGAAAAAAATAATGTCATATTTATTTTGGGTAAAAATGTTTGGTCGCTAAATTTTGAAATCAGATAGTTTTCTGGGGCAGGAAATAAAAAGCTTTTTTGTTTTAAATGAAAATACTGTACTGCCACCTTTTAAAATTAAACATTAACCTAGTACGCACTAAAAGATAAATCAATTGTGTAATCTGCTATTTTAGTTAAAATTTTTGTTGAATTGTAAAATTTAAATTAGCATGCCATCAGGTAAAGTCAATGATGTACTTGCTAATGAGTTCGTTAGAAATTAAGTGCCATCCCAAATAAAGAACCAATTTTTGGGAGGACTATCGTGCAAATATGATACTGTCTTACTGGGTGTCCCATACCAACCTTGCACCTCTTTTAAAATTGTACAAAAAAAATTGTGCCGTTGTAGGTAAACATATTTTGCTCTGTTGATTGACACTGATTTCAATACAGAGGGGACCAGACGTAATTTTGAAGCAACTTTAAAATTTAATATTTTAAACCCTAATCATACTGATTTAGAATAATAAATAGCATGACATTATTTTTTTAACTGGGGAAAATTTAACATATATTATGTCTGAACATTTTACATATAACAGAACTTACCAAACATGTAAATGTCTAAGAACCTCATTTAAATAATATACCATCATAAAACATCAATTATCACGTGATTAGTTTTACTAAACATTTAAATACATGTTCATTAATCTCCGTCATGATGTAAATTTAATAAAAAAACATTTTGGACCAAACTGACAATTTTTGTTGTAAACGTATTTAAAAGAGTCTAAGACATTTTTGTGCCGAGACATTTTTGCTTAACCTAAAATGCTCAGAGAAGAATGAGGAAAATCTAAATTTCAACCTCAAATATTCAATATTGTAAAGTTTTTTTAAAAACCGTGTAAAAGTAAAAAAAGTTATTTAAAGTGAGAGTTTGTATTTGACATTAGTGACTTCCGGTCTGGAGAGGTAATTTCAGATACACCCTGTACATTGAAATTACTCTCGCTTTACCTATAAAGACACAATTGGTTAATGTTATAAAATTTCTTAAAAAGGGTGTTTCGGTAATCCGCGACTCCCAGTATGTTGGCAATTTTCTCAGTAATACAGGTCGGTAAGTTTAGTTCTCGCTTGGGAATCACTCTGTAGTAAGTGATATATAGGAGATCTACTTTACCGACATTTGACGAATTTCTGATACCCCGATGAGTGAGTGAGTGAGTGAGTTACACATTCGGGAGTATATAATTTAGACTCGCCTACGGCTCGATGGGGGCTCCGCCCCCATGCCCCCTTAGGAGTTGCCCCCTAGTTTGAATTAATAAAAAGTCAAGTTTGAAATAGTTTAGTTCCACACAAGATCTGAACAGCCAAGACAGTAAAAAAACCATCTAATACTCTAAATTCACAATCAATAGTAAAAAAGCTTTAATAATCTCCTATTAGTAGGTTTTAATACCCCTCCTTAGTAAATAGTATAAAAAATTGAGCTGTGAAATAAATATTATTTATGTAAATATTCTAGGTGTTAAGCTTGACGGAGGGTCCAACCCAATATATGGTTGCCCCAATTCCGTATTCCGTAAATTACTGTCAAAACCTCATACAAAGAACAGGCTAGTTGAGGGCTCAACTCCAACAACAGTAACAGAAGCCGCCAATACACACTACTCACAATAAATAATAATAAGCTTTGAAATTTTCCCACGGCTAATGGTTTAATCCCACTCCCAATTCCCCTTAATTCGTTAAAAAATATAATGGAGTTGTGAAATATTAATGAACTATGTAAATAGTCATGCTCAAAAGTTGTTGTGTAAAAATTTGGAGATACGATTATGATTGCACATGATTGAGGTAATAGCTGTATTCTGAAAAGATAAAAGTGGAATAAAATTATAAATTTATATAGAGGATCGTTGTATGTAATGGAAGAAAAAAGGGACAAAATCAAGATATTTGAAATAAAAAAAATATATGGTATAGGCTAAGATTCTTCAGTTCCGCCACGGGGTGGCCAAGAAACGCAGGAATCATTTATGTACCATATAGAGAAACGATAACAATTTTATCATTCATAATCAGCAATTATCAATTTAACAATTAATTTTAAATGTTATATATATATATATATATATATATATATATATATATATATATTAGTTCAGAAAATTAATAAAAATAGAGCCCTAGTAGTATGTAATAGATCACAGGGTATTAGGTACTATAATCATGAAGTCCTAAAGTCTTTATATAGTCTTAAAATGAAGAAAGTTGCAACTTAAGAACCATAAAATCGGCGTACATTGTGCATTTTCAACCAATGGTAGTAAAAAAAACCAATTGTGAAATAATAGCCAAAAAAAGATTATTGGTTAAATTAAAATATACTGAAAAAGTTACAATAATTGATAAGCATAGAATAGTTTTCAATTACAACAATAAGAGGTCTAATCTAGATTTAAGGTGAGAGCACTGCATTGAGGAAGTTTGACGGACAAAGTGGCAGCGAGAAAAATTACTATTGAGTTTAATTCAATTGATTGTTATAATATTTCTCAGCCTGATGGATCATCAGATATGTAGATGGTCTAAAAAAACGTCGGAAGTAGGTAAACGTTAGCGAAGGTAAGAATGGAAAGTTCAATCGTTCTAAAACTTAATATGTTCAATCGTTTCCTACACTAAAATCTAAGCCTGATTGGACAGCAGCAAATAGGTCAAAGACTGAATGTCAAACGTGTTGGAACACGTTCAACTCTTCAAAGTAAAACTGCACCAGAACTATCAACTGAAGCGCGCTATATCCAATCTAGGGATTCATATAGAGAGACAGCATATAAATAGTAGAAAATTAAGTTATAATTACTGTATAAGGTAATTTTTTTGTTTCGAAAACCTACAAGAAATTTTCCAGCATGAGAAAACTAGTCTAGAAAATGTAATAAGACCTAAAATATTTTTAGCAATTAATAAAGAAATCAAAGCGGGCATCACCTGAATGTATAGATACGCTTTCGATTCAGTAAACTTCATTTTCAATAATAACTATCAATCAAAGGGAAAACCATACGCAAACAACTATGCGTCCTATTGAGAATAAATATTGGGAAGAGGTGTAGTTAAAAGATATCATTTAAATACAAGCGAGAACTAAGCGACTATAATAGCGATGCGACATCTTTAAGAACCAACGTACTTCCCTCGTACACCTCGTCTTTTTAGAAATTGTTATAATTTGAAAATTGAAAATTTGTAGTTTTGGGGCATTTATATACTGTTTTAATCAGAGCAAGTAATACCCTGGTAAAATAAACCGCTCTCTATGCATCGAAACTCCGTGGTTTACTCAAGACGTTTATGTTTGGCAGCATACAACATTTGTATCAAACACGGGTGTAGTTGAAAGAGATCATCTAAACACAAGCGAGAACTAAACCTGCAAAGTGATCTACGATACCACGCGGTGATATACGCTGATACGGCTGAACTACGTTACCGACAAATCTATATTTTTTACCTTTTTTTATGATTTTCCCTAAATTGAAACATCTCAAAGAATGTCCATGCCAAATTTCAAATCTCTAGCTTAAACGGTGGCTTCAGGACTTTAATATCATAAGTGAGTGAGTCAGTTACACATGCGGCTGTATATATTATAGACTCGCCTACGGCTCGATGGGGGCTTCGCCCCCATGCCCCCTTAGGGGTTGCCCCTGAGAAGTTAAAGCCCAAACTAGAGTTGTCGTTTAGTCATAGTCGTAACGTCATATATCTAATGACGTTATAATTTGAATGCCAGAGCTCAAAGTTCACGATTTCATAACACCTTAGTGTTAATTTGGGGGGATACATACAACTAATTCCCTGAGTAGTTATAGCCCAAATTAGAGTTGTGGTTTAGTCATAGATATATCAAATGACGTTATAATTTGAATGCCAGAGCTCAAAGTTCAAGATTTAATAACACCTTAGTGTTAATCTGGGGGGATACATAGTACTAATAAGAAAATATCCTTGGAGATTGAAAGTAAAAAAACAATAATAAAAAAATTAGTCGGCCAAAGTTTGAATTAATAAAAAGTCAAGTTTGAAATAGTTTAGTTCCACATAAGATCTGGACAGCCAAGACAGTAACAAAACCATCTAATACTCTAAATTCACAATCAATAGTAAAAAAGCTTTAATAATCTCCTATTAGTAGGTTTTAATACCCCTCCTTAGTAAATAGTATAAAAAATTGAGCTGTGAAATAAATATTATTTATGTAAATATTCTAGGCGTTATGCTTGATGGAGGGTCCAACCCAATAATTGGTTGCCCCAATTCCGTAAATTACTGTCGAAACCTTATACAATGAACAGGCTAGTTGAGGGCTCAACTCCAACGACAGTAACAGAATCCGCCAATACACACTACTCACAATAAATAATACAGTAATAAGCTTTTGAATTTGCCCACGGCTCATGGTTTAATCCCACTCCCTAGCTTCCCTTAATTCGTTAAAAAATATAATGGAGTTGTTAAAAATTAATGTACTATGTAAATAGTCATGCTCAAAAGTGTTGTGTAAAAATTAGGAGATACGATTATGATTGCACATGATTGAGGTAATAGCTGTATTCTGAAAAGATAAAAGTGGAATAAAATTATAAGTTTATATAGAGGATCGTTGTATGTAATAGAAGAAAAAAGGGACAAAATAAAGATATTTGAAATTAAAAAAAAATGGTATAGGCTAAGATGCTTCAGTTCCGCCACGGAGTGGCCAAGAAACGCAGGAATCATATATATACCATATAGAGAAACGATAACAATTTTATCATTCAAAATCAGCAATTATTAATTTAACAATTTTAAATGTTTTATATATTAGTTCAGAAAATTAATAAATATAGAGCCCTAGTAGTATGTTATAGATCACAGGGCATTAGGTACAATAATCATGAAGTCTTAAAGTTTTTATATAGTGTTAAAATGAAAAAAATTGCAACTTAAGAACCATAAAATCGGCGTACATTATGCATTTTCAACCAATGAAAGTAAAAAAAAACCAATTGTGAAATAATAGCTAAAAAAGGATTATTGGTTAAATTAAAATATACTGAAAGAGTTACAATAATTGACAAGCATAGAATAGTTTTAAATTACAACAATAATAGGGTTAATCAAGACTTTAGGTGAGAGCACTGCATTGAGGAAGTTTGACGGACTAAGTGGCAGCGAGAAAAATTACTATTGAGTTTAATTCAATTGGTTATTATAATATTTCTCAGCCTGATGGGTCATCAGATATGTAGATGGTCTTAAAAAACGTCGGAAGTAGGTAAACGTTAGCGAAGGTAAGAATGGAAAGTTCAATCGTTCTATAACTTAATATGTTCAATCGTTTCCCAAACTAAAATCTAAGCCTGATTGGACAGCAGCAAATAGGTCAAAGACCGGATGTCAAATGTGTTGGGACACGTTCAACTCTTCAAAGTAAAACTGTACCAGAACTATCAACTGAAGTGCTATATTCAATCAGGGGATTCATATAGAGAGACAGCATACAAATAGTAGAAAATTAAGTTATAATTACTGTATTAGGTAATTTTTTGTGCGAAAACCTACAAGAAATTTTCCAGCATGAGAAAACTAAAGTCTATAAATGTAATAAGACCTAAAATATTTTTAGCAATTAATCATTTACTTTACGGGCGTTACTGCAGCAAAAAATATGCAGTACTAAAATAATGTTTAAAGTATTCGCACAAGCTTCGTAGAGCTCACCATAGTAATGATAAAATTAATAATATAAAATTATAACAAAGTATTCCAGCACTACGCTCAATCGTCTCTCAAAAGGCTAGAGTAATAGCAATATCCAATATGAACAAATGAATTTAAATAAAACGAAACGAGAACCTCACATTTCAATCAACATTTTCGTATTACTTTATTGTACTTGCATTAAATTTATTTCACCATCCTGAAAACAAAATCCACCATCTGTTAAATGTAATATTACAGTTACAGCTATATTACAATATACTGTAAACTGAAATTTGCACTAACGTAGTTTATATACAACGTTTAAGATCACTGCTCTGCGAACTGTCGCGAAAAAATCATCAGGAACAGGTGTGGTTAAATGACATAGTTTAAATACAACCGAGAACTAAGCGACATTAACTTTAAGTTACTATGTAAATCAAAGCGGACATCACCCGAAAGTATAGAAACGCTTCAGTAAACTTCATTTTCAATAATAACACAGCAATCAGAAGGAATACCATACGCAAACAACTTAGCGCCCAATTAAGGATATTAATCGGGAAGAGGTGTAGTTAAAAGACATCATTTAAATACAAGCGAGAACTAAGCGACTGTAATAACTCTCCAAGCGACATCTAAAAAACCAACGTACTTCCTTACTGACACCTCGTCTTTTTAGAATTTTTTTTATAATTGAAAGTTGAAAATTTGAAGTTATTGGGCATTGATACTGTATAAATCAAAGCGAGGTTTAATCCTAGTGAGATAACCCGCTCTCAATACATCGAAATACCGTCGCCTAAACAAGACGTTCATGTTTATATACAATTCAAATTTGTATCAAACACGGGTGTAGTTGAAAGAGATCATTTAAACACGAGCGAGAACTAAACCTGCATTATGATCTACGATACCACGACCACGTGGTGATTTACGCTGATACGGCTGAACTACGTTACCGACAAATCTATATTTTTTACCTTTTTTATAGTTTAAGAGTAAAATAGTTGTAGTTTTATGATTTTCTCTAAATTGAAACATCTCAAAGAATGTCCATGCCAAATTTCAAGTCTCTATCTTAAACGGTCGCTTCAGGACTTTACTATCATCAGTGAGTCAGTTACACATGGGGCTGTATATATTATAGACTCGCCTACGGCTCGATGGGGGCTTCGCCCCCATGCCCCCTTTATAGTTCTCTCTAATTAATTAAAGTTTTAAACTTAATATCAAACACATAGCAAAGCTAAGCACGCTAAGATAGTCTAAGCAGCTAGAGATTCGCCAATATGTTTCATGCTTAAATATTTTGCTGGTGTCAAAATATGTCTCTTAAAAGACCCGCTTCTTACATGTTACCATCAGTTTGGAAGTTAAAACTCAAGAAGAATCATCTGTGTTGGGGGGCTAAAAAATATTTTATAAAATCTCCTAATTCGTTCATAATTTATAAAGTCTCAAGGGTTACCAAATTACAATTTAAATCGTTAAGATCGACCTTGAGAATTGGCTTCAGATTCGTCAAAATGTTAAGTCCAAAAATGTAGTTCATTTCAAGATACGTTTGATAAAAGACCAAGTTTATTCCCTATTACTAAAAGTTTGATTGTTCAAACTTAAAGTATAAAAACCGTCATTTCATAATAAGATGCAAGTAATCCGAAGGTAAAAATTGAAATTGAAATTTTTAAAGTACTACCCCTTTTAAGGTTAAGGGGGTGAGAAGCTACAAAATCTCAAAGCTCCGGGCTTGTAGAGCATCTAAAAATAATATAATCCTGACAAAACATATATCAGTTTGGCAGTACTTTTACCGGGTCAAACAAAATAAAAAAAAAACTATAAATGAAAAAAAGTTAATAATTTTGTATTTTCCAATTTTTTTACAATCTTAGACTGAAACTGGTCAATAACTGCTTCTATAGTAAGACCTAGATATGGTCATAATGTATACTAAATTTGTGGCATGTATGTACCATAATAGTAAATGAAAAATATTGAAATAGAGCAATTGTTGTGAAAGAATTTCGATATCGTAAAAGTACGCCTCTTGTTGAGGGTGAAAGGGGATATACTGAAAAATCGCAAAGGACCAAACTTGTAGAGCGTCTAAAGTAGAGTAAAATACTGGCAAAACATACATAAATTTTTCTGTATATTTGGCAGAATACAGTAATTTACAAACACTTAAAATGAAAAAACGTAAATAAGTACGTGATTTTTCAATTTTTTGGGGACTTAACTATAATTTAAATTGACCGCCTGCTGCTATCATAGTAGAACTAGTTGAATCTATAATATGTACAAAGTTTCAGGCATCTGTGTTTCATAATGGTAAATAAAAATTTTTAGATAAACACATTTTTATGAAAAAATTTGAAATCGTGAAAGTACGTGCCTTTTAAGGGGGAAGGGGGTGAGATACGCCAAAATATGCACTGACCAAGCTTGTAGAGCGTCTATGATAGAATATATTAGTGGCAAAACATATATCAATATTTCAGTACATTTACCACGTTAAAGTGAGTTACAAACACTTTACATGAAAAACTGTTAAGAATTTTGTGTTTTTACAACGTTTTTGGGATAAACTTCGACTGACATTGGCAAAAAGCTACTACTATAGAAAGAACCTGTTGAGTTTATAATATAAATAGAAATTCATTCATATATGTTACATAATAGTAAATAAAAATAATAAAACAGCGCAATTTTTGCGTAAACATTTCTTAATATTGAAAGTACGCCCCCTTTTAAGGGTAAAGGGGGTGAGATACGCCAAAATGTCGCAGGACCAAACTTGTAGAGGGTCTATAATAGTATATAGTAATGGCAAATTATATATCGAAATAGCAATATATTTACCAGGTTAAAGTGAATTACTAACACATTACATGAAAAAATGTAAATAATTTTGTGATTTTACCATTTTTTCGGACTAATCTTCGATTGAATTAGGGAAATAGCTACTACTATAGAAAGAACATGTCGAGGTTATAATATAAACAGAAATTCATGCATATATGCTACATAATAGCAAATAAAGATATCAAAATAGCGCAAATTTTTCGAAAAGTTTTAGAAATTTTGAAAGTACGCCCCTTTTTAAGGATGAAGGGGGTGAGATACGGCAAAATTTCATAGGACCAATCTTGTAGAGCGTTTAATTCCCAACTAACGATTTTGCCTCAGAATCGAGATTGGACCTCTCGTTCAAAAGTTACAGCGGAAATAGTAAAACCTTACAAATGCGGGTTACCGATTTCCACCCTTGGTAATTTTTTTTGGGGGGGTTGAAATGAAAAATTGTTGGATTTCAGACTTTTTCCAGGGGTATCAGATCTTAAGCCACCCGCATGCCAAAAATCATGTTTCCAGCTCACCCGCAAGTTGTGTAGAATTTGTATGGATGAGTGAGTGAGTGAGTTACACATGGGGCTGTATATTTATAGGACTCGCCTACGGCTCGATGGGGGCTCCGCCCCCATGCCCCCTGAGGAGTTGCCCCCTAGTTTGAATTAATAAAAAGTCAAGTTTGAAATAGTTTAGTTCCACACAAGATCTGTACAGCCAAGCCAGTAACAAAAATATCTAATACTCTAAATTCACAATCAATAGTAAAAAATGCTTTAATAATCTCCTATTAGTAGGTTTTAATACTCCTCCTTAGTAAATAGTTTTAAAAAATTGAGCTCTGAGATAAATATTATTTATGTAAATATTCTAGGTGTTATGCTTGATGGAGGGTCCAACCCAATAATTGGTTGCCCCAATTCCCTAAATTACTGTCAAAACCTCATACAATGAATAGGCTAGTTGAGGGCTCAACTACAACGGCAGTAACAGAAGCCGCCAATACACACTACTCACAATAAATAATAATAAGCTTTGAAATTTGCTCACGGCTCATAGTATAATCCCACTCCCCCCTTAATTCGTAAAAAAATATAATGGAGTTGTGAAATATTAATGAACTATGTAAATAGTCATGCTCAAAAGTTGTTGTGTAAAAATTTGGAGATACGATTATGATTGCACATGATTGAGGTAATAATAGCTGTATTCTGAAAAGATAAAATTGGAATAAAATTATAAGTTTATATAGAGGATCGTTGTATGTAATGGAAGAAAAACGGGGTAAAATCAAGATATTTGAAATTTTAAAAAATGGTATAGGCTAAGATGCTTCAGTTCCGCCACAGGGTGGCCAAGAAACGCAGGAATCATATATGTACCATATAGAGAAACGATAACAATTTTATCATTCAAAATCAGCAATTATTAGTTTAAAAATTTTAAATGTTATATATATTTGTTCATAAAATTAATAAAAATAGAGCCCTAGTAGTATGTAATAGATCACAGGGTATTAGGTACTATAATCATGAAGTCTTAAAGTCTTTATATAGCCTTAAAATGAAGAAAGTTGCAACTTAAGAACCATAAAATCGACGTACATTATGCATTTTCAACCAATGGTAGTAAAAAAACCAATTGTGAAATAATAGCCAAAAAAAGGATTAACGGTTAAATTAAAATATACTGAAAGAGTTACAATAATTGATAAGTATAGAATAGTTTGAAATTACTACAATAATAGGGTTAATCGAGACTTAAGGTGAGAGCACTGCATTGAGGAAGTTTGACGGACAAAGTGGCAGCGAGAAAAATTACTATTGAGTTTAATTCAATTGGTTATTATAATATTTCTCAGCCTGATAGGTCATCAGATATGTAGATGGTTTAAAAAACGTCGGAAGTAGGTAAACGTTAGCCAAGGTAAGAATGGAAAGTTCAATCGTTCTATAACTTGATATGTTCAATCGTTTCCTAAACTAAAATCTAAGCCTGATTGGACGGCAGCAAATAGGTCAAAGACCGGATGTCAAACGTGTTGGGACACGTTCAACATTCAAAGTAAAACTGCGCCAGAACGATCAACTGAAGCGCTATATTCAATCTGGGGATTCATATAGAGAGACAGCATACAAATAGTAGAAAATTAAGAATAATTACTGTCTTAGGGTTTTTTTGTGCGAAAACCTACAAGAAATTTTCCAGCATGAGAAGACTAAAGTCTAGAAAATGTAGTAAGACCTAAAATATTTTTAGCAATTAATCATTTACTTTACGGGCGTTACTAAGGCAAAAAATATGCAGTACTAAAATAATATGTTTAAAGTATTTGCACAATATTCGTAGAGCTCACCATAGTAATGTTAAAATTAATAATATAATATTGTAACAAAGTATTCCAGCACTACGCTCAATCGTCTCTCAAAAGAATAGCCAGTATGAACAAATGAATTTAAATAAAACGAACGAGAACCTCACATTTCAATCAACATTTTCGTATTACTTTAGAGTAAGTGCATTAAATTTATTTCAACAACCTTAAAACTAATGTTATATTACAGTTACAGCTATATTACAATATACTGTAAACTGAAATTTGCACTAACGTAGTTTATCTAACGTTTAAGGTCACTGCTCTGCAAAACTGTCACGAAAACTTCATCAGGAACAGGTGTGGTTAAAAGACATAATTTAAATACAACCAAGAATTAAGCGACCTTAATTTAAAATTACTATAGAAATCAAAGCGGACATAACCTAAGTGTAAATATATGCTTTCAATTCAGTAAACTTCATTTTCAATAATAACACAGCAATCAGAAGGAAAACCATACGCAAACAACTATTCACCCAATTGAGAGTAATTATCAGGAAGAGGTGTAGTTAAAAGACATCATTTAAATACAAGCGAGAACTAAGCGACTATAATAGCGCTCCATATTACTATAATATCTTTAAGAACCAACGTACTTCCTTACCGACACCTTGGTATTTTTATAATTTGAAAGATGAAAATTTGTAGTTTTTGGGCATAATACTGTATAAATCAAAGCGAGTATTACCCTGGTGAAATAACCCCCTCTCAATGCATCGAAACACCGTCGTCTACATAGAGATGTTTATGTTTACATGAAATACAATATTTGTATCAAACACGGGTGTAGTTGAAAGAGATCAATTAAACACGAGCGAGAACTAAACCTGCAAAGTGATCTACGTTACCCAAACGGTGATATACGCTCACACGGCTGAACTACGTTACCGACAAATCTATATTTTTTTAACTTTTTTATAGTTTAAAAGTAAAAAAATCGTAGTTTTATGATTTTCCTTAAATTGAAACATCTCAAAGAATGTACATGCCAAATTTCAAGTCTCTATCTTAAACGGTCGCTTCAGGACATTACTATCATCAGTGAGTCAGTTACACATGCGGCTGTATATATTATGGACTCGGCTACGGCTCGATGGGGGCTCCGCCCCCATGCCCCCTGAGGAGTTGCCCCCTAGTTTGAATTAATAAAAAGTCAAGTTTGAAATAGTTTAGTTCCACACAAGATCTGTACAGCCAAGCCAGTAACAAAAATATCTAATACTCTAAATTCACAATCAATAGTAAAAAATGCTTTAATAATCTCCTATTAGTAGGTTTTAATACTCCTCCTTAGTAAATAGTTTTAAAAAATTGAGCTCTGAGATAAATATTATTTATGTAAATATTCTAGGTGTTATGCTTGATGGAGGGTCCAACCCAATAATTGGTTGCCCCAATTCCCTAAATTACTGTCAAAACCTCATACAATGAATAGGCTAGTTGAGGGCTCAACTACAACGGCAGTAACAGAAGCCGCCAATACACACTACTCACAATAAATAATAATAAGCTTTGAAATTTGCTCACGGCTCATAGTATAATCCCACTCCCCCCTTAATTCGTAAAAAAATATAATGGAGTTGTGAAATATTAATGAACTATGTAAATAGTCATGCTCAAAAGTTGTTGTGTAAAAATTTGGAGATACGATTATGATTGCACATGATTGAGGTAATAATAGCTGTATTCTGAAAAGATAAAATTGGAATAAAATTATAAGTTTATATAGAGGATCGTTGTATGTAATGGAAGAAAAACGGGGTAAAATCAAGATATTTGAAATTTTAAAAAATGGTATAGGCTAAGATGCTTCAGTTCCGCCACAGGGTGGCCAAGAAACGCAGGAATCATATATGTACCATATAGAGAAACGATAACAATTTTATCATTCAAAATCAGCAATTATTAGTTTAAAAATTTTAAATGTTATATATATTTGTTCATAAAATTAATAAAAATAGAGCCCTAGTAGTATGTAATAGATCACAGGGTATTAGGTACTATAATCATGAAGTCTTAAAGTCTTTATATAGCCTTAAAATGAAGAAAGTTGCAACTTAAGAACCATAAAATCGACGTACATTATGCATTTTCAACCAATGGTAGTAAAAAAACCAATTGTGAAATAATAGCCAAAAAAAGGATTAACGGTTAAATTAAAATATACTGAAAGAGTTACAATAATTGATAAGTATAGAATAGTTTGAAATTACTACAATAATAGGGTTAATCGAGACTTAAGGTGAGAGCACTGCATTGAGGAAGTTTGACGGACAAAGTGGCAGCGAGAAAAATTACTATTGAGTTTAATTCAATTGGTTATTATAATATTTCTCAGCCTGATAGGTCATCAGATATGTAGATGGTTTAAAAAACGTCGGAAGTAGGTAAACGTTAGCCAAGGTAAGAATGGAAAGTTCAATCGTTCTATAACTTGATATGTTCAATCGTTTCCTAAACTAAAATCTAAGCCTGATTGGACGGCAGCAAATAGGTCAAAGACCGGATGTCAAACGTGTTGGGACACGTTCAACATTCAAAGTAAAACTGCGCCAGAACGATCAACTGAAGCGCTATATTCAATCTGGGGATTCATATAGAGAGACAGCATACAAATAGTAGAAAATTAAAAATAATTACTGTCTTAGGGTTTTTTTGTGCGAAAACCTACAAGAAATTTTCCAGCATGAGAAGACTAAAGTCTAGAAAATGTAGTAAGACCTAAAATATTTTTAGCAATTAATCATTTACTTTACGGGCGTTACTAAGGCAAAAAATATGCAGTACTAAAATAATATGTTTAAAGTATTTGCACAATATTCGTAGAGCTCACCATAGTAATGTTAAAATTAATAATATAATATTGTAACAAAGTATTCCAGCACTACGCTCAATCGTCTCTCAAAAGAATAGCCAGTATGAACAAATGAATTTAAATAAAACGAACGAGAACCTCACATTTCAATCAACATTTTCGTATTACTTTAGAGTAAGTGCATTAAATTTATTTCAACAACCTTAAAACTAATGTTATATTACAGTTACAGCTATATTACAATATACTGTAAACTGAAATTTGCACTAACGTAGTTTATCTAACGTTTAAGGTCACTGCTCTGCAAAACTGTCACGAAAACTTCATCAGGAACAGGTGTGGTTAAAAGACATAATTTAAATACAACCAAGAATTAAGCGACCTTAATTTAAAATTACTATAGAAATCAAAGCGGACATAACCTAAGTGTAAATATATGCTTTCAATTCAGTAAACTTCATTTTCAATAATAACACAGCAATCAGAAGGAAAACCATACGCAAACAACTATTCACCCAATTGAGAGTAATTATCAGGAAGAGGTGTAGTTAAAAGACATCATTTAAATACAAGCGAGAACTAAGCGACTATAATAGCGCTCCATATTACTATAATATCTTTAAGAACCAACGTACTTCCTTACCGACACCTTGGTATTTTTATAATTTGAAAGATGAAAATTTGTAGTTTTTGGGCATAATACTGTATAAATCAAAGCGAGTATTACCCTGGTGAAATAACCCCCTCTCAATGCATCGAAACACCGTCGTCTACATAGAGATGTTTATGTTTACATGAAATACAATATTTGTATCAAACACGGGTGTAGTTGAAAGAGATCAATTAAACACGAGCGAGAACTAAACCTGCAAAGTGATCTACGTTACCCAAACGGTGATATACGCTCACACGGCTGAACTACGTTACCGACAAATCTATATTTTTTTAACTTTTTTATAGTTTAAAAGTAAAAAAATCGTAGTTTTATGATTTTCCTTAAATTGAAACATCTCAAAGAATGTACATGCCAAATTTCAAGTCTCTATCTTAAACGGTCGCTTCAGGACATTACTATCATCAGTGAGTCAGTTACACATGCGGCTGTATATATTATGGACTCGCCTACGGCTCGATGGGGGCTTCGCCCCCATGCCCCCTTAGGGGTTGCCCCTGAGAAGTTAAAGCCCAAACTAGAGTTGTCGTTTAGTCATAGTCGTAACGTCATATATCTAATGACGTTATAATTTGAATGCCAGAGCTCAAAGTTCACGATTTCATAACACCTTAGTGTTAATTTGGGGGGATACATACAACTAATTCCCTGAGTAGTTATAGCCCAAATTAGAGTTGTGGTTTAGTCATAGATATATCAAATGACGTTATAATTTGAATGCCAGAGCTCAAAGTTCAAGATTTAATAACACCTTAGTGTTAATCTGGGGGGATACATAGTACTAATAAGAAAATATCCTTGGAGATTGAAAGTAAAAAAACAATAATAAAAAAATTAGTCGGCCAAAGTTTGAATTAATAAAAAGTCAAGTTTGAAATAGTTTAGTTCCACATAAGATCTGGACAGCCAAGACAGTAACAAAACCATCTAATACTCTAAATTCACAATCAATAGTAAAAAAGCTTTAATAATCTCCTATTAGTAGGTTTTAATACCCCTCCTTAGTAAATAGTATAAAAAATTGAGCTGTGAAATAAATATTATTTATGTAAATATTCTAGGCGTTATGCTTGATGGAGGGTCCAACCCAATAATTGGTTGCCCCAATTCCGTAAATTACTGTCGAAACCTTATACAATGAACAGGCTAGTTGAGGGCTCAACTCCAACGACAGTAACAGAATCCGCCAATACACACTACTCACAATAAATAATACAGTAATAAGCTTTTGAATTTGCCCACGGCTCATGGTTTAATCCCACTCCCTAGCTTCCCTTAATTCGTTAAAAAATATAATGGAGTTGTTAAAAATTAATGTACTATGTAAATAGTCATGCTCAAAAGTGTTGTGTAAAAATTAGGAGATACGATTATGATTGCACATGATTGAGGTAATAGCTGTATTCTGAAAAGATAAAAGTGGAATAAAATTATAAGTTTATATAGAGGATCGTTGTATGTAATAGAAGAAAAAAGGGACAAAATAAAGATATTTGAAATTAAAAAAAAAATGGTATAGGCTAAGATGCTTCAGTTCCGCCACGGAGTGGCCAAGAAACGCAGGAATCATATATATACCATATAGAGAAACGATAACAATTTTATCATTCAAAATCAGCAATTATTAATTTAACAATTTTAAATGTTTTATATATATTAGTTCAGAAAATTAATAAATATAGAGCCCTAGTAGTATGTTATAGATCACAGGGCATTAGGTACAATAATCACGAAGTCTTAAAGTTTTTATATAGTGTTAAAATGAAAAAAATTGCAACTTAAGAACCATAAAATCGGCGTACATTATGCATTTTCAACCAATAAAAGTAAAAAAAAACCAATTGTGAAATAATAGCTAAAAAAGGATTATTGGTTAAATTAAAATATACTGAAAGAGTTACAATAATTGACAAGCATAGAATAGTTTTAAATTACAACAATAATAGGGTTAATCAAGACTTTAGGTGAGAGCACTGCATTGAGGAAGTTTGACGGACTAAGTGGCAGCGAGAAAAATTACTATTGAGTTTAATTCAATTGGTTATTATAATATTTCTCAGCCTGATGGGTCATCAGATATGTAGATGGTCTTAAAAAACGTCGGAAGTAGGTAAACGTTAGCGAAGGTAAGAATGGAAAGTTCAATCGTTCTATAACTTAATATGTTCAATCGTTTCCCAAACTAAAATCTAAGCCTGATTGGACAGCAGCAAATAGGTCAAAGACCGGATGTCAAATGTGTTGGGACACGTTCAACTCTTCAAAGTAAAACTGTACCAGAACTATCAACTGAAGTGCTATATTCAATCAGGGGATTCATATAGAGAGACAGCATACAAATAGTAGAAAATTAAGTTATAATTACTGTATTAGGTAATTTTTTGTGCGAAAACCTACAAGAAATTTTCCAGCATGAGAAAACTAAAGTCTATAAATGTAATAAGACCTAAAATATTTTTAGCAATTAATCATTTACTTTACGGGCGTTACTGCAGCAAAAAATATGCAGTACTAAAATAATGTTTAAAGTATTCGCACAAGCTTCGTAGAGCTCACCATAGTAATGATAAAATTAATAATATAAAATTATAACAAAGTATTCCAGCACTACGCTCAATCGTCTCTCAAAAGGCTAGAGTAATAGCAATATCCAATATGAACAAATGAATTTAAATAAAACGAAACGAGAACCTCACATTTCAATCAACATTTTCGTATTACTTTATTGTACTTGCATTAAATTTATTTCACCATCCTGAAAACAAAATCCACCATCTGTTAAATGTAATATTACAGTTACAGCTATATTACAATATACTGTAAACTGAAATTTGCACTAACGTAGTTTATATACAACGTTTAAGATCACTGCTCTGCGAACTGTCGCGAAAAAATCATCAGGAACAGGTGTGGTTAAATGACATAATTTAAATACAACCGAGAACTAAGCGACATTAACTTTAAGTTACTATGGAAATCAAAGCGGACATCACCCGAAAGTATAGAAACGCTTCAGTAAACTTCATTTTCAATAATAACACAGCAATCAGAAGGAATACCATACGCAAACAACTTAGCGCCCAATTAAGGATATTAATCGGGAAGAGGTGTAGTTAAAAGACATCATTTAAATACAAGCGAGAACTAAGCGACTGTAATAACTCTCCAAGCGACATCTAAAAAACCAACGTACTTCCTTACTGACACCTCGTCTTTTTAGAATTTTTTTTATAATTGAAAGTTGAAAATTTGAAGTTATTGGGCATTGATACTGTATAAATCAAAGTGAGGTTTAATCCTAGTGAGATAACCCGCTCTCAATACATCGAAATACCGTCGCCTAAACAAGACGTTCATGTTTATATACAATTCAAATTTGTATCAAACACGGGTGTAGTTGAAAGAGATCATTTAAACACGAGCGAGAACTAAACCTGCATTATGATCTACGATACCACGACCACGTGGTGATTTACGCTGATACGGCTGAACTACGTTACCGACAAATCTATATTTTTTACCTTTTTTATAGTTTAAGAGTAAAATAGTTGTAGTTTTATGATTTTCCCTAAATTGAAACATCTCAAAGAATGTCCATGCCAAATTTCAAGTCTCTATCTTAAACGGTCGCTTCAGGACTTTACTATCATCAGTGAGTCAGTTACACATGGGGCTGTATATATTATAGACTCGCCTACGGCTCGATGGGGGCTCCGCCCCCATGCCCCCTTTGGAGGTTGCCCCGAATATGTTGAATAATTTAAAGTCAAGTATTGAATAGGCTAGTTCCACCAACTAACTGGACAGCGAAGACAGTAACAAAACGGGCGAATACGCACTCTTCACAATCAATAATAATAATAACAATAACAATAATATCCTTTGAAAATATTTCACGGGGCTCAGCCCCCATGCCCCCTAGTTGATTTTACTAATTTCGTTAATCATTCACAAAGTCTCAAATAATGAACTTTCTAGTTCCACTAAAGTACTGAACAGGCTAGTTCCATCGAAGTTTTGAAAAGCTAAGTTTTAAATTACGTGTAACTCTACTACAAAAGTGTGTGATACTAACTCCTCCACGTTACCAACCACTTGGTCTGGAACGTCAACGATTTTAGATGCGGCACAGAAAAATTGCAATGGGGCAAAATTAATCCAAATTAAGTATCTTTAAATAAAATTTTCATTGATAAAAAAATGTAATGTGCCCACTATAGCAAAACAATAATGCTAAAAAATAGAAAATAATTGACTATGTGAAAATAACTATTAAAATAATAAAATAATCAAACTATAATAATGCATAAACTAAAGAAATTGAAAGTAACACTTAAACCAAATCTAGCATCGCCAACCACGATATTAAAATAATCGGAAAATAAAAACTAATAAAAATTGAAGTTTTTAAAAGCTAAGTTATTAATTTACTTGTAACTCTACTAAAATGTGTGATGCTAACTATTCCACGTTACCAACTACTTAGTCTGAAACGTCAACGAGTTAACATGCGTCACATTAAAATTGCAATGGATCAAAATTATTCCAAATTAAGTATTTTTAAATGAGATTTTCGTAAATTTTAAAAATAATGTAATATGCCCATTAGAGTAAAACAATAATGCTAAAAAATAGAAAATAACCAATAGTAAGTTTGAATATTACTATTAAAATAATAAAAAAAAATCAAGCTATGCTAGTTAATAAACTTAAGAAATTAAAAATACAATTTGAACTAAATATAGTATCGCCAACCACGATATTAAAAGAATCTGCTGATACATACTAATTAAAAATAAAAACTTGTATATTTCAGGATATAGAAGAAAAACGTTTAAATTACTGAAATAGCAAATAACATTCAAATCAATAAGCGAAAACAAGAATTAAATAACATGAAAACAAAATCATAGGAAATAATAAAAACGGGGTAGATCCGCAAAAAACCCCTACTATTACAAACTACTACTAATTATAAGAATATAAAATCTAGACCTGTGAAATAATAATTTATCCATAAAAACCTGTTAGTTTTGTTCAATAGCCGTTTAAAAATTCTTAAAAACATATTTTAAGTGTGTATTAAAATAAAATATAAAACACTGATTATAAACAATGCAGAAAGATAATACTTAACTGTCTATTAAGTATCGTACTAAGTAATAGGAGTATATAACGTTAAGATCACGGCACGAGCTACACAGAAAATTCATTGAATGCGTAATTCGGCTGAGGGGTTCACATAGGGTGAATTTGAATAAGTAATCTAAAATAAATTGAAATTAAACGAGAACCTAACATTTAAATCTATTACTTTTGCTCAACACTTATTTAAACATTCTCAAAAACAAATTTTAAGTGTGAAAAATTCGAATATAAGACACTAAATATAAATCAAACAGAAAGATAATAATAAACTGTCTATTAAGTATTGTACAAAGTAATCGAAGTATGTTACGTTAAGATCACGGCTCAAGCTTCACAGAAAATCCATTCAATGCGAAGTTCAGCGGAGAATAATCCCGTGTGAATTTGAATAAGTAATCTAAAATAAATTGAAACAAAACGAGAACCTACATTTAAATCTGTTAGTTCAGCTAAACAGTTATTTAAAAATTCCCTAAAACATATTTATGATGTGTGTAAAATATAAAAGAAACGAGCTTTCAATGCAGCATAATCTCATTGCTATTTAGAAGTCAAATGGATAAGTTTATTATGTATGAGGGATACTAACGTTGCCAATAGCAAGGAAGCAGGTGTAGTTAAAAGACATTATTTAAATACAAGCGAGAACTAAGCGACTATTCACCCGCCATGGGAAATTAATTCATAGTAGGAGAAGAAAATTCACATTTGGTAAACATTCAAGATAGCGCATATGCTACAAATTAGGGAATTATCACTGTATATATTATCGAGTATAACCCTGGGTCCCTGGTGAAATAACCCGCTCTCTATACAAATTAACGCCGTAGTTTACAATATATATAAGAGTATCCATCGAAGGATACCGCGAGTATATCAAACACGGGTGTAGTTGAAAGAGATCATTTAAACACGAGCGAGAGCTAAACCTGAAGAGTGATCTACGATACCACGCGGTGATATACGCTGATACGGCTGAACTACGTTACCGACAAATCTATATTTTTTACCTTTTCTATAGTTTAAAAGTAAAAAAGTTGTAGTTTTATGATTTTTCCTAAATTGAAACATCTCAATGAATGTCCATGCCAAATTTCAAGTCTCTATCTTAAACGGTCGCTTCAGGAATTTAAGATCATCAGTGAGTCAGTCAGTTACACATGGGGCTGTATATAATATGGACTCGCCTACGGCTCGATGGGGGCTCCGCCCCCATGCCCCCTTAGGGGTTTGCTTAAATTCGTAAAGTAATATAATGGCTCTAGTATTAATCAGGCTAATTCTACCAAGTACTGGACAGCCATGACTGTTAACAGAAGCGGCAAATACACACTACTCACAATTAATAGTAATAAGCTTTGAAAATTGCCCACGGCTCATGGTATAATCCCACTCCCTAGTTCCCCTTGATTCGTAAAAAGAAATATAATGGGGTTGTGAAATATTAATGAACTCTGTAAATAGTCATCCTTAAAAATTGTTGTGTTAAAATTTTGGAGACACGATTATGATTGCACATGATTTAGGTAATAGGTGTATTGTGAAATTATAAAAGTGGAATAAAATTATAATTTTTGATGGAGGATCGCTGCTTGTAATAGAAGAAAAATAAGACAAAAGAAACACATTTGTAATAAAAAATATTTAGTGTAGGCTATGATGCTTATTTAATAAATCATTGTTGTATTTAATAAATCACAGGGTAATATTCAGTATAATAATGAAGTTGCATTGAATAGTTTTAAATTATGACAATAATTGAAGTAATCGAGACTTTAGGTGAGAGCACTGAATTGAGAAAGTTTAACGGACAAAGTGACAGCGAAAGAAATACATTTTAGTTTAATTAAATATGATTCAATGGGTAAAATAAAATTTTCAGCCTGATAGGTAATCAGATATGTAAATGGTTTAAAAAGGAAAAGCGTCGGAATTGGGTAAACGATAGCGAAGGTAATGTCCCAGCTGAGAAAAGTTCAATCGTTCAAAAACTTGATACGTTCAATTCAATCGTTTCCCAAACTAAAATCTCAGCCTGATTGGACAACAGCAAATAGGTAAAAGAAGGGAAGACACACGTGTGGGACATCACTCTTCAAATCAAAACTGTGCCAGAAATATCAACTGAGTACTATATTCCATCTAGGGATCAAGATAGAGGGACAGCATACAAATAGTAAGAGTTATAGTTCCTGTATTAGGTAATTTTTCGAGTGAAAACCTACAAGAAATTTTCCAGCATGAGTAAAGTAAAAGTCTAGAAAACGTAATGAGACCTAAAATCTTTTCAGGCGTTACTGCCTCAAAATAATTTACAGTACTAAAATAATATGTTAAAAATATTCGCAAAGCTTCGTATAGCTCACCATAATATAGATAAAATTAATAATATAAAATAATTGAAAAAATTAACTAGATAAAATAGATGAAAATGTAGAATGACTAAGCTAAATAAACTGTCTTTTAGATCAATGAATAAATAAATGATTTCACAAAAACCAAAAATAGGAAAACATGAACAAACGGTTTGGAACCCGCTAAAGACTATTTACAAAAATACTATTCGTTAAAAAATAAAAATGTTTGTTATGAAATAATAATTTAAGAATAATTACCGTATTCTAGTTACTACTCTTAAATCCTGTAGAAATTACAGGGATATTAAGTTCAGTGAATGCAAAATTCGAAATTCAGATACAATGTAACTGTAGCTAGACCTATTACAAGTTGCGGAATATCAAATTTAGTAATAATAATAGTTGCAACACGGTCTTAAAATAACGATTTGAGATACTACAAAAAGTGCAATGTTAATAAGTTAGATTTATGTTACCAATTCACAAACAATCTATGTAATAGACTAATTCGTTCATATTGAACAGGTTATATAAAAAAAACACATAATAAGAGTATTAGCAGGTATTAATTATAATTTTTTTAAGCTCAATATTTTTAGAGTTTTAACTTCTAAATATATTCAATTTCCATTAATATCACTGTCAAGCTAAGTTAATACAAAACTTCAAGCTTATATAAAATACAATATTACTATGATTACTGGCGAAAGTATTTAAAATATTAGTTACAAATTGCAAATCTACCTCTAGTAGTTGGAGGCCAAAGTATTAGGTCAGTAAGTGACAAACAATGTAAAACATCACTAAGTAACAAAATATTCAAAACAATCAGTTGAATAACAATCAATTGTAAAACAACCAGTTTCGCCTAACAGGCAAAATAAAAATACTTAATTCTGGGATTCATCACAATTATTTTTTATGTTTGGTACTTTTATTGATATCGGTGCCGTCCAAGATATGTGCATGCGCAATATTGAAGGAACTAAATAATATTACAGTCGTTATTAAATGTAACGTCTACATTTGGTAAACCACCCACATAAATAAACAAGTTAACTTAAAAGCTGACTTTAGTGTAAAAGTAGCAACAAAACGTTAAAGAATAACACATAATATTAGCTGAAAATAATTATGAATTCTTTGTAGTTCAATTTTTTAAGAGAGTTACACTTCTAAATACTATGAATTTAATTTTGACATCACTGTCAAGCTAAGTTAATACAAAACTTCACGCTTGAGGGGAAGCAAAACGATAAATTCAGCTACATGCAGCTAAACTAAATAAAATGTTTCGCAGTGGATCAATAAAAACCCTTGAAATTAGGAAAAATTCCCTTCTTCACACTCTGTATATCGAATTATGTATAATTTAAACAAAGTGGTAGTAAAATGTTCGTTGTGATTGTGTCAGGTATGTTTGTTTTGGCCGCAATGGCGGAAAACTAATATAAGTTCTCATTACTGGTAGGCCAACGAGGTCCGCAATTAAAACTTCCAAAAAACACTACTGTAAATATCAGTTACATGACAACTCATGTAATAATATATGAGTAGTAAGTTTTTTTCAAACAAGGGTGTAGTTGAAAGAGATCATTTAAAAACAAGCGAGAACTAAACCTGCAAAGTGATCTACGATACCGTCACACGGTGATATACGCTAACACGGCTGAACTACATTACCGACAAATCTATATTTTTTACTTTTTTTATAGATTAAAAGTGAAAAATTGCTAGTTTTTAGAATTTTTTATGAATGTAAATCGTGTCAGCTAATAGAATGCCAAATTTCAAGTCTCTAGCTTGAACGGTTCCGTCCAAACTTTTATGTACATCAGTGAGTTACCCATGCGGGAGTATATATTTAGGACTCGCCTACGGCTCGATGGGGCTTCGCCCCATGCCCCTTGGGGGTTGCCCTAAATTCGTAAATTAATAAGAAGTCAAATTGTTAAACAGGTTAGTTCCAACCGAAGAACGGGTCAATTTAAGATCATCAGTGAGTGAGTAAGTCAGTCAGTCAGTTACACATGGGGCTGTATATATTATGTAAATATTCTAGGTGTTATGCTTGATGGAGGGTCCAACCCAATAATTGGTAGCCCCAATTCCGTAAATTACTGTCAAAACCTCATACAATGAACAGGCTAGTTGAGGGCTCAACTCCAACGACAGTAACAGAAGCCGCCAATACACACTACTCACAATAAATAATACAGTAATAAGCTTTTAAATTTGCCCACGGCTCATGGTTTAATCCCACTCCCTAGCTTCCCTTAGTTCATTAAAAAATATAATGGAGTTGTGAAATATTAATGAACTATGTAAATAGTTATGCTCAAAAGTTGTTGTGTAAAAATTAGGAGATACGATTATGATTGCACATGATTGAGGTAATCGCTGTATTCTGAAAAGATAAAAGTGGAATAAAATTATAAGTTTATATAGAGGATCGTTGTATGTATTAGAAGAAAAAAGGCACAAAATCAAGATATTTGAAATTAAAAAAAAAAAAAAAATGGTTTAGGCTAAGATGCTTCAGTTCCGCCACGGGGTGGCCAAGAAACGCAGGAATCATATAGGTACCATATAGAGAAACGATAACAATTTTATCATTCAAAATCAGCAATTATTAATTTAACAGTTTTAAATGTTATATACATATTACTTCAGAAAATTAATAAAAATAGAGCCCTTGTAGTATGTAATAGCTCACAGGGTATAAAGTACTATACTCATGAAGTCTTAAAGTCTTTATATAGTCTTAAAATGAAGAAAATTGTAACTTAAGAACCATAAAATCGGCGTACATTATGCATTTTCAACCAATGGTAGTAAAAAAAACCAATTGTGAAATAATAGCCAAAAAAGGATTATTGATTAAATTAAAATATACTGAAAGAGTTACAATAATTGATAAGCATAGAATAGTTTTCAATTACAACAATAATAGGGTTAATCGAGACTTTGTGTGAGAGCACTGCATTGAGGAAGTTTGACGGACAAAGTGAGTGACAGCGAGAAAAATTACTATTGAGTTTAATTCAATTGGTTAGTTTAATATTTCTCAGCCTGATGGGTCATCAGATATGTAGATGGTCTTAAAAAAACGTAGGAAGTAGGTAAATGTTAGCGAAGGTAAGAATGGAAAGTTCAATTGTTCTATAACTTAATATGTTCAATCGATTCCTAAACTAAAATCTAAGCCTGATTGGACAGCAGCAAATAGGTCAAAGACCGGACGTCAGACGTGTTGGGACACGTTCAACTCTTCAAAGTAAAACTGTACCAGAACTATCAACTGAAGCGCTATATTCAATCTGGGGATTCATATAGAGAGACAGCATACAAATAGTAGAAAATTAAGTTAAAATTACTGTATTAGGTAATTTTTGTGCGAAAATCTACAAGAAATTTTCCAGCATGAGAAAACTAAAGTCTAGAAAATGTATTAAGACCTAATATATTTTTAGCAATTAATATAGAAATCAAAGCGGACATCACCTGAATGTAAAGATACGCTTTCGATTCAGTAAATTCATTTTCAATAATAACACAGCAATCAGAGGGACAACCATACTCAAACAACTGTGCGCCCAATCGAGATTAATTATCGGGAAGAGGTGTAGTTAAAAGATATCATTTAAATACAAGCGAGAACTAAGCGACTATAATAGCGCTCCAAGCGACATCTCTAAGAACCAACGTAATTCCTTACGACACCTCGTCTTTTGAGAATTATTTATAATTTGAAAGCTGAAAATTTTTAGTTTTTGGGCATTAATACTGTCTAGAACAAAGCGAGAATTGCTGAAAGAACCCGCTCTCTATGCAGAAAAACACCGTCGTCTAATCAAGACATTCATGCAAACGTAATTCAATAATGGTATCATACACGGGTGTAATTGAAAGAGATCATTTAAACATGAGCGAGAACTAAACCTGCAAAGTGATCTACGATACCACGCGGTGATATACGCTGATACGGCTGAACTACGTTACCGACAAATCTATATTTTTAACCTTTTTTATAGTTTAAAAGTAAAAAAGTTGTAGTTTCATGATTTTCCCTAAATTGAAACAACTCAAAGAATGTCCATGCCAAATTTCAAGTCTCTATCTTAAACTGTCGCTTCAGGACTTTCCTATCATCAGTGAGTGAGTCAGTCAGTCAGTTACACATGGGGCTGTATATATTATAGACTCGCCTACGGCTCGATGGGGCTTCGCCCCATGCCCCTTAGGGGTTTCCCTAAATTGGTAAATTAATAAGAAGTCAAGTTGTTAAACAGGTTAGTTCCAACCGAAGAACGGGTCAGCCGAGACAGTAACAAAACTATCTAATACTCTAAATTCACAATCGATAGTAAAAAAAGCTTTAATAATCTCCTATTAGTAGGTTTTAATACTCCTCCTTAGTAAATAGTTTAAAAAAAAATTGAGCTGTGAGATAAATATTATTTATGTAAATATTCTAGGTGTTATGCTTGATGGAGGGTCCAACCCAATAATTGGTTGCCCCAATTCCTTAAATTACTGTCAAAACCTCATACAATGAACAGGCTAGTTGAGGGCTCAACTCCAACGGCAGTAACAGAAGCTGCCAATATACACTACTCACAATAAATAATAATAAGCTTTGAAATTTGCTCACGGCTCATGGTATAATCCCACTCCCCCCTTAATTCGTAAAAAATATAATGGAGTTGTGAAATATTAATGAACTATGTAAATAGTCATGCTCAAAAGTTGTGTAAAAATTTGGAGATACGATTATGATTGCACATGATTGAGGTAATAATAGCTGTATTCTGAAAAGATAAAAGTGGAATAAAATTATAAGTTTATATAGAGGATCGTTGTATGTAATAGAAGAAAAACGGGACAAAATCAAGATATATGAAATTATAAAAAAAAATGGTATAGGCTAAGATGCTTCAGTTCCGCCACGGGGTGGCCAAGAAACGCAGGAATCATATATGTACCATATAGAGAAACGATAACAATTTTATCATTCAAAATCAGAAATTATTAGTTTAACAATTTTAAATGTTATATATATATATATTAGTTCAGAAAATTAATAAAAATAGAGCCCTAGTAGTATGTAATAGATCACAGGGTATTAGGTACTATAATCATGAAGTCTTTAAGTCTTTATATAGTCTTAAAATGAAGAAAGTTGCAACTTAAGAACCATAAAATCGGCGTACATTATGCATTTTCAACCAATGGTAGTAAAAAAAACCAATTGTGAAATAATAGCCAAAAAAGGATTATCGGTTAAATTAAAATATACTGAAAGAGTTACAATAATTGATAAGTATAGAATAGTTTTAAATTACAACAATAATAGGGTTAATCGAGACTTTAGGTGAGAGCACTGCATTGAGGAAGTTTGTCGGACAAAGTGGCAGCGAGAAAAATTACTATTGAGTTTAATTCAATTGGTTATTATAATATTTCTCAGCCTGATGGGTCATCAGATATGTAGATGGTTTAAAAAAACGTCGGAAGTAGGTAAACGTTAGCCAAGGTAAGAATGGAAAGTTCAATCGTTCTATAACTTGATTTGTTCAATCGTTTCCTAAACTAAAATCTAAGCCTGATTGGACGGCAGCAAATAGGTCAAAGACCGGATGTCAAACGTGTTGGGACACGTTCAACCTTCAAAGTAAAACTGCACCAGAACTATCAACTGAAGCGCTATATTCAATCTGGGGATTCATATAGAGAGACAGCATACAAATAGTAGAAAATTAAGAATAATTACTGTATTAGGGTTTTTTGTGCGAAAACCTACAAGAAATTTTCCAGCATGAGAAGACTAAAGTCTAGAAAATGTAGTAAGACCTAAAATATTTTTAGTAATTAATCATTTACTTTACGGGCGTTACTGCGGCAAAAAATATGCAGTACTAAAATAATATGTTTAAAGTATTCGCACAAGCTTCGTAGAGCTCACCATAGTAATGATTAAATTAATAATATAATATTGTAACAAAGTGTTCCAGCACTACGCTCAATCGTCTCTCAAAACACAAGAGTAATAGCAATAGCCAATATGAACAAATCAATTTAAATAAAACGAAACGAGAACCTCACGTTTCAATCAACATTTTCGTGTTACTTTAGAGTACGTGCATTAAATTTATTTCACCATCCTTAAAACAAATGTTATATTACAGTTAAAGCTATATTACAATATACTGTAAACTGAAATTTGCACTAACGTAGATTATACAACGTTTAAGATCACTGCTCTGCAAAACTGTCACGAAAACTTCATCACGAACAGGTGTGGTTAAAAGACATAATTTAAATACAACCGAGAATTAAGCGACCTTAATTTAAAGTTACTATAGAAATCAAAGCGGACATCACCTAAATATAAATATACGCTTTCGATTCAGTAAACTTCATTTTCAATAATAACACAGCAATCAGAAGGAAAACCATACGCAAACAACTATCCACCCAATTGAAAGTAATTATAAGGAAGAGGTGTAGTTAAAAGACATCTTTTAAATACAAGCGAGAACTAAGCGACTATAATAGCGCTCCAAGCGATATCTTTAAGAACCAACGTACTTCTTTACCGACACCTCGGTATTTATATAATTTGAAAGTTGAAAATTTGTTGTTTTTGGGCATAATACTGGATATATCAAATCGAGTATTACCCTGGTGAAATAACCCGCTCTCAATGTATCGAAACACCGTCGTCTACATAGAGATGTTCATGTTTACATGTAATACAGTATTTGTATCAAACACGGGTGTAGTTGAAAGAGATCAATTAAACACGAGCGAGAACTAAACCTGCAAAGTGATCTACGTTACCCAAACGGTGATATACGCTCACACGGCTGAACTACGTTACCGACAAATCTATATTTTTTTACATTTTTTATAGTTTAAAAGTAAAAAAGTTGTAGTTTTATGATTTTCCCTAAATTGAAACATCTCAAAGAATGTCCATGCCAAATTTCAAGTCTCTAGCTTTAACGGTCGCTTCAGGACATTACTATCATCAGTGAGTGAGTCAGTCAGTCAGTTACACATGCGGCTGTATATATTATAGACTCGCCTACGGCTCGATGGGGGCTTCGCCCCCATGCCCCCTTAGGGGTTGCCCCTGAGAAGTTAAAGCCCAAACTAGAGTTGTCGTTTAGTCATAGTCGTAACGTCATATATCTAATGACGTTATAATTTGAATGCCAGAGCTCAAAGTTCACGATTTCATAACACCTTAGTGTTAATTTGGGGGGATACATACAACTAATTCCCTGAGTAGTTATAGCCCAAATTAGAGTTGTGGTTTAGTCATAGATATATCAAATGACGTTATAATTTGAATGCCAGAGCTCAAAGTTCAAGATTTAATAACACCTTAGTGTTAATCTGGGGGGATACATAGTACTAATAAGAAAATATCCTTGTTGATTGAAAGTAAAAAAACAATAATAAAAAAATTAGTCGGCCAAAGTTTGAATTAATAAAAAGTCAAGTTTGAAATAGTTTAGTTCCACATAAGATCTGGACAGCCAAGACAGTAACAAAACCATCTAATACTCTAAATTCACAATCAATAGTAAAAAAGCTTTAATAATCTCCTATTAGTAGGTTTTAATACCCCTCCTTAGTAAATAGTATAAAAAATTGAGCTGTGAAATAAATATTATTTATGTAAATATTCTAGGCGTTATGCTTGATGGAGGGTCCAACCCAATAATTGGTTGCCCCAATTCCGTAAATTACTGTCGAAACCTTATACAATGAACAGGCTAGTTGAGGGCTCAACTCCAACGACAGTAACAGAATCCGCCAATACACACTACTCACAATAAATAATACAGTAATAAGCTTTTGAATTTGCCCACGGCTCATGGTTTAATCCCACTCCCTAGCTTCCCTTAATTCGTTAAAAAATATAATGGAGTTGTTAAAAATTAATGTACTATGTAAATAGTCATGCTCAAAAGTGTTGTGTAAAAATTAGGAGATACGATTATGATTGCACATGATTGAGGTAATAGCTGTATTCTGAAAAGATAAAAGTGGAATAAAATTATAAGTTTATATAGAGGATCGTTGTATGTAATAAAGATATTTGAAATTAAAAAAAATGGTATAGGCTAAGATGCTTCAGTTCCGCCACGGAGTGGCCAAGAAACGCAGGAATCATATATATACCATATAGAGAAACGATAACAATTTTATCATTCAAAATCAGCAATTATTAATTTAACAATTTTAAATGTTTTATATATATTAGTTCAGAAAATTAATAAATATAGAGCCCTAGTAGTATGTTATAGATCACAGGGCATTAGGTACAATAATCATGAAGTCTTAAAGTTTTTATATAGTGTTAAAATGAAAAAAATTGCAACTTAAGAACCATAAAATCGGCGTACATTATGCATTTTCAACCAATGAAAGTAAAAAAAAACCAATTGTGAAATAATAGCTAAAAAAGGATTATTGGTTAAATTAAAATATACTGAAAGAGTTACAATAATTGACAAGCATAGAATAGTTTTAAATTACAACAATAATAGGGTTAATCAAGACTTTAGGTGAGAGCACTGCATTGAGGAAGTTTGACGGACTAAGTGGCAGCGAGAAAAATTACTATTGAGTTTAATTCAATTGGTTATTATAATATTTCTCAGCCTGATGGGTCATCAGATATGTAGATGGTCTTAAAAAACGTCGGAAGTAGGTAAACGTTAGCGAAGGTAAGAATGGAAAGTTCAATCGTTCTATAACTTAATATGTTCAATCGTTTCCCAAACTAAAATCTAAGCCTGATTGGACAGCAGCAAATAGGTCAAAGACCGGATGTCAAATGTGTTGGGACACGTTCAACTCTTCAAAGTAAAACTGTACCAGAACTATCAACTGAAGTGCTATATTCAATCAGGGGATTCATATAGAGAGACAGCATACAAATAGTAGAAAATTAAGTTATAATTACTGTATTAGGTAATTTTTTGTGCGAAAACCTACAAGAAATTTTCCAGCATGAGAAAACTAAAGTCTATAAATGTAATAAGACCTAAAATATTTTTAGCAATTAATCATTTACTTTACGGGCGTTACTGCAGCAAAAAATATGCAGTACTAAAATAATGTTTAAAGTATTCGCACAAGCTTCGTAGAGCTCACCATAGTAATGATAAAATTAATAATATAAAATTATAACAAAGTATTCCAGCCCTACGCTCAATCGTCTCTCAAAAGGCTAGAGTAATAGCAATATCCAATATGAACAAATGAATTTAAATAAAACGAAACGAGAACCTCACATTTCAATCAACATTTTCGTATTACTTTATTGTACTTGCATTAAATTTATTTCACCATCCTGAAAACAAAATCCACCATCTGTTAAATGTAATATTACAGTTACAGCTATATTACAATATACTGTAAACTGAAATTTGCACTAACGTAGTTTATATACAACGTTTAAGATCACTGCTCTGCGAACTGTCGCGAAAAAATCATCAGGAACAGGTGTGGTTAAATGACATAATTTAAATACAACCGAGAACTAAGCGACATTAACTTTAAGTTACTATGGAAATCAAAGCGGACATCACCCGAAAGTATAGAAACGCTTCAGTAAACTTCATTTTCAATAATAACACAGCAATCAGAAGGAATACCATACGCAAACAACTTAGCGCCCAATTAAGGATATTAATCGGGAAGAGGTGTAGTTAAAAGACATCATTTAAATACAAGCGAGAACTAAGCGACTGTAATAACTCTCCAAGCGACATCTAAAAAACCAACGTACTTCCTTACTGACACCTCGTCTTTTTAGAATTTTTTTTATAATTGAAAGTTGAAAATTTGAAGTTATTGGGCATTGATACTGTATAAATCAAAGCGAGGTTTAATCCTAGTGAGATAACCCGCTCTCAATACATCGAAATACCGTCGCCTAAACAAGACGTTCATGTTTATATACAATTCAAATTTGTATCAAACACGGGTGTAGTTGAAAGAGATCATTTAAACACGAGCGAGAACTAAACCTGCATTATGATCTACGATACCACGACCACGTGGTGATTTACGCTGATACGGCTGAACTACGTTACCGACAAATCTATATTTTTTACCTTTTTTATAGTTTAAGAGAAATATAGTTGTAGTTTTATGATTTTCCCTAAATTGAAACATCTCAAAGAATGTCCATGCCAAATTTCAAGTCTCTATCTTAAACGGTCGCTTCAGGACTTTACTATCATCAGTGAGTCAGTTACACATGGGGCTGTATATATTATAGACTCGCCTACGGCTCGATGGGGCTTCGCCCCATGCCCCTTGGGGGTTGCCCTAAATTCGTAAATTAATAAGAAGTCAAATTGTTAAACAGGTTAGTTCCAACCGAAGAACGGGTCAATTTAAGATCATCAGTGAGTGAGTAAGTCAGTCAGTCAGTTACACATGGGGCTGTATATATTATGTAAATATTCTAGGTGTTATGCTTGATGGAGGGTCCAACCCAATAATTGGTAGCCCCAATTCCGTAAATTACTGTCAAAACCTCATACAATGAACAGGCTAGTTGAGGGCTCAACTCCAACGACAGTAACAGAAGCCGCCAATACACACTACTCACAATAAATAATACAGTAATAAGCTTTTAAATTTGCCCACGGCTCATGGTTTAATCCCACTCCCTAGCTTCCCTTAGTTCATTAAAAAATATAATGGAGTTGTGAAATATTAATGAACTATGTAAATAGTTATGCTCAAAAGTTGTTGTGTAAAAATTAGGAGATACGATTATGATTGCACATGATTGAGGTAATCGCTGTATTCTGAAAAGATAAAAGTGGAATAAAATTATAAGTTTATATAGAGGATCGTTGTATGTATTAGAAGAAAAAAGGCACAAAATCAAGATATTTGAAATTAAAAAAAAAAAAATGGTTTAGGCTAAGATGCTTCAGTTCCGCCACGGGGTGGCCAAGAAACGCAGGAATCATATAGGTACCATATAGAGAAACGATAACAATTTTATCATTCAAAATCAGCAATTATTAATTTAACAGTTTTAAATGTTATATACATATTACTTCAGAAAATTAATAAAAATAGAGCCCTTGTAGTATGTAATAGCTCACAGGGTATAAAGTACTATACTCATGAAGTCTTAAAGTCTTTATATAGTCTTAAAATGAAGAAAATTGCAACTTAAGAACCATAAAATCGGCGTACATTATGCATTTTCAACCAATGGTAGTAAAAAAAACTAATTGTGAAATAATAGCCAAAAAAGGATTATTGATTAAATTAAAATATACTGAAAGAGTTACAATAATTGATAAGCATAGAATAGTTTTCAATTACAACAATAATAGGGTTAATCGAGACTTTGTGTGAGAGCACTGCATTGAGGAAGTTTGACGGACAAAGTGAGTGACAGCGAGAAAAATTACTATTGAGTTTAATTCAATTGGTTAGTTTAATATTTCTCAGCCTGATGGGTCATCAGATATGTAGATGGTCTTAAAAAAAACGTAGGAAGTAGGTAAATGTTAGCGAAGGTAAGAATGGAAAGTTCAATTGTTCTATAACTTAATATGTTCAATCGATTCCTAAACTAAAATCTAAGCCTGATTGGACAGCAGCAAATAGGTCAAAGACCGGACGTCAGACGTGTTGGGACACGTTCAACTCTTCAAAGTAAAACTGTACCAGAACTATCAACTGAAGCGCTATATTCAATCTGGGGATTCATATAGAGAGACAGCATACAAATAGTAGAAAATTAAGTTAAAATTACTGTATTAGGTAATTTTTGTGCGAAAATCTACAAGAAATTTTCCAGCATGAGAAAACTAAAGTCTAGAAAATGTATTAAGACCTAATATATTTTTAGCAATTAATATAGAAATCAAAGCGGACATCACCTGAATGTAAAGATACGCTTTCGATTCAGTAAATTCATTTTCAATAATAACACAGCAATCAGAGGGACAACCATACTCAAACAACTGTGCGCCCAATCGAGATTAATTATCGGTAAGAGGTGTAGTTAAAAGATATCATTTAAATACAAGCGAGAACTAAGCGACTATAATAGCGCTCCAAGCGACATCTCTAAGAACCAACGTAATTCCTTACGACACCTCGTCTTTTGAGAATTATTTATAATTTGAAAGCTGAAAATTTTTAGTTTTTGGGCATTAATACTGTCTAGAACAAAGCGAGAATTGCTGAAAGAACCCGCTCTCTATGCAGAAAAACACCGTCGTCTAATCAAGACATTCATGCAAACGTAATTCAATAATGGTATCATACACGGGTGTAATTGAAAGAGATCATTTAAACATGAGCGAGAACTAAACCTGCAAAGTGATCTACGATACCACGCGGTGATATACGCTGATACGGCTGAACTACGTTACCGACAAATCTATATTTTTAACCTTTTTTATAGTTTAAAAGTAAAAAAGTTGTAGTTTCATGATTTTCCCTAAATTGAAACAACTCAAAGAATGTCCATGCCAAATTTCAAGTCTCTATCTTAAACTGTCGCTTCAGGACTTTCCTATCATCAGTGAGTGAGTCAGTCAGTCAGTTACACATGGGGCTGTATATATTATAGACTCGCCTACGGCTCGATGGGGCTTCACCCCATGCCCCTTAGGGGTTTCCCTAAATTGGTAAATTAATAAGAAGTCAAGTTGTTAAACAGGTTAGTTCCAACCGAAGAACGGGTCAGCCGAGACAGTAACAAAACTATCTAATACTCTAAATTCACAATCGATAGTAAAAAAAGCTTTAATAATCTCCTATTAGTAGGTTTTAATACTCCTCCTTAGTAAATAGTTTAAAAAAAAATTGAGCTGTGAGATAAATATTATTTATGTAAATATTCTAGGTGTTATGCTTGATGGAGGGTCCAACCCAATAATTGGTTGCCCCAATTCCTTAAATTACTGTCAAAACCTCATACAATGAACAGGCTAGTTGAGGGCTCAACTCCAACGGCAGTAACAGAAGCTGCCAATATACACTACTCACAATAAATAATAATAAGCTTTGAAATTTGCTCACGGCTCATGGTATAATCCCACTCCCCCCTTAATTCGTAAAAAATATAATGGAGTTGTGAAATATTAATGAACTATGTAAATAGTCATGCTCAAAAGTTGTGTAAAAATTTGGAGATACGATTATGATTGCACATGATTGAGGTAATAATAGCTGTATTCTGAAAAGATAAAAGTGGAATAAAATTATAAGTTTATATAGAGGATCGTTGTATGTAATAGAAGAAAAACGGGACAAAATCAAGATATATGAAATTATAAAAAAAAATGGTATAGGCTAAGATGCTTCAGTTCCGCCACGGGGTGGCCAAGAAACGCAGGAATCATATATGTACCATATAGAGAAACGATAACAATTTTATCATTCAAAATCAGAAATTATTAGTTTAACAATTTTAAATGTTATATATATATATATATATATATATATATATATATATATATATATATATATATATATTAGTTCAGAAAATTAATAAAAATAGAGCCCTAGTAGTATGTAATAGATCACAGGGTATTAGGTACTATAATCATGAAGTCTTTAAGTCTTTATATAGTCTTAAAATGAAGAAAGTTGCAACTTAAGAACCATAAAATCGGCGTACATTATGCATTTTCAACCAATGGTAGTAAAAAAAACCAATTGTGAAATAATAGCCAAAAAAGGATTATCGGTTAAATTAAAATATACTGAAAGAGTTACAATAATTGATAAGTATAGAATAGTTTTAAATTACAACAATAATAGGGTTAATCGAGACTTTAGGTGAGAGCACTGCATTGAGGAAGTTTGTCGGACAAAGTGGCAGCGAGAAAAATTACTATTGAGTTTAATTCAATTGGTTATTATAATATTTCTCAGCCTGATGGGTCATCAGATATGTAGATGGTTTAAAAAAACGTCGGAAGTAGGTAAACGTTAGCCAAGGTAAGAATGGAAAGTTCAATCGTTCTATAACTTGATTTGTTCAATCGTTTCCTAAACTAAAATCTAAGCCTGATTGGACGGCAGCAAATAGGTCAAAGACCGGATGTCAAACGTGTTGGGACACGTTCAACCTTCAAAGTAAAACTGCACCAGAACTATCAACTGAAGCGCTATATTCAATCTGGGGATTCATATAGAGAGACAGCATACAAATAGTAGAAAATTAAGAATAATTACTGTATTAGGGTTTTTTGTGCGAAAACCTACAAGAAATTTTCCAGCATGAGAAGACTAAAGTCTAGAAAATGTAGTAAGACCTAAAATATTTTTAGTAATTAATCATTTACTTTACGGGCGTTACTGCGGCAAAAAATATGCAGTACTAAAATAATATGTTTAAAGTATTCGCACAAGCTTCGTAGAGCTCACCATAGTAATGATTAAATTAATAATATAATATTGTAACAAAGTGTTCCAGCACTACGCTCAATCGTCTCTCAAAACACAAGAGTAATAGCAATAGCCAATATGAACAAATCAATTTAAATAAAACGAAACGAGAACCTCACGTTTCAATCAACATTTTCGTGTTACTTTAGAGTACGTGCATTAAATTTATTTCACCATCCTTAAAACAAATGTTATATTACAGTTAAAGCTATATTACAATATACTGTAAACTGAAATTTGCACTAACGTAGATTATACAACGTTTAAGATCACTGCTCTGCAAAACTGTCACGAAAACTTCATCACGAACAGGTGTGGTTAAAAGACATAATTTAAATACAACCGAGAATTAAGCGACCTTAATTTAAAGTTACTATAGAAATCAAAGCGGACATCACCTAAATATAAATATACGCTTTCGATTCAGTAAACTTCATTTTCAATAATAACACAGCAATCAGAAGGAAAACCATACGCAAACAACTATCCACCCAATTGAAAGTAATTATAAGGAAGAGGTGTAGTTAAAAGACATCTTTTAAATACAAGCGAGAACTAAGCGACTATAATAGCGCTCCAAGCGATATCTTTAAGAACCAACGTACTTCTTTACCGACACCTCGGTATTTATATAATTTGAAAGTTGAAAATTTGTTGTTTTTGGGCATAATACTGGATATATCAAATCGAGTATTACCCTGGTGAAATAACCCGCTCTCAATGTATCGAAACACCGTCGTCTACATAGAGATGTTCATGTTTACATGTAATACAGTATTTGTATCAAACACGGGTGTAGTTGAAAGAGATCAATTAAACACGAGCGAGAACTAAACCTGCAAAGTGATCTACGTTACCCAAACGGTGATATACGCTCACACGGCTGAACTACGTTACCGACAAATCTATATTTTTTTACATTTTTTATAGTTTAAAAGTAAAAAAGTTGTAGTTTTATGATTTTCCCTAAATTGAAACATCTCAAAGAATGTCCATGCCAAATTTCAAGTCTCTAGCTTTAACGGTCGCTTCAGGACATTACTATCATCAGTGAGTGAGTCAGTCAGTCAGTTACACATGCGGCTGTATATATTATAGACTCGCCTACGGCTCGATGGGGGCTTCGCCCCCATGCCCCCTTAGGGGTTGCCCCTGAGAAGTTAAAGCCCAAACTAGAGTTGTCGTTTAGTCATAGTCGTAACGTCATATATCTAATGACGTTATAATTTGAATGCCAGAGCTCAAAGTTCACGATTTCATAACACCTTAGTGTTAATTTGGGGGGATACATACAACTAATTCCCTGAGTAGTTATAGCCCAAATTAGAGTTGTGGTTTAGTCATAGATATATCAAATGACGTTATAATTTGAATGCCAGAGCTCAAAGTTCAAGATTTAATAACACCTTAGTGTTAATCTGGGGGGATACATAGTACTAATAAGAAAATATCCTTGTTGATTGAAAGTAAAAAAACAATAATAAAAAAATTAGTCGGCCAAAGTTTGAATTAATAAAAAGTCAAGTTTGAAATAGTTTAGTTCCACATAAGATCTGGACAGCCAAGACAGTAACAAAACCATCTAATACTCTAAATTCACAATCAATAGTAAAAAAGCTTTAATAATCTCCTATTAGTAGGTTTTAATACCCCTCCTTAGTAAATAGTATAAAAAATTGAGCTGTGAAATAAATATTATTTATGTAAATATTCTAGGCGTTATGCTTGATGGAGGGTCCAACCCAATAATTGGTTGCCCCAATTCCGTAAATTACTGTCGAAACCTTATACAATGAACAGGCTAGTTGAGGGCTCAACTCCAACGACAGTAACAGAATCCGCCAATACACACTACTCACAATAAATAATACAGTAATAAGCTTTTGAATTTGCCCACGGCTCATGGTTTAATCCCACTCCCTAGCTTCCCTTAATTCGTTAAAAAATATAATGGAGTTGTTAAAAATTAATGTACTATGTAAATAGTCATGCTCAAAAGTGTTGTGTAAAAATTAGGAGATACGATTATGATTGCACATGATTGAGGTAATAGCTGTATTCTGAAAAGATAAAAGTGGAATAAAATTATAAGTTTATATAGAGGATCGTTGTATGTAATAAAGATATTTGAAATTAAAAAAAATGGTATAGGCTAAGATGCTTCAGTTCCGCCACGGAGTGGCCAAGAAACGCAGGAATCATATATATACCATATAGAGAAACGATAACAATTTTATCATTCAAAATCAGCAATTATTAATTTAACAATTTTAAATGTTTTATATATATTAGTTCAGAAAATTAATAAATATAGAGCCCTAGTAGTATGTTATAGATCACAGGGCATTAGGTACAATAATCATGAAGTCTTAAAGTTTTTATATAGTGTTAAAATGAAAAAAATTGCAACTTAAGAACCATAAAATCGGCGTACATTATGCATTTTCAACCAATGAAAGTAAAAAAAAACCAATTGTGAAATAATAGCTAAAAAAGGATTATTGGTTAAATTAAAATATACTGAAAGAGTTACAATAATTGACAAGCATAGAATAGTTTTAAATTACAACAATAATAGGGTTAATCAAGACTTTAGGTGAGAGCACTGCATTGAGGAAGTTTGACGGACTAAGTGGCAGCGAGAAAAATTACTATTGAGTTTAATTCAATTGGTTATTATAATATTTCTCAGCCTGATGGGTCATCAGATATGTAGATGGTCTTAAAAAACGTCGGAAGTAGGTAAACGTTAGCGAAGGTAAGAATGGAAAGTTCAATCGTTCTATAACTTAATATGTTCAATCGTTTCCCAAACTAAAATCTAAGCCTGATTGGACAGCAGCAAATAGGTCAAAGACCGGATGTCAAATGTGTTGGGACACGTTCAACTCTTCAAAGTAAAACTGTACCAGAACTATCAACTGAAGTGCTATATTCAATCAGGGGATTCATATAGAGAGACAGCATACAAATAGTAGAAAATTAAGTTATAATTACTGTATTAGGTAATTTTTTGTGCGAAAACCTACAAGAAATTTTCCAGCATGAGAAAACTAAAGTCTATAAATGTAATAAGACCTAAAATATTTTTAGCAATTAATCATTTACTTTACGGGCGTTACTGCAGCAAAAAATATGCAGTACTAAAATAATGTTTAAAGTATTCGCACAAGCTTCGTAGAGCTCACCATAGTAATGATAAAATTAATAATATAAAATTATAACAAAGTATTCCAGCCCTACGCTCAATCGTCTCTCAAAAGGCTAGAGTAATAGCAATATCCAATATGAACAAATGAATTTAAATAAAACGAAACGAGAACCTCACATTTCAATCAACATTTTCGTATTACTTTATTGTACTTGCATTAAATTTATTTCACCATCCTGAAAACAAAATCCACCATCTGTTAAATGTAATATTACAGTTACAGCTATATTACAATATACTGTAAACTGAAATTTGCACTAACGTAGTTTATATACAACGTTTAAGATCACTGCTCTGCGAACTGTCGCGAAAAAATCATCAGGAACAGGTGTGGTTAAATGACATAATTTAAATACAACCGAGAACTAAGCGACATTAACTTTAAGTTACTATGGAAATCAAAGCGGACATCACCCGAAAGTATAGAAACGCTTCAGTAAACTTCATTTTCAATAATAACACAGCAATCAGAAGGAATACCATACGCAAACAACTTAGCGCCCAATTAAGGATATTAATCGGGAAGAGGTGTAGTTAAAAGACATCATTTAAATACAAGCGAGAACTAAGCGACTGTAATAACTCTCCAAGCGACATCTAAAAAACCAACGTACTTCCTTACTGACACCTCGTCTTTTTAGAATTTTTTTTATAATTGAAAGTTGAAAATTTGAAGTTATTGGGCATTGATACTGTATAAATCAAAGCGAGGTTTAATCCTAGTGAGATAACCCGCTCTTAATACATCGAAATACCGTCGCCTAAACAAGACGTTCATGTTTATATACAATTCAAATTTGTATCAAACACGGGTGTAGTTGAAAGAGATCATTTAAACACGAGCGAGAACTAAACCTGCATTATGATCTACGATACCACGACCACGTGGTGATTTACGCTGATACGGCTGAACTACGTTACCGACAAATCTATATTTTTTACCTTTTTTATAGTTTAAGAGAAATATAGTTGTAGTTTTATGATTTTCCCTAAATTGAAACATCTCAAAGAATGTCCATGCCAAATTTCAAGTCTCTATCTTAAACGGTCGCTTCAGGACTTTACTATCATCAGTGAGTCAGTTACACATGGGGCTGTATATATTATAGACTCGCCTACGGCTCGATGGGGCTTCGCCCCATGCCCCTTGGGGGTTGCCCTAAATTCGTAAATTAATAAGAAGTCAAATTGTTAAACAGGTTAGTTCCAACCGAAGAACGGGTCAATTTAAGATCATCAGTGAGTGAGTAAGTCAGTCAGTCAGTTACACATGGGGCTGTATATATTATGTAAATATTCTAGGTGTTATGCTTGATGGAGGGTCCAACCCAATAATTGGTAGCCCCAATTCCGTAAATTACTGTCAAAACCTCATACAATGAACAGGCTAGTTGAGGGCTCAACTCCAACGACAGTAACAGAAGCCGCCAATACACACTACTCACAATAAATAATACAGTAATAAGCTTTTAAATTTGCCCACGGCTCATGGTTTAATCCCACTCCCTAGCTTCCCTTAGTTCATTAAAAAATATAATGGAGTTGTGAAATATTAATGAACTATGTAAATAGTTATGCTCAAAAGTTGTTGTGTAAAAATTAGGAGATACGATTATGATTGCACATGATTGAGGTAATCGCTGTATTCTGAAAAGATAAAAGTGGAATAAAATTATAAGTTTATATAGAGGATCGTTGTATGTATTAGAAGAAAAAAGGCACAAAATCAAGATATTTGAAATTAAAAAAAAAAAAAATGGTTTAGGCTAAGATGCTTCAGTTCCGCCACGGGGTGGCCAAGAAACGCAGGAATCATATAGGTACCATATAGAGAAACGATAACAATTTTATCATTCAAAATCAGCAATTATTAATTTAACAGTTTTAAATGTTATATACATATTACTTCAGAAAATTAATAAAAATAGAGCCCTTGTAGTATGTAATAGCTCACAGGGTATAAAGTACTATACTCATGAAGTCTTAAAGTCTTTATATAGTCTTAAAATGAAGAAAATTGCAACTTAAGAACCATAAAATCGGCGTACATTATGCATTTTCAACCAATGGTAGTAAAAAAAACTAATTGTGAAATAATAGCCAAAAAAGGATTATTGATTAAATTAAAATATACTGAAAGAGTTACAATAATTGATAAGCATAGAATAGTTTTCAATTACAACAATAATAGGGTTAATCGAGACTTTGTGTGAGAGCACTGCATTGAGGAAGTTTGACGGACAAAGTGAGTGACAGCGAGAAAAATTACTATTGAGTTTAATTCAATTGGTTAGTTTAATATTTCTCAGCCTGATGGGTCATCAGATATGTAGATGGTCTTAAAAAAAACGTAGGAAGTAGGTAAATGTTAGCGAAGGTAAGAATGGAAAGTTCAATTGTTCTATAACTTAATATGTTCAATCGATTCCTAAACTAAAATCTAAGCCTGATTGGACAGCAGCAAATAGGTCAAAGACCGGACGTCAGACGTGTTGGGACACGTTCAACTCTTCAAAGTAAAACTGTACCAGAACTATCAACTGAAGCGCTATATTCAATCTGGGGATTCATATAGAGAGACAGCATACAAATAGTAGAAAATTAAGTTAAAATTACTGTATTAGGTAATTTTTGTGCGAAAATCTACAAGAAATTTTCCAGCATGAGAAAACTAAAGTCTAGAAAATGTATTAAGACCTAATATATTTTTAGCAATTAATATAGAAATCAAAGCGGACATCACCTGAATGTAAAGATACGCTTTCGATTCAGTAAATTCATTTTCAATAATAACACAGCAATCAGAGGGACAACCATACTCAAACAACTGTGCGCCCAATCGAGATTAATTATCGGTAAGAGGTGTAGTTAAAAGATATCATTTAAATACAAGCGAGAACTAAGCGACTATAATAGCGCTCCAAGCGACATCTCTAAGAACCAACGTAATTCCTTACGACACCTCGTCTTTTGAGAATTATTTATAATTTGAAAGCTGAAAATTTTTAGTTTTTGGGCATTAATACTGTCTAGAACAAAGCGAGAATTGCTGAAAGAACCCGCTCTCTATGCAGAAAAACACCGTCGTCTAATCAAGACATTCATGCAAACGTAATTCAATAATGGTATCATACACGGGTGTAATTGAAAGAGATCATTTAAACATGAGCGAGAACTAAACCTGCAAAGTGATCTACGATACCACGCGGTGATATACGCTGATACGGCTGAACTACGTTACCGACAAATCTATATTTTTAACCTTTTTTATAGTTTAAAAGTAAAAAAGTTGTAGTTTCATGATTTTCCCTAAATTGAAACAACTCAAAGAATGTCCATGCCAAATTTCAAGTCTCTATCTTAAACTGTCGCTTCAGGACTTTCCTATCATCAGTGAGTGAGTCAGTCAGTCAGTTACACATGGGGCTGTATATATTATAGACTCGCCTACGGCTCGATGGGGCTTCGCCCCATGCCCCTTAGGGGTTTCCCTAAATTGGTAAATTAATAAGAAGTCAAGTTGTTAAACAGGTTAGTTCCAACCGAAGAACGGGTCAGCCGAGACAGTAACAAAACTATCTAATACTCTAAATTCACAATCGATAGTAAAAAAAGCTTTAATAATCTCCTATTAGTAGGTTTTAATACTCCTCCTTAGTAAATAGTTTAAAAAAAAATTGAGCTGTGAGATAAATATTATTTATGTAAATATTCTAGGTGTTATGCTTGATGGAGGGTCCAACCCAATAATTGGTTGCCCCAATTCCTTAAATTACTGTCAAAACCTCATACAATGAACAGGCTAGTTGAGGGCTCAACTCCAACGGCAGTAACAGAAGCTGCCAATATACACTACTCACAATAAATAATAATAAGCTTTGAAATTTGCTCACGGCTCATGGTATAATCCCACTCCCCCCTTAATTCGTAAAAAATATAATGGAGTTGTGAAATATTAATGAACTATGTAAATAGTCATGCTCAAAAGTTGTGTAAAAATTTGGAGATACGATTATGATTGCACATGATTGAGGTAATAATAGCTGTATTCTGAAAAGATAAAAGTGGAATAAAATTATAAGTTTATATAGAGGATCGTTGTATGTAATAGAAGAAAAACGGGACAAAATCAAGATATATGAAATTATAAAAAAAATGGTATAGGCTAAGATGCTTCAGTTCCGCCACGGGGTGGCCAAGAAACGCAGGAATCATATATGTACCATATAGAGAAACGATAACAATTTTATCATTCAAAATCAGAAATTATTAGTTTAACAATTTTAAATGTTATATATATATATATATATATATATATATATATATTAGTTCAGAAAATTAATAAAAATAGAGCCCTAGTAGTATGTAATAGATCACAGGGTATTAGGTACTATAATCATGAAGTCTTTAAGTCTTTATATAGTCTTAAAATGAAGAAAGTTGCAACTTAAGAACCATAAAATCGGCGTACATTATGCATTTTCAACCAATGGTAGTAAAAAAAACCAATTGTGAAATAATAGCCAAAAAAGGATTATCGGTTAAATTAAAATATACTGAAAGAGTTACAATAATTGATAAGTATAGAATAGTTTTAAATTACAACAATAATAGGGTTAATCGAGACTTTAGGTGAGAGCACTGCATTGAGGAAGTTTGTCGGACAAAGTGGCAGCGAGAAAAATTACTATTGAGTTTAATTCAATTGGTTATTATAATATTTCTCAGCCTGATGGGTCATCAGATATGTAGATGGTTTAAAAAAACGTCGGAAGTAGGTAAACGTTAGCCAAGGTAAGAATGGAAAGTTCAATCGTTCTATAACTTGATTTGTTCAATCGTTTCCTAAACTAAAATCTAAGCCTGATTGGACGGCAGCAAATAGGTCAAAGACCGGATGTCAAACGTGTTGGGACACGTTCAACCTTCAAAGTAAAACTGCACCAGAACTATCAACTGAAGCGCTATATTCAATCTGGGGATTCATATAGAGAGACAGCATACAAATAGTAGAAAATTAAGAATAATTACTGTATTAGGGTTTTTTGTGCGAAAACCTACAAGAAATTTTCCAGCATGAGAAGACTAAAGTCTAGAAAATGTAGTAAGACCTAAAATATTTTTAGTAATTAATCATTTACTTTACGGGCGTTACTGCGGCAAAAAATATGCAGTACTAAAATAATATGTTTAAAGTATTCGCACAAGCTTCGTAGAGCTCACCATAGTAATGATTAAATTAATAATATAATATTGTAACAAAGTGTTCCAGCACTACGCTCAATCGTCTCTCAAAACACAAGAGTAATAGCAATAGCCAATATGAACAAATCAATTTAAATAAAACGAAACGAGAACCTCACGTTTCAATCAACATTTTCGTGTTACTTTAGAGTACGTGCATTAAATTTATTTCACCATCCTTAAAACAAATGTTATATTACAGTTAAAGCTATATTACAATATACTGTAAACTGAAATTTGCACTAACGTAGATTATACAACGTTTAAGATCACTGCTCTGCAAAACTGTCACGAAAACTTCATCACGAACAGGTGTGGTTAAAAGACATAATTTAAATACAACCGAGAATTAAGCGACCTTAATTTAAAGTTACTATAGAAATCAAAGCGGACATCACCTAAATATAAATATACGCTTTCGATTCAGTAAACTTCATTTTCAATAATAACACAGCAATCAGAAGGAAAACCATACGCAAACAACTATGCACCCAATTGAAAGTAATTATAAGGAAGAGGTGTAGTTAAAAGACATCTTTTAAATACAAGCGAGAACTAAGCGACTATAATAGCGCTCCAAGCGATATCTTTAAGAACCAACGTACTTCTTTACCGACACCTCGGTATTTATATAATTTGAAAGTTGAAAATTTGTTGTTTTTGGGCATAATACTGGATATATCAAATCGAGTATTACCCTGGTGAAATAACCCGCTCTCAATGTATCGAAACACCGTCGTCTACATAGATATGTTCATGTTTACATGTAATACAGTATTTGTATCAAACACGGGTGTAGTTGAAAGAGATCAATTAAACACGAGCGAGAACTAAACCTGCAAAGTGATCTACGTTACCCAAACGGTGATATACGCTCACACGGCTGAACTACGTTACCGACAAATCTATATTTTTTTACATTTTTTATAGTTTAAAAGTAAAAAAGTTGTAGTTTTATGATTTTCCCTAAATTGAAACATCTCAAAGAATGTCCATGCCAAATTTCAAGTCTCTAGCTTTAACGGTCGCTTCAGGACATTACTATCATCAGTGAGTGAGTCAGTCAGTCAGTTACACATGCGGCTGTATATATTATAGACTCGCCTACGGCTCGATGGGGGCTTCGCCCCCATGCCCCCTTAGGGGTTGCCCCTGAGAAGTTAAAGCCCAAACTAGAGTTGTCGTTTAGTCATAGTCGTAACGTCATATATCTAATGACGTTATAATTTGAATGCCAGAGCTCAAAGTTCACGATTTCATAACACCTTAGTGTTAATTTGGGGGGATACATACAACTAATTCCCTGAGTAGTTATAGCCCAAATTAGAGTTGTGGTTTAGTCATAGATATATCAAATGACGTTATAATTTGAATGCCAGAGCTCAAAGTTCAAGATTTAATAACACCTTAGTGTTAATCTGGGGGGATACATAGTACTAATAAGAAAATATCCTTGGAGATTGAAAGTAAAAAAACAATAATAAAAAAATTAGTCGGCCAAAGTTTGAATTAATAAAAAGTCAAGTTTGAAATAGTTTAGTTCCACATAAGATCTGGACAGCCAAGACAGTAACAAAACCATCTAATACTCTAAATTCACAATCAATAGTAAAAAAGCTTTAATAATCTCCTATTAGTAGGTTTTAATACCCCTCCTTAGTAAATAGTATAAAAAATTGAGCTGTGAAATAAATATTATTTATGTAAATATTCTAGGCGTTATGCTTGATGGAGGGTCCAACCCAATAATTGGTTGCCCCAATTCCGTAAATTACTGTCGAAACCTTATACAATGAACAGGCTAGTTGAGGGCTCAACTCCAACGACAGTAACAGAATCCGCCAATACACACTACTCACAATAAATAATACAGTAATAAGCTTTTGAATTTGCCCACGGCTCATGGTTTAATCCCACTCCCTAGCTTCCCTTAATTCGTTAAAAAATATAATGGAGTTGTTAAAAATTAATGTACTATGTAAATAGTCATGCTCAAAAGTGTTGTGTAAAAATTAGGAGATACGATTATGATTGCACATGATTGAGGTAATAGCTGTATTCTGAAAAGATAAAAGTGGAATAAAATTATAAGTTTATATAGAGGATCGTTGTATGTAATAAAGATATTTGAAATTAAAAAAAATGGTATAGGCTAAGATGCTTCAGTTCCGCCACGGAGTGGCCAAGAAACGCAGGAATCATATATATACCATATAGAGAAACGATAACAATTTTATCATTCAAAATCAGCAATTATTAATTTAACAATTTTAAATGTTTTATATATATTAGTTCAGAAAATTAATAAATATAGAGCCCTAGTAGTATGTTATAGATCACAGGGCATTAGGTACAATAATCATGAAGTCTTAAAGTTTTTATATAGTGTTAAAATGAAAAAAATTGCAACTTAAGAACCATAAAATCGGCGTACATTATGCATTTTCAACCAATGAAAGTAAAAAAAAACCAATTGTGAAATAATAGCTAAAAAAGGATTATTGGTTAAATTAAAATATACTGAAAGAGTTACAATAATTGACAAGCATAGAATAGTTTTAAATTACAACAATAATAGGGTTAATCAAGACTTTAGGTGAGAGCACTGCATTGAGGAAGTTTGACGGACTAAGTGGCAGCGAGAAAAATTACTATTGAGTTTAATTCAATTGGTTATTATAATATTTCTCAGCCTGATGGGTCATCAGATATGTAGATGGTCTTAAAAAACGTCGGAAGTAGGTAAACGTTAGCGAAGGTAAGAATGGAAAGTTCAATCGTTCTATAACTTAATATGTTCAATCGTTTCCCAAACTAAAATCTAAGCCTGATTGGACAGCAGCAAATAGGTCAAAGACCGGATGTCAAATGTGTTGGGACACGTTCAACTCTTCAAAGTAAAACTGTACCAGAACTATCAACTGAAGTGCTATATTCAATCAGGGGATTCATATAGAGAGACAGCATACAAATAGTAGAAAATTAAGTTATAATTACTGTATTAGGTAATTTTTTGTGCGAAAACCTACAAGAAATTTTCCAGCATGAGAAAACTAAAGTCTATAAATGTAATAAGACCTAAAATATTTTTAGCAATTAATCATTTACTTTACGGGCGTTACTGCAGCAAAAAATATGCAGTACTAAAATAATGTTTAAAGTATTCGCACAAGCTTCGTAGAGCTCACCATAGTAATGATAAAATTAATAATATAAAATTATAACAAAGTATTCCAGCCCTACGCTCAATCGTCTCTCAAAAGGCTAGAGTAATAGCAATATCCAATATGAACAAATGAATTTAAATAAAACGAAACGAGAACCTCACATTTCAATCAACATTTTCGTATTACTTTATTGTACTTGCATTAAATTTATTTCACCATCCTGAAAACAAAATCCACCATCTGTTAAATGTAATATTACAGTTACAGCTATATTACAATATACTGTAAACTGAAATTTGCACTAACGTAGTTTATATACAACGTTTAAGATCACTGCTCTGCGAACTGTCGCGAAAAAATCATCAGGAACAGGTGTGGTTAAATGACATAATTTAAATACAACCGAGAACTAAGCGACATTAACTTTAAGTTACTATGGAAATCAAAGCGGACATCACCCGAAAGTATAGAAACGCTTCAGTAAACTTCATTTTCAATAATAACACAGCAATCAGAAGGAATACCATACGCAAACAACTTAGCGCCCAATTAAGGATATTAATCGGGAAGAGGTGTAGTTAAAAGACATCATTTAAATACAAGCGAGAACTAAGCGACTGTAATAACTCTCCAAGCGACATCTAAAAAACCAACGTACTTCCTTACTGACACCTCGTCTTTTTAGAATTTTTTTTATAATTGAAAGTTGAAAATTTGAAGTTATTGGGCATTGATACTGTATAAATCAAAGCGAGGTTTAATCCTAGTGAGATAACCCGCTCTCAATACATCGAAATACCGTCGCCTAAACAAGACGTTCATGTTTATATACAATTCAAATTTGTATCAAACACGGGTGTAGTTGAAAGAGATCATTTAAACACGAGCGAGAACTAAACCTGCATTATGATCTACGATACCACGACCACGTGGTGATTTACGCTGATACGGCTGAACTACGTTACCAACAAATCTATATTTTTTACCTTTTTTATAGTTTAAGAGAAATATAGTTGTAGTTTTATGATTTTCCCTAAATTGAAACATCTCAAAGAATGTCCATGCCAAATTTCAAGTCTCTATCTTAAACGGTCGCTTCAGGACTTTACTATCATCAGTGAGTCAGTTACACATGGGGCTGTATATATTATAGACTCGCCTACGGCTCGATGGGGCTTCGCCCCATGCCCCTTGGGGGTTGCCCTAAATTCGTAAATTAATAAGAAGTCAAATTGTTAAACAGGTTAGTTCCAACCGAAGAACGGGTCAATTTAAGATCATCAGTGAGTGAGTAAGTCAGTCAGTCAGTTACACATGGGGCTGTATATATTATGTAAATATTCTAGGTGTTATGCTTGATGGAGGGTCCAACCCAATAATTGGTAGCCCCAATTCCGTAAATTACTGTCAAAACCTCATACAATGAACAGGCTAGTTGAGGGCTCAACTCCAACGACAGTAACAGAAGCCGCCAATACACACTACTCACAATAAATAATACAGTAATAAGCTTTTAAATTTGCCCACGGCTCATGGTTTAATCCCACTCCCTAGCTTCCCTTAGTTCATTAAAAAATATAATGGAGTTGTGAAATATTAATGAACTATGTAAATAGTTATGCTCAAAAGTTGTTGTGTAAAAATTAGGAGATACGATTATGATTGCACATGATTGAGGTAATCGCTGTATTCTGAAAAGATAAAAGTGGAATAAAATTATAAGTTTATATAGAGGATCGTTGTATGTATTAGAAGAAAAAAGGCACAAAATCAAGATATTTGAAATTAAAAAAAAAAAATGGTTTAGGCTAAGATGCTTCAGTTCCGCCACGGGGTGGCCAAGAAACGCAGGAATCATATAGGTACCATATAGAGAAACGATAACAATTTTATCATTCAAAATCAGCAATTATTAATTTAACAGTTTTAAATGTTATATACATATTACTTCAGAAAATTAATAAAAATAGAGCCCTTGTAGTATGTAATAGCTCACAGGGTATAAAGTACTATACTCATGAAGTCTTAAAGTCTTTATATAGTCTTAAAATGAAGAAAATTGCAACTTAAGAACCATAAAATCGGCGTACATTATGCATTTTCAACCAATGGTAGTAAAAAAAACTAATTGTGAAATAATAGCCAAAAAAGGATTATTGATTAAATTAAAATATACTGAAAGAGTTACAATAATTGATAAGCATAGAATAGTTTTCAATTACAACAATAATAGGGTTAATCGAGACTTTGTGTGAGAGCACTGCATTGAGGAAGTTTGACGGACAAAGTGAGTGACAGCGAGAAAAATTACTATTGAGTTTAATTCAATTGGTTAGTTTAATATTTCTCAGCCTGATGGGTCATCAGATATGTAGATGGTCTTAAAAAAAACGTAGGAAGTAGGTAAATGTTAGCGAAGGTAAGAATGGAAAGTTCAATTGTTCTATAACTTAATATGTTCAATCGATTCCTAAACTAAAATCTAAGCCTGATTGGACAGCAGCAAATAGGTCAAAGACCGGACGTCAGACGTGTTGGGACACGTTCAACTCTTCAAAGTAAAACTGTACCAGAACTATCAACTGAAGCGCTATATTCAATCTGGGGATTCATATAGAGAGACAGCATACAAATAGTAGAAAATTAAGTTAAAATTACTGTATTAGGTAATTTTTGTGCGAAAATCTACAAGAAATTTTCCAGCATGAGAAAACTAAAGTCTAGAAAATGTATTAAGACCTAATATATTTTTAGCAATTAATATAGAAATCAAAGCGGACATCACCTGAATGTAAAGATACGCTTTCGATTCAGTAAATTCATTTTCAATAATAACACAGCAATCAGAGGGACAACCATACTCAAACAACTGTGCGCCCAATCGAGATTAATTATCGGGAAGAGGTGTAGTTAAAAGATATCATTTAAATACAAGCGAGAACTAAGCGACTATAATAGCGCTCCAAGCGACATCTCTAAGAACCAACGTAATTCCTTACGACACCTCGTCTTTTGAGAATTATTTATAATTTGAAAGCTGAAAATTTTTAGTTTTTGGGCATTAATACTGTCTAGAACAAAGCGAGAATTGCTGAAAGAACCCGCTCTCTATGCAGAAAAACACCGTCGTCTAATCAAGACATTCATGCAAACGTAATTCAATAATGGTATCATACACGGGTGTAATTGAAAGAGATCATTTAAACATGAGCGAGAACTAAACCTGCAAAGTGATCTACGATACCACGCGGTGATATACGCTGATACGGCTGAACTACGTTACCGACAAATCTATATTTTTAACCTTTTTTATAGTTTAAAAGTAAAAAAGTTGTAGTTTCATGATTTTCCCTAAATTGAAACAACTCAAAGAATGTCCATGCCAAATTTCAAGTCTCTATCTTAAACTGTCGCTTCAGGACTTTCCTATCATCAGTGAGTGAGTCAGTCAGTCAGTTACACATGGGGCTGTATATATTATAGATTCCGGTGTAGTTTTGCCATATCTCACTCCCTTCACCTTTAAAAGGGGTGTCCTTTCAAAATTTCTAAATTCATTTCCAAAAAATATGCTTTTTAATATTGTTTATTTACTATTATGGCAGATATGTGCCTGAACTTTAGTACATATGACCTTAACTAAATCTAACTATAGTAAAAGCCAGTGGGCAATTTCCATCAAAGATGAGGCCTAAAAAGGTTTTAAAAAACACGAAATCCTTAACATTTTTTCATGTATAGTGTTTGTAATTTACTTTAATCTGCCAAATATACTGCAATATCAATTTGAGTTTTGACATAATTACCTTCTATTCTATTCGCTCTACAAGTTTGGTCCAATGAAACTTTGCCGTATCTCACCCCCTTCACCCTTTAAAATGGGCGTACTTTCAAAATTTTGAAATCTTTTAACAAAAGTCTTGTTGATTTAATAGTAGTAAGGAAGGGCCGGTACCAAAACATGAGGAAGGACGAGAAGGACGAATTTCCTAACAGTCCTATAGACCTATTTTTAACCGATTTTCGGCGATTTTTGCCGATTTTCGGCGATTTTTGCCTACTTTTTGGCAATTTCAAAGCATTTTTAAGGATTTTCGAGGCATAAAAAATTGATGGGGCCAGGAGAAAGTGCGAGAATTGCGAATTTCCTAACAGTCCTACAGGCCTATTTTTAACCAGTTGTCAGTGATTTTTGCCTACTTTTTGGTAATTTTACAGCACTTTTCAGGAATTCCGATAAAAACCTGATAGAGGAGGGTGACTGCGCCATGAGATGGTACGAATTTCCTAACAGTCCTACGTAAGGACTAGTCCCGTATAAGGACTATTGTATTTAGATAGTCCCGCGCGAGGACTAGTCCCGCTTGCTATTGTATTCAAATGGTCCTACACAAGGACTAGTCCGTTTGCTATCGTATTTAGATGGCCCTGCGTAGGGACTAGTCCAGCGTGCTATTGTATTTAGGTGGTCCCGCATGAGGACTAGTCCTGTGCAAGGACTGTTGAATTTAAATAGTCCGGCGTGGGGACTATTATTTAAGTAGTCCGGCATGGGGACTATTGTATTTAAATGGTCCGGCGTGGGGACTATTGTATTTTAATGGTCCGGGGACTATTGTATTCAAATGGTCCTGCAAATCCCTAAAACCTAGCAGCTAAGGCTATGACCCGTGAATAGGAACTATTAGCCACCAGCTTAGACCTAATGAGTTGTACCTAAGATCTAAACCTAAGGTCTTACACCTGAGTCCAAAGCTCTAAAACCTAGCAGCTAAGGCTTTGACCTGTGAATAGGACCAATTAGCCACCATCTTATGTGTTGGACCTAAGATCTAAACCTAAGACCTTACACATGATTCCAAAGCCCACAAACCTAGCAGCTAACGCTTTGGCCTATAAAAGAGACCTATTAGCTATTATCTTATGCCGAATGTGTTGGACCTAAGATCTTAACCCAAGACCTTACACCTGGGTCCAAAGACCAAACCTAGCTGCTTAGGCTTTGACTTATGAATAGGACCTATTAGCCATTGGCATAGACCTAAGGAGTTGGACCTAAGATCTTAACCTAATGCCTTAAACCTTAGTGCAAAACACCTTAGACTAGACTAATTCGTTAGACGTAAGATATAATTCCTTAGACCCGAGGCCCTGACCAAGCCCTTAAACCTAGCAGCTAGGGTTTTGACCTGTGAAAAGGGCCTATTAGCCACCAGCTTAGACCTAATGTGTTGCACCAAAGATCTAAATCTAAGGCCTTACAGCTGAGTCCAAAGTCCTAAAACCTAGCAGCTAAGGCTTTGACCTGTGAATAGGACTTATTAGCCAAAAGCCTAGACCTAATGTGTTGGGACTAAGATGTAAACCTAAGCCCTTGCACCTGAGTCCAATGCCCTAAAACCTAGCAGCTAAGGCTTTAACCTGTGAATAAGGCCTATTAGGCAACAGCCTAGACCTAATGTATTGGGACTGAGATGTAAACCTAAGCCCTTGAACCTGAGTCAATGTCCTAAAACCTAGCAGCTAAGTCTTTGACCTGTGAATAAGGCCTATTAGCCAACAGCCTAGACCTAATGTGTTGGGACTAAGATGTAAGCCTAAGGCCTTGCACCTGAGTCCAAAGCCCTAAAACCTAGCAGCTAAGGCTTTGACCTGTGAATAGGGCTTATTAGCCACCAGCTTAGACATAATGTGTTGCACCTATGATCTAAATCCTTAGACCCAAGGCTTTAGACTTAAGCCCTAAAACCTAGCAAGTAAGATTTTGACCTATGAATAAAACCTATGAGGACTATTGTATTTAGATGGTCCTGCATGAGGACTATTGAATTTGGATAGTCCAGTATGGGGACTATTTTTTTGGATAGTCCGGTATGAGGACTATTGTATTTAGATAGTCCGGCATGGGGACTATTGTATGTGGATAGTCCGACATGGGGACTATTGTATTTAGATGGTCCCGCGTAAGGACTATTGTATTTAGATAGTCCGGCATGGGGACTATTACATTTTAGATAGTCCGGTGTGGGGACTATTGAATTTGAGATAGCCCTGCATGAGGACTATTGAGTTTTAGATAGTCCGGTGTGAGGACTATTGAATTTTAGATAGTCCGACATGAGGACTATTGTATTTAGATGGTCCCGCGTAAGGACTATTGTATTTAGATAGTCCGGTGTGGGGACTATTGTATTTGGATAGTCCGGCGTGGGGACTATTGTATTTAAATGGTCCTGCAAAGCCCAAAATCCTAGCAGCTAAGGATTTGGCTTGTGAATGGGGGGTATTAGCCAACAGCCTAAACCTAATGTGTTGGGATTAACATGTAAACATAAGGCCTTGCACCTGAGTCCAAAGCCCTAAAACCTAGCAGCTAAGGATTTGACCTGTGAATATGGCCTATTAGCCAACAGCCTAAACCTAATGTGTTTGACCTATGATCTAAACCTAAGGCCTTACACCCGTGCCCAAAGCCCTAAAACCTAGCAGCTAAGGATTTGGCCTGTGAATAGGGCGTATTAGCCACGAGCCAGGACCTAATGTGTTGCACCTAAGTTCTAAACCTAAGGCCATACACCTGAGTCCAAACCCCTAAAACTTAGCAGCTAAGGCTTTGACCTGTGAATATGGCCTATTATCCATCAGCTTAGGCCTAATGTGTTGAACCTAAAACCTAAACCTAAGGCCTTACACATGGTTCCTAAGACCAAATGCATTGGACCAAAATTAATCCTTAGACCAACGATCTAATTCCATAGACCCAAGGCCTTAGACTTAGGTCCTAAAACCTAGCAGCTAAGGATTTGACCTGTGAATAGTGCCTATTAGCCAACAGCCTAAACCTAATGTGTTGGCACTAAGATGTAAACCCAAGGCCTTGCAACTGAGTCCAAAGCCATAAAACCTAGCAAATAAGGATTTGACCTGTGAATAGTGCCTATTAGCCAACAGCCTAAACCTAATGTGTTGGCACTAAGATGTAAACCCAAGGCCTTGCACCTGAGTCCAAAGCCCAAAAACCTAGCAAATAAGGATTTGACCTGTGAATAGGGCCTATTTGCCAACAGCCTAAACCTAATGTGTTGGGACTAAGATGTAAACCTAAGGCCTTGCAACTGAGTCCAAAGCCCTACAACCTATCAGCTATGGATATGACCTGTGAATAAGGCCTATTAGACAACAGCCTAGACCTAATGTGTTGGGACTAAGATGTAAGCCTAAGACCTTGCACCTGAGTCCAATGCCCTAAAACCTAGCAGCTAAGGCTTTGACCTGTGAATAGGACCAGGAGTCCTTAGACCTAAGACCAAAGACCTAGCAGCTGAAGTGACCTATGAGCCATTAGCCTAGAGCTAATGAATTAGACCTAAGATCTAAACCTAAGGCCTTACATTGCACCTGAGTCCAAAGTATAAACACCTTAGACTAGAATAATTCCTTAAACCTCAGATCTAATTCCTAAGACCCAAGGCTTTAGACTTAAGACCTAAAATCCTACAAGGGGCCGCGATTCACAGCCCTCCATGAATTGAGCAAATATTAGGCAACGAGGTCTTTTTTCTTTGAATATGAAATCATGATCAGAAATGGTTATCAGATTCAGATTGGAGTATTTGAAGACCAACCTTCAACCATCTTTCCCAACTCCTAAGGCCCTACCGCATGGACTTGACCCAAGACCTATAGCCTTACACCATGGTCTAGGCTTTTAAGCTATTAGACCCAAGACCTAAGGCTCTACACCATGGTCTAGACCCAAGATCTAAGACCTGCGGTCTAGGCTTTTAGGTTCTTAGCCCCAAGATCTAAGGCCTGAGCACTAGGCCTTTAGGTTCTTAGCCCCAAGATCTAAGGCCCGTGGTCTAGGCCTTTAGGTTCTTAGACCTAAGGCCCTACATCATGGTCTAGACCCTAAACATAAGGCCTGTGATCTAGGTATCTAAGATCGTAGGCCCTAGGCATAAAGCCTCACACCATTGTCTAGACCCTAGACCTAAGGCCTGTGGACTAGGCCTTTAGGTTCTTAGACCCAAGCCCTAAGGTCCGTGGTCTAGGCTTTTAGGTTCTTAGACCCAAGATACGGCCCGTGGACTAGGCCTTTAGGTTCTTTGACCCAAGACCTAAGACCATGCACCGTGTTCTAATACTCGTTTTAAAGGTGGCCAGGCCTAAGGCCCTACCGCATAGGATAGACCCAACACCTAAGGATATACACCATGGTCTAGGCTTTTAAGTTCTTAGACCCAAGACCTGAGGCCGTAGAGTTAAGACCTGAAAACTTAAAAGAGGGTCGCGATTCACGACCCCCCCCCCCTGAACAGACACTGTGGTCTAAATCTAAGACCTAAAGCCATACACTGTGGTCTAAGCTTTTATGTTCTTATACCCAAGACCTAAGATCCAACACCATGGTCTAGACCCAAGATCTAAGGCCTGTGGTCTAGGCCTTTAGGTTCTTAGCCCCAAGATCTAAGGCCCGTGGTCTAGGCATTTAGGTTTTTAACCTCTAAATATAAGGCCCGTGGTCTACGCCTTTAGGTTCTTGGATCCAAGACCTAAGACCGTACATCATGGTCTAGACCCTAAACGTAAGGCCTGTGATCTGGGTCTCTAAGTTCTTACACCCAAGGACTAAGGCCCTACACTAGGGTCTATAACCAAGACCTAAGTTCCGTGGTCTAGACTTTTAGGTTCTTATACCCAAGGACTAAGGCCCTACACCAGGGTCTAGAACCAAGACCAAAGGTGCGTGGTCTAGACTTTTAGGTTCATATACCCAAGACCTAAGGCCCTAAACCAGGGTCTAGAACCAAGACCTAAGGTCCATGGTCTAGGCTTTTAGGTTCTTATACCCAATACCTAAGGCCCTACACCAGGATCTAGAACCAAGACTTAAGGTCCGAGGTCCAGGCTTTTAGGTTCTTATACCCAAGACCTAAGGCCCTACACCGGGGTCTAGATCCAAGACCAACGGTCGGTGGTCTAGGCTTTTAGGTTCTTATACACAAGACCCAAAGCCCTACACCAGGGTCTAGATCCAAGACTTGAGGCCTGTGGGCTAGGCCATTAGGTTCTTAGACTCAAGACCTAAGGACCCACACCATGGTCTAGACCCAAGCCCTAAGGCCATACACCATGATCTAGACCCTAAGACTAAAGGCCTTACACCATGGTCTAGTACTCGGCTTCAACCGTGTGCAGTTGTATTTGTTTCATCCATACCTAGAGGAAAGTCAGCCAACAAGTTCTTCGGTCCAAGACCTAAGACCCACCAGCATGGTCTAGATCCTCAAGCCCTGAGACCATACACCGTGGTTTAAGTCCTTAGACCCAATTTCTAATCCACCGTGGTTTAGATCCCCAAGACCTAAAGCTATACACCGTGGTCCTCAGGCTATACACCGTAGTCTTAAGGCTATACACATTATTCTTAGACCCAAATTCTAATTCCACCGTGGTCTAGATCCCCAACACCTAGGGCTATACACGGTGTTCTATGTTCTTAGACCCAAATTCTAATTCCACCATGGTCTAGATCCCCAAGACCTAAGGCCCTACACCATGGTCTAGTATTCGTCTTAAACCGTGCGCAATCAATTGTGGTTGTTTCGGCTATAGCTAGAGGAATCTCGGCCTTTAAGTCCTTAGACATAAAACCTAAGGGCATACACGGCGATCTAGACCTAAAACCTCATACCATACACCATGGTCTAGACCCAAGACCTAAGTCCCTACACCGTGGCCTAGTACTCTTCTTAAGCCGTTTGCAGTTATTACTGTTTCGTCTATACCTAGAGGGAAATTGGCCTTTTATGTTCTTAGACCTGAGACCTAAGCTTTTACACCATGGTCTAACACTTGTTTTAAGCCGTGTGCAGTTGTGGTTTTTTCACCCATAGATAGAGGAAAGTCGGTCCTTAAGCTCTTAGACCCTAGACCTAATGCCCTACACCATGGTCTAGACCCAACCCTTAACCCATCATGGTCTAGTACTCGTCTTAAAGTCGGGTTTTAACTTCTTAGACACAAGATCTAAGACCCTACACCATGGTCTAGTACTCGTCTTAAAGTCGGGTCTTTACGTTCTTAGACCCAAGACCTAAGGTCCTACATCTTGGTTTAGACCCAAGACCTAAGGCCATACACCGTGGTCCAGTATTTGTCTTAATCCGTGTGCAGATATTACTGTTTCGTCTATACCTAGAGGTAAATCGGCCTTTTATGTTCTTAGACCTGAGAACTAGGTTTTTACATCATGGTTTAATACTTGTCTTAAGCCGTGCGCAATCGTGGTTGTTTCATCCATAACTAGAGGAAAGTCGGCCTTTAAGTTCTTAGACCCAAGACCTGAGGCCCTATACCACGGTCCAGACCCAAGACCCAAGGGCATACACCGTGGTCCAGTACTTGTCTTAATCTGTGTGCAGTTATTACTGTATCGTCTATACCTAGAGGAAAATCGGCCATTTATGTTCTTAGACCTGAGAGCTAAGGTTCACATTCATCACCCGATTTAAAAAACGTTCGCAGACGTTAATTTAAAAAAACATCGTCTACACATCGATTTTCAAAAACGCTGTGTACACGTTAATTTTTAAAAACATCGTCTACAGATCGATTTTCAAAAACGATGTGTACACGTTAATTTTTAAAAACATCGTCTACAGATCGATTTTCAAAAACGATGTGTACACGTTAATTTTTAAAAACACCGTTTACACATCGATTTTAATAAACATCACGACGATTTTAAGGTGTGGGTCCTTAGGTCTTGAGTCTAAGAACCTAATGGCCTAGCCCACAGGCCTCAAGTCTTGGATCTAGACCCTGGTGTAGGGCTTTGGGTCTTGTGTATAAGAACCTAAAAGCCTAGACCACCGACCGTTGGTCTTGGATCTAGACCCCGGTGTAGGGCCTTAGGTCTTGGGTATAAGAACCTAAAAGCCTGGACCTCGGACCTTAAGTCTTGGTTCTAGATCCTGGTGTAGGGCCTTAGGTATTGGGTATAAGAACCTAAAAGCCTAGACCATGGACCTTAGGTCTTGGTTCTAGACCCTGGTTTAGGGCCTTAGGTCTTGGGTATATGAACCTAAAAGTCTAGACCACGCACCTTTGGTCTTGGTTCTAGACCCTGGTGTAGGGCCTTAGTCCTTGGGTATAAGAACCTAAAAGTCTAGACCACGGAACTTAGGTCTTGGTTATAGACCCTGGTGTAGGGCCTTAGTCCTTGGGTGTAAGAACTTAGAGACCCAGATCACAGGCCTTACGTTTAGGGTCTAGACCATGATGTACGGTCTTAGGTCTTGGATCCAAGAACCTAAAGGCGTAGACCACGGGCCTTATATTTAGAGGTTAAAAACCTAAATGCCTAGACCACGGGCCTTAGATCTTGGGGCTAAGAACCTAAAGGCCTAGACCACAGGCCTTAGATCTTGGGTCTAGACCATGGTGTTGGATCTTAGGTCTTGGGTATAAGAACATAAAAGCTTAGACCACAGTGTATGGCTTTAGGTCTTAGATTTAGACCACAGTGTCTGTTCAGGGGGGGGGTCGTGAATCGCGACCCTCTTTTAAGTTTTCAGGTCTTAACTCTACGGCCTCAGGTCTTGGGTCTAAGAACTTAAAAGCCTAGACCATGGTGTATATCCTTAGGTGTTGGGTCTATCCTATGCGGTAGGGCCTTAGGCCTGGCCACCTTTAAAACGAGTATTAGAACACGGTGCATGGTCTTAGGTCTTGGGTCAAAGAACCTAAAGGCCTAGTCCACGGGCCGTATCTTGGGTCTAAGAACCTAAAAGCCTAGACCACGGACCTTAGGGCTTGGGTCTAAGAACCTAAAGGCCTAGTCCACAGGCCTTAGGTCTAGGGTCTAGACAATGGTGTGAGGCTTTATGCCTAGGGCCTACGAACTTAAAGACCTAGAACACAGGCCTTATGTTTAGGGTCTAGACCATGATGTAGGGCCTTAGGTCTAAGAACCTAAAGGCCTAGACCACGGGCCTTAGATCTTGGGGCTAAGAACCTAAAGGCCTAGTGCTCAGGCCTTAGATCTTGGGGCTAAGAACCTAAAAGCCTAGAAAGCAGGTCTTAGATCTTGGGTCTAGACCATGGTGTAGAGCCTTAGGTCTTGGGTCTAATAGCTTAAAAGCCTAGACCATGGTGTAAGGCTATAGGTCTTGGGTCAAGTCCATGCGGTAGGGCCTTAGGAGTTGGGAAAGATGGTTGAAGGTTGGTCTTCAAATACTCCAATCTGAATCTGATAACCATTTCTGATCATGATTTCATATTCAAAGAAAAAAGACCTCGTTGCCTAATATTTGCTCAATTCATGGAGGGCTGTGAATCGCGGCCCCTTGTAGGATTTTAGGTCTTAAGTCTAAAGCCTTGGGTCTTAGGAATTAGATCTGAGGTTTAAGGAATTATTCTAGTCTAAGGTGTTTATACTTTGGACTCAGGTGCAATGTAAGGCCTTAGGTTTAGATCTTAGGTCTAATTCATTAGCTCTAGGCTAATGGCTCATAGGTCACTTCAGCTGCTAGGTCTTTGGTCTTAGGTCTAAGGACTCCTGGTCCTATTCACAGGTCAAAGCCTTAGCTGCTAGGTTTTAGGGCATTGGACTCAGGTGCAAGGTCTTAGGCTTACATCTTAGTCCCAACACATTAGGTCTAGGCTGTTGTCTAATAGGCCTTATTCACAGGTCAAATCCATAGCTGATAGGTTGTAGGGCTTTGGACTCAGTTGCAAGGCCTTAGGTTTACATCTTAGTCCCAACACATTAGGTTTAGGCTGTTGGCAAATAGGCCCTATTCACAGGTCAAATCCTTATTTGCTAGGTTTTAGGGCTTTGGACACAGTTGCAAGGCCGTGGGTTTACATCTTAGTGCCAACACATTAGGTTTAGGCTGTTGGCTAATAGGCACTATTCACAGGTCAAATCCTTAGCTGCTAGGTTTTAGGACCTAAGTCTAAGGCCTTGGGTCTATGGAATTAGATCGTTGGTCTAAGGATTAATTTTGGTCCAATGCATTTGGTCTTAGGAACCATGTGTAAGGCCTTAGGTTTAGGTTTTAGGTTCAACACATTAGGCCTAAGCTGATGGATAATAGGCCATATTCACAGGTCAAAGCCTTAGCTGCTAAGTTTTAGGGGTTTGGACTCAGGTGTATGGCCTTAGGTTTAGAACTTAGGTGCAACACATTAGGTCCTGGCTCGTGGCTAATACGCCCTATTCACAGGCCAAATCCTTAGCTGCTAGGTTTTAGGGCTTTGGGCACGGGTGTAAGGCCTTAGGTTTAGATCATAGGTCAAACACATTAGGTTTAGGCTGTTGGCTAATAGGCCATATTCACAGGTCAAATCCTTAGCTGCTAGGTTTTAGGGCTTTGGACTCAGGTGCAAGGCCTTATGTTTACATGTTAATCCCAACACATTAGGTTTAGGCTGTTGGCTAATACCCCCCATTCACAAGCCAAATCCTTAGCTGCTAGGATTTTGGGCTTTGCAGGACCATTTAAATACAATAGTCCCCACGCCGGACTATCCAAATACAATAGTCCCCACACCGGACTATCTAAATACAATAGTCCTTACGCGGGACCATCTAAATACAATAGTCCTCATGTCGGACTATCTAAAATTCAATAGTCCTCACACCGGACTATCTAAAACTCAATAGTCCTCATGCAGGGCTATCTCAAATTCAATAGTCCCCACACCGGACTATCTAAAATGTAATAGTCCCCATGCCGGACTATCTAAATACAATAGTCTTTACGCGGGACCATCTAAATACAATAGTCCCCATGTCGGACTATCCACATACAATAGTCCCCATGCCGGACTATCTAAATACAATAGTCCTCATACCGGACTATCCAAAAAAATAGTCCCCATACTGGACTATCCAAATTCAATAGTCCTCATGCAGGACCATCTAAATACAATAGTCCTCATAGGTTTTATTCATAGGTCAAAATCTTACTTGCTAGGTTTTAGGGCTTAAGTCTAAAGCCTTGGGTCTAAGGATTTAGATCATAGGTGCAACACATTATGTCTAAGCTGGTGGCTAATAAGCCCTATTCACAGGTCAAAGCCTTAGCTGCTAGGTTTTAGGGCTTTGGACTCAGGTGCAAGGCCTTAGGTTTACATCTTAGTCCCAACACATTAGGTCTAGGCTGTTGGCTAATAGGCCTTATTCACAGGTCAAAGACTTAGCTGCTAGGTTTTAGGACATTGACTCAGGTTCAAGGGCTTAGGTTTACATCTCAGTCCCAATACATTAGGTCTAGGCTGTTGCCTAATAGGCCTTATTCACAGGTTAAAGCCTTAGCTGCTAGGTTTTAGGGCATTGGACTCAGGTGCAAGGGCTTAGGTTTACATCTTAGTCCCAACACATTAGGTCTAGGCTTTTGGCTAATAAGTCCTATTCACAGGTCAAAGCCTTAGCTGCTAGGTTTTAGGACTTTGGACTCAGCTGTAAGGCCTTAGATTTAGATCTTTGGTGCAACACATTAGGTCTAAGCTGGTGGCTAATAGGCCCTTTTCACAGGTCAAAACCCTAGCTGCTAGGTTTAAGGGCTTGGTCAGGGCCTCGGGTCTAAGGAATTATATCTTACGTCTAACGAATTAGTCTAGTCTAAGGTGTTTTGCACTAAGGTTTAAGGCATTAGGTTAAGATCTTAGGTCCAACTCCTTAGGTCTATGCCAATGGCTAATAGGTCCTATTCATAAGTCAAAGCCTAAGCAGCTAGGTTTGGTCTTTGGACCCAGGTGTAAGGTCTTGGGTTAAGATCTTAGGTCCAACACATTCGGCATAAGATAATAGCTAATAGGTCTCTTTTATAGGCCAAAGCGTTAGCTGCTAGGTTTGTGGGCTTTGGAATCATGTGTAAGGTCTTAGGTTTAGATCTTAGGTCCAACACATAAGATGGTGGCTAATTGGTCCTATTCACAGGTCAAAGCCTTAGCTGCTAGGTTTTAGAGCTTTGGACTCAGGTGTAAGACCTTAGGTTTAGATCTTAGGTACAACTCATTAGGTCTAAGCTGGTGGCTAATAGTTCCTATTCACGGGTCATAGCCTTAGCTGCTAGGTTTTAGGGATTTGCAGGACCATTTGAATACAATAGTCCCCGGACCATTAAAATACAATAGTCCCCACGCCGGACCATTTAAATACAATAGTCCCCATGCCGGACTACTTAAATAATAGTCCCCACGCCGGACTATTTAAATTCAACAGTCCTTGCACAGGACTAGTCCTCATGCGGGACCACCTAAATACAATAGCACGCTGGACTAGTCCCTACGCAGGGCCATCTAAATACGATAGCAAACGGACTAGTCCTTGTGTAGGACCATTTGAATACAATAGCAAGCGGGACTAGTCCTCGCGCGGGACTATCTAAATACAATAGTCCTTATACGGGACTAGTCCTTACGTAGGACTGTTAGGAAATTCGTACCATCTCATGGCGCAGTCACCCTCCTCTATCAGGTTTTTATCGGAATTCCTGAAAAGTGCTGTAAAATTACCAAAAAGTAGGCAAAAATCACTGACAACTGGTTAAAAATAGGCCTGTAGGACTGTTAGGAAATTCGCAATTCTCGCACTTTCTCCTGGCCCCATCAATTTTTTATGCCTCGAAAATCCTTAAAAATGCTTTGAAATTGCCAAAAAGTAGGCAAAAATCGCCGAAAATTGGCAAAAATCGCCGAAAATCGGTTAAAAATAGGTCTATAGGACTGTTAGGAAATTCGTCCTTCTCGTCCTTCCTCATGTTTTGGTACCGGCCCTTCCTTACTACTTTTAATAAGTTTTTTTACCATACTGGCACATAGATGCTTGAAGTTCAGTACATATTATGACCTCAACCGTTCTTTCAATAGTATCAGCTATCTTCCGATTTCATTCAAAGTTAAGTCCAAAAACATCGTAAAAACTTGAAGTTTTTTTCATGTAAAGTGTTAGTAATTTACGTCAATCTGTTAAATATACTGCAATATCGATACATGTTTTGCCAGTGTTACGTTTTATTTTAGACACTCTGAAAATTTAGTCTTATGAAATTTAGCTGTACCTCACCCCTTCACCCGTTTATAGGGGCGTACTTTCTAAATTGTAAAGTTCTTTCACCGAAAATGGTGCTATCCTAAAACTTTAAATTTACTATTATGGTACTTAGATGTTTGAAATTTAGTACATATTATTCTACAAACAGCGAATAATAACAGGAATAACAGCGAAGTTATTAAATATAACTTCAAATAGGTCATACTATAGTAAAAGCCATAAGTCAATTTTAATACAAGTTTAGTCATTGTCATAATTTAGTAATTATCGTATTTGTTACACCTATAGCTAGGAATTCTGCCAATAATTCTCCCTAGATTAACCTTAATAATTTTGTTAACCTTAGGACCAAACCCTACGTTAAGACAAAATTTGAGCTTTGATCTGCATTTTTTATCTGTATTTTTTTGACGTAAATTATAAGACGTTAATGAATTAGGGGGAACGAACTAGGGGGCATGGGGGCGGAGCCCCCATCGAGCCGTAGGCGAGTCTAAATTATATACTCCCGAATGTGTAACTGACTCATCGGGGTATCAGAAAATGTCGGTAAAGTAGATTAAGCGAAGTTTAGTTATATCACCCATATATCACTTACTACAAAGTAATTCCCAAGCGAGAACTAAATCTACTTTACCGACATTTGATGAATTTCTGATACCCCGATGAGTGAGTGGGGAAGTACATACCAAACAAAAAAAAAGTGTCATGAGTGCCTTTTATTCTACCTGTTAGGCCATATTGTTGTTTTACAATTAATTGTTAGGTAACTGATTGTTTTGAATTGTTTGTTGTTACTTAGCGATTTTTTACATTGTTTGTAACTTACTGACCTAAAACTTTGGTTTCCAACTAATCGAGGTAAATTTGTAATTTTTAACTAATGTTTGACTTATCCCTGTAACTCCAACAGGATTTATGAGTAGTATTTATAATAATTATTCTTAAATTATAACATACATTTACATTTTGCATCGAATAGTATTTTTGTGATTAGCCTGTAGGGGGTTCATAACAGTTTGTTCATGTTGTCCTATTTTTTTCTGACGGTATTTATTTTTTAATTTAAATAATAGTTTATATAATAATTAGTTTATGCAAAATAGTTTATTTAGCTTAGCCATCCTACATTTTCATCCATTTTATCCAGATATTTTTTTCATACTTTTTGCGCTAGGCGGGTGAGGCAAGGCATGGCGTCACATCCCCTGACGACTAGTTTACTACAGTATAGTTTCTTTTAAAATCTATTCTAGTACTCAGGTATAGTAGGTACGTAGAAACTACACATACACCCACACTCATAACCTAATCAGTACAGTTAGAGTATAAAACAAAATTAACAAGTTTAACTTAAAATCTGTACTACTACTCAGGAATAGTAGGTACATAGAAACTACACATAAACCCACACTCATAACCCTAATCAATACAGTTAGAGTATCAAACAAAATTAACAGTTAAAACTTAAAATCTATACTAGTACTCAGGTATAGTAGCTGCGTAGAAACTACACATACACCCACACTCATAACCTAATCAGTACAGTTAGAGCATCAAACAAAATAAACAAGTTTAACTTAAAATATTATGGGAAGATTTTAATTGTTGGAGACTTGGTAAACTACAAACTCATTCGGCGAATACAACGAGGGTTATGGGGTGGGGGCCTCAACTACCATGTTCAGTGCTTGAGATTTTTACGGAAATTAAAGAATAGGGGCAACTAATTTCTGGGAAAGGGGGTGGAGCCTCCATATACCATAATATCTAGGATATTTCCATAATCGATTATGATTTCACAATTCTCAATTTTTTTACGAACTAAGGAGAACTAGGATGTGGTTTTAAAAAACGAGGTACAGGCGATTTTCGTATTAACCGGTTTTCTTACTGTCTTAGCGGGCAGTTCTTCGGTGGGCCTCACCTGCTACTCATCGGTGGATTTTTAAAATTTCTAATATCTTTCTTAAGTATTTTATGTCTTTCATTATATACAGCGTACCTCAATTAAAACTTATAATTTTATTCCAATTTTATTCATTTTGAATACACCAACTACTTACATCATGTGGCCAAAATTTTAACACATATCAATTTTTAAGCATGATATCTAGAATATTTACATAGTCCATTATTATTTCACAACTCCATTCTATCCCTACAATTACTTATATTTAAAATTCCCATTGAAGGTTTTGATTATTTTAGGTGAGATATTGCTGTACATTACATATATAAATATTTGTTCATTTCCCCAAATGTTTTTTTCTTTATACAAGAACCTAGATTTACTGTCTAAGGAGGCCTAAGAATAAACAATTATTTTATAAGTTTTAGTAAGTCATGATTTGACAAAACCATTGTCAATATCAACACTCTTTATCTAAAATAAGTTTTTCCATTTTTATTGGTGAATTTTACAGGCCGACTATTTTTATTATTATTACCACCATGCACCTATAGTTTTATTTTATCCAAGCAAGGCATTTAAGTTTACAATTATTAATGTGAACTTTTGCACCGATTTGGAAATGTTTCGAATTTTTTATTTATTTTCCTAAGTGGGGACGGTTTTTCATGAATAAAGAGACTAGGGAAAAAAGAAAAAAGCCATAAGCAATTTTCAAACTTTTTATTAGTATTAATTGTGAGTAAAGTTAAATTGGCAGTCCAGTACTTCGGTGGTACTAACCAGTTTAATAATTTAGACTTAATTATTGATTAACAAGATTTTCTTAATTTGTATACATTATTTCCTTTATGTGCGCTAAGTAACCAAGATGCGTGATCCCACAACTTTTTAACACATAAGTTTTATTTTAACCGTTTCTCTACCTTTCAGGTTTAAATTTGTAGCATATTTGAACATTTGTAATGGCTGAGTTCTTTTCAAGTGAACAAATCATTTTTTTACAAAAATGGACCTTTAAACACATTTAATTCAAATTTAATGATAGTTCGATATTTTTGTACTTTTTTCATTGCACCAAGTTCTTAGTTGTGCGATGACGTAATGTCCCTCAACGATTCTTTTACCATTCTTTAAATATAAAAAAATTCTCACATATAAATTGAAGATACACTCGCAGACTGTAAAAAGCTAAGATAATAATTATTTTATTATTGCTTTTTACTTTTAATCTCCAAGTAACACTATGTATCCCCCCAAAATAACACTAAGGTTTTATGAAATCTTGAACTTTGAGCTCTGGCATTCAAATTATAACTATAAAAGATATATCTATGACGTAACGACGACTCTAATTTGGGCTTTAACTACTCAGTGGCAACCCCTGAGGGGGCATGGGGGCGGAGCCCCCATCGAGCCGTAGGCGAGTGTTTTATATACAGTGTGATTGAAAAGTCCCAGAACGGTGAAATATATTGTTTAACATTATAGATAAAGTTACAAGGCTTTTTTATCAATAATGGCTATAAATGTCTACTCTTTTAAGCTATTATCACTTTTTATCCCTTAAAAGGGACGGCCCTCGAGGAGTCAGACAAAATTCTTAAATAGCAGCATAGGTCAAGTTTGGTATCAAATTAAAGGTCCCAATTAGCAGAGTACAGTGCCCCAAACTAGACTTGAAACGGATGACTGAGACAGAAATGGCAGGCAAACAAAGTTTCCTTTAAAATGATATAAGTAAAACTTTAAAATGCAATAACTTTCTTTATATTCAACCTTTTCGCGTCGAGTTTCTGGCTTTTTCCTCCACATTCAAAGACGTTTAAAACTATGTATGATGTGACAGAGGCCAGAGAAGTTTTAATTTAAACACCCTCTACGGGATGCCCCCCTTGGAAGTCTTACAGAAATCTGCTATGGCCTTTGTCAAATCATACATTATCTTAAACATCTTTACATTTGGAGTAATCAGCCACAAACCCGACGTTTAAAGTTTGAGTATAAAGAAAGTTATTGCACTTTTAAGTTTACCTAACAATGGAAACTTTGTTTGCCTGCCATTTCCGTCTCGGTCATCCATTTGAAGTCTAGTTTGCGGCATTGCACTCTGCTATGTTGACCTATAATTTGATACCAAACTCGACCTATACTGCTATTTAAAAATTTTGTCTGACTAATCATGGGCAGTCTTTTCTTGATTTTCTGGAATATGCTGTAATTTTAAAAAGGCAAACCACTGAATTCTTAATCTGGTAGGTAATACCAACAAAAAAAAGTATAAGTCATAAATTCCCATCGGTGGGGGGGGGGGAGGGTTTCATATTGGTGGCTCATGGTCTAATTGTTATGTTCTACGTGGACTGGCGTTGCGGACGGTGCGAGAGACGCCGGCGTCTATAATTCAATCTGATAACATGTACAAGTTGCATATCTAGGTAGAAATAAAAAACAAACGTCTGCAACGCTGTTAACTGGCTGGGTACCTGAGTGGTTATAGTGCTCGCCTTTGAATACAAAGGTTGCCGGTTCGATCCTGAGGAAAGTTCGTAGCTTTTTAAAGGATCGATTCCGGACCCAGCTGCCATTTGTCATTGGGCTATTAATTAATGATGCTTTTTAACAACTGGTCGATGTTAGATAGTAACAAGACTGGGGTTTGGACCGTTCCCCATCAAAACGTTAAAAAATGCCACTGGCGTAGATAGACACAAAAAACAAAAAAACCACTCAAAAATATGTTTACACTTATACTGCAAATAATACAGACGGTTAACATAAGAGGATATTATTTGCAGTATAGGTGTAAATATAATTTTGAGTGTTGTTAACGTTTGTTTTTCATTTTGGGTGTAAACACCGGGTATCATACTAATAAAAAAGTGTATAACTAGGTAGTTTATTATTCTTCTAATTGAATACAGCAATTTATAATGACTAATCCTAAAAATGATGAATTACTAGTGGTAATTACATCAAATTACAATAAACAACAGTTAAAAGTAAGGCAGATTAAAGATTTTTCATGCTAGTAACTTTGATTAAAAAAACCGGTATTTTACCATGAAAATGTCAATGTTTATGCAACTAGTGCCTTAATGTTAAAATCATATCAATGTCTAGAGCATTATCTGAAGGAAATGTGTTTTAAGAAAAAGCACGTCTTCAGTTAATGTGACAAAATAGTACAAATTCCACACACAACAATCACTATCGCTGTGAACGTTAGCGCTGCCACGCCGGCGGGCGCGTTCTATGTGAGCGACGCTGACGACAACAGCGACCAGATACAAAATTACTTGACGTTTCAAAATTCGCAATGCTCGGACACACGCTGTCAAAGCGTCGCTACTGTCGCCCACATAGGAAGGATTAGGGACCGAAGAATGTCTGCATGTGCGAGATAAATTAGGTTGAAAAAATCTATATCACATGTAGAGAGCAGTAGGTTCACCATGGGCTCAGCAGTAGGAAGATTAATAGAACAGTGGGTGGTAATAAATTAGTTCTTTCTCAAAGAGTTATTTACAAGAGACAATAAAACTCATGAAAATGCTCGTTACAATAGGACTGTCAAGTGTTTAAACCCATCCCAAGACTACTATAGGAAAACTTCAATTCTTTTAACAATATCAAATATCTTCCAAACCTTTTTGGTATTCTTTCAATGAAAAGAACGTATTTTTCACCTCTATGAGAGAATGAGCATTTTGATACTCGAAATATTCCAATGATTCCTAAAATCGGAATAAAATTATGTAGACAACATATTTCATATAATATCTCATATATGTCATCCTACTAAAAGTGTAAAAATAAAACATGAGTTACGAAAGATGATTGAATTTGTTTTATAATTTTCCTGTTGCAGCTAATCGTTATTACCTAATTTATGTTATATTTACCCTGCTCAAGACGTAATTTCAGGTTAAAATGTCCTACTGTTTGTCGTACCTTTTTCCCTCGAAGTCCTTCTTTTCCTACTTATCACTCCAAAACCGTTGTTCTACCTGTTAACCCGCCAGATAAAAGTGTTGAACCATAATAAGAGAACTGCAGTTGTTGCTGGTAGATAAGGAGACCCCTCGGCGCTGGTCCTGGATGAACGGGGGTATCAATTATGGTATAACAGAGGTTAATATACGGTTAGTATACGTTAATCGAGCTATCCCTAGAGTTAGCATACATTTTAGTCAAATATTATTGAATAAAGTATAATGGCTGGACATGGACATGCCAGCCCGGCCAATTGACCGTCAGAAATTAACATTTTTGACGATGTAAGATGTTAATATACAGTTAGTATAGGTTAAGAGGGGGCAACAGGGTGAATCCTAGTGGACGTTGCTGAAGCTATCTGAATGCGTTTCGCATTTTCTACAAGCAAACTGAGGACGAGTAACAATTTCTAGCATTTGAAGTAAAACAATGTTGATAAAGAAAAGCTGCCAGGGTGTCCACATAATCTTTGTCATTAATTTCCCTGACTTTCACTGACCACTTACCATCGATTTCCCTGACCCACGGAATTCACAGACTATTATAATAATACATAAACAAAAAATATTACTGCACAGGCAATTTAAAACACAGAAAATATTGAAATATCAAATAAAAATTACAAAAAGAAAACTATTAATTTTTCTAAAGTATGTTATTTAAAGCGGTTTCTAAAAAAAAAAAAAAAACAAACAAAAAAAAAAAAAAAAAAAAACTGTGTACTTGAAGCACTCGGTACATGATATACATTATCTCATAAAGTTGGTACCAACACTTTTTTCTTAGAGAAACCGGATATTGCTGGCAGTTAATAAATTACTAGGTCCTTCAAAATGTGACTTTTGTAGAGGGAGAGGCGGGAAAAATGCATTACGCACACAGGTGGCCAGCCTGTAGTGTGGGGCTCCCCTAAAAAACTGGTTTACCCACTAAAAAACCTCCTCTACTCTTTAGGATTCTAACCTGGAATTGTTTATCACATTACGTCAGGCTAGGCCTAAATTTGGCTTACGCCCGTGGGGCTCGCTCCTTATCCAGCCGCTCGATCAAGGGATCTGGGCCACTTCGCGGTCCAGATCGGTTTTCTTTTCCAGGAGGATGCCCCGGACAAACTGTGATAAACAAGCCCAGTTGCCCTCATCCTCCAAAATCTTTTGGCTGACCGAGTCCACCGAAAATGCACAAAAAATGTGTGTGGCCTTCAGGCGGGGCCCTTCCCAACGGGGGCAGCGGAAGAATGTGTGTTCCACATCGTCGGGAACGCCCGGGCAATAAATGCAGTCCGATGAACCGGTCTTGCCCATCCGGTTCAGGTACGACCGAAAATAGCCGTGACCTGTCAAGAATTGGGTCAGGTAGTAGTCCACCTCCCCATGCCGCCGTTCCACCCATGGTTGGATCTGCTTGATAAGTTGCGCAGTCCATCGTCCTCGGGTGTAGTGCTCCCAGCTGTGTTGCCACTGCTGGAAAGTTCGGGAGCGCTCTTCTGTTCTTGCCGTGTCCTTGCCGATCTCACCTTGTCTCTGATAAATCGCCTTCCTCTCTCGTGCCAAGAGCTTGACAGGAATGACTCCGGGACGACCGCCGGGACGGCAGGCTCCGACACTGTCCAGTAGGCGTAACACACCCGGAGCGCCACTTGATGCTGAACCCGGGCGAGTCGCAACTTGTAGAACTCTTTATCGAGAGCGTCTGCCCACAGCTCTGCCCCATAAAGAAGTACGGACTGGACCGCGGACATCAACAGACGTCTTCTACTGGATCGGGGACCCCGACATTGGCCATCAGCCTACTAAGGTAAGTGACTACCTTAGCGGCCTTGTCCGCCGTACGGAAGATCTGATCCCTCCAGCTTAACTTGGTGTCCACCATAACCCCGAGGTATTTGGCGGCACGAGTTGATGTGACCACCTCCCTTCCCACTCGGAGTGGGACGACGGTGTCGATCCTCTTCTTCGTGAGGATCACAATCTCCGTCTTACTGAGAGCAAGCGAGAGACCGTGATCTGACATCCAGGTATTGACCACACGCATGACTCGGTTCAACTTTAGTTGGGCCAGCTCATCGTTGCGTGTAGCAATGAGAGCTGCGACGTCATCGGCTTACCCAACCAAAGTGGTTCCCTCAGGCATCTCGGACCTCAGGAGGCTGTCATAGGCAACGTTCCAGATATCCGGGCCGAGTATTGAACCTTGCGCGGCACCAGAAGTGACTTCCATCGTCCGCGTTCCGTCCCTTGGGTCATAAATCAGGCTTCGAGTGCGGAGATAATCCTCATTAGTTATTGCTCATTTAGCTTGAATGACTTGAGACAAAATTTACAATAAGTAAAATTTGCATCACTATCCACTAAGTCTAACCAACTCACTAATTTCAGTAAATATTTTGACATCAAGCCACAATTTATATGAAATTTACTCTAGCAGCCGTTGTTCAGCTAACCATTAAAAAAGATACAAAATCAAATTATGAACAATTTTTAATATTCCAAGCATAAACGTACCGAAATAAATTGTCTTAGATTTAAAAAAAAAATCCTGCAAATTGTTACAATAGTTGGGATTAAGGCCGACAGCAGCATTAAAAAAACTCAAATCTATAATTTTTTGCGGATTTCCCTGACTTTCCAGACTTTTTGTTTGTTTCCCTGACTTTCCCTGACCATAATTTGTTTCCCTGACTATCCCTGACATTCCAGAATATGGACACCCTAGCTGCTGAACTTCAGCACGTATGAGACCCAAAACCTCAGGTAGATGATGGCGAGGAAGGAAGTTTGGGCGCGTAAAGTAAGCCTTTTAATTAATACATGCTTTTCATTGGATACGTTCATAACCTGCGCGCCCAGCAGTTTTAGTGGCTGCCGACAGAGGCTGTCTGCGGGTCAAAAATTCAACGTGCAGTGTTTTACCTGCTACTATTTTTCGCCTTTATTATAAGTTCGATAAAAGTGGGAGTAATTTTAAATGGAAGTTAAAGACTTAAGCTATTTTACCTACTTTTAGATATTTTTATATTTTCAATTCATATGGAGCTATAATATGATCAACTTTGACCCTTTATATAGCTTGACATGTATTCAAAATAAAAATAAAATATATAAGTAGGTAAAATAGCACAAGTCTCTATCTTTCTATAAAAACTTCTCACACTTTTATCGATAATCTAGGGGTACTAAGGTTTCCGATAAATACGCATTAAATTAATACGTATTTAATTTATTTGAGCAAACAATACTGGGACATAAGGTATTATCTTGTAGGGGACGGTTAGAGCCAATCGTGGACGATGTATTTTGGTACGGTGGCCATATATTGGTCTATAGAGATTCACGCTGTCTATTAATATGAGTTGTTGCAGGAGTTTTGCTTTGTCTGATTTATGATATTGCCTTTTTATACGGCTTATTTTCCCTATTGATCGATGTCATATTTTTTTGACCTGTAACCTTAACAAGTTTATGTTTAGTGAGTGATATGTTTTGTTATGTTCACCAGTATTTTTAATTACAACTCAAACTGTGTACTGTATTAAGTTTTTAAGGGAACACGAATTGATAATGCGAGTATGTACTGTGTTGATTTTTTGCATATGTTGAATGGAAGAAATCCTACAGCTGGTTAAAGTTGGAGAATTACCAAACAATTAATTTTTTTACTCAGAGACAAAAAGTAGGTGATGGTATTTTGTTAACTTATCTGGTTTTGCGGCACTATTTATTATTTTATAAACGAATTTTTTTATTACTTTGTTACCTAACACAAACATAGGGTCATAATCATCACCATTTGACAATAAAATAGATTTATAGTATTTTGAAATAAAATCATTCTCGATCGGAAACGCTGAAATTGTTTCGTTCGAGATATCAGGGCAATATTCACCTCTTGAGCGAAATGTTAGGATCATGTTATCATGAGCCGGCACAGTACTTTAGAGAACGGCTCTCTCGATATCCCTGTATCGGTTTACAAAGAAGTGACACATATTATAGCGCTGTTTTCCACTTTAAAATTCCTCCCTTTTTAACGGAATGGGAGTGTATATTTTTTATCACCATTATTTAATAAATTTGACACGTTCATTGTTTTATTGTATCATAAAAAAAAGATTAAGATGATATTGCCGAGAATTACGCCTACTAAGTTTTTTATTTCTTTGGTTAAAATCTAGTAGAATAGCCACACGACAGATTCAAATTCTATTGTTAATTTAAATTACCACCCAAACGCTGGAAACTACTCTAGATCTACTTAAACCTATATAAATGTTATATATGCTATGAGACTCCTGATGAGATATTTTACTGATTTGTTTTATCCTAAGATAAAAGTTATGTTATTAAATAATGACAATATCTAATACGGTCCACGTAAGGTAGTAAATATCACCAGGGATTGGAACTTTCCCTACAAACAACTGGCGTCAAAGTCACAGTGACACGAAGAATTTTTTAACTTAGAGATATGTTAAAGTCGGAGAATATCTATCAATTTTGATATAGTATTTCCCTTTTAAAATTAAAAACTAAAAAACGTAACCTAAATTCATAAATACTAATTAAAAATAGATATTGGTTATGACAGTTGATTTTATTAAATACACAATCACTTGCAAAAAACTGTTCGAGGTATGGAAAGACTGTTTATTTGCTGGTTTTATGTAATGAACAATTAGTTGAAGCTGGGATATAATTGATAAACTTTGAAGGAAAAATATAAATACCCCCGTCACAGCAGACCTGCGTACTCAGCGAATTTCCAAACTATCTTGAGATATTGTATTTTCCCCATAAACACCATAGGAATGGGAATGTAGGTTTGCTGCCTTGGGATGTTGTTAGAAAATGTTAGTTTTGTTAGGAAATGTAATACTTAGTTACGTTAGGTAAATGTCAAACTATATCAATATTTGGCACTTTTTAATTTTCCCCATAAACCCCATGGGGGTGAGTTAATTGCAGTAGGTTTGCCGCCATATGGGTGTTGTAAGCAAATATCAGTTAAATCCTACCTAGTGAATGTACATGCCAAATATTATCAAGTTATGGTGTTCTTTTCATTTTCCCCATAAACCCCATAGGGGTGAGTACGTAGGTTTGCCGCCATATGGGTGTTGTAAGCAAATATCAGTTGAACCTTACCAAGAGAATGTATATACCAAATTTTATCAAGTTATTCCAATAAATAAGCGAGATACAGGGTTTTGTTGATTTCCCATAAGATTAAAATGGAGAACCTATTTTTGGCTTTTCTCCATAACCTGTTAAGCTACGTTAAAAATTCAAAATACTAAATTGTTTGTTTTTTTAAGCTCTTTTAAATGGTTTCAGCTAAAATTGTTAAATTAAAAAAATTATGCTCCAAAAATGAAAAAAACCCATTTTTGACCCCTTTGAAACCCCATAAAACCCTGTTCCCATAACCCGATCATGCTGGTTCGCGAACTCATGAAAATAGATCTAGTCTTACACCTTCATACCAAATTTCATCAAAATCGGAGGTCCCCTTCAAAAGTTATCAGTACCACGGACACATAGATATATATATATATGAAAATGAACGAACGGTGTTTTTGGCTTCTGGGGACCTCAAAATGAAAAAGTAACATGGTCCCGGGCTTAGGTCTTACCATGGCTACTACCGTAATAGCGTATTCCCTATAGGGAAATTCGCTAAAAATATTTGTAATGTAATTATTATAACGATTACTAATGTAATTAATAAGTGATGGCTAACATCGAAAAGTAAGAAATTTATACTTTTCGAACTTTATTTCAAACTTTATTTTTACTTTATTTCGAACTTTATTTCTTTATTATTTAACTTTATTTCTTTCAAATATGGATCTTGAGCCTGCAATACCTCAAAGTTTTCTCCTCCACTCTGTTGAATATTCAATGCTACTTCGAATAAATCTTCATCTATGTTTTCATCTAATGGATTTCTTGATAAGCTGTCCGCTAACAAATTGCTTGTTCCCTTTTTGTATTTTACAACAATGTCATAGTCGACTAGTGATAGCGCTAATCGATTTAGGCGGGACGATGTGTTTTTGAAATTTTTATAATAAACTAGGGCTTGGCAGTCAGTGTAAACTGTCGTTTGTCGTCCTAAAGTGAATTCTCTGAAGTAATTTACTGTATACACTAAAGCTAACATTTCCCTCTCGGAGTTGGAATATCTCTGCTGTATATCATTATACTTTTTACTGAGGTAAGCAATTGGGTGTAATTTGTTTGTGTCTGGGTCTCTTTGTAATAAACAACCTCCTAGGGCAAACTGAGAGCTATCAACAAAAATAATACTTTCAAATTCATCTCGCCAATGCGCTAAAATTGGTGGATTGGTTAAAATTTCTTTTATTTTCTTAAAGGCCTGTTCACAATTTTCATCCCACTTAAATGGTAAATTTTTATTCGATTGTTTTATCAGTTCTGTTAGTGGCAGTGTTATTTCTGCATAGTTCTTAATATGTTTTCTAAAGAAGGATGAAGCTCCCAAAAATTGTCGTACTTGCCGCACGCATTTGGGTCGTTTGAAATCAAGTATTGCCTTTACAGTTGATCCAAGCGGAACTAGTCCCAATCAAAAATTTATCGAATAATAATGTACCAGAAGTAGTTGCCGCAAACGGTCTACCGCTAAACATTTTAGGCCACGCTGATCTCTCATTAGAAATTGACAACATAATCTTGAGGGGAAAATTTTTCGTCACACCAGACATCAGCACCAACGTGATTTTGGGGAATAAATTTTTGAACGAGAACAGAGTTGAAATAAACTTTAAAACCAAAGAAATAATATTTAACCTTGGGGAATATGAACACAAAATAAAAATGAACAGGAAATGGCTCATCAAAATTGAGAATATTAACACGGTTCAAAATACCAAAGACCCTGTAATTAAGGACTTTAGAACAAGTGAGGACATAGTAATAGCTCCCCACCAACACAGAAAATTAACACTGGGATATTCTATTAAGCCGAACACTCATTTTGAGGCAGAAAAGGCTCTTCAGGAGAAAAAGAAATGTCATGCGTTTTTAGTACACGAAGGTGAAAATGGAAATAGCTACATTAATATTTATAATGCATCTAAATTTCCTAAACATATTAATAGAAACACGGTTATAGGATTTTTAACTGAATACGGAGATGAAATCGCAATTCCTAAAGTTCAAAATGAAGTTTTTAAACAAAGTGATCCAAACAAACAAATTATTAAAGATAAAGATGGAATTGAATTTGATATTTCACCACATTTGACACCTAACCAACACAATCAAGTAGTAAAAATGTTAACTAAGTATAAATCCATGTTTACAACCAAGACGGAAGATTTAGAACCAGCTAAATTACCCCCTGTGAAATTAGAGACTGTGCCAAATCACAAACCGGTTAATTCTCCCCCTTATAAGCAAAGTACTCAAGAGAGGGAAGAACTAAATAAAATTTTGGACGACTTACTTAAAGCAGACATTTTAGAAGAGGCGCCAGATTATTGCGAATACTCAAGCCCAGTATTCATTACAAGAAACAGAGATAATTCACCAAGATTAGTTGGGGATATGAGGAAAATTAATAATATTTTGAAAACAACTGTACATCCAACGCCATCGGTTGGCCTAGTTTTAAATTGTCTCAATAAAGCCAACAGCTTCACAAAATTAGATTTAAAAGGTGCTTATCATCAACTTTTGGTTAGGCCCGAGGATCGTCACCTGCTTACAATTAAAACACAAGACAGACTGTTGCGCTACAAAAGACTCACTATGGGACTGAAAGTATCTTCAACTCTTTTTAGCAAAGCATTATTAGCCCTACTAAATAAACATTTATATAACAAAGTAATATGTTACATCGACGATGTGATCGTCTACGGATCGTCATTTGAAACAGACCTTGAAAATTTGGAAATCATTTTAAAAATTTTGCAAGAAGCCAATCTAAAACTCAACACAAAGAAATGCAAATTTCTCTATGAAAAAGTTGATATTTTAGGTTACCAAGTCACAAAGACCGGGATACTTCCTCAAGAATCAACTGTAAAGGCAATACTTGATTTCAAACGACCCAAATGCGTGCGGCAAGTACGACAATTTTTGGGAGCTTCATCCTTCTTTAGAAAACATATTAAGAACTATGCAGAAATAACACTGCCACTAACAGAACTGATAAAACAATCGAATAAAAATTTACCATTTAAGTGGGATGAAAATTGTGAACAGGCCTTTAAGAAAATAAAAGAAATTTTAACCAATCCACCAATTTTAGCGCATTGGCGAGATGAATTTGAAAGTATTATTTTTGTTGATAGCTCTCAGTTTGCCCTAGGAGGTTGTTTATTACAAAGAGACCCAGACACAAACAAATTACACCCAATTGCTTACCTCAGTAAAAAGTATAATGATATACAGCAGAGATATTCCAACTCCGAGAGGGAAATGTTAGCTTTAGTGTATACAGTAAATTACTTCAGAGAATTCACTTTAGGACGACAAACGACAGTTTACACTGACTGCCAAGCCCTAGTTTATTATAAAAATTTCAAAAACACATCGTCCCGCCTAAATCGATTAGCGCTATCACTAGTCGACTATGACATTGTTGTAAAATACAAAAAGGGAACAAGCAATTTGTTAGCGGACAGCTTATCAAGAAATCCATTAGATGAAAACATAGATGAAGATTTATTCGAAGTAGCATTGAATATTCAACAGAGTGGAGGAGAAAACTTTGAGGTATTGCAGGCTCAAGATCCATATTTGAAAGAAATAAAGTTAGCAAAAATTGCACCGGAAGCTGTAAATAAGAAAATTAGAAGTGCATCAAGGCAATATGAGGAAAAGGACGGTTTACTTTATTACAAACATTTCAATGGTAGGGATACAGACTATTTATTGGCAGTTCCACAAATAAAAGTTCCGGAAATTTTAAAAATGTTTCATGACAACATTTATGCAGGAGGACATTTCTCAAGCTTTAAAACGGGAAGGAAAATTAAAGCAAAATATTATTGGCCTACAATGAACAAAGACATTGAAGAATACACACAAACTTGTGAGGAGTGTCAATTGAAACGAACCAATACTTACAAAACTTACGGGAAATTACAACCACAAATTCCACCCACTCAGCCTTTTGAAAGAATTATAATAGATTTTCTAGGTCCATTAGGTCAAAGCAATGGATATAAATACATTCTAGTCGCTACAGATGCGACGACCCGATTAGCGTTAACGGCACCAGCACGATCAGCGGACGCAAGAACCGTTGCAAAAATATTACTAGAATGGTTTTGTATTTATGGATGCCCTCGCATAATTACACATGATTCAGGAACTCACTTTATGGGTAAAGTTTTACAGGAATTGCTTCAAAATCTAGGAATACAACAAAAAAACAGTCCTCCTTACACTCAGCAAATACAGGGTTTAACAGAACGTACGAACTTAGTTCTTAAGAAAATGATATCTCATTACACGGAAAATCAACCAAGTTCATGGTCAAGAGTACTTAAGTATGTGACATTTGCTTATAATAATTCGGTAAATGCTAGTACCGGATACAGCCCGTTTTATTTAATGTTTGGAAGACAACCAAATCTACCCTTCGATTATTTATGCGTTCAAGAGCCACAAGATTACGATATGTTGCAAGAAATAAAAGCAATTAAAATGGTGAGGAAAGATATACCAAAAATCTTAGAACCGGCACAGCAAAGACAGAAATACTATTACGACAAAACCAGAAGAGATTTGAATTTAAACGTAGGGGACGAAGTTTTAGTAAGCTTTCCAAAAGATGGTACCAACAAATATAATAAATTTCAAGATGTTTTTAGAGGCCCGTATCATGTCACTGAAAAATTAAATGATTTAACGTACAAAGTAAACTTGTTTAAGAAAGGGAAGTTTCAAGAGGAACCAGTTCATGTTTCAAGGTTAAAACCATTTTATAGAAGATGAAAATATTTCAACATCACACTTCAGAAAAATATCTACAGTGCTGTACTTCATATTCCAAAATAAGAGTTATTTGACCTATAGGCTAGTATGAAAAACATGGATTGTTAGGGGAAACAAAATGACGCAGAAATAGTGATGAATTATAGACTACAAAGAAAACAATTTAGGTACCTGGGAAAAACGATTATCCAACATAATCCCAAAGATCACATGACACTAAACAATTGAACTTCACTGCAAAATTCACTGCGAACTTCACTTCAAACTTCACTTAAACTTTAATAAAAACTTCACTCATATAACCAAACACTTCACTCGTGGCGCCACATCACTCTCGAATATATACGGAACCACAGCACTACGAGGACGGACACAACATAAACCGACGACGAGAAATCTCTAACTGACTACAGTGGTTAGGAGCAGTTCAAGAGAAACATACATAAAGGGTCAGCATAATCCAAGCAACACCCGTGGGACGTGGGACACATGTGGCAAAGATAAGAAATCCAGGAATAAGTAGGTCATCATTGTCGGAATCTCCAAGCTGAGGCACTAGAACTGCACGTACATGGAACACTCATGCTAAGGAAAATAGACCTCAGACAGTCAGTTTAATGCACTACATGAAAAAGGTTTTCTGCATTACAAAAGGAATTAAATTACAAGTGAACTCCCGAGTTAAACGTTAATATTAATTAATAATGTTTATGGCTCATTAAACTTGTGAGCATTGGAGTATATGATGGCCAGATATATTCCCTCATGACTTTAATGGAAACCAAAGAATTTCAGAATACTTTTGGTTAAGAAAATTCTTCCCGAATATAAAAAAAAAAATCATGGCATTTTCTTAAAATCTTTCAAAACTATTCTACAAAACAAATAATTAGTAAAATCATTTTAAAGACGACTTAAAAGAGAAACCATTTAAAATAAATTTATATAGGTTACAAAACAATATAAATTTTAAATAAATTCATCTCTAACATATTATTATGTGGTCCAGATTGATGCCAAGGAGTTATCGACCCATAGAAAGTATAAGAAGATGGAAAAACTTTTACTACTGTCGACATTAATCGTGCTGAACCTACTATCAGGAGGCAAATGTGAAGATAATAACTATCAATTTTTCAATGGATTTCATTTGGAGCGAAAAACCGGATTAATTCCATACGAAGGAACGATTCCACTTTTATTCACCACTTCACTAATGAACACTCCCACACCATTGGTATCTTATAAAACATTCTTAAATTGCAATAATACAACCAATCATACTCAAATCTATTGTGACTTAGAAAAAAATGTGAAAACTCTTCAAAATTTGATTAATGAACAAATAAACAATCAAATTTCTGATACGTCATTGACCAATTCAACAAAAGTTAGAGGAAAAAGGGGACTTATATTTCTAGAAGAATTTTTCAGCTGGTGTTGCAATTTAGCTTCACAACAAGAAGTATCAGGTGTCTACGAAAACCAAAAACAGTTACAAGACCATGCAAATGAAATTATAGATTCCGTAGGTACACAATATAAGGACTTGGTGAAAACTACTCAAAATCTCAACAACTTCACCCACGACGTGAAACGGCTCTCAGAAAATATCCATCAAAGTTTCGCAGCATTGAATGACTTACAAGCCACGTCATACTCCGATATACTTGATCAAATTTATGCCTTAAATCAACAATCACTAGTGTATATATTATACAATTATCATCAAGATACGGTAACTGAAATTTTGGAGCGATGTCATTTAAACCTGTTATCAGACAAACTTTTAAATACAAGAAATCTATCTAATCATTTAGAAGCTTTGAAACAAAAGGCGCAAACCAAAAATCTGGTTTTAGCCATTCCTAGTGACAAAATATTTCTGTATTATAAATTACCAATTACAAAATGCACAATTTTCAACGGAACTCTGCTACTAAAAATCAATATTCCTCTAAAGACTGCGAATCAAAAATATCAAGCCTACAAATCAATTACTTCACCAGTAATGTGGAAAGATACGATTTGCCGTTTACAAATAAATAGTAAATATATTTTCAAATCAGAGACCTATTCTAAAGTTGTTTATGAGAACGATGATGATTGTAATGGAAAAACGTACCCTCTATGCCTATTACCTAGGCAAACGCTTGTATCTACGGAACAACAGGAATGTTTGCATCTAATTTTAAACTCTGAAAGCATCGCAAAACTACAAGAAAACTGTCATTATATTTGTGAAAAGCCACCAAAATATCCTATTATAACGAAACTCTTGCCAAATAAATATCTGATAACAAACATAAAGAACACTTTAACACTAGAATGCGATAACAATGAAGTACACCAAATAGAACCCATTACAGCAGGAACTTTGGAAGTTACAATACCCTGCGACTGTGAACTGCATCAACCTGACACAATATTGATAACAAAAATTCGCCCTTGTGATTCTAAAGACATTCCCACGATCAACATTATTAATTTGATACCAGTAACTTGGTCAAAACTACAAACAATCCAATTATTCCCAGTTACCTCAGGAGTGACATACAAATTTAAAAATTTATCCGAAATCATAAATGCGAATTTGACAATCAACAATCCAACGTTTGAAGTGACAGCACTTAAGAGAATTGAACACATAACCTTGAAGAATGATGAATTCGAAATATTTGGAAATACAAAATTGTTATTTTATATAATGTTTGGTTGGACACTAATATTAACAATTATAATATTAGTAATCATTTATTGCTTACATATTCAATCGATCAAGATCAGTATGAAACTTCCAGATAAAGATTACAAGAATGAGCAACAATAACGATCCACTAGAAACACCAGACGGCCACGACCTTGACAGACACACGCACACGAGAGGAGCAACGTAAACGAACAGCCGTCAGCAGCATACGGCACTGGTGGACGATGCATCGCGTCAGCTTAGCGGGGCCCAGCTTAGGTGCATAAAGGCTCCACTCCCGTTGTTGAGGAGCACTCACTATGTTCAACCCAACCTGAAATCGTATTTGATGAAACTTATTGTTCGGGTGGAACGAACAATTTCCCCGAGTAGGGCCATGTAAAGTATTTGTTCAAAATGTAATTTATAATTCTAGTTAGTTAGTGCATATTCCCAGACAACGACAAAGCAAATCACATTTCATAAAAATTAGGTATAGTGTTGCTGGGAACCAAAATGGCGGATTACCGCGAACTGTAACAGGAGTGGCACGTGATAAAATGCGCCACGATATAAGTTCAATACCTTCATTCCCACGAGAACGAAATCAGAAACTTGTCAACGCTGCACCACGCCGCCATGATGGTCACCCGTGGGGGCAACTAACGGTGACGACATCATCGGCAAATCAAAATAAGGGGCGTGGTCAGAAAATCAACTGATTGGCTAATGTGATGTCTCGTGGGGGGTGAAAAAATTTTAGGGAAGGGGAAGCGAGAGCCGAGCGGCCGAAAAGGAAGAGAAGAGAACTTTAGTCTGGAAGAAGTTAGGATTTGGAGAGGATCAACCTGCGGGACGAGGTAGTAAGCCACCCCCAGCGTCCGAACCACCTATCTCCAAGACTCCAACATCCATCACCCCGAACAACGAAGACTGCAAACATCAAGTACTTCAACGAAGAAACTCAAACATCGTATCTTTGGAGACAAATCTTCCTGCTCCCTCCCAAAATTCGACGGCATCCCACTGCACAACACGGACTTCGGGGACCAAAGAGGACATCACCAGACGGCCCGGAGGACCACCCAGGAGCGGAGGCGGCCTACCAACATCACATCCACGGACCAGGGTTGCAGCCGTACGACCACACCAGGGGGCTCCATCTTCGAGATCAACGTCCCGGAAGATCATCCCTTGGTGGACAACGTCGCCGCGCCCAGGAAAACACCCGCCGGATGAATAGGGTATGTGCCCTCCAAATTATGAGAAAAGGCCCAAGACAAAGTTAACCAAAGGCAACAGTAAATTAAACACAAAAACTTAATTTCGATTCTATTTAACCCTTGCTAAATATTAAAACAAACAAGAGGATATAATTAGGGTGTAATTAAACTAATTAAATAAAGGAGTTTTAGGGTTTGAACATAGGGAGAAACAGCTCGCGGGATATTCATTTGTAAATATTACTTTTAAATAGATAGCTTATATTAATTCTTGTACAGATCATTTTTATTAACATTAGGTCTTTGTTTCCGTTATTATCTAACCAAAGTAAATGTGTCTTATACTGGGTTGGAGGTTCTAAATATTTTAATGGACTTTATTTTTATTGGGAACCTTATCAGTATAATTAAATCAATTTATTCGATGTTCATAGTTAATTACTGATTTTTGACGAACGGTTGTAAATATAAGCTAAGTAATAAAACTGATTTAAAGCATAGGACTCTGAACTCCATAGATCACTTGTAAATGTAAATATAATTATAAATATTGTCTTTTGAATTTCTGGTGACGAATATTTCGACCAAAGTGCTCATTGAGAGACAAAAGGTGTAAAGACTTTCGATAATCCGGATCCAGTGAAACTACGATTTGTGATTTGAACTATAACAAAGGACTCCAGCGCTTCTGTGTGATTTTTATCATACTGTGTTGAATCATTGAAGGGCAACCTCATTTATTAGGTTAAGTTTATGGTGTTTATTAAACATATGTTTTACTTACATTTGTGTTTGTTCAATCCCGATCCTTAACCTCTTGCATTAAGCCAAGCGAGTCAAGATTAGTTTACCCTTTTATTTATTTATTATTTTAATTCAAATATTAAATTTCAGTAGCCTAACCAACTTTACACACAAACTTTACACAGTCAATAAGTTTTCAACTTTTATTTAAGTAAACCGTATTATTTGCGAAAATTTTAGAAAAAAGTCTAAATACGTTTGTCATAAATACTTTAGAGCTTGTATATATTACTAAAATAATAAATATGTTATATAGTTCTAATAAATTAGTTTCCAATTGAACAGTTTTACCTTTAAAAATAAGTAAGTAAAAGTAAGTTGATGAAATATTTTACTCAAATTCCTCTATCGAGAAAATTATAGCTTGAATGATCGAGGGGGAAAAGAATTTTTAATGACAAATACTGAGAATTCCAGGCAACAGGAATGTCTTTATTGAGTGTAGTATACCATTTAAATAGCATTGTGCGTTTTATTTTTTTTCAAGCAATGTTGAAATGAACAACCATTAGTGTGTAACAAATTAATGTAAAGTATCAATGTACTTTACGGAATCTTTATTTTTTATAACAATGTTTTATTTTTTTTCAACAACCTTTCACATCTTTAATTCTAACAATTTTTAATGATTTTAATACCTGCTGTTTTATATCACTACGAAAAACATTTCATTTACTATGTTACATGACGTTTTGCTTCTTTTTAGTTAGACAAAAAATTACCTAATAAACTTTTTCCCAATGACGTCCTAGATTAAGGTTCACGAATCACGTTTATATCATTAATTCTCTCCTTTTTTAACAAAGTACCAACAAATGTTGCCCCAGCTTCATAATAAACAACTTCTTATGTACATATGGGGGTGAGATTTGTAAAAGTAAAAACGGAGGTATGAGAAAATGCATTCAATTGATTGAACAAATTCTTCATTAATACGATGAATATTATGCTCACATTAACAAAGAAGCTTTTTGAAGTGCTTCAATAGGCGGCAGAAAAATAAAAACGAACATGGAAAGTAGGCCGATTCAAGTGTTGTAAATTGATCAATTAGTGCTAACTCAAAGAAAACTAATCACATCATCAACATAAAAAATGTAGTCGTTTTTCCACCAATTTCAGTCTCAAACTTTATAGATTCTTATGATATAAATTGCACTATCCCCTTCTTCCACAAGTGTCTACTTACAGGCGGGCAGTCGTTTAGCAATGCCGTTATATTTTATTGAAGGATAAATTATTTATTGACGTTTTTGTGTTATGAAATAATCAACAAAGACATATACGACGGTTGAAAAGTTGTTTCCTTTGAAGAAAAAATAATAATCAAGAAACTATTATTTCATGTTATTTTTTCCAGTCGAATGTACAAATAATTTTGGGAAGGCAATGTCATGATTCTTAGTAAAGTATTTATTACTCTTCCGACCAGATTGTGTCCAAACAGATTTGATTGACGCATTCACGATGTTCACGATTTACGATTTAAACGATGTGGATGCGGTTACACTTGTGAAATTGCCTGCTTGGTCTACATTTATGATTGCGGACACGATGTTGTAGTGGTCATGATTGTGAAATGGTCGGCTTGGACCACGTCCATGATTTTGTATAAGAAAGTGGCAGAGGCCACAATCTTGAAATGGTCAGCTTGGAACACGTTCATGATTGTGGATACGTTGTAGAGGCCACAATCGTGAAATGTCAGCTTGGACCACGTCCATGATTGTGGATACGATGTAGAGGCCACAATCGTGAAATGTCAGCTTGCACCACGTCTATGATTGTAGATACGATGTGGTAGTCACACTTGGGAAATGGTCAGCTTTGACCACGTCCATAATTGTGGATACTATGTGGTAGACTTAATTTTCGGCTTAAACCACGTCCATGATTGTGTGGTACGATGTGACAACAGCCACACTTGTGAAATAGTTGGCTTGGATCACGTCCACGATTGTTGATACGATGTAGTAGCTGTCACAGATGTGAAATGGTCTTCTTTGACGATGTCCCTGATTGTGGATGCGATGTGGTAGCGTTCACACTTGGCAAACGGTCTTCTTGGACCACGTTCACGATTGCGGATACAATGTAGTAACGGACACATTTCTTTAAAGTGGTCGGTTTGGACCACGTTCACGATTGTGGATACGATGTAGTAGCTGTCACACTTGGGAAAAGGTCTGCTTGGAACCCTAGTTCTATGCTTGGAACACGACCATAATTGCATATATGATGTGGTAGCAGTCACAGTTATGAAATGGTCTTTTTGGACCACGTCCATGATTGTGGATACATTATTTATACGGGTGCCCAAGTTAATATTACTGAGTATACCAGGACACGCTGTAAATCCCCACAGGTGTTGCGCAATTGGTTTAGTTTTTTTTAATTTTAAGAGGGATCAATACTACTCTATCTTCATTAGGGCAGCATAGAGCTGTAAGCAGACTTTAGAAAACCGTAACAAAACTTATATCAGAATTTTGTACATTAGTTGATTAAGAGTCATCATCACCGTCGAGCTAGTGACGCAGTCAACAGTGTTAACCATACGGCTTTTGGGCAAAACAATTTTTCAATCCTCTGACTCGGACCCCGTTTTTAGCGAATTTCTTGAAACTTTATGATCATATAGTTAGGTCTCCCATACCTTAAAAGTAAAAAAAAATGTAATAAAACAGCTCTTAGCGACTTAGAAAAGTAATGCAATTATCCTTACTTATATGATCCTTTTTTGTACTGTGTGTCCCATGAAGAGGTATAATTGTTTGATTTTATATTACTAGGGAATTTATGCACTGAATATTTTTAAACTCCTCACAATTTATAAATTTGTTTAAAAAAATATTCTGTGAAAATTTCAATTTCGTCAATTTTTTTACTATATTTTTATTATTTTCTCGACATATTGGATGACTGATTACTACGTTGCAGTTTTGACACTCATTTTTGAACATCTGTTTGGTCGAGGATTATTGCTTGAGAGAAAAATTTTCAAAATAAAACCTAGCCTTTTCCATAAAACTTTACTGAGCCTTAAGTTTTGAGGAAAGACTTTTAATTTTGAACGAAGAGTGAAGTTTTGTGTTTGGACAACGTTACTGCAGCATTTCGACAATTTCAAGTTGCATACTCGGATTTGAATTACCTAGCAATAAAAGTGAAGTGAAATTAAATTAAATTAAATTGAATTTAAAATGTCTTTATTATGGAGGCGAAGATATGACTAACAAGTCCTCTCTACCACTAAAAAACCTCTAAAAAATATACTTAAAAGCTATATTATTAATTAATGATAAAGAAAATGTATACGCTGTTTATACATTAGTCAGGAGACAAACTGCTCAAGAGTCAACACGTTAACTCACATTACAAAAAAACACACAACACATTCATACATGTCCCCCAGGAAAACGCCACGCCAGTGCCACAGACTCACTCGGGCCTGCCACATAATAAAAGATCTTCGACTTCCGCCCCAAACTTTGCGCGTTTATCAATAGTTTTAATACAATCAGGAAGTGAATTCCAAAGTCTGCAACTAGAAACGATAAAGGATTTATTAAATACTGTTGTTCGGTGAATAGGAATAGCCAGGATGCGGGAACCATCGCGTGTAACCCGTGAACTCTTTTCAGAAATAAATAAGAAATGATCATAAAGGTATTTGGAAACTGGAACTTATAAATAGAGTGAAGCGAAGTGTATGAAATTCACGGAGTTCTTTTAATTTCATTAGGTCGAGTAAATTAAAATTAGGTAAAACAAGATCATTTCGCTTGAGACCAAAGATGAACTGGATACAGTAGTTCTGTGCACGCTGCAGTCTGTTTGAAACATCGACAGTCATGTCGCTGATCACTTCATCAAAGTAGTTGAAATGTGTCAAAACAAGAGTTTTTACAACCATTGTCTTGACATTTAGTATGGCTGCAAGGCGTTTAAGACTGTGAATGGAAGCAAAGGCCCGGTTGCATGTTGCATTGACTTGGGCAGTCCAACCGAAATGCTTTTTCAAGAAAAGTCCTAGGTTTTTAACCTTGTGCCAGTATTCAAAATTGTCAGCCATCAACAACAACTGAGAGGTAAAATCTTTTTATGGGCTTACTTAAGGGAAAACATTTATACCCATAGCTTCACAAATGAAGAGGCAATAAAACAATCAATTGAAGAAGAACTGCAAGTACTGCAGAATTTATTTTTACGGGATTGTTAAGCGCCATTATAAGCGTGTCACTGTGAACGAATTTGATTTGAAATAGTTTTTGGGTCTACTTTTTGGGTTTTCAATAGGCTATATTCTAGTTTTATGATTGAAGTGTCTTATATCCCAAGAATGTGACACAAAATATTTTACAAAACCAAAAGCACTGTTCTTTTATTGTTTTAAAGCATCGTTATTTTATATGCCACCATAAGGAAGCTGAAATTTTCACAGAATATTTTCAAATATTCAGAATAAAAAAATAGTTTAAACCTCAACATGGGACACAAGGTACAGATATATTTTTTGTTTTTCACCGACATATTAAGTATGATGTACCTAGATCCAACCTCAACATACAAGAAAATACGTATTTTTTCATCACTCCGTATCGAAAGTAGCTATTTTCGATGACAGCTGACATCAATGAAAATAACTCTTTTTGAACCTCTAAGAGGAAGAGGAAAACGATTATCTGATTTTCCCATGACGCACGTTCGAGTTTCTTTATCGTTTATTTTTACAATATAAATCAGCTGTTGTTACTGTTTAACGGTTTAATGTGAAAAAGTAGTACTGTAGGAATAATTAGTTTTGTTTAGTGTTAATTGAGAAATAAAATAGTTTTAATTTTATCGAGGTTTGTTTCTATGTGTGTATCTTTTGCGCCGTGATAAAAAATTTCGTTCTTAACTAGTACCACAATGTGATTTTCCGGTACTTGCTCGAATTATTCCCGTCCTCGGCTTCACCTTGGACTTGAAACTTGGTCGCGAACCGGAAAATGTCATTTTCGGTACTTTAAATGAAATATACGATTTTATCCAAAATATCCAAAACCACCACCCGAAATAGGGGAACGTGAAGGCATGTTGACACTGATGAAGGCAGGGGTGAAGATGACTCTTTATGTTACTGAATATTATCGGACGCGCTGAAAAATTCCCTCAGGAGTTGCGCAGTTGGTTTCGACTAGTAATTTTTAAGTGGAATCAATACTACTATGAATAAATTTGTTTTAAAACGTTAAACAGATATATCTTAATGTTTTGATGTCCTTCGATTACAATACACTCTGATACGACTAAACACAAGAGACAGAACAAGCTGTCACCATTTAGCTAGTGCACGACGCAGAACAAAACAAAGAACAATGAGTCTTCATTATTGCTGGGAGTTATAGGTATCCGAAGCTCGCTTCGTTTTTAAAAAGAACCAAGGAAGATAGTTTGCTATTTGGTCAAAGAAATATATTGAAAGTAAGATTTATATTTAAGAGATATACAAATTGAAAAATAGTTTAATGACTACTTCTAGGGTTATACATGACGATGGGATTTAATTTATTTCAAACAATGTTTAGGGCTTGTTTCAAGATTTAAATTGTTACATGGGTTATTCAGGCCACGCAATTGAGGTTAACTAGAAGAATGTTTTTATGTGCTGTTATTAAAGATGTTTTATAAACTAAAACTTAATTGAAATGAGATAAAAACATAATTCATAATGTTTGTAGATTCATATTGTGTACTAGTAAAGCTACCAAAGAAATGTAGTTATAGTTTTATGTTGGATCTGTAGAGGCACTGATTTAATGTATAGAAAATATTGGAAGTGCAGTCACGTTGTAATTATATAAGATATATAAAATGGGTTCCATGAAAAACTACCCGTAAACCAAATATTAAAATATTTTCAAAGTAAATTTTTGCTTATTGAGTTTCCAATTCAATTAATCTCCACTTCATATACTTCGCATGAAGGTTTTTATATGGAATCAATTTAATTCACGCGAGATATGTTAAGGGCACTTTGTAGAATTAAAAAGGACGGCCATAGACCCACATGATCAAAGTTTATTCACTCTTTTAAAACTAACAGAAGTAGATCAATGAACTGTTTGAGTTTAAACCCATACATTTGTTATTGGTTTTGTGAAAAGGAGTTAATTGTTCGTAATTATGGCAATGGAACCAGTGATAAACAGAATAGGTTTAAAAACACAAGACCAATTCAAGTATTATGTACTTAAATTTAAACGATATAGAAACCATGCAGCTTATTTCGTATGTTTATTCATGAGCCATAAACCAATGATTTAAAATTATTACACATTTCATCCGAGGTCAGGTTTTACGGCCGAGACGCTAACCAAGGTCAAGAAATGTTCAAATTTCAAAAAGCAACTTGCGACATGTTCTATGTAATGTGTTTGCTGTCGAACTGCAGTTTATTAACTTCTTAAAACCCTCTGCAAAATAAAGACAAGGATTTTACAGTCTGTTCACCTTAATCGCAATGACCCAAACCATCTTTTTGTTGCTGTTACAAAAATAAATTGATTAACACTGCTGCAGTTTTACGGTATTATTAACACATACAGCTGGTGACCTTTTACAAACACAATCTGAGTCTTTTTCACTCTAGAAAAATAAAGAACTACTTAAGGCTCGGGCGACAGTTGAATGGAAAGCAGTTAAGTGAATAACCAACAACATATTGTTCTTTCGATCAATATTCAATACTAGTGCTGTTATAGTTTAACTGTTTCATTTTTAATAATTTTAGAATAACTTTACTAGGGGAGAAATAACTGTCAATGAATAATATTTATAGCTTTCTATTGAGGCACAACATTTAAATAGTTATTTTATTTATTTATTACACAATAGTGAAACAGTATAACGAAATCAATGTGCAAGTTTAAAATTATATGTAAAAATAATAGCATTTATCAATAAATAGTAAATTTGAACCTAATTAAGTAAACCTCTGAGGGGAAAACTGCCAACCAGTCAGACCCCAAAAGCGCATGCGCGTTTATAAACTCATTATCATGTTGGGTCGCCATGCGTACAAAATACTTTCGGACCACTTTATCTTGCTCAATCTTACTTACAAATTCATAAGTATAAAGGAAAATAATCTGCTTTCGTGTTGATCAAATGGGCCTCTAACATTATGAACAAACATTTTAATGAAGAATTGACATTTCTAATCTAATGTTTCACAGTTTAATTCAATAATTATGAATAATTATTAAATTAATTTCTAATCATTCATTTATTGCTGATCATTAGAAATATTCTTAGAAATGAAATTACACGTGATTCTAATCACAACAATCACTACGCCTGTAGTGTTAAACGTTTGCCAACAATCATTATCTATGTAGTTTTAAACGTTTCTACAACAGTTGTTCGGTTACTCACGTTGCGGTGTGAACGTGCGGGCGCGGCGAGGAGGGGCGCGGACGTTTGGCGGCACCGGGGTCGCTCAGCTGACTGAGGGCGCGTCGGCGTCCCTGTTAGTGCAAGCGACGCCCGCCGCCGCGCCACCTGTCCCGCCAGCGGCAGTTGTGTGTGGTCAGGCTCACTATTTCTATATTTGTACTTTGGTACAAAGTGAGTGTTAAATTTATCAGTGTTCTTTGCCAATATTAAAAGTATAAGCGTATTTACATATCAGCTTAAAGTTCCCGGTCTAAACATTGATCACTATGGAATCACGCTGATGGAATATTATCTCAACCGGATGCCCGTGGCGTGGCGGGATGGCGTGCTCTAGGCCAAGGTGTAGCAATGTGTAAATGTGATATGATTAATGAATATGTTGTTTATTTAATTATAAATTTTGTATAAACTGCAAGAAAGGACCATGATGTTCTAGTGTGCGCCTCAATAAAGAAGTTTTTCATTTAATTTCACCATGACTACCTGTTTGGTCTCACAAACCAAAATACAAAACTCTTAGTTAGACGTGTATGAATTCTTATTAAAAACTAAATATACTAGTAGTTACTCTGGATAATGACAATCCCTCATCACCTTCCAACAGCTTATTTCGAAAGGAAAAGTGATTTAAGTTAAAACTGTTTACTTAACTGTTAAAAGGAAATAGGTAATAATGACGTTTGTTGTGAGTACACAATATTTATTATACAATTTAATGGTAGATGCATATTTAATTATTTTTTTCATGTAATAAGTGGAAATAGAGGTAGATAAAATTTTTAGGTATCCTTGCGGCTTCAGGATAATGCATATATATTCTAATGCGGTATTATTACAAAGGTTTTTATTGTAGATTATTATTCAGTTACGCAGCTAGCAATATTTGAAGCTTAAAAAACTACAAGTGAATTATTCAATAGCTTCAGTATTAAAATGCATTCTCAACCCATTCATTATCTGACTGGTACCGAGTTAAAAGCTCGAGGCAGCCTAAAAAGCAAGGGAAATAACAGGAGTGAAACCAATTTAATTCAAGATGTTACAAATATGAAAGGAACCAAAATGTAAATCTCATTTATTGATGTAATAAATCATATGTGTACATGGGAGGCGTAGCTTAAGGTGTATATTTATTCCACGTCCCGTCGGAGGTCGTTTGCTGCTTCCCAAGTCCATTATATCCTTTGAACCCATCGACAACTTTTCTCGTTATTTTTCCCGAGATCTCTGGAACGTAAACAAAGAAAAGCCATCTGAAAGTTTGATCGAGATTGTGAAGTATCTGTAACTCCTGCATCAAAGTAGTCAATCCATCTCGATTGCCGGAATCACCAACTTTTTTGCCATCGCCCAGGTCAAAAGTGAAGCTATGTGATTTTTCCTTATACAGTGTGATTTATCAATCAATCAAAAAACGTAAGATTTTGAAAAACGGTAAAAAGTTGAATAGTAATTCCCGTGAACTTTTAGTTGGTAATCTTGAACCACGTCCTCTATTCTGGATACGACGTGGTAGTCACACTTGGGACTTAATTTTCGGCTTAAACCACGTCCATGATTGTGTGGTACGATGTGACAACAGCCACACTTGTGAAATAGTTGGCTTGGATCACGTCCACGATTGTTGATACGATGTAGTAGCTGTCACAGATGTGAAATGGTCTTCTTTGACGATGTCCCTGATTGTGGATGTGATGTGGTAGCGTTCACACTTGGCAAACGGTCTTCTTGGACCACGTCCACGATTGCGGATACAATGTGGTAACGGACACATTTCTTTAAAGTGGTCGGTTTGGACCACGTTCACGATTGTGGATACGATGTAGTAGCTGTCACACTTGGGAAAAGGTCTGCTTGGAACCCTAGTTCTATGCTTGGAACACGACCATAATTGCATATATGATGTGGTAGCAGTCACAGTTATGAAATGGTCCTTTTGGACCACGTCCATGATTGTGGATACATTATTTATACGGGTGCCCAAGTTAATATTACTGAGTATCCCAGGACACGCTGTAAATCCCCACAGGTGTTGCGCAATTGGTTTAGTTTTTTTTAATTTTAAGAGGGATCAATACTACTCTATCTTCATTAGGGCAGCATAGAGCTGTAAGCAGACTTTAGAAAACCGTAACAAAACTTATATCAGAATTTTGTACATTAGTTGATTAAGAGTCATCATCACCGTCGAGCTAGTGACGCAGTCAACAGTGTTAACCATACGGCTTTTGGGCAAAACAATTTTTCAATCCTCTGCAATTTTTTAATTTTTGTTTTTTTTTTTTTTCAAAAATTCTGCCATTTTTCCAATTGCAGCTAACTTAAAAGTTTTAAACATGAACCGCCTATTATTATAACTTTTTCTTTTAACATAGCTTAAAGAACTTTATATTCTTTGGCATTATTTTATAAAACTAATAATAGTGAGGGAGTTGAGGAAATTCGCAGTAAAGTTTTTGTCCCATACCAATAACATGGGGAAACTTTGATTGCTTATAAAAAATACTCCTAAACCATTCAGTAAAATAAAAATAAAATACTCAAGTGTAAATATGTCTTAAATTATTTTTGGGAACTTTTTTTCATGATAACATGAAAACTAAAAAATATTATTATTAGTCCGCCATATTTGAAATAAGTTCAATTTACCCTTTAAATAAGTAAATGATCACCTTTATGAGTGAAATGTCCTTAAAACATAATTGTGAGACATTTTTCTTGGGTATTTTTTATTTTTCTGAATTGTTTTGGAGATATAAGCAACTTAAGTTTTCCCCTTGTCATGCGTGCGGAACTTAATTATCCCTAGCTCCCTAACTATTAGTTTTGAAAAAAAGAATGTTAAGAAATAAAAAAGTCTTAAAATTATGATAAACTTAACAAAAATATAAAACTTAAAATAATATGGGGTTTGTGTTTAATTATTTTAAGTTGGCCTCCATATTGGAAAAATTACGGACTTATATAACAAAAATTTTAATAGCCATAAAATACTGAACTTTATACGAAGAGTATAGAAAATTGCATATAACTGTGTTATTTATTGTCCAATCCTTAAAGTATTTGATTATAGCTTAAATCATTTAATTTACCACATTTTGTAGGTTGCGAAAAATTTTTGAAAACATGCGATTGTCACACTTGGGACTTAATGGTCAGCTCGGACCCCGTCCACGATTGTAGACACGATGTGGTAGAAGCCACGATCGTGAAACGATCAGCTCGGATCACGTCCACGATTGTGGATACGATGTGGTAGAGGAAACGATCGTGAAATGGTCGGCTTGAACCAATTCCTCTATTGTGAATACGATGTGGTAGTCACACTTGGGAAATGGTAAGCTTGAACCACGTCCTCTATTCTGGATACGACGTGGTAGTCACACTTGGGACTTAATTTTCGGCTTAAACCACGTCCATGATTGTGTGGTACGATGTGACAACAGCCACACTTGTGAAATAGTTGGCTTGGATCACGTCCACGATTGTTGATACGATGTAGTAGCTGTCACAGATGTGAAATGGTCTTCTTTGACGATGTCCCTGATTGTGGATGTGATGTGGTAGCGTTCACACTTGGCAAACGGTCTTCTTGGACCACGTCCACGATTGCGGATACAATGTGGTAACGGACACATTTCTTTAAAGTGGTCGGTTTGGACCACGTTCACGATTGTGGATACGATGTAGTAGCTGTCACACTTGGGAAAAGGTCTGCTTGGAACCCTAGTTCTATGCTTGGAACACGACCATAATTGCATATATGATGTGGTAGCAGTCACAGTTATGAAATGGTCCTTTTGGACCACGTCCATGATTGTGGATACATTATTTATACGGGTGCCCAAGTTAATATTACTGAGTATCCCAGGACACGCTGTAAATCCCCACAGGTGTTGCGCAATTGGTTTAGTTTTTTTTAATTTTAAGAGGGATCAATACTACTCTATCTTCATTAGGGCAGCATAGAGCTGTAAGCAGACTTTAGAAAACCGTAACAAAACTTATATCAGAATTTTGTACATTAGTTGATTAAGAGTCATCATCACCGTCGAGCTAGTGACGCAGTCAACAGTGTTAACCATACGGCTTTTGGGCAAAACAATTTTTCAATCCTCTGCAATTTTTTAATTTTTGTTTTTTTTTTTTTTTCAAAAATTCTGCCATTTTTCCAATTGCAGCTAACTTAAAAGTTTTAAACATGAACCGCCTATTATTATAACTTTTTCTTTTAACATAGCTTAAAGAACTTTATATTCTTTGGCATTATTTTATAAAACTAATAATAGTGAGGGAGTTGAGGAAATTCGCAGTAAAGTTTTTGTCCCATACCAATAACATGGGGAAACTTTGATTGCTTATAAAAAATACTCCTAAACCATTCAGTAAAATAAAAATAAAATACTCAAGTGTAAATATGTCTTAAATTATTTTTGGGAACTTTTTTTCATGATAACATGAAAACTAAAAAATATTATTATTAGTCCGCCATATTTGAAATAAGTTCAATTTACCCTTTAAATAAGTAAATGATCACCTTTATGAGTGAAATGTCCTTAAAACATAATTGTGAGACATTTTTCTTGGGTATTTTTTATTTTTCTGAATTGTTTTGGAGATATAAGCAACTTAAGTTTTCCCCTTGTCATGCGTGCGGAACTTAATTATCCCTAGCTCCCTAACCATTAGTTTTGAAAAAAAGAATGTTAAGAAATAAAAAAGTCTTAAAATTATGATAAACTTAACAAAAATATAAAACTTAAAATAATATGGGGTTTGTGTTTAATTATTTTAAGTTGGCCTCCATATTGGAAAAATTACGGACTTATATAACAAAAATTTTAATAGCCATAAAATACTGAACTTTATACGAAGAGTATAGAAAATTGCAATAACTGTGTTATTTATTGTCCAATCCTTGAAGTATTTGATTATAGCTTTAATCATTTAATTTACCACATTTTGTAGGTTGCGAAAAATTTTTGAAAACATGCGATTTAAGATGATAACGTTTTAAAGGCATTTATTTCACCAAAAAGCCAAATACAGGGTGGAAAATGTCTCTAAAAGATAAAATATCTTAAAAGTATTTAAATAACAAGTCTAAAACTTTGGCGGTTGATTTATATTCTAAAAGTCTACTTACCAAAACTATTAAACCTTCAAGGTTTAATCCACAAGGAGTCAGAGAGAAAATCGTAAATGTAGGTCAAGATGTACATAATATTAAATGCCTCTATGAACAGAGAACAATGCCGCAAACCAAACTAGTTATGACTGAGTAAAAAATGGCCGGCGATCAGAGGTCGGGATTGGCAAATTGCTCAGACTGCAAAGCTCTTTAAAATTATGTATCATATGACCTAGGCCAATGCAGCTTCCTTGACCACTTCCACTAGGGGCTAAAGGAAGTCTTGGAAAAACTTCATAGGCCTACGGTCATATGATACATAGTTTTAAAGGGCATTACATTCTGAGCAATTTGCAACAAACCCGACCAAAAAAGTCGAGTTTGTTGGGAGTTATTATTTTTGTTTTGTTTTTGGCTGAATGATTTTAAAGAAAAGTTTGATCGACTGTCATTTTAGACTCAGTCGACATTTTAAGGTAGAGTTTGCGTCATTGTTCCGTATTAATTTGAGACGCTTAATTTGATGTACATCTTGCCCAATGCTTCCTTTTAAGATTTCCTTCTGACTCCTTCTGGGCCACCCCCCATTGGAGGTTTAATTAAGGTCAATGAGTACTTTGAGAAGTAGACTTTGAGACTCAAAATTATTTGAAAAATTTCAGTTTTGTTAATTAAATAGTTTTAACAATATTGTATATAGTTTCTAGATTTTCTATCCTGTATGAACTCAATACAACAATCCGTTATGGAAATAAAATATTAGAAGTTTGACAAAGAAATTTGCAGATAGTGGATAAACAAATCAATTATGGACCTAGGATTGTATGTAATTACTTTTTTCTGTCGCATGCAGAAAATACCTTTATTAAAATGTCACCTTTGTATTCATGAATCACCTCGTATTTAATAGAATAACTTGGTAAATTGCTTGGTTTCAGAAACATTCTATTTTTGTATATAATAAGGTCTGTATCATTTACTAAATAGCATAAGAACTTTTCCTACATAAGTAGTTTTTTATCATTTTAATTAGTAACAAACTCATCGATAACACTCTTTCCATGTGCAGGTCAATAAATATCATATAAAGCTTTATTACAGTAATTTATAATACTGAAGTAATAAATAGAGTGGTTTAATAACATGATATACTTACTGTATGTAAATAGGAAATTGAACTCAAAGAAAAAAAGGCTATGAAAAAATGACCATATATTTACTATATTTTGGAATAATAACACAAGTGATATGTAACTTTTACTGGTTTCAGGGTTAGTTTGGTTATCTACTACGATTGAACTTATAATTACATTCTCAGCGTATGATATTCAGCTATATTGTACAGATTGTTTGAAATAGGATTCGATAAGCACATAAGGTCAGTTTAGATCTGATACGGAGAAAACCAATATTTGCTTGAGGTATCTCCACAATATTTGCTTGATATTGACATAAGGCCGACCGACTCACATGTACAAGATATTGCTAACCATACTTTCCTTTTACGTTTGTAGAGGTAAACATTTTTGTTATCCGGAATAAAAATCTTTGTCAGGAAGTAAAATTTATCAGACTGACTGTGTATTTAGTAGTAAAAATTATTAGTTTTATGTATAATTCATATTTTATGTACGATTAAAGGCTATAAGGTTTTAATAAATAAAAATATAGTTTAAATAAATGTGAAATGACTTTATTGTATTGATGTATTTGTTTTCGATATATTTATTATATGTGAATTTTTGCATTTGCTTGATGACAGTACTAAATTAGCTACCAGAAATCTCAAATTCTATTTACAACAATAGAAATAACAAAAATATTTCAATAAACTTTATAGCTATATGGTATTGTAAAAGCGTTCTCAAACAACCAGCGAAAAATCTATCACTAAATCAAATACGATAATAACAACTGAAGCAACAGTCATAGGCAGTTCAGCATTACGGTCAGACCAGCAGTAAACAAACTGACAACCTTCCCTGTGTCTGAAGTGCAGGTAACCTGAAATAACAACTGAAGCAACAGTCGTAGGCAGTTAAGCATTACGGTCAGACCGGCAGTAAACATACTGACAACCTTGTGTCTAAAGTGCAGGTAACTTGAAAGAACATCTGAAGCAACATTCATAGGCAGTTAAGCATTACGGTCAGACCAGCAGTAAACATACTGACAACCTTCCCTGTGTCTGTAGTGCAGGTAACCTGAAATTACATCTGAAGCAACAGTCATATTCAGTTATGCATTACGGTCAGACCAGCAGTAAACATACTGACAACCTTCCCTGTGTCTGTAGTGCAGGTAACCTGAAAGAACATCTGAAGCAACAGTCATAGGCAGTTAAGCATTACGGTCAGTCCAGCAGTAAACATACTGACAACCTTCCCTGTGTCTGAAGTGCAGGTAACCTGAAATAACAACTGAAGCAACAGTCATAGGCAGTTAAGCATTAAGGTCAGACCAGCAGTAAACATACTGACAACCTTCCCTGTGTCTGAAGTGCAGGTAACCTGAAATAACAACTGAAGCAACAGTCATAGGCAGTTAAGCGTTACGGTCAGACCAGCAGTAAACATACTGACAACCTTAACTGTGTCTGAAGTGCAGGTAACCTGAAATAACAACTGAAGCAACAGTCATAGGCAGTTAAGCGTTACGGTCAGACCAGCAGTAAACATACTGACAACCTTCCCTGTGTCTGAAGTGCAGGTAACCTGAAATAACAACTGAAGCAACAGTCATAGGCAGTTAAGCGTTACGGTCAGACCAGCAGTAAACATACTGACAACCTGTCCTGTTCCAAAGTGCAGGTAACCTGATGACTATAAATAGGTAGTTAAATCAAGGTAGCAACTGTGGTTATAGTCACGGGGTGTTAAGCACTTGGCTAGTTCAGAGGTAAACATTCACTAATTGCAAGTAGTGTAATGGCTGTAAAGTAGATGGATATATACATATACAAGTAACCAGCTTTTAAAAACAAGGTAACAATTGTAGCAACAGTTACAGTCTATTGACCATCTAGGTCAGAGAAGTAGTAAACATCACTCTTGGAGTTAAACTATAGTTGACTAACAATTGTAGGTCACATTCGACTTGTATGACATATAATATCTTGGAGCATAACAAAATGGAATATTCAAAGTAATTCAGATCAGCACCAAACAAATCTTAATTGAATTAATATTACTACATATTTCATTTATTTCTATTGACTGTCTTACAAGTAAGTCTACTTCAAAATAAAATAACCAATAAATCCTGGGATGTTTGTTGTTAAAAACTGGCAATTATTAATAGTGCAAATTATTAGAGAAGATACATTTCATAAACAAAATACTCTAATTATAATAATTTAAGTTTTTAAGTAGTCACACCAGAGCTAAAAATGATATCTATTTAAGTAGTCTTTTTGCCTGTTCAAACTATCTACTATCTATCGTCTACACTTTGTGTAGAAAATATCATGACAAATTAAGTAAAAACACGAATATCTAAAAACTTTTTATCGTTATATATTTATATAGTTTATACCATCGACCTTTAATGCGGAAACGAAAATGGCCAGTAGTTTTAAGATGCTTATTTAAAAGTCTGTTTAGGCTTTTGTTCATTCTTAATGGTAAGACTCAGTAAAATTTAGTTAATTGATACAGAGTATTTAGTTAATCGTACTTTAGTTACTCTACATGTACTACATTATTACTATTTACTAAAAAATTTAGAGTAAGATTACAAATTGAGCTCCAGTGGTTGATAAGTAAAGGTCACAGGCCTACAAAAATTACAATAGAGAAACTGTTTCTATTTTACTGCGTTAGGTTTTTTGAATATGCCTATTTTTGGTTTTAAAAAATAACCAATTTTTTCTACCAAGCATTTTCAAAGCATATTGTATAGTTGTAGTTAAAATTACAAAAGATTTTTAACAGTTTTACTGCAATGGAAACTTTAAATAGTCATTCAAAATTTTCATCATGAACAGGTATCATGGTTACAGTTCTTATAGTAATTTGTAGCTTATCTTAAAACTTATTTTTATAAAAAAGAAAAATATGGTGTTTCTAGTTCACGTTTTTACTCTAAAAATGTGTTAGGTAGATAGACTTTTAGTTGTTAATCCGTGATAGGCTGCTTATATGAACCTAAATGATAATCTAAATTCGTTTTTCCTTCCTTTCCATTTTTAGCTAAAAGATTTCATCTGTCTAAGGTTTTCCAATTACAGGCCCTTAAAGTGGTCCACGCCTTATTTATACTTTGCTTCAGTTAAACCTGGAAACAAAGATTGTTAAAACAAACTCCTTCCTTCTTAAATGGCTTTTTATTGGGCCATATGTATGTTTTACGAACAAGATTGGCTCTCTTGTTCGTTTTTGTGATCCGTCAACTTCTTTTAATTTGGCTTTTAATTGCTGTCCCACTCGCTAAGGCACATCTAAACCACTTAGTTGGGCAAGAATAACTAGTTTGAACTTGTTTGAACACAAACCTGCCTAACATTTCTTAGAACTTCAGAGAACTGAGAGTTTATAAATGCTAAGGTTGGGATAAACAATTGACTTCGTATTCTTCAAGCCTTTTATGATGCAAGAACACAAATTACATATCATGTTTCTCCCCACGGTTCTGGGACGCAAAAATAGAGTTATTAATTCTTCTCTGAATTACAATGCTTTAATTCTTATACACTTATATAGAAATATTCTCAAGTGTGGCGAATCGTGTGCAGATATAATAGTGTAATCTTACTGCTTACCGTCAAACACGATCCAAATTATGTCCTTGTACGACGGCCGTTTCGGAGATTACTCCATCGACGGGTACACGTCGCAGCACACTAAACTATGTCATTAGTTAAAATTGTCTTAGCTTTCGCTGCGTCAGTTCGAATAAAAATAAACATAAAAAACATATACATATGTTTATTTTTATTCGAACTGACGCAGCGAAAGCTAAGACAATTTTAACTAATGACATAGTTTAGTGTGCTGCGACGTGTACCCGTCGATGGAGTAATCTCCGAAACGGCCGTCGTACAAGGACATAATTAGGATCGTGTTTGACGGTAAGCAGTAAGATACACTATTTTATATAGAAAATTTACATTCGAAGAAACTTTATGCAGGCCAAATTTAAAATTAACAATTTAAATTTTAAATAAGCATAGAATGTCCTTTTCTCACTTTTTTAACATTTGGTTATTACCTTTTTACTTTGCATTTACCACTCGTATAACAAATGATGAACTACCTCATCCTCTAGCAGTCTCATAGTATATATACTTAATAAATGATGCTTTATTGTGAGAAAATGCCTTACGTATTTTAGTTATTGCTTCCTAATAAACAATTACAGCAAAAAATTGTTGTTTTATATGAAAATTCTGTAATCTTAAAGTAGGATAATACATTACCACACATTTGCATCCAAACTGTGCTTGATGAAATCTTTTATTTATTTATTTTTTTTTTGCATCAGCTATTAAATGGGAAAAGTTTCCGTCGCATTACTGTGTATAATTTGAAATTTTCAAACGATAAGCAAAATTATCAACTAAACCTCAGACGACAAATGTGTGACAGGGTGGCCGAATAACAACTCGAAGTAAGCTACTAAATATTTTATTACAACAACGGCATTCACAATACAATGGTAAACAGAGATGAACAAAACATTTAAGTTACACGACATACGATTCGCGGCAGGTAATTCACAACGACCAAGAGCTAGAGCTATCAGTTACAAGTTAGGATTAAATGATTTAAACTGGGGAAGGTGATGCGACCGAACTTTAAACCGTCCCGGGGCCGAAGCCCCGGGTGGTTGATATGTTAATTAACTTGAGGTTACACGCGGACTACTCCAAAAACAGCTGCTCTTCTGTCCACCACTCCTCCCCTCCAGGGAGGGGGAAGCTGCTCACGTGCTTAATGTCACCGCCCAGTGCTGCCCCTAGCGGCTAGAATCAACATTACTGAAACTTATTGCGCAAGTCAGTCTGGTGTCCAGGCCATATGCTGAGACAACGTCAGCGCATTCCAGACACGCGCCGCTACAATAAACTAGGCTGGTCACCAGGGCATGCGTTGAGTCCCGCTGACGGTATCATATTCTGGAAGCCTAGTGCGCTATTCCATTTGAGGTCAAAGCAATTTCAACATACCCGACCCTATACTTTACTAATAATAAACAGATTAAATCTAGTGACGGTAAAAAGGCTTATAATAGGGTGGGTGTAGATGCCTCATGGATTAACAGTATTTAAACGGTCCAGGGGTTTTTCGGCCCGTCACATTCCTCACCCCCTTAGACCATGCTGCCCCCAGCATGAGGTAACAGCACGAAGCAACTGGTGAAGAAGCGGCGCACCTGACAGCTCCCAACCTCCACAACAGTGTCTTTTTTTCCCTTGCTTCCAGCCAGCCAGGCTCAACATGGTGCCCTGGTTCAGTTTAGAATCCCTCCGATTTAAATACGAAAAGCAAAAAAAAAAAAAAAAAAAAAAAAAAAAAAACAAAAACAGAAAACAACGAAGAACAACGATTGGCTTCGAGCGTCGCCACCTTCCCCGTACATTCGTGTGTGATTAAGTAAGTACGGTTCATGAGTAAACCACTACAAATATACGATAATTTTTTCCAACCGTTCTAAATTGAAAACAAATGTACAAAATATGACCTTATTTTAACACATACAACTTCTATAAAATCTTCACATCGCAACGTTACACATTACTCTAACATCTGGGAACACCTAATAATCTCAACAATTCCTTAAAAGTAAAAATTCCTAACAGATCTCAACAAATTGTTAACTTACATCTAATTCCCATAATAAACACGACAAATGGTTTACAGCAAATTAAAATTCAACAGATAAAGAGCAAATGAATGAGTAAGTAACATCGAACAAGATCAAAAATAAACAACCATCAGAAAGTTACTCACACGGAGGGCACGTAGAGCAACTAGGGAGGATCAGAATATTACGAGCATAATTTAGCACCGGTGTTGCCAAGAGTAATATTTTTTCCGAATGGATTAGAACATGTTTTTATTAATGGATTCCCCTTAGTTTGACTCCACGTCCCTAACCTTAGCCTACACAACATCTACGGTATAATGCAATACATCCTTCCTTAAAACACACAAGACACCTAAGAATACATTACTTAACTGCCCTAAGGTTACAAATGGCGTCACAACGTTTGAGGCCCACGGCATCGCCCAAAAAAAAACACGCCACGATACACATGAAGTCACTAATATACATATTTACCTCTAAAAACGGAAAGCTACACAAGTACACAAAACTACAAACTATCATCGACACAAGTTTACGAAATTACAAACAATAAAGACGACTCAGGGGTCTAAAAACCAGGGTTGAAGGTGCCGGCAAACCCTCAAACAAGGTATATTTGGCTTCTTAGTAGCCTCAGGTTTATTTAAGCTAGGTGTCACCTAGTCCATATTTACGGATTGCTAAAATAATCTTGTCTGGTCCCAGGCCAAGGGTATGGTCCAGTAATATTAGTGTGGTTGGGAAGGACGGGTCAATTCAGGTAGTTAGTTGGACCGCAGCTGCTTACATTCCCATACTGCCTTGGTTCTTGGACCGAACGTAAAGAAGTTAAATTCACTTCTCCTTTGCCTTTGAAAAAAACTAAATTGAAACTTTTATAATTTTCCTTTAATATTTACTTGGTTCTGAATAAACTTTCTTTTCAGACCCCATCGTCAAGTCAACGTAAATTAATATTTAAGAAAACAAAGAAAACACATCAAAACAATAAAATAAATTAGCCTGACACTAAACTTAATTCACAACGGAAGAACTAGCGATTGGTGGGGGAGGGGCCCCCAAATGTGTTCGCAATGAACCGCGGAGCGAGTTTATTATCCCCTCTAGTCTATAGCTTTTTTTAGAAGAGAAAACGCACATCGCGTAGTTACTTTAAATCGCACAACAAGTCCCGTCACTTGCACCTTTATTGACACCATTCGGCTTTGGCGCAGGCCGAGCAGGTCGTCGGAAGGCGTCCATAACCAAATCACTAATCCACATCGTCAGTTCAAAAGAATACTACTGATGCTACTTAATTTGTTTCCGGAAATAGTCTCTGGAGCTCCATTAATTCTTAACTGCGCAGGACTTACGCTACCCAGTGGGCTTGTAGTCGTAGCCAGCTAAACTCTGCAACCACTATGTTCCCCGGGGAAGGTTGCATCTCCACCTCGCGAGGCACATCTCGGCCAGCCGTTGAGTCGGTGGTCCGGCGGTGCGGCCACGCTCTCTGCGTTGTGTCGCGCTGACTCGGAGCCACGGGACTGCTCTATGTCTCCACCTGAACAGATAAAAAAAAAGTTAACCCCCTTTCGAGGTCCTTAAAAAAAATACCACAACATCACAATTTATCCACCATCACGCGAGCAATGTCTGGGGCGCAGGGGCATACTACGAGCTGTACACCCCTTTGAGCACAGAGCAGCTCAATAGGCCAATTTCATCAGCGGTCCTCTCTCAACCAGGACATGTCCAAATACTAAGAGCAAGGTTACACCCATCTCCTTTGCTCTGCGAGCTATGTCCGGGGAATAGGGCCTCTCACTCGCCCTAAACGCTCAGAGCAGGTCAATCTCACCAGGGACCGGACTCTCCACATCCGTCCCAACCACAGCCATGCCGCTCGCACAGGCTGGAATACTTCAACTGGGGACACCACACCCACGCATGATCTACTTTATTTCACCGTGTCCCCCAGATCACAGAATCACAGGGGCTGCTGACAAGTCAGGCAGGCACCCTGTATTCACTATTGTCATAACCCCAAAATCAACCGGCAGCTCACAAAATTCCTCCCACCCTCACTTCCCAACTAGGTGTTCCTGTTATTGATAAAAAGTATAAATCGACATGTAGGCTTATGCTTCGTAGAAAAAAAACTTTTTAGTCAAAACTGTAACTAAAAAAAACTGACAAGTTTACTATGGGGAATGGTGACTTAACTTGAATCGGTAGCTTACTTGCAACAAAACTGATATTTATTATTTATCATGAATTTCCACCCTGGAAACTAAAAAAAACCCCCATTATTCCCCACTCTACCAATCCTCTACCCACTTAAAACCTCAAATCCACTTGCTGCTGGGTAGAGGGCCTGCAATTTTAGCAGGGCAATCTCCCATTATCGAGCACATTCCACATTAGGCCATAAAAGCCGTTCAACCTACCAAAAACATTCTGACTCCCTCAGCTCTCATTTACCACGAAAAAAAACAGATTAAAAAAACTTATTATTTATCAAGGATTCTCATCCCGGGAACCAAAAAAAAAACACTATTTTCCTATTTACCAATCCTCTACCAACTTAAAACCTCATATCTACTTTGCTACTAGGTAGAAGGCCTGCAATTCTAACAGGGCAATCTCCATTGAGCACTTGCTTCACGTGTGTCAGGTCCCCAAGACCATCTGACATCTGACCTACCAGGAACACTCTTACCCTCTCAACTCTAGTTCACCGTGCTGTCGGCTGCAGGGAGCAGGCATGACACTCGGGATATTTGTTGTACAATAAGTACAAAGTAAATACACAACCATTTTCGGTACCCGTTACAAGAAACTACACTTAATAAAGAAATAATTTACATGAATGGTTCGTAGCCAGATTTGTTCGTACTCACGTTTAACCTTACTTCTTTGGAAACACATTAAACTGAAAAATTACCCACTGGTTAACCAGTCAAGTCACCACCCCAATATAACATGGTCCTCCAAGGTCTATTATTAGTATAAGTAAATAAAGTAGGCCTATAACCTATAAATTTATAAAAAAACAGTCATACTTTGACTTATACAAGAATTTATACTTAGGCTTGATCCTTGTGTTTCCCGGACGAGTCCAACGCAGATTCTCACTGGCTTCCAAAGAGCGCAGCGAGTGCAATCTTCCGGAGCTCTTGCCAAGAATTAGCTACAAGTGCAACCTACCTCTAACAAAAAAATATTTCATTAAATAATCAGTACATAGGTCATCCTTAATCCCTCAAATTCCAACAGCCTACAGGGAGAAATTAAGAACCAGTAACAATTCAACACAACTTCTAATTAAAAGAACACTTTTTAATTTTCACCACAGTTAAAATAACCTAGTCAGTCAGTAACAAACCAATATCAACGGCACCATTAAACGCTTTAACCCCTCTAAAATTCCTCGGTTAAATTACAAAATAAGTTGGTCACGTCCAGTAGGTTCATTTACTACACGCTACCGACGGTGAGCACAACATGAATCTCAACTTTCCCCCCCTCATCAAGTATCGCTCAACGAACTAATAAAATTCACCAATAGTTCCTCGTTTAAACATAATTGACTTCCCTGCCCCCTTGGAAAAAAGTTAATTTATTATAACATTTACAGCACAGTTCATTCCCCGGAAATAAATCAACAATAGTTATAGGAGCAATCGGTCCGTCACTACAGAAATTCCCATTCCCAGTTAGGGCAGTAAGTTAACTAAATACCGAATAGGCTTAGACCGACCTTCAAATCCAGATCTTAAGTTATTTTAATTTAAAAATTCATCAAACACTAATTTAATTAAGCTGAAAGACTACTATACACATTCAAAATTCCGCAGGCTCAGGCCTACTAAAGATAACCTCCCTAACCCAATTTTGCTTGCAAATATCGATAAATCCAGGTTAGTCCGCCAATCAATCCTATAATGTTCTAAGGTAGTAGGCCTAAAAAAATGGCTGAATTACCTCAATACCCATGAAAAAAATTGCTAGGTAATGCTAATTTAATTTCCGCATCGCCTTCCCCAGCGATTGGTCTGAGGCACAAAACCTAACCTCTAAATGTTCTTCACCGTGCAACAGGTGCAATTCACTTACTTCTATCAGATGCAATAAATAGCAATGCTAATTAACTCAAACTTCCAAATTTTTATCACCAACATTAACTATTATTGTTTCAGAAAATAAATTTATTTCACAGTAAGCTAGGTGAGGTAGGCTAGGCTTATAAAACAGGAGTGACAAAATCAGGCTAGGCCTAATTCAAAATCAGGAAAGATTTAATCTTAATTACTCCAATTGCCAAAGAATTAGACAAAATAGAATGTTTCAAAATGCAACCAATGCTTTTATATTAAAATTAACAGACCTACCATAAAGAAAAAGAATTTTGCATAACATAAACAATAAAACCATTTAAAGTAATTTGTTTACTCACCAAACACTGCATCGCTCAAGTGGTTGCTCTTCATCCAGTCCAGTGGGAGACTATTTAGCAGATTCGAACGAAATCCGAGCGAAGTTTTAACCAACGAAATTGATAAAAATTAATAAATTGCCGGTACCGTACGTGTAGTAGCAAAAAACGAAAACGGACTTTTGAACCGAGTTTAACACCTGACACCAGTGTGACAGGGTGGCCGAATAACAACTCGAAGTAAGCTACTAAATATTTTATTACAACAACGGCATTCACAATACAATGGTAAACAGAGATGAACAAAACATTTAAGTTACACGACATACGATTCGCGGCAGGTAATTCACAACGACCAAGAGCTAGAGCTATCAGTTACAAGTTAGGATTAAATGATTTAAACTGGGGAAGGTGATGCGACCGAACTTTAATCCGTCCCGGGGCCGAAGCCCCGGGTGGTTGATATGTTAATTAACTTGAGGTTACACGCGGACTACTCCAAAAACAGCTGCTCTTCTGTCCACCACTCCTCCCCTCCAGGGAGGGGGAAGCTGCTCACGTGCTTAATGTCACCGCCCAGTGCTGCCCCTAGCGGCTAGAATCAACATTACTGAAAATTATTGCGCAAGTCAGTCTGGTGTCCAGGCCATATGCTGAGACAACGTCAGCGCATTGCAGACACGCGCCGCTACAATAAACTAGGCTGGTCACCAGGGCATGCGTTGAGTCCCGCTGACGGTATCATATTCTGGAAGCCTAGTGCGCTATTCCATTTGAGGTCAAAGCAATTTCAACATACCCGACCCTATACTTTACTAATAATAAACAGATTAAATCTAGTGACGGTAAAAAGGCTTATAATAGGGTGGGTGTAGATGCCTCATGGATTAACAGTATTTAAACGGTCCAGGGGTTTTTCGGCCCGTCACAAATGATTTAGATTTTTTGGTTCTCTTCTCTGTCCTATTCTTCAAAATGTATCTATATCTAAATTAATAACAATACATTCATACTCATCAATAAAGTGAAACTCTGGAATTTGTAATTAAAATTATTACACAACAATTAATAATTTCAAATAACGTTTATCATTTCATATAGTATATTGTTTATCTTATAATTGTAATTTTTATTCTGCACATAAATTGGCTAATTAAAATTTATCTCACCAAGATGTAAAGCAAAAACATAGATGAGGTTAAAGGTCACACAACATTTAAACTTTTCTAATACATGCATTTGTGTTTGCCAGCGGCAGCGTTGCCGTGATAGATGATCCGACCTAGCAATGGCAGAGTTCTCGTATGGTGCAGTCTTATACTTAGCTTCGAATTTTACATATTATCGTTAAACGTTACACAAGTGTACATGATATCGTTAACGGTAGTTACTAAACTCTATTTATTATAACCAGAGAAAATTTTCCTCAAAATGAAATACCGTAATTTGATTTATTCATGTGTATAACAAATTATAAAATACCTACAGTATACACTGTGTTTTTTTTATGCTTGCCTTGCCATCTTCGCCAATATTCCTGATAAACGAGCATCAGCTTCGTTTGCTGTGCTCAAAAAATTTTCCTTTTAACCAGATTGTTTTTAGAGATATGCTAAAACGTAGAAGGAAAGATTATATTGAGATATATGGTAGATTTCAAATATATAGTAGAAAAAAGTTTGGACATCATTAGTTTTTTTTTATAAATAAGCCTTCAATTCTAAAATTTTAATTAACACCCACCTATTTATACGTATAGTTTAAGAGAAATACGTTTCTGAGTTTGAATATACTATACATGTCATATTTAATATTACTAATTTAATTTGCTGGATTGCAGAAAATTAGCTTGTTACATCTGATAAATGTAATATAGTAAAACAATTTTTGCTCCTAGTGATGAAAACTACTATTGTTGGAGCTACTATAATGTATAGCTATTATAGCTTTCATAAAGTGTTCATGAGCTGATTTTAATGAAATCATCAGTTTATTACGTAAATAAGCTGATTTAATGTAATAGACATACATATAGGCATTATTAAGTATCCAGCGTAAAAAAGCCACCTACATTATCCTGTACCTACTAGTAACCTTTTTGATTTTCAACCTACATTAGCATGTTTCTTTAATTTTGGGATATTAGTTAATATAAAATATGACATTAGTTTAATGTGTGAACTATAAAAATGTGTATGTCTGACAGTTAACTTCTAATGGGGTACTTCCCCTTATTTTTGTAGACTTATGTTGCTTTTAGGTATGTACGTATTTCAGTTTTTTAATTCCCCTTCATTTTTACAATATGGCAGCAAACATAAACATTTTAAATACTAAACCCTCATTTTCAAAAATTTTTTAAGTAATTTATACATAATTTTAAGCCTTATGCTTCTTGTCATTTTTTCTAAACCTAACGGTTAGAGAGATAGATGCAAATGAAGTTCATTTTAGTCCCATAAGAGTAACAAACTGTAATAATTGCCTGTATCTCCGAAACCATACAGTAAATTTAAAATACTCGAGAATAAAAATGTCTTAAAATTAAGCTTTAAGAACATTTAATTCACCGTAACCTAAAATTTTTATAATCTGACTATTTATCCGCTGTATTGGAAACCAAGCTAATTTTTTTCAAATGATAATTTTATAAGAGAAATGTTCTTTGTATCTCTTGTGGTTTACAGTACAAGATGAGAATGGTGAGCATACAAAAATGAACACACTGTACACTAACTAGATAAAAAAATCGAAAGCTAACTTGCAGAAAAGAGAAACTTCTAAATGATACATTGTTGGCCTATTTACACAAAACAAGTGAATGGAATCGTTGTTTTAACGAAGTAACCGGGTAAAATAGACTTAATATACCGCGGTGACCAATTCCAAAAAATTATATAAAAGCAAGAAGACTGATTACCTCTCATACACATTTACAAATCAAATTAGCTTAGTGAAATATTGTATTTCGGTCAATATAATGCAACAACGATACAAAACGGAAGCCAGAGATTTTCATAAATAGTTATCTGAGAGCGTGGGCCCGGGTGGTGTGCGCGATTTGGCGGTCGGGTGGGTTTGGCTGGAACAGAGAAACTCGCTCATGGCAACCGACCGGGAAAAGCTTGAATATCTCCAACGGCCGCTTGCCAGTGAAACAATGCCATTAAAGTAGAAATGAAATGTAAATTGTATACGTTATGAAAAAGTTTAAAAACAATAAAGAAATATGGATTGGGCACTATGTATTAGCCACTTTTGTTCCTCTCTTAGCTGTTACGCATTCGGTGGAAGTAACCTGTTTAATCTTAACTTTTTATTAATTTAAGAATTTAGGTTAACCCCTAAGGGGGCAAGGGGCGGAGCCCCCCTCGAGCCGCAGGCGAGTCTGATAGTTTATATTTTGTTAATTTCGCACATATTTTCATATCAAAAGTCCAACAGTTATTGCCTCGAAAGTTATGCAATATGCATACGTTTACCTGATAAGATTAGCTGAAAACTATTTCCTTTAAATCATGAGAAGAACATAATCAGTCGACTATAGGAAAATTCACATTGATGTAATGCCTAATCGGGAGGATAGCTTACGGTACCTATTTATTTTAATCGCTGTAAAACTGTTAAATTGCATCATAACAGAAACCGCTTTGATTAATTAGTATTAAAACATTTTTGTAGGTGGGAATTTCGTATTTAGTACATGAAGGTGCTTGTACGACTATGTGAGGTTTTGCAAGTATGGCCAAATAAATCCAGCAAATGTTCTTTACTTGTAAATGTAAAAACCACCTGCGGTAAAAATTATCCAAGATGATACAGTACAGAGTTTTAGAGGTATCAATATAATGAGCGTTTTACTAATTGCAGGGAGATGGGAGGGGTCTCAAATGAAAGGTCTCAGTCCAATGCACGAGGAAAAGATATTGAAGGGTCTATTAAGTAATAATAATAATAATAATAATAGTTCTTTATTCCTTTGACAATATATACATTGTATGGAATTCGTCATATAATAATTTTTTTTTTTAGAGGTTGGCGGACCTTTTTTTGCCTTACTTTGCCCCGTCCACATAGACTATTGATCTGTGCGTGGATCGTATTAGACAAAGTAAGGGAGTGAGCCGCTACAGTACTAGTTGAATGGTACTGATAAAAGTTCACAGGCAAAACGCGGATTCGAACCCACGACATCGCTGCCATGGTCCCGAAGTCCGGCGCGCTTACCACTACGCCACCGACTCACCCAATTAATACACCCATATTAATACTACCAATTAATACTACCCCCAATTAATATAATACTACTCACCCAAATTAATACTTACCCAATTAATACTCACCCAAAATAATACTTATCCAAAAAAAATTAAAACTTACCCAATTAATACTTAATACAATTAAAAATTAATACTTACCCAATTAATACTACTAATAATAACAAGTGTATTGTTAATAAAATATAAGCACAATAAAAATAGAAAAATTACAATTTCAAATGGATTTGTCCCAGATGATTCAGGGAGGGGGAAATGGGGTGTTGCACCGCAGTGTTGACTATTCCCAACTATGGCTCAAGTACTCTCCCACCGAATAAAAGGCTTCAGATACCAGGAGGCGCTTTAGCCTTGTTTTAAACAAGTTTGGATTTGCTGCCTTGTCAATGGTTCTCGGTAAATGATTGATAAGATGAACACCTGCCTGTGAGGGCAGTCGTTCGTGAACTACTGTCCGGTGTCATCCCGTTCGGTAGTTCTCTCTGCCTCTTGTATTATAAGGGTGTATGTCACAACCTTGTGTAGGCGTGCATTTTGAAAGGAAAAAAGCAGATGTTTCAAGAATATATAGGCAGGGCAAGGTAAGCAAACCAAACTGTTTGAATGCACCCTTGCAAGACTCTCTGTATTTCAAATGTGCTATGATCCGCACAGTTTTTTTCTGAAGTCTGAACAATCTGATGAAATTTTTGTCAGCACAGCCACCCCAGCCGACGAGTTACCAGGAGATGAGGAATAACGTAAAACGTCTTTCATAATTATTGCATGGAGATTCGAAAAAGGTCTGCTGTGAGTACATCATGTGTCATGTTTTGATTTTAAAATGAGGGATAGACGATAATTGAGCGAAGAACTATTAATAACCAATTGATAAAATTTTCCTGGAGTGGTGACACTATAATAAGATGTTTTGTGGCTTTGAGCGACTAAAAATTCGACTTGCAGCGTTACGATTCTCACAAACTATTACAAGTTGCCTGCTTACTTATACTATCATAAACGTCATTTTTTATGCAGGAAATAACGGCTTAACGTGACTTTCGAACCACGAGAGCGGTATAACTGTCTTTTTGTCCTTGAGCCGGGATTTTAAACCGGGTCCGCTAGGTGATAACCCAGAGCTCTTAGTTTTATTGAAACAACCCCATTGATGTTGAACATTTATTACAAATAGACACTATGGAGTATAAGGAAAACGGCAAAGCTTAGTGCTATAAATAACTAAAATGTTACAAATAATCACCTAAGTGGTTTTAACAATTTTAAAGAAGTAAAACTATGTCGGCGTCAACAACCTAGAACGGAAAGTGTCTTACTGGAATACCGTAAACCGCTAAGCTCTATTCGCCAACAAAAAATTAATTAATCCACAATGAAGAAAAAACCGATCAAATACTTGTAGAATATAAATAAAAGAAAAGTAGTTTTATTTATTCGAGTAACCTTACTTCAAAATGAGGAGGATAATTGTTAATTAAATAAAGGCTTTATAATAAAATAATGAAGTGTTAATAAGTTACCTCGATAAGCTGTACCTGATATATTTATTTCTATCAATATTTATTTTTGTTATTTTTTATTTATTGTTGTTATCATCATATTTATTGAGAGTTTTAGATCTTAAGAACTAGTCATTGTAAAATATCATACCATAAGTTAGTTGCACTTTCAGTTATTGGTAATTTATTGTCAATGTTATTGAACTTTTTATATCTTAAAAATTTTTAATTCTAAATGTAATTTCCTCGTATCTAGAGAGTGAACATGGGGTTTGCCGTGGAAATAAATAAATAAATAGCCGTTTTTACATTTTTAGGGTTTAATTGTTAACTTACAATTAAATTTCACAAAGTGTAGAATTCTTCATTATGAAACCACAGACTTAATTCATCTGTTATTTTGTAATGTTTGTCTAGTTTTAGACAAGAATTATTGGTCCTCTTAGAAACGTATGCCCTCAGTTAGAATCATAAATGTTTGATATTCCTGGTAAGTCAACAGTAACAGCGGGCCATCAGTGCAGATGATGACATCGGTGGTGAGATTGATGATGTTGTCGTCGTAAATACCGGTTGTCCGCATTAGTTATCATCATAAACGTTACCTTTTATGAGTTGAAAAGGTTTTACTTCGATTCGTCCAAAGATAAACAACACTGTGGAGAATTTTCATTCATATTTAATTATATTTTGTAACCACAAAATACATTATTAATTTTCTTTTAACCTTTACTATGAAAGTTTTAAATAAATCATGGAAAATGTGTTAGTTCAGTTGTGTTTTTTATATCCAGTATATATTTAAATAGATTATTATAAATATACTGTATATAAACAAAAAAAAATAAAAAAGAACATGGCCTTTTGAGGGTAGGTGTCTTTCACCAAAGCAACGGCTTTCTTTATAGAATTAAAATCAAAGATTGTTTAAATAAAGGTGGCGTACTTTTATTTGCGGGTAAAAAGCTAGATAACGTTATTGTATTAAAGATAGTTTCCTCGGTTTCGTTAAACATAACCTGTTTGGTATTAATAAACATATGCTCTCGCTGGTGTTCTGTGTTTATTCTTTACAGCTGTTAAACTTGGGGATGAATTAAATTCCTTGTCAATGTGTTTAAGCAAATAGACAAATAGAAAACTTTAAGGGCTTTTACGACCCGTCCTTTCGGGTGGATATTGACTAATTTACTAAAGAAACAACTTAACTCCAAACTCCAACCAATGACAGCCAAATCATTAAAATCGTTTGAAAAATTTAACAGGAGATCCTTGTACAAAGGACCAAGTTGCCTTTTAATATGTATATGTATACATTAATGTTCACACTTAAGGTATCAAAGTTTTATAAATTGTTAAGAACTGTTATTGTAAATCAATGACAGAATACAGAGCACTTTTAAAATAAAAATGAAAATTTATTTTATTGAACTGTCACATAAAATAAACTTGGTAAATAACACTCGGTCTTTCCATGTATTATTCCTTAGAGGAGTTTTGTTTAAAAAAATAATTTGTCATGATATTTTTTTGAGTCATTAAAGACTACAAAAATGTGTTTTTGATAGTTTTAAACCGTCGAAGTTATAAATGACATATTAATCTGTAATAAACCATTGTGAGAAAAATCACCGTTTAGAACCATAAACTTGTTTCATATAATCTATTTACGAGGCAAACTTTAACTTGAACTGACTATACAATACTGCTAGTAATTATAGTATTATGAAAAGTGTTGTTTAATTAAACATTAATTGCCAAGAAATACATTAAAAGGTATCCAATAATTGATTTGGCTTAGTATTTTTAGTTTTTCTCTATCCATATGCTACAAATTTTGATCACAAGCAAGGGTTTATAAGATAAAAACAAAATGTAGACATGAAAATATTAAAGAAAATAACGTACAAGGTAAAGCCTTTATTGAATTCGAAGAAAAGTGTTTTACATTTCTGAAAGTCTGTCGACTAAAGTTCGATCAAAATGATAAAGTGCGCCGCGCCGGGCTGCAGGTGCGGGTTCGGCGTTGACAGCTGTGTTTGAATAAGTCTCGCAATACAACCTCATCTTGTTTAGCGCACTTTATTCAAATATCATTGTTCAATATTTAATTGAATATTGCATTTTAAAGAGATGTATGGCATACGAATTTTTTTACAGAGAGTTTATATTAACCATCCCGACTAACCTAATCATATCTCATATCTGGTATTCTAATACCGTATGAAAATAATATATTTTTAAAATATGTCGTAGCACACCAGCTTACTCTGCGAATTTCGAACGGAATTTGTTTTTTTTATTTTATCAATAAATACTCTGGGAATGATAATGTAGGTTTGCTACCATATGAGTGTTGTAAGCAAACATAAGTTAAAAACTACTAAGTGAATGCACAAAATTACAAAATTACAAAAATTACAAAATACAAAATTACAAAGTAGTGTCAATAGTTAAGCCAGAAGCCGGATTTTGTTGATTTACTCTAATAATAAAATGTGAAACCTATTTTGGGATTTACTTTATAATGTGCTAAGGCAAGTTGAAAATCCAAAATACTATTTTTTTAAACCAATGATTACAATGATGGTTACAAATAATTTTAATTAAAACCATAAAATTTTGAAAATTGAGGTGCCAAAACGCCAAAAACCCATTTTGACCCCTTTGAAATCCCATAAAAATCCCGTTCCCATAAACCAATTGTGCTGGTTTGCAAACTAGTGAAAATAGACCTGGTCTTACATCTTCATACCAAATTTCATCAAATTAGGAGATCCCCTTGAAAAGTTATCAGTATCATTGACTCACACACATATACAGGGTATTCAAAAACTCTCTTCCGAAACGCCGTGTGGTGTTTCCTTGGATCGAAATGAAAAAAAAAAAATAGTGAGAACATATGGTTTTAAATGCTTTGTTGAGCCACTATAAGCTATTTTGTGGTTTACACTTAATTTTTATTTCCGTAACTCATGATTGTATTAAATTCATAATAGGCATGAACCTTCATCGCACCGATCTTCAATTTGAGGAACAAAATATTTTTTCTTATGTGCATTTTTAAAATAGCGGCAATTAAAATTTTTTATCTCAAACATCACGGAACCGGTAAGTTTTTTCAACATTTTACAAACAACAAAAGAGTTGACAAATTAAGTTATCTAACCAATGATACCAAGTTTATGTCCACAAACAACGGAGTTATTGAGATTTTTTGCTATAAAAATAACCTTAGTTTGCATGAATTATAATTCAAAATCAATGTATGTATTTCTCCAGAAAAATGGTAATAACTCTATTGTTAAATACTTACAAACTTGCTATCAATGGTTAGGTAATTTAATTCAACAACTTTTTTGTAATTTATAAAGTTTTTATAAAATTTCCTGGTTTTGGAATATTTGAGTTTAAAATCAAATTATGGGTAATATTTCATACGATTTCCCAACTGGCATAAAATGAGATTAAAATAAGTCCGTATAAGTTTTATATTAAAATTATGATGATATGAGTTTTCAATAAGTTTAACATTATTTTAATATTTGTCGATAAAACGTATAAGAAAATAATTCTTATATTTACCAAATTATTAACTGTTGAGTGTGGTTACTATGGTTAATCTTTGATTAGATATTTAAATTGTTAGGACATCCTTGATAGTTATCAGCGTGGAGTCACTAAGTTGACACATTGTTTCTTCTCTTTTTTGGGGACAATACGATATCTTATGACTGCCCGTACATTTTACATAATATAGGTAAAGTATGGAATAATTTTTAGTATGTCCAAAACGTTGACAACGAGTATATGAGGGATGGACTTTGATATACAATTCATTTCAATTTGTATTTTTGAAAAGACCGAATATTTTATTTCCAGGGTCAGAATCTTCAAGTTCAAGGGCACAAAGGGGCATGGGAAATTTGTTTTTGTTGTATAAATTGGTGACCTTGAAGATTGGATAGTGCATTGATAAAGGCTCTGTGAAATATCTTGGGCGGTAAGAGAAATTGGAATGTTTCTCATAATGATTGAGAGACGCTTGTTGTCCGGGGGATAGAAAAAATGGTATTGGATTTTCAAGTTATCAAAATGTGCTGTTAAATAAGGCATGGTAGTCATCAGAGGAAAATACATAAATTTTTATTTCGTTAACCGCATTCACCGCATTAGCTCATTTTTATATAAAATCTGCCCTGAAGTACTTTTTAAAGGTCTGCAATTAGATTTTGGTAATTGTTTGAGTCATGGAGAAAAATGGGTGAAAGTTGATGGGTTTTACTAGAAGATTTTTCTAGAAGATTCTTCATCATGAGAATATCATTTTTATGACAGTTTTGTAAGGTTGATTGGAAGATTGGACGGGATGAATGTGATATGGATTTCCTATTTTCTACAAGCTTTAATGTGTTTGGTCCGTCGTATTATCCGTCGTGTTGTTTAGATTCCTGGAATTTTCATCCTCAATTTTGGGTGTGTCGGTAAAGAAACGTTTATGGGGTGTTGGCTTTACATTAAAGTCTTCTAATATGGCATGCTTTCCATTGTTGACAGTCGATTGCAAGTGGCTCGTTAAAGCCGTGAAGTTGTAATCTGGCGGTGAGGTTAGGATTGGCGGTTCTAAAGTAAGAGTTTGCCCCGTTCATTTATAACGTGAACTAAGTTGTTTTAGCAAAAAAAAAAAAAAAAAAAAAATATATATATATATATATATTTTTAAAATATATATATATATATATTTTAAAAAAATATTTAAAATAAAATATTTAAATTAAAAATATTTAAAATATTAAAATATTAATATATTTATTTAATATATTTAAATATTAAAATATTTATTATATATTAAAATATTTATTTAAAATATTTAAAATATATATATTTTGTTAAATATATATATATATATATATATATATATATATATATATATATATATATATAAAAGAAAAAAAACCATGATAAAATAAATACTTAAAACGTAATTAAAACTATTTAAAATTAAAAATATATTACGAAAAAATAATAACAAACTTAGCTGCTAACTCACAACGTCTGCTCCACAATGTGCTTTATTAGGTGACGTTTATTACAAATGATCAGTTGACTTGATAAATCAGCCGTTCTTTGTAAATCATCTGATTTATAATACCCCCATCGCAGCAGACCTGCGTACTCAGCGAATTTCCAATAGAATTTAAGATTATTTACTTTCCCCATAAACACACCATAGGATCGAGTATGTAGGTTTGCTGCCATGGGGCGTTGTTAGAAAATCTAAGTTAATCAATAATTGGTGAATGTAAACACAAAATTGTATCAAGCTCTGACAATTTTTTATTTTCCCCATAAACCCCATGGGGTTGAGTATGTAGGTTTGCCGCCATATGGATTTTGTAAGCAAGTATAAGTTAAACCCTATCTAGATAATGTACATACCTAATTTGATTAAGTTATGTTAATAAATAGGTAAGATATAGGGGTTTCTTGATTTCCCATAAGAATAACATGGAAAACACATTTTTGGGTTTTCTCCGTAACCATGTAAGCTAAGTTAAAAATTCAAAATACTAACTGTTTGTTTTTTAAGCTCTTTCGAATGGTTTTAGTTACAATTGTTAAATTTTGAAAATTGAGGTCCGAAAATGCCAAAATCCCAATTTTCACCCCTTTGAAACCCCATAAAACCCCGTTCCCATAACCCGACAATGCTGGTTCGCGAACTCATAAAAATAGACCTGGTCTTACACCTTCATACCAAATTTGATCAAAATCGGAGGTCCGCTTCAAAAGTTATCGGTACCACGGACACATATAAATAAATAAATAAATAAATAAATATATATATATATATATATATATATATATATATATATATATATATGAAAATGAACGTACGGTGTTTTTGGCTTCTGGGGACCTCAAAATGAAAAATTAAAGTGGTCCCGGGCTTAGGTCTATTATACTACCGTAATAGCGTATTCCCTATAGGGAAATTCGCTAAAAATGTAGTATGCAAATATTCAGCCAGTATTACGTAATACGGCCATTTATTTATTAAATAGTATGTTTAAAGTTAAACACTATGTTCATAAACTAATATTTAACGTAGATTTTACATTAAACTATTAAAGTAATAATGACTTGTGTGGTATATTTTACCTCAGAATATTATTTCAAATTATGTGTAAATAAATGCGTGTTCGTATTTAGAATTTCAGGCTTGAGGAAAAATTTTTCAAATCAAAGATGTTCAAAAAGTTTTCACAACATTTTTGAAATATAAGTTAAGTTATAGTAAACGAATTCCCTTAAAGTTTTTTTTTGTTTCTTGAAAACAATTCCTTTAAAAAAAGTTTTGAGCAAAATCGGTTTAAGAGCACAGCGAACGAAACTGATGGGGTATCTGTGTAAAAACTCACTAATCGATTTAGCTCCCGATTCCAAATAAAAATGAACACACTGTATGTTAGAGATATGAACTGTAAATATAAATCTGGTTTTAAAAAATTCCTATATTTCTTTTGATTCTCGTGATGGAATTGACCAGAGGGAAAAGGCACGAAAAGATGTACCAAGATAAGTTGAGAACAAATCCATTGTTTATATTTTACCAATTTTAACTCCGTTGAATCCCGCACTTTTAATAACTAATTGAAAATATATACTTTATAAATCACTATTTATTCATAAATGATCAACATAGTTGTACAATAACAACTGAGACAGACTGCAGTATCAATATCCTCAATTGATTCATATTCCGTACCGTGTCTAACCTGTCTGATATCATGCAATGCCACTGCTGCATTTAAATTATTGGATAATTTTGTGAGTTACAAAGTACGGTATATACAATTCATTGATAAGCAACTTCGTGCTGCAGAGTTTATGCCCTAACCCTGAATCTCATCTCAGTGTGTAGAAAGTTTGTTTGGATTTGTGAAGTGCGGTTGTAACAAGTTGGGCTGAATTCGACCCATTTAGCTTTCCCAACTTGTAAATACTTAACATATTATTAGGTACTCCAAGGTGAGGGAGGGGGCAATGCAAAATTATGTCTTTTGACAAACGCGTTCGCGTTGTTACTATTATACAGGGTGTCATTAAAATGCGAGATTGGCAATTCGTTCATAATTTCAATCTACACATAAAAAGTACTTTGTAATATTCAGTAACTTTTTAGATATTGCTTTTTTTTATGCCGCTATCCGCCATTTTGTCTTTTACAATTAATAATTTTTAATCTATAACGAATTATTGTATTAAGATCATATTTGGAATGGATCCCGCTAACACAAATGTACATTAACAGGAAAAATGTTTTTTTCCTACCACTGCATGGAAATAATTGCATTGCCACACCTGTAACCCCTATGCAAAGCAGTTCATTTCCGGTTTCCGTTTCTTTCCCGCTCTAGAGCGGCAATGATTCTTTACCGTACGCTAGATCAAACAGCAATGTTAAATCAGCTGTTATTACAAACCATGATACAGCTGTTATTCATTGTTGTCGTTTAGTAATTGCTTCTTTTTTAGTTTGAGGTTATGTTTGATAGTTAACATTATGTTCCAACAGAAACAAATAAAAAATAATCTAAATGACATTTTGTATACAATAAAGCATGTAATATGTAACAATTATGTTGGTAGGAAAAATCTTGTGTGTATTACGAGCGCAAATAGTCATTTCCCCTCTCGAATTGTTTTGACTCAGCTGACGCTTCGTGCGGCCATCTACAATTCTCGAGTGGCAATGACGTACTTTACGCTCTTATTACACAAATAGCTATTTTCCTATGTGTATTTTCAAAATGGTAATTTTGTATCTTAAAAGTAAATATCTTAAAACCAGTATATTTCAACAAAATATATTTCAAATTTACTTGGAAAATTTTATTTATCTAAACAAGGATACCTAGATCATAAAGATTGAACAACATATGACAGAGAAAATGAGATTTGTCTTATAAAAAATACGATTTTCGTTGCATATATTGACATTTTATATGTAAAACCGCATTTACACCGTCATTCGTTGTTCGATCCTTATGATCTTGAAATCATTGCTTAGATAACATAATTTGAAAAATTGTTGGTGTCTTGCTGAAATTACCCTAATTAAGAAAAAAATTTTGAAAATGCACATAGGACAAAATATTTTTCTAGTAAATGGTAACAGTCCCTTGGAGCGTTTCGCGCAGTTGATGCATCCCTAGCTACCTGGCTCATTTCAATTCGCGCAGTTGATGCACGCCCTTTATGTTAGAAGGGTCGATGCCAAATATGAACCTAAAACAACAATTCGTTACAGAAATGAAAATTACTAAGTGTAAAAAAAAAATGAAAGTAAGTGGCTTAGCAAAGCCGAAATAAAAAAAATGTAGTGAACAATTTTCATTTATTTATATGTGTATGATGCGAATATGAATATTCAGTCTCTTATTTTTGTGACACCCTGTATATTTTTAAGTTTTAAGAAAAAATTATACATACCAAAAGATACGTGTAAGTGTTTTTAAATATAATATTAAATTACAATAAATAAAAAAAATTAATGAAAAACAATAACACTGCATTTTTCAAACAGTTTTATTTCAGGAAATCCTCTAAGGCTATGTTGTATTATTTTCCAGTTACTTTGTAAAGTAAAAGCGATGTCGCAGTGTTCCTAGTAAATGGTTAAAGTATGGAATACCAGTTTTGACCATTGTCATCAGGTTAGAGTTTATACACTAGGAAAATCCTATAATCTCTAATATCTGTAAGAAATTGAGACAATCTGATAAGCGCGAAAAGCTCAACAGAATTTTGCTAAATTAGTACAATCATTGGAATCTCCAGTACACTTTACTGTACGATACGAAGAAAGAGAACGAGTATGCCACAATAAAAGTGGTGGGGAAATGTTATTTGGATTTGGAGGGATTAGAAAAAAATAGTAAACTTTAAAAAGGTGAAATATATGTAAGCAATCCTTTTAAGCTTTACAGGAGAAAATGATAAATGCAAATTAACGCAAAATAAATTAAACAGTCTGAAAATTCTTAAAAGAGTTAGTAGATAGTGGAACATCGAATGACAGAAGCAATGGAAGAAAAAAAGATCATCGATGAGAGGGTATCAGACTTTTAATCGATAAATTGATTTGTAACGGAGATGAGAAATTAGAAAACTAATTCTGATAGAATTTGAAAATAGTGATGCATGAGACTTAACAGAATGTTGTATGGAATGTTGAATAATGAGATGGTGCAAATAATTTACCGTATTTTTAAATAGGGGTTCTCTATTAATTTTCCAATCAAAAATAATTATTCCATTATCATTCAAGATAATATAACTTACTGTAACTTACTGACAATCAGACCAGTCCAGTTTGACTTGGATTACCTCTCACCTATAATCTCATTTAAATTTTTAGTTGAACACATAAAACTAGTCGTTAATAACACTCCACTAATATTATGTACAAAATATTAAACGTTATTAATTATCAAAGATTACGGTATATTGTTATAATTAAGAATTCTCACGTCAGGTTAAGATGATGGGTTAAGTCATTTATAAATACAAATGTCAATGTGTAACAGGAATTGAGTAATTCTGATTGCAGTTTAATAGTACTAGGGATCACCCATTGGTCGAAATTTGACAAGAAATTCAGTTGATCTTGATTCTGTTAGTTTAAACATATTTTATAACTTAACCCTTCTCGGGCTACTTAAATCACAGGCAGAGGCGTATTTTTTTCAAGCAAAAGTTCAGAACATAATGTTGTAATTTTATGTTATTAATTTGTTCCAAATACTTCATACGTTATAAAAAATGTTTTCAGTGCTGAAATAAATTTTTTGCCGTTTTTGGACATATCCGTCTTTGATCCGCAAAAACCTTGGGTGAACGTATATATCCGTCCGCCGCCCGAAAGAAACATTTAGAAATATTAAATCTGCCGATAACTGTAGGCCTAAGTATTATTGCTGGTGGACGACGTATGTCTCCGTCAATTTACGTCATTTCGTTATTTTATTTACTTCCTATCGTAATATTGACCTTTTACTCCTAAAAACGGTAAAGAATAGGAGGCAAAAAAAAACTCAATTTACATAAATGTAATTATTTATTTAAGACAGAAGTATTGCTAAAAAATTACAAAATACCCTCATACATTTACTTAGAAAAATACAGAAAAAATATGTACGAATTTATCGTTTAGAAAAACTTTACATTACAATTATAAAAAATATCAAAAAAGGTGATTACGCTTGACTGTTTAGATAAAGTCCTCAGTACTCATCTTGAGTATAGTATACTTTAAACAAACATCGGGGTGGAGATGAGGCTGCGAGACACGTTATGAAAAAGTAAACGGCATCTTTTCGCTGTTTCTTCCTGAGACAAACACAGCACTTCCTGGAGTTCTTGACCATATTCCCCATGCGGTGAAGTTTACCATCCAACCTATGATGCATTTTCTCTTGGACAACTAGGTCGGCGGCGTTCAAGACGAAAACGTGATAGCATATGTTCCCGAACAAAGTCTTCTACTACGCTCATTATGAAATGTTTGTGTCTCATTGGCGTCCTCTCGTGCTCTTCTTGCATTTGTCTGTGCAAGATGTACGAATTCACAATAGCTGCATCCAAAAGAAAAAGAAGAAAAAACGTTTTCTTGTACTGCTTTGTACTTTGTTGAAGGAACTGATCATTTGAGATGGAAGTGGTTACTGAGACCCACCTCGCCCGAATGCTTTGTGTAGTCGGCAATGGCCTCTGGTTTGCTCACCAGGTCGACTGCCGGATATTTGGATGGTACATGTACCATCCATGTGGTTTTTGTCGACATGGTACTTAGTGAAAAGAACTTTTGAGACTCTTCTATCTTTCCAAAATACTACGACTGAGTCACCATTTCGACGACCTTCAATCTCTCCAGTCTCTAAATTTCTGCTCAGGATAGGTATATTCGTCCTGGTTCCTCAAAACTGTACCCGTTATATACATGTTCATTTTTTATTACATACAATACCGATCAATGTACAAGTGTGTACCCGAAGGTGGATTTGATAAATATTTGATCAGTGACTTACACAACTGTGCCATGGGTTTCGTTGCTTTTAGCAAATCTTCATCAAGGGTAGGGTCCTCGTTTTTAACCATAGTAGGGGTCGAAGTCGTAAACGTAGCCACTCAGGGCATCACAAATGACAAATATTTTCATACCAAACTTAGTTGGTTTCATCCGATTATATACTTTGAATACAATCTTGCCTTTGAAATTATCTGTGCTTTCGTCTACAGCAACAGACAAGCTAGGTGTGTAAAAGGTTTTGCAAATTTTCTTCGTGTGATCAACAACTGACCTTATCGTCAGATCACGGTCAGGACCTACCTCATGGCTGAAATGCATGGTCAAGAATAAAATAAGGAACCGGTCTCGGTTGAAAAAATCGCTGAAAAAAGGCATCTTGTTTACCCACCTCTCAGAAAAATAGTCTTTTAGGTCGGGCGAAGGATGCATTCCCATGTTGATTACAACTCCAATGAGAGCCTTTCGTTCAATTAAAGTGAACGGTTCCCATTTTTGGAATCTACTATTTTTACTAAGGATTTCATCCTCTCTCTCTTAGAACCTTCAAACAAATTACTTTCTGTACAAATTAGGTTCAGCAAAGTTACATTGGAAAATTCGGAAAAATAATCTATGGGCTTTGTATCCTCATAAAAAGTACTACGAGTTTCTTAGCACCATCTCCCCATAACCATCCCCACCTCATTTCCATTTCCTCCACCGATAATTGCTCTTCTTCTGTCCCTTCCTTCTCCGCTGACACGTAATCCACCTCTTCCATCGCTATTGGTTTGACCACCTCCTCTGGTACGGGCACTCCCTCTTACTATGCAACCGCCACGTCCCGTTCCTCTTCCTCGAACTGGTACAGTTCGCCTTTCTCTCCCTGGCTCTTCCGTTATATGGTATACATTGATTAAATTCCTTTCTTGTTCAGTATCATCATGGCTAATTACAAAATTGTTTTCAAAAGTTTCATCAATTCTGTCCTGTTCGCAGGAAGTAGAATTTATTACTCAAAAACAATTAGCAAAGTTTTAGTTCTACTGCTTAAATACTTTTAAAGATATTATATTGTTTACATATTTTTACACCCTGTATATACGTACAAGAAATATATATGCAGTCTGTATTTATAAGGTTACAGGTTCTTAAAATACACAGTCATAAAGTCAAAGATTTGGAGTTATTTATTAAGGCCTTATCAAATAATTTTTCATCATTTTCATCAATGAACCTACTAAAAATTGTTTAAAAGTAGTTTAAAAATGGTGTTAAATATATTTATATTTTATTCCTTATTCGAATGGATAGTTTTTTAAATTCATTTTCTATCACCTCAAGCACTAGATACTGTGGTAAGATTTAAAATGACATCAAGTTTGAAAATTTCCGACGAAAAACAAACTCACAGTAATGTTTCAAATCTAACATTGCTCTTATGGGACAAACTACCAATATGACGCAGGTATTGCAGACTCTTAACGTTTAGGCTTATCGTAAAATTATTTAAACTGTAACAATTTTTTATTAATGTAGCGTTATAACATTGAAGTACAAGTAATACTATTTACAAAAACAAAAATTAAAATACATTTTTGGAATGCTTCGTGGGAGAAGCCGTTCGTCCCACCACGCTTGTTTTGGGTCAGTCATTGGGCAAAATAAATACCCTCGTCGCAGCTGACCTGCGTACTCAGAAAATTTCCTATGGAAATTGGCGTTTTTCTTTTCCCCTTATACACTTTGAAAACGAGGATGAAAGTTTGCTGCCAAACAAACGATAATTCAAGCAAAAAGATAATTCAAGGGTAGTGGATTTGGGGTATGCTGCCATAAGGAACACCTGAAAACAGGTATTATTAGCATAAACAAATTTATTTCGACCATATAAAGCTGTATATTAAGTTCATCAAATAAATTATTTATTATATTATTATTTCATTATTATAAATTATTTATTTCATTCATAAATAAATTAGTTTGCCTATAGGAAACGATAGTACATGGGTACTATCCTTGTACCCATGGATACTATCCTTGTATGGGTATGTTCCTTGAACATAGTACATGGGAAAAGAGTATGCAGTTTTGCTGCCATGATGATTACAAAAACCAATATTGTTTACCATAGATGGATCTCAACCAAATGAAGCTAAATAACAAGTTTCATCCAAAAATATTGGTTAATAAATGAAATATTAACACACCCTTACCCTCCATAAGATTACATGGTACACTGGACATTGGATGTACATTTGCATTGGAGCCCCAAAATACAATATATTGTCTTTAGGCTTTTGCTATCTCGGTAACCAATGGAGATAGAGCAAAGCTTTAATATACTAAATGTGGTGTTTTTGAGCTAATTTCAGTGGGAAAATCAAAATTTTTAATAATCACATACAAAAAACGCTAAAACCCCACGGTACAACCCCCCTCCCCCCCAAAAAAACGTCAATTTCAGTTAGGTCGATATATCTGGTTTGAAGTCATCCGAATAAAGGTAGGATTACACATCTTTACCAAATTTGGTCTCGATCGGACCGTTTTTTCGAGAGTTATCTTACCTATGCACACAGTAACAGGGTCAACGAAGTGTTGGTATTTTGTTTGCTGAATTTTACCAGCAACATTTTGGTCATTTAATAGATTGCAGAATTAAAGAAGAAAGTTACAATGAAAGACGTTTGTCCTACATACTAGGGGGAAATGTAGCAGGTCAAAAACTTTACAACAAAAAGGGAAATATATAAGAAAGATTTTCTGAAAAGTTCTCCTTAAAGATTCGCCAAGTATAGTGAATGATTTTAATAAAAGTCTGCTTTGTTTACACAAAATCAAGAGTTTTGATTTGGATGGATGAATATTGACAGTAAGTGAAGATGATCTATTTTGAGGTACTGTGTTTAAATTTTGTGACAAAAAAATTATTAAAAATCCTGTCCAGAGCTAAAAAATTCATTCAATTTTAGGACTAACTATACAATGATACAATGTATTGAAAAGTTATTGACTTCGAAATGGGTGCTGAACATACGGCATGGCCCCAAAAGACTGATTTCTTTCAAAAGTTATTTTTCATAGATCGATATAAGTTTAACAGTAGACAAAATGAAGCATTTACAAACGCGTGGCCTAATAGTACAGGATTGTAAAGAGTGATTTGAGGGCGAATGACTTCAAACAGTATTGCCAAAATATTATATAAATTAAAATTAAACTTCCTGGTTTCATAGTGGAGAACTGGTAATCCGCTAGTGGTCACGCTTTTTAATTTTATGATTAGGAGCTTTAGCCCCTTGCATCCCCAACTTTAGTTATAGATTGAAATTTTGGAAAGTGATTCCAATTTGTACAGCTAATAACTGTAGATAGAAGACAAGCTGCTGTTTGCAATACAGCATTCATTAGTATGAGGCTAGGCTAATACATTTTAAACTATTATCATTTTGTAAAATATTTTGGTAATTCACGAAACAGTTAAAATGCATTGTTCTAAAATTTCGATTGTTTGTTTAATTAGCTTAACGGAAGTAAAAACATAATGTTGTTTTCAGCCTTCATAGTCTGTGATTGTAAACGTCTTTATTATAGTTCTGGAAAATTTTAGTCTCAGGTGGGTTTGGTGATCGAAAAGCTTTGGATAACAAATCTTATCATTCTACAGGAGACATATTGCGAGCCTCTCAATATGTTTACTTCAAGTGTGATATTTCTAGTAGGGGGGAATAAAAAATTCATAAAACATGTTGTTTGGCATTTATTTACATTGACATTTGACTTATTCCACAAGTACTTGTAAAAAATACACGGCTAAGGGAACGAAATATTATGTTACGAGTTGTTAAAGTGTTAATTCATAAGTCGCTAGTTTTTAAAATAACCTTTAAAGTCTTTAAATTAATATTAATACGCCAAAAATATTTAAATATTAAATAATAAAAGTTATTGCAATTTTTTATTACATCAATATGGTCTGATGAAAATATCGAACGCCATTTCGGTTTCAGTTGTCTCTTGAAGTTCCTAATTAATACATTGTACTCTGCTAAGCAAGACCTTCAATTAGATGTACATATACCAATCTGTCTCACATTAGGTTGTCTAGACACTCTGGACACCTCAATCCAGCTTAGTCCATTAAAGCTAAATAATTATAATGTATCACAGGCTGCATAAAGTTTTATCCCAATGAAAAATACTGACGATTTCTGTCATTATCCGTGTTGAAATTAGTTGAGGGAAGGCCTGGGGCTTCTAAAACCAACCCTGCATAGATATAAATTGGTGCAGTGTCACGGTCTAGATCTTTACCAGAGGAGGGTAGATTTCTGTTAAGTCAAGCTTATATTATATATATTTTTTATAGCCATTGCTTATATTTATTTAATATCTTAACAGAGATTTTTGACATTGAGTAACGAAAATGTAGTCAAGTAGTGATAAATTTTAATACTATTACGAAATATTTATTGATTTCGCCAACTTGAAAACACATTATTTAAATTGTTCATTTAGCTTCAAAGCAATAACGCCATGCAATAATACAAGGTACGCAACTGCGGCCTGCCTGCAGACAATACCAGGGTATTGTCAAGAGCCAATGGTTTACCTCTGGGATAGTATCGCTATTTACTAGAGCTATGTATTACATGGAAGATTTAAAAAAAACTAAATTTGAAAGATATAACCGTTATGTATTTTTTGAAAATATGTATTACTTGTGAGAGTAAAGTATAAATACCACTTTCACAGCAGACCTAAGTACTCTTCGAATTTAGAACGGAATTCAGTTTTTTATTATCCTCATAAACACCATGGGAACGAGGATGTAGGTTTGCTGCCATGTTTGTGTTAAGCAAAGATAATTCCTTCTCAAGGCAGATACATATAAATTGTATCAAATTCTGGTATTTTTATTTTCCTTAAAAACCCCATGGGCTTAACCTATACTGTATAATAATACACGGTTTTCAATATTTATATGTCAATTTAAAGAAAATTATGGGTAGATTTACGGGGTTCCCTTTAAATGCACGATCGTTCGCTGGCCAACAACTGTAAACCCTTTGAAGTTGCCAATTAATTAAATCGATTAATTTTTATTTATTTAGATAAGAACAAGGGTTCATATTGTCAGAAATTGTATTGTCATGTGCATGTGCGTATTGTAAATATTAACATTCCATTCATTAAATTCTCTAAGGAGGTAAAAAGGCTGCAGCAAAAGTCATTTTTTTAGTTACTTGGCGACCAAAGTGTTGCTTATCCAACTTCCTCAGCTCCTCCGGAAGAGCATTCCACAGCTTTTGCTGCGGCATAGATCGGTTTCTTTTCTGTGGCAGTAAGTCTGTATACAGGAAGTTGATAGCTAGTGAAGTGTCTGGTGTCGTAGCTGTGCATTTGTGTGCCAGTTCTTGCTGTTTTCGTCACTTATGATGAAGGTAGCTAACTGTTTCCAGAATGTAGAGGTTAACTACCGCAAGTATTTCCAGTTCAGTGAAAGTCTGCAATATTCTATGGACTGGAAGGTTTTTTAAAACATATTACTGCCCTTCTTTTGGTGATTTAAACCTCGCCTCAGATTCCCCACTGTGATGCTTCCCCTGGCTGAGATCCCATATCTGAAATGAGACTCATAGTTTGCAACCTTAGCTGTTTCGTAGTCACATGTAGATTTTACTCTGGGCACCACATAGAGTACTTGGTTTTTCCTATGTTATAGTTTGCTGTCCATCTTGTTTCTTTTCAAAGACTCCAAAAAGTAGTACAAAGTGGTTTTGCAAGTATTTATTTTTGTGTTCTGTTTCTTACTTTCTATTTTGTTATCTTCAACTGGATGTAAAAGAAAGAGATTTTAGGAAGTGGAAGAAAGGACAAAGGAACGGGGGAAGCGATGAAGACAAACAAGTAAGGTGTGGAAGTGCTCGCTGGTATATGTGTGTGTTTAGAGGCCCCTGTTTAATTAAGTTTTTGTCATTTTCAATTATTTCCTTATGGAGTACCAGAAACATAACGCAATAAAAATATTATACTTCCAAGTCTTTAGAGCTCATTTGAGGGAAGTCAGTTAGTGCTATTTTAACGCAGCTATAGTTTTTGGCTTTTACCATCAAAAAGTTGCTTTTTAATTAGTTGCATGTAAGGTTAATACACAAAAATACTCTGTTGAACACAATTTACGGAGGTACCATTATAAGAAGATATACAGGGTGAAACTCATAAGGAGTCCTAAATGGATTACAGACATTGCGAACAACCTTCAAACAAAATTATTTCCCACTATCTAGACTAATCTTTTAAATGCCAAATGCAAACATACGTCATAGTATACATCATTAGAAAGGTCTATTTAATACAAACATTTTGGTGAAAACAGAATTTAGTAATTTATTCGTTTCAAAATGGCGTCCATATTTGTAGCAAAATCAAAATTTATGGAATACCCTGTAATTCTTTTATTATTTGCCATAAATGACTTCTGATTCAAAATACTTATTTTAAATAAGCTAAGCTTTAAATGATATGTTACAAGACCACATTTATTAAAAAAACTAAAAATTACAAAATTTAATATATTTGAAAATGTTTACATAAACAAAACTAAAAAATTTTAAATGCTAACCCATGTCATTTTGTATATCATATTAAAGCTCTCGTTGAACTGAGCAAATTTGTAATTTTTACTTATGGAGTATCTCTTTTGGTTTTGTAGTAATAACGTAAAATGTCATAAATGTATTCTAAGAGTGATTAATGAACATAATAATTTTGAAAATGTTTGTGTTCGGATGGTTGTCAGCCTGGCTTCTTTACTTCATTAGATTATTAATGTTTAATTTGTTATTGGTATTGTATGAATTTAAAATGTAAAAAGAACACTGTATTATTATGTATTGTAAAATCCTATGTATATATGTTTTGGAAAATAAAGATTATTATTATTATTATTATTATTATTATTATTATTAATGTCGTTTTAATATAAAGGCACTTTACGAACTTAAAATTTAATTTTAGTTTTCAATAAAACTCTTCCCCTGGTTATCAATATTTAGGTTTAGAAATTTGTGCATATACACAAAACCTATAGATTAATTTTGGTGATACGCAGATGGTATTGTCTATTTATATAATCCGGAGATTGAAAGCTGATTCCAGCATTAGCCTGTATTCATAATCAACGGCAACATTCACTGATTATACAAAGCCGATAATGACAGATGATACTAAGCCGATAATGACTATAGAACAGATTTACATGAGTTTTACAGTCTCTACAAGACATTATTAATGTGAGTGATTACTGTAAAAATGAGTTAATGCTTGTTATCTTACAATTACAATACTACCAACATGAAACACACACAAAAAAAACTAATGGTGTGTTTTTTAAAGTTAAAAGTTATTCACTTATATTTATTTTGCATGAAACAAATTTATTTGGTTCTCAGCAAAAACATTTTTTTTTAAATTGCAAGGAAGTATAAATCCTAGAATTGCTCTATTGAACTGATATACAGGGTTTTCTGAAACTCTCTTCCGTTTGGCGATTCCTTAGATGAAAATATAAAAAAATAGCATGAAAACAATATGTCCTAAAATGCTTCGTTAAGCCACTAGCCACTGTTTTGCTTTCTACGGTTGGTAATTTTTAGTTCCGTAACGGATAGTTGTACTAACTTCCACTATTTTTCATTTTTGCAAACATTTTCAAAAATATTATTTTGTTGTTTAGTAAATGTAGTCTTGTGACATATCATTGTAAATCTTAGCTTATTTAAAATAAGTATTTTGAATCAGAAGTCATTTATGTCAAATAATAAAAGAACCACAGGGTATTCTGATTTACTTTGGCTACAAAAATGGACGTCCTTTTGAAACAAATAAAGATACTGAATTCTTGTATCACCAAAATGTTTTTATTGAAGAGACGTTTCAATCAATGTATAATATGACATGTTTGTATTTGAAATTTCCAAGATTCGAACCTGTGACCCAAAGTCTTTGTGACACCCTGTATTTATACAACGTTAACTTAAATATTTTAAAATTATTCTTTGAGGTGAATTTAGTGGGAAATATTTTTTTAAATATTGTAGGACAAACTGTTGATCTGTAATAGATTTGAGGTATTTTACGTGAACCATCCTGTAAATTTTAGGTTAAGATGCATCAGTCCCGTTACGAGGAGGTCGAGAAACGAAGGAACCATCTATGTACCGTACAAAGAAACGATGACAACATTATATATCAAAGTTTAAAAATTTTTCATTTAAAGTTTGAAATATTTAATGTTTTGGTTAAAAAAAGTAATCAAAATTGAGCCCTAGTAGTATGTAATAGCTAACAGTTTAATAAATAATATACTAATGAAGTAATTGTTACAAAAATGTCTTAAAATAGAGAAAGTCGCAATATAAGAACCTTTAAAAACGGTGAGTACAGCATACATTTTCATCCAATAATAGACGAATTACCAAAGAATTGTTTTTGCACTTAATTTTTAGTTATGAGTTTGTTGTATTCTTCTATAAGGGCTACTCCTCGTTCTGCTATGCCATTCACAACTCTAAGGGACCTTACAACTTCCATGTTCTTCCTGTAACTTTCTTTCTGATTCTAGTTGTCAAGAACTCCATCTCTAAATCGAGTATTCTCAAGAAGTTCTTTGTGTTGTTGGATACAAAATTGTCAATATTTCTTACTTAAATTACTTCTAGATCAATTGGTGGATGATCAAACCCGTCATTTTGTAGAGCCATCACGATTTTCTTTTTAGTTTCGTTAGTTACTCGATCATCAAACAATGATAAAGCCACGAGAGTTTCAGAGGGATACCACAGACAATTTTTAATTTCGTTAAATGCTTTTTCTACTACGGTGTCGTTGACAGCTTTTAAAGATACTAAATCTTTTAAGAGTTGAAGATAATTCAATGGAGCACAAGCAGTTAAAATCGCTTGAAACCAGTTCTTAATGTAAATAACTGCAGAAAAAATACAAATATCCCGAACACCAATCAGCTCTCTTTTAGTTAGTTGGAATTGACTGTGAAAGAGATAAATGTTCAATGCACACATGTCCTTGACCACCTTCACATATACACATGTCCACCTTGCTTCTGTGTACAGGTATACTTATACGGTTCGGCGTGCCTCTATTGGCGAGGCTCCCCTCGATTGGCCCCGAGCTCCCACATGCGTGGGACTTTTACCTTTGAATATTTAAAGTTACCGTCATTTTTAAACAAAAAAACTGAAAAAATGGAATTCTCAAAAGTTTTTTTTCTTAACATATAATCATGTTGTGCCAACTGTCGAGTTTAAACTACGCATCTAAAACAGTTTTTAAGATGACATGGATTACTGTCATTAAAAAATTACATACAGATAAGGCAGATTGAGATATAAAACGAATGGAGATAAAATATATGTCAAACTGGATCTTGCTCATTTTTTTACATTATTTTAAACTTGTTCATAAATGGTTGCGGACATTTAAGTTGTAATAATAAATGAGGAGCAAACATTCAAAACCTGCTTTCTCCAAAAACAAAAAAAATTGAGTTATTGATACCAGTGTGTTCTCTATGCTGAACTGAATTTAAAGGAACATTTATTTTCAATCAAAACAAGACTTCTCCTATTTAAAATCAATGATAAAAATTGATCATTCGTTCAATACATGTTTTCTCCACAGGGTCTGTTCAATCAAAAAGTGATTTCTCCAAGAAGCCAATCACAGCTGATCTTTTTGGTCACGTGACCCTTAGCTTCAGCTGTCAATGCTGTCAAGGTAGTACTGTGTTTTGAGGTTATGGTACTTTGTTAAAGTAAAACGTTTCTTGTTTGTGCTTTAATATTTTAAAATAATAATTATTATAAATGGAAGAAGTGATAGACGGAGTGTTAGTAAGTGCTGGAAATTCTGGGTCACGTAAAAGGAAGAAAACAGGAGGAAAGAGGAAAGAAGAGAAGAGGAAAAGGTATTCTGCACCTTCTGGTAGTAATGTGTATGTGCCATGCAAACATTCAAGTAAGACTCTTTCATGTACCGATGTTAGGCCTAATGATGTAAAGAGACTTAGAGACAGAATTTATTCAGTGCCAGAAAAACTAAGACAAGATTCAATCATAGCTTCATTAGTTGTTGCAAAGGATGTTAAGCGACGTAGGCCTAATGCCCCAGACAAAAACAAAAGTAAATCTGCTGGATCACAACACACATTTTCTGCTTCTTATTTTATACCTAATAGCAGGGGTAGAAGAATACCTGTGTGTAAAAATAATTTCATAGCTATAACTAAAGTAGGTCGGTCAAGGTTAGCCAATATTGTGAAGAATGTGTATGAGGGAAACGCTATTGAAGATAACAGAGGAGGAGACAGAAAAAGTCATCTAAGTGTTGCAAGAAAAAATAAAGTGAGGGAGTTCATCTCAAACCTTAAGGCATCGGAGAGTCATTATTCAAGAAAGAAATCCAAGAGGCTGTACTTACATTGTAGATTGAGTATAAATAAGTTACATAAAATTTACAATCAATCCTGCACCGAAGTTCAACACAAAGTAAGTTTTTCTATGTTCCGAAGAATATTCGTAACTGAATTTAATATAGGGTTTAAATCGCCATCAAGTGATGTCTGCAGCACATGTTCTCTACTGGACCAAAAAAATTAAAAATGCACCTGCCGGGTCTACTGAAAAAGTTAATCTTATTACTGAAAAAAGGATTCATAAATTAAGAGCAAACGCTTTTTATTCAATAATGAAAGAAAAAACCGATGATTCTACCGTTAGTTTATGCTTTGACTTACAGCAAATACAACAGCTCCCTAAAACTAACATCCAAGAAGCATACTACATGAGGCAATTGAACTTTTATAATCTATGCATTACCACTTTGGACGGGATGAACCCAACATTCTACACCTGGACAGAAGAATTGGGAGGCAAGGGAAGTACCGAAATTTCTTCTGCTTTGCAGTGCCATCTCAGCAAAATGAACTTAGAGGGGAAAACAACTTTAAGGTTATTCAGTGATGGGTGCATTTCCCAAAATAAAAATAATATTAACCTACAAATGCTTGTACATTTTTTGTACACTACTAACTCGACAATCAAAAAAATACTAATGTATTTCCCTGTGAGGGGGCACAGCTTCCTACCGGCTGACCGTGTCTTTGGTCGCTGCGAGAAGATTTTAAACAATCACGTTTCAATTATTTCTAAGGAACAGTATTACGAGTTATACGGAAAGGTCGGTGAAGTTAAAGTTTTAGGAACTGACTGGGATCTATTGAACACTAAATCTTTGAATGTTTTTTTCAAAAACTTTCCTAACATATCCGAAGTAAAGCGGCTATCATTCGAAAAAGGAAAAGTTGCTGTGACTGTTAAAGGCTTTATAAATTACAGGTTTGAGGACTTAACAGAACAGGCTGGTTCGACACTCCTCAAAAAAGGAATTAAAGTCCGCGAAGTTAAGAGTGCTATTTTAGAATCCCTCCCTTTAAGTCATGCCATATCAGTGGAAAAGAAAAAAGATGTGGACAAACTTTTGAAGCTGTTGTATGGTGAAAAGTGGGAAGACCTTCCTGATGAACATTTCAACTGGTACAAACAAATCATCCATGACTTACCTACCTGCCCTGAAGAAACAGAGGAAGAATGTGAATGTGACTGTTTGGACGAAGATATCGGCCTAAGAATTTAAAGGTAGGCCTTTTTGACAAACATTTTGAGTACAAAATGTCATAGAGACTATTTTTAGAGACAATAACCGTAATTAACACTTTTATTATTTAGTTTGTGTTTAGATTAGAGTAACATGACTTAGAAACGAGTAATACAAGTAAAAAAGTATTAACAACCCTTAGTACTAAGCGCAGATTTAAGTTATTAGTTTTTTGTGTTTTCTGTAAAACTGGATCTGAAGGAGAAGGCAGGTTTTGAAAGTTTGCTCCTCAAATAGGGCGCCAAATTCAGATCTCGCATGTATCAGAAAACCTCCTAGGACTGGCGTTGGTGACAAGCTCCTCTCAATAATTCACACGCACACATACATACATACAACTAGGTATACAAAACTATATTTTTCTATGTTTGGATGCTATTATCATGCTCTTATCTCTTTATACATGAATATTTGTGAACTTAATAATTATAAACATAAAAATATTTGTCTGAATAATTGTTGACGAATTAAAACCTTTTGTAATATAATTACAGATTTTTTAAAAGTTTGACTTAAGGTAGCGACTCCTAAAAGTATATTTAAAAATCTGAAATTTTTGTGGAATTCTTATTTTATGTCACAGAACAAAATGAGAGGGTGCCCCAAGTGAAATTTGAGAGTTGGTTTTTAAGCATCACCCTGCTTGTGTGAAGATGCAAATGGGAGATAGAGAGTTTTTAGGGTTTCTGGTCACGGGGGCCATGGTATCGATAGTGATTCTGAAAGTGGCATCAGTATTTTTCATATTTTCTATGAAGAAATGAGTAATCTGTATCCAAAGACAAACGAAGAAATGAAGTACCACGAATAATCCACGGAAGAAGAAACCGTATTCACGAAGAGGAGGACAGCATCGAGTGGCTATCAACTGGTGGTATAAGTGACAATGAAGGATACGACGGTGATGATTGCAGAGCAATGCGATTGACTGCGGCTTCTTCACCTGCTACTATGTGGGATGCATAACCCTCGGGTTGATCCCGGCAGACCTAAGGCACCCATAGAGTTCAGAACTCCGACGATTTGTTCTTTGGGTGTTGAGGCGATGAAGATGCGACCCCCTCCAACAGTCATTGGGAGCCATCCACGACCACGAACGTTTCCCGTGCTCTGAAGTGACATACACTGAAGAGGATCTAGACCTCGACCTAAGTCAGAAGATGACAGATATGGTAGGAGTCTTCCGTGCCATGCATCTGGCTGACGATCCGTATCAGATCGCCGAAGACCCAGGTTCCCAAAACTAGCCGCATCTCGAAGAAGTGGACGTCTTTGCAGTTAGTAGTACGCCCTGTCCCGGAGACGAAGCTAGAAGCCTGCGCCAAGATCCATTTTACGATGTCCCGGACATGTTTTCGACTGTGATGGAAGAGACCATTGTCTTCGACAGTGACAGAAATTATCCAACTCCCGAATGAGTCGGACGTATTGGACTGTGAGATTGTCGAGCTGCCCAGTGGACCCTCAACCACGTGGATTGAGCTCTCGAAGCCGCCCTCTCCCGTCCTGTCCATAAACGCCGAGGCTGATCTTCTTGAAGAAATTCTTCGAAGTACTGAAGTCGATCCAAGCCAAAACCCTCAACCCAGTGGGGAGACATCGAACGACCCTACCTGCACCCAACAATTCCCGAAATACCGGATGCCTAAATGGAAGCGTTGGCCCTACCCCCCCGGCCCAACCGCAAAAAGCTAAAGCCGAAGATGGCTAGAAGGAGAACCTGGGTTACCCTAAACGATGGAGACGGGTGAACATGCGGAAGCTGGGGCTTCCTGTTATGAACCCCTATAAGTGATGATAGGGGGGGGGGGATGAACCCTCGTTCAAGTTTATTTTTGTTATCCAAGGAGGATTTTACTTTTTTTGAGGCGCGAGGCCTAGTTTTCCGAAGGGCCTTCGGAAATTTAAGAAATCTGAGGCGAACATCGCCAGAAAGAAAATTTCAGTTTGTGTTGACGAGGTCGTGGGTCGTACTCAGAAGAAGAGTTTTTATTTTGACACCGCAAGAAAGCGGCTTTCTTTATTTTGGTTTTTTTCTTTATAAAGAAAGAGGAGTGTGTCACGGGCGGAAAAATGAGCCTACTTAATTTTTATTTTATTAAAGAAGAAAATACATCAGCGAAGGTTGATCGGTGGAGAAGCCCACGAATCAGCACCGACGAGACGCTGAGCAAAACGATGTCTTCGGTGGCCACCGCTGCCGGTAGCGCTGGCGTCGTCCACCGAAGAGTAGTGGGGGGAAGGCCCGACCGCAGGACGAGGGACAGACCGAGGAAGCATTCTGTCCGTTGCTACCAAACTGGCGACCTCGCTCCCGAAACTCTCAAGTCCGTAATCAGTCGCACGCTTGTACTTGATTATTTTATTTAGAAAAGCCTTTGACATTAAAAGAACCCCAGACCGCAAAATCATTTAAAAATAATCTAAAAAAATACCTATTGGAGTGGGTTGTTTACTCAGTTGATGAGTTTTTTTAAATAAAAAAAATTGTTTCTGTAATAATGCTCGTTTTATTTTATTAAAAAAGATTTTATTTTTTTATTTTTTTGTTATTTTCAGGAACAATGTAGCCTATAATAGAATGTATGTATGTATGTAAAAAAAGACGTTTGTAATACAATTGTATATATTGTCAACTGTAAATAAAGAATTTGAATTTTGAATTTGAAAAGTAACGTAAGTAAGGTGGAATTGTCGGACCTGGACCACTACCCCAACCCCGTATTTCACTTTGATTGCAACCAAGTTGGGGTTTAAGAATATTTTCTTTCTTTTTCGTTGAGCTGGACCCAGGAACCATACCCTGACCCCGGCGGTGTCGAGTTATCGAACTTTGTAGTTTTATAGTGTTTTAATTTTCTCCCATTTATTTTGTGTCGCTGGAGCCAGGGAATATACCCTGACCCCAGCAGCATCCTTTAATTTATTTTTCGTCCGTGTAGTTGTTTGTAAATTTCTCGCGTATTTTTGGATTTGTGTTAGCCCCAGTGACCATATTCTGACCCCAGCAGCGTCATTGAATTGATTGTTGTCCGTTTGATTGCTTATAAATTTCTCGTGCCTTTTGCCGTTGTGCTTTACCCAGGGACCATACCCTGACCTGACCCCGGCGGCGTCATTTAATTGATTTCTTGGAAAATGTTGTAAGCATATAATCAATTCTACCATGGGCGTCGACAAGTTCGGACGGTACATGCGGACCCAGTGACCATATTCTGACCCCAGCACCGTCATTGAATTGACAAGTACCGCGTTGGGGGTACAAGTCGGAGAAAACAGAAAAAGAATTGGATTGCCTGAACCCACTGAAGGTGACTATGATATAGGTAACAAACGTTAAAAGTTGGTTTAAGATCCAGAAGAAGATACTGATGGAGCAAATTTAAAAGCAGTAAAAGAAGCAACCGCAACATCATTGAAACTAGATAAAAAGACTTACAACGATAACTCGCACGGGCTAATTAATGTTGGTAAACTAACCGAAGACGCAGATGCATTTACTAAAAAGTATTTATCATCTGAACTTTCAAATACTTTAAAATTTCAGTAGGGTAACAATTTAGAAGATGGACAGACATATAACGCTGGAAATCATAGAATAACCAACGTGGCAAATCCAATGGATGATAAAGATTCAGTTAATAAACAATATCTACATTTTATAATACCGGAAAAGACTCAACATGGATATTATTTTGATGAATTCATTATAAATGATATTGGAAATCCGAAGGAAGACAGTGATGCTGTAAATCTGAAATACATGAAAGATAATTGTATTTTACATGATGCTGGTATTATCGATTGTCATGGAAATGCGTTGTCAAATGTAAAATTTGGTTCTCAACCGACAGATGCTGTTACTATGAAACAATTGTCGAAAAAAGGAAACACAGAACTTTTTAAAAAGTGCTAAAGCGAGGAAATACATTTGTACCAGTAAATGAAAAGTTCAACTTATTGCAACAAAAGAATAATGGATGTTGTACATTGTATTACTTTAGCAGGAGGTAAAAAAATATCAAATGAAAAAATTGGTGAAAATCACATGGATGTACCTGAAATGAGACAAGTACTACACGCGGTTGGTCCTAGATTAGCTTCTTTTGACGGCCATAATAGAAAAATAACAAGTGTTTTTCATGGTTCCGATGATAATGATTGTGTTACATTTAAGCAAACAAAAACTTGGGATCTACTGAATGCAATCAATTTTAATGCAAAGATGAAAAGGATAATTAATTAACACCAGGAGAAGATTCAAATGATGTCGCTACTATTGGGCAGGTTATAACAATGTCCAAAAATGATTCAACCGCTTACACGTGTAATGATAAGCGTATTATACAGTTTCAAGATGCTCAACATCCAAAGGATGCTGTTAGATTCTTAGGATACTTTAGATTTTTTAACTAAACTTTTGGGCAAATTAATCATTGATTACCACAATCATATGGGTAGTACAAGTCATGTGAAAATTGAACAAAGAGAAACTTGGATTATAAATATAATTATTAATAGATATACGATAAATTTTAAAAATGAAATATTTAAATATAAAAATACAAGTGATTGTCGTTGTCGTTGTCGAGACAGTGTCAAGAGAGAATGTGGTATAACATCAGCTGCGTTATCTCTGCTAAAACGGATCCCTGTCGGTGCTATTGTAAATCGAGCGATAGACGCTTTACCATACGAACTTCACCTGCCGGGAGTGTAAAAGAATTAGTGATTTTAGATATGAATACCTCTATAGTTTATCACTACTTATTTAAACCTCCACTACCGTTCAACAGATTAACAACTAAAGCGAAAGTAACAAACAAATGGTTAATGAAACATTTTCACTACTTAAGATGGGATGAAGGTTTTATCAACTACAATATGATGCCTCACATTATAAATGATTATTGTAGACAATTCAAAACTATTTATAATAAAGGATAAGAGAAAACAACTTGGATACAAATATATACAAACAATGAAGTGATAAATATGCAAATAGACAGAGATTTCCAGTGTTACTTTGCTAATATTTGTATTTCTTCAAGAAATTTTAAACATCTGCAGTCTCAATGCGCATTGAAAAACGCATATCGTTTGATAAATTTTCCATTTCAACCCCTTTAAAAAAAATTAAAAGGGTAGAAATAAAAAATTTGAATATGTAAGGGTTTTCTATTTTCTCTGTAACTTTTGAACGAGAGTTCCTACCTCAAATCTGAGGGGAAATCGTTAGTTGGGAATTAAATGCTCTACAAGTTAGGTAATATGACATTTTACTGTATCTCACTCCCTTCACCCTTAAAAAGGGGCGTAATTCCAAAATTTCAAAATTTCTTTACAAAAAATGCGCTATTTTATTTTTTTTATTAACCATTATGGCAAATAGATATCTGAACTTTAGTACATATAATGCCACAATAGTAGCCTTTCTATTGTAGCATTCATTGGCCAATTTCAATCTAAGTTTAGCTAAAAGAAAATCGTAAAAACACGAAATCTTTAAAATTTTGCCATGTAAAGTGTTTGTAATTTACTTAAATCTGGTAAGTATGGTGCTACATTGATAAATATTTTTCAATTATTGTACTGTATTTTAGATTCTCTACAAGTTTGGTGCCTTGATATTTTCCCGTATCTCATCCCCTTTACCCTTAAAAGTGGTCGAAATTTCAAAATATTAAAATTCGTCCACGAAAATTGCGCTATTTTAATATTTTTTATTTACTATTAAGGCAAATGGATGTCTTAATATGTCAGCCAAACAACAAGAAATTCAACAAAGAAACAATGGAATTGAAGTAAATAGTAATCTGAAATTTAGTAAATATTATGACCTCTATAATAGCATTCATAGGCCGATTTCAACCTAATTTTAGACCAAAAAACTCGTAATAACACGAAATCCTTAACATTTTTAACGTATAGTGTGTTTGTAATTGACTTAAATCTGGTAAATACAGGGTGTTTGGCAGTCAGTGTCAAAAAAATTAAGGGGTTATTATGCACACAAAATGCAACAAAAGTACGCAAATTAGACATGTAAAGTGTCTACATCTCAATCCACCTTCCAGTAGCACTCATTTTAATTTTTTTTTTCAAAAATCTTGACATTGCCCTTAAAAATCTAATTTCTCTTGCCATTTACCAAACATATCGCCATTTTTTATGTCATTTTTAGAAAGTACATGAAATTTTCTATCAGAATAAGAACAGTTGTTCCAGTTAAGCCTTCTTAAAGCTTTGTAAAATCTACCCGAAAACAAAATTTTGGGAAATTTAAAAAAAAGGGCGCTAGAACTTACGTAAGAAATTTTTTATGCTTCAACCTACAAACTGTCAAATATCACCAAAACTTACCCACATCATAAGCTTTAAAATTATATACTACAAGTGACATTTCCTTTACGCCTACTGGGCGAAATTAGGCATTAAATATAATTATTGACCCTTTTTTTAGAAATTCACCACCAACACCAACAATAAATACTAAAATAGAAGTTCTTCAAAGTTGGACCACAAAGGTTTGATTCCGACTGCCGGTACTTATTAAAACTAATATCAATGGAGTACCTTATCTGCCTTAAGACTGCCCCTCAAGCCTTTTGTGCAAATAATTGTTGCAAAAAAATTAGCAACTAAAAAATTATAAATTCATTATTTGCAATTAAAACAGATTTTATTAAAAATTTTAACAAATTAGAAGTAGAAAATTAAAGTTAAACACGTACTTAAAAAACATTACTCTTAAAAACTGACACTTTAAAACTTAAAGATCTTGTTCAAACTGCCTGCCTTCACGTCTGATACATGCTCGAGACCTCTTTCTCATTGCACCAACTGTAACTTTAAAAGAAAGTTTTTCTCGCAACTTTTCTATAGCTGTTGTGATTCGGTGTCTCAGCTCTTCTTCATTATCCACAGTTGTTGTGTATACTTCACTCTTTAGAAACCCCCAGACAAAGAAGTCCATGGGCGTTAGATCAGGTGACCTAGCTGGCCACGCGACGGGTCCGCCTCGACCAATCCATGTAGGGTAGTTGAGAGTAAGCCAGTCTCTCGCCTCGTTTGTGAAATGTGGAGGAGCTCCATCATGCTGAAATATTAGTTCGTCTCTTTGATTTTTATCCAGTACATCAACGAGGGTAGGTAAGGTGTGCTGTAAGAAGTCCAGGTATGTTGGTCCATTCAAGGTATCTTCAAAGATATGGGGACCAATTAATTGGTCCCCTATGACTCCAGCCCAGACATTAACTCGGAAACGTCTTTGAAAAGCCCTTTCCTTAGTAGCTCTGGGGTTTCGTTCTGACCAGTGATGCATATTGTGACTATTAAAAATCCTCTCTCTGGTAAACAACGATTCATCTGACCACAAAATCTTTTTGAAGAAGCCATATTGTTCCATGTCACTATTCAGGAGCCACCGGCAAAACTGCACTCTTGGTCCAAAGTCATTTTCTTCGAGGGCTTGAACTTGGCGAAAATGAAATGGATGGTGTTGGTTTTTTTTCAAGACGTCCCAAACTTTCCAATTAGAAGTACCAATGTCTCTAGCAACTTCTCTAGTACTTATTCCGGGTTCATTATGAACAGCATCAAGTATTAATTCGTCTGTCGCAACGCCATATACTGTACCCATTTCATTACGCTGTTTTTGTACGGTGCCAAAGTCCGCAAGCCGCTGGTGTAATCTAGAGAAAACTCTTGGACAAGGAATGCGCCGATTCGGAAAGCGACGTTCATATTCCCTGCTGGCGGCAAGAGCATTTCCGTTACAAAAACCATACACAAAGTGCAAGCATATTCTTGTGATGTGAATTCCATTGCAATCTTGGTTTTAATTAACAGACGTTTGCTACCAATAACGAAGATGAGTATTTATGATTACCATATCCTCGAATACGCTTTGTGATTTATATACAGGGTGTTTGATATGTATATACACAATTTTTTTTACAATAAAACCTTTAATAGAAAAAGTTAAGAAATGCAATTTACATTGTTACAAAGCAAATTTAATGAGGTTTCATTTGATATGCAGGATTTAATTACAACTCTACATGCACACCAGTATTTGCAGCACATTTCTCTAGTCGTCTTGGTACATCCGCTACTGCAGCCTGCAACATGTGTGCCGGAATGTTTGTTAACACCTCACGCACTCTATTTTCTAGTTCATCCAAATTTCTGGGCATAGTACGGTAGACTTCTTCTTTGGACCAACCCCACAAAAAGAAGTCACACGGGGTCAGATCAGGACTTCGAGCTGGCCACTCATAAGGTCCGCCTCTTCCGAGCCATTTGTTTCTGAAACGCCTGTTAAGCCAACTCCTAACATCTTCATGGTAATGAGGAGGGGCACCATCCTGCATAAAAATAATGCTTTTTGCATTTTCCCACCTAGAAATAACTGGCCAGACCTGTTCCCGGAGCATGTTCAGGTACCTTACACCGTTCATTGTCTCTCTAAGAATAAATGGTCCAACCACGTTTGAAGAAGTGAAGCCACACCACACAGTTAATTTAGGCCGTTTCTGCAGTTTTTCAACACTCATTTTTGGGTTGTGTTGTGCCCAGTAATGACAGTTATGCTTGTTAACAAAGCCCCCGACATGAAACACTGCTTCATCACTCCATAATATGTTGTCAAACAGTTGAGGCCACTCATTGTACCACTGAATGAATTCTTCAGAAAATGCCATTCGTCGATCACAGTCATCTAAAAAAAGTTCATGGACATACTGTGGTTTCCAAGGTTTAAAGGATATATGTTTTCTTAATATTCTATGAACTGCGTAAGAAGAAAGACCTGTTTCTCTGGAGGCACAACGCACTGATTTCTTTGGACTTCTTGTAAACACATCACGGACTCTCGCAATGTTTTCTTCGGTGACGGAAACACGTGGTCGCCCAGATTTATTTTTGTCTAAGACACTACCCCTTTCCACTAACTTTTGATGACAATTTTTTATAGTTCTAGAATTTAAAGTTTCGTGTATCCCTTTTACACGTCTCCACCATCTTTGTACAGCCACAACTGATCGAAAAACTTCATATCTAGCAGCAATCCTAGCCCTATCCTCAATACTTAACACGGCTGGCATTTTGACTGAAAATTGAGGTTAAGAATTACTGCCGCAACAATGATCAGCTGTTTACATAAAACCTCATTAAATTGTCTTTAATTTGACATATGTTGGATACAGCTGGCATTATTATTTCGTGAGCTACAAGTAGTGTAAAATTGCGGCCGCTGGCCCAGTTCAAGGTCACCTGAGGGATGACGTCATCGAGGTCAATGACCTCACCGATGACGTCATCGATGACGTCATCGATGACGCAATCGATGACGTCATCACTAATGACGTCATTTCGATGACGTCACACCCATGACGTCACAGAAATGACGTGCTGATGACGTCATCACCCCTTACGTCATCAAAACGACGTCACCGACGCCACTAAGGTCAAGGTCACGCAGAAACTTAAAATTTTTTAGCACTTTTGCCGTTTCTCGCACTACGCTCCGAGTTTCAGTCAGAGTCCCCGTGACCTTGACCACTTGGAGCGAATTTTCGACGAGAAACGGCAAAAGTGCCAAGTTAAACTCGAGTTTCTGACATGACTCTGCCTAAATGGGCAATCGGTTATCCCTCAGGTGACCTTGAACCAGTACAACGCCCGCAATTTCATGTTACTGTGACCTTGAACACTTAACAACGGAGCGCCGACACCGATGCGCACCCCACGACAGCCACCGAGTGACTGACTGTCAGGCTCCGTGTACTCTAGGTATATGGGGAAGTGAAGGGGGAAATGTCAAGGTCATCCAAATGGAGTTTTAAAAAAGTTGAAGAGTAGAAAGACTACTCTTGTGCTTCCTGGGCGACCTCATCAATTTCCAACGGATCTGTAAACCAATCCGATCTGTAGCGGCAGGAGTCCAGAAAACAGGTGCACCACCCATCAGGTTGTCCGTAGCACTTCCGACAATTGGTAAGATTGGAGAAGTGAAATTTAATACACCGCTGCGGACAACAAGTATAAAAGTATTTGGATTTGTAGATTTTGAAAGTTTGTAGTACCGGTGGTGGCAGCTGTTGGTTCTTGCATCTACACCTGCAACATCCGAAGCATTCACATTGCCGGCAGGCCAGCCCATCCACTTGCCACTTTGGTAAGAGGAAACACTTATCCTCACAGCAATAGGTTGTCCCCGTCTCTTCCTCCCAACGCTTCTTTGCACAATATGTGACGCCTTGTATCTCCAAACACATATGCTCGCAACATGAGATGCGCTTACTTTCCATAGCTGATGTTGCTTTGACGAGGGAGCACGATGAAGTGATGCTGTGGTCAGTGGGAATGGGGTTTATATAAACTAAGGTGGGTGGAGGGGGAAAGGTCAAGGTCATCCAAATGGAGTTTTAAAAAAAGAAAAGAGTAGAAAGACTACTCTTGTGTATCTATAGCGATTTCATTGATAGTGAGTGCTTCTGTATGCCAAGTTGATCTGTACTGACAGGCTCCTAAATAATGTTTGCAAAAACCTGCAAAATGATTGTTGCACAATTTGCAGCCAGTTAGCTGTTTTAATGTGAATTCAATGCAACGTTCAGGGCAACAAGTGTACTTATGCCCTCTCATCTGGTACACATGGAATGTCTTCAACTCCGGTTTCGGCTTCTTCCAAGACTTGCACTTACACATGCATTGACCAAAAGCTTCACATTTTCTACACGCCAGGCCATCCGCAACATCAATGTCATTCGGCCATGAAAAACATTTCCGTTCGCAACAGTAGTTGAGTTGACTCTCCATGTTGCTGTGGTGAAGGTGTGCGATGAAATGATGCTGCAGTCATTGAGAGTGCACCTTAAATAAACTCAGTGGAGGGGGAAAGGTCAAGGCCATCCAAACGGAGTTTTAAAAAAGATAACTAGTCGTCCTCTTCCTCCTCCTCATCCGTTGTACTTAGGGAGCTGTCAGACGAAGAGCCCCGTGTAGGTGCTCCCCAGATGAAAAACAAATCAATTTTAAAACGAAGACCAGGATCTTGCATCATCAATTCTTTTAATTTGTCACATACTAAGTCGACCTTGTGTAAGGTGTCAACAACAAGCTTCCAATTCGTTGGTTCAATATAACTTGTAGTAGAGTCTGCCTCGCTGATAACCACATCCTCCGGCCGTATTGGAGTGTAAAGATGTGTAAAGTTCTTCGGCTGTAGCTGAGGTTCAGGCTGGCTGGAAGTAGAAGGTTGAGTGTGGACCCCTGTCGCATCGAAATCCATAGTCATTCTACATTCAATGTTGGGGTTTTCGTTTAATACATACACCAATTTCTCATGCAACATATCCACTTCTGCCGAGTCTTGCAGATGAACATTCCAGAAAAATGGCCATTCTTCATCCGTAGTGGAGTCAACTTGAGAAAGAGTGCTGTCCGCCATGATAGCTAAGCAAGGAATGATGTGAGCTACAGACTGTGGTAACAGTATTGAAAAGTAGAGGGGGTAAACCAAAAGTATGTGGAGGGGGTATTTTCAAGGTCATTTAATTTGGGTTTTAAAAAAAGGAAATAGTGGAGGGGGAATTCTCAAGGTCATCCAATTTAGGTTTTAAAAAAAAAGGAATGAAGCTTACTCCTCTTCAGCCTCGTTGTCCCCTGCATCTTCATCAGCCTCATCTTCATCGACGTCAGACTCGCCGTAAGGATAGATCGGGGACATGGGCGAATATTGTGGAGATTGTTGACCGTTGTTGTCGTCCCCTTGCATTCTAACTTGGGACCAATCATAATTTAAATTCATTTGTATTATGATCCCAGGGTTGTCCCGCAGTATTTCCTTCATACGTTCGCAAATTGACTCCAAATAGTGTACACTATCGATCGACAGTGTCCAACCCGTACTTGTACCGACATCAGTAGTGGAGTCAGCTTGGCTGATGGTGTTGTTGTCTGCCATGGTTGCTTGTCGGACAAGGAATGACGGTTGATGTGATGCTCATGCAGGAACATGGTGAAGTGGTGGGGGGTGTGGTGGAGTAGTGGGGGTATTTTCAAGGTCATCCAAACGAAGTTTTAAAAAAAAGGAAAACCTACAAAGTGACATTGAAACTTTCCAATTGATGGTGGCGAGCGTTTTCTTCTGCAACCTTGCCGACACATGTGACTATGCCATACAGTATGAAAAGTACAACCATAATAAGGCCGAACAATAAAAGATAGCCGTTGACTATCATGATATTTTCTGAGTGGATCTGCTTTCTTCTTATCGCCCTCTCCTGCATCCTCTTCTCCAACTCGTGGACGAAGTCACAACATGCGTGAGGACATCTTTCATCTGTTGGTAGGTTTGCCATTGTTGATGTTGTCGATGTGGCTGTTGAAGATGGAATGAGGTTTCCAATTGCGATGTGCCATGTACACCAATAGTCAAGTGGTGGGGGTAACAAAGCAGTGGAGGGGGAAGTTTCAAGGTCATCCAAATTGTGTTTTAAAAAAACCTATCTTGTTACTGAGCTTATATGTCAGTAACAAGATAGGTGTTTTTGCTCTTTTACTTCTTTAATATAATGAAAAAATATACATATTCTACAATGGTTAGGACAAGAAATACAACTGCTAGTCAGCTGAAGTAGTCCAAGTTGTCTGGCTCGGTCTTCATCGACGCCGGTGAGGAAGCTGTCGAGGAGTGTCCAGGCTCTTCCTTTGGCTGCCGGGTGTTCCGTATATTGCAAGCGTAAACCTGCACGTTTATACGGTAGCCTCGTGCCACCATCAGCTGCAACTCCTTGTACAAGTCGTTTAGCTCCTGCTGAGTCTTGATGCTCACCTCCTCGTAACTTGCGCAACTAACGTTCAGAGACATCTTGATGTTGCTAGGTTGGCTGCTGGAGTAGAAATGAAGCCGAGGCACAGCGCTTGGAGGTACATGAAAAAGTGGTGGGGGTAATAGTGGTGGGGGTATAGAAAATCCAATTAAACAGTTCTAAACTTTTTCCATCGATACAATGGAATGGAACAAATAGCGCAGGTGTCCTTGTAATTTTCAAATCGAAACAGTGGCGCTAGAAATCCGAATTGTTTTATACCACCATCCTGTACGAATCGCCGAAGGTCTCTGACGGCGGCCTCGCCACAAGGCCTACAAAACTTTTCCCCATCGTGGAACTTATACCAGGAGTATTCCGAATACCCTGTATTTTCCCTCCTGTAGCGTTTGACATCTTCTTTTATTGTTAGTGGGATATTGTCTTGTAAACATGTTGGGAACAAGTCCTTGTGAGTTATAACTCGTTGTATGCAAAGCTCGTACAAGGTGCTCATCGTTTGCTAGTTGGCAACAGACTGACCGTTTTTCGCATCCAAGCAGGTTTGAATCCTAGTGCGGTAGTGGGGGTAATTACAGTAGTGGGGGTAATTGTGTAATGCAAAGGTCAAAGGTCAAGGTCACCCGCGAAGTTTTAAAAAAATGCAACATATCAATACGTGAAGTCTGTCACATATTGATATGTTGCATTTTTTTTTTTTTTTTTTTTGTCTTTTATGATTCGTTTATTTATAAAACATTACAACAACAACATATGTACAACATTAAAACTTAAATCTAACACTGCTGCTTGTCAGCGATGTGGATGGTCAACTCTGTAGAATTGCTACCCGTGCAGCCGTGGGACACCAGGTATAGACACCCGGGTTGAATAGAGCGAAGATCCTCGTTTTGTAGAAGATGGACGAATCTCTTGGGCAGGTACACCTGGAACTTTGGTTCATCCCCCGGAGTAAACGGTGCCTCGCTGAGACTGCAGCAGATGGCCTCCCCAACTGTAGTCTCCATCTTCTTCATAGCATGGATTATGTAGTGCTTCTCGTCTTTTAGTTCCGAGCACTTCTTTACAGGTAATATTGTTGACTTGGAGTGAGCATTGAACTGCTCGACCAAAGTCTGAAGGAACTGGTGAGATGCCATGGTCAGGTTACAGATCGTCTTCTTGCTCGGAGATGTTGTCGTCTCGGAATCTCGAGTAATACTCATGCCAGGTCCCTGTCTGCTCCCCACTTATATACTCTCCGTTACCCCCACCACTCCCCAATTCCCCACTTTGAAGGTAAGAGGCGAGTTTATAGGCATTTTTCAAAGCGCAATGTCTATCTTTATCATGTTCTGGGCTTTTTGTACAAATACATATGGTTTCCAGCATGTATTGATAATTCTTATCCAATTCCACATCATTAACCGGAACATGAGTAAATCCTTCGATCCATCTTTTCTTTTCCAGCCCCTTTGTGTAAATATTGGTAAACTTGTCTGAAAAGTGATGCATAATGTGATACAAGTCCGTGTAACTTGTAAAACCATCATACCAATCGATATGATGGAAGTGTTTTGAAATCCATCTGTTGGTAGTAGCGGCTTTACTAGTTAAAGACGAATAAGAACATGGTGGTTTAAATAAAAACGAATAAGGAACACTTGTATTCATGTCCAAAAACACAAGTTCTTTTATAATGAATCTATCATCATTACCACGAAACGCTTGAAACTCAATAATACCAGGCTTGGACTTTACTTGTTGTTCTTCTCCCTTGTCCATTTTAAAGGTCACACGTCTGCTCATTACGAAGTCAGGAGGTCAACTGATTTCCACACCACGGTAGGTACTACTTTTATACCAGGCCGTACAGTTGTTGGCGCGTTGGTGTATATTTAACGTGGGCACCGTCCCCAATAGGCCTAACCCCACAAAATGTTGGTTATTGTTTTAAAAACTAACCATTGTCATTTAAGTTTCCATCTTTATATTTTCCTTATTTTCATTTTCATCACTAACACTTGATTCTTCTCCTCCATCTTCCTCTTCTTCCTGTTTTACTGATCTCTTATGTAGTTGAGCGTACTTTTCCAATTGTCTCCACATCTGTACTTCATGAGGAACTCTATTAAATATAGAAGTATCCACAGGTCCGTATAATATAGGTGCGTCCGGTTGTTTGTCCAAAGTGTCTTCCAGATAATCTTTAATAATCGAACTTGAAAACACCAGTTGTCTCAAGTATCTTGTTATAGGTTCAGTAGCACAAGTTAAAATGAAAAACTCCTCTCGATTAAGTTGAATTTTGTTATCATGTCTTGTTGTGTCTCTAAACCGTAGCTGATGATCACCACGTTGTTTAATGATATCAATTTCCACATTTGAATCCAAAAGTCCTACTCTTGTCTTTCTTCCAAACATGTTACTACTTAAATAGCATTCTAGTAGATGCAAATGTTTCATAAACGATTCCCAAGCACTGTCCGTAAACAAAATCATTTTGGGTCCATGAGTTAAAATTACAGTAGGGGAATAATCTGTAGATTTCATAACACCGATTAAAACACTTTTATCCAAACTGGAAGAGATTGGGTAAAATATTCGCAAAAATACCTCACTCAATATGTTTGGAGAAATATTATCTTCAATATCCCTTTTTCTCTTTTGTATAGTCTTTCTTCTTTTACCTTTTTCTTCAACATTATTACTGGCGTGAAGTTGTCCGCAAACGTTTTGTTCACCTCCTTCCTGGTGACCTTGAGGATCTAAAAACTCAGATATCTCCTTCTCAATATCTACCACATTTTCAGGTGTACCACTAGGAGAAGCCATATTGAATACGATGCTACCCATACAACAGTAGGCAACAAACTGATGAGGAGTGGTCTGTACGCTCTGCTTTTATACTCGCGGAATGAAACAAAACCGGTTCTTACAATACATTTTTAACAATTCCAGTTAAAGGTGTGTATGTTACGATTTTATCATGTAGAATTAAACAGTATGCAGTTGTATTAGCCGGTATAGCATCGTTGAATTCCATTTCTATTTTTATATCCACACTTGAAGACTTTACTGATTCATTTTGTTTAGAACAATCGATTACAACTATTGGGTAGGCATCGAAATATTTGTCAGGTGGTAATAAAGGTGTATTTGTTTTACCGTAATATGAACTTTGGAATCTCGCGTACATATCGTACAATATACTGTATTTCTTCTTAGTGAATGACACATTTAAATTGTCGTATGGAAAGAATTGTGAATTTAAATAAACTTTAATATTTTTCAAGTCACAATGATCAAATTGTCCTGCATGTTTAGTAATGGCGTCTCTTCTACCTGTTTGTAAACCAAATATAATATACCTGGCTCGTTCTACATAATTCGATGTTTTAACAGTCCAAGTGTGTCGATCCGTAGTAGGTAAACTGGGATGCTCATGAAATTCCCAACTTCTAAATGGAATAACAATATCACGATCGGCTTTTAATTTTCTTAAAAGTAGCATTCTATGCTCGTCAGCCAATTTAACATGTGGAACTCTCCATACAATTTTGTCTAATTTTAATTTCCATTCTAAAGTCGCATCTGTAGTAGCATCTGCAGCTTTAATAATGTCTTTATCGTTAGAAGATCTCAACAAAACTAATTCTTGTTTAACGTTTAATATTATTTTCCTATAATCTTCAGCAAAACCAAGCAGCAAACGTAATGGAATATGAAAATCAAAATATCCATTTGGATATGGAGTAATCGTGTCAATCGTAGGTAATACCCATCCGGCAGGTTTAAGTAAATTGGTTTCATTGGGTGTTATAGATGTTAATCCTTTTAAAGTTGTCGTAATACCTACTTTTTTAGTGGAATCAACTGTTACACCTGATATTTCATATCTAATTTCATCAAATAGGAAAGCCATAGGATTATTTATAAATGGAACTGTTGTACCAACAGTAGTACCGTCCTTTTTAGTAACTTGTCCTTCAATATACAAGTAACTTTCACATGGTAGTGTGTAAATGTCTTGATTTTGTATGGGAATACGAATTTCATCGTTATTGTTTAATTTCGATGAAGTGTAAGGGTTGTGGGTGTGATATTCTTTTTCCCATAGGGTTTCGTCGAATGTTGGACCCTGCGCTATATCCAGTATATCCATACTCGGTTAATTTTAATCCAATTCTCTCTAAGAAACGAATGTTCTCGCGTGTTAACTCCTCCACAGCTGAAGAGCTACTAATGCGGTTTTCCGTAGGTTGTTCGCTTTTAAATGTTAAACCCATGGTTTTGTATTAAAGTGTCGATTTTAAATGTAATCTAATCGTAATAGGCTCTTCTCTGAAGTCTACCAAGTTACCGTCTTGATCCAATACGCTCAACACGATGTCTGAAATGAAAGTGGTGTTCAACGGTAGATATACCAGGTTTTGTGGCTTTTCAACAATTTTAAATCCAGGTGGTACACTTGGGTAAAAAGTATGTATGATGTGGGTGTTAGCCCCGTCCCTGTAAGCACCTTGTATAATGTTACAAGTTATGTCTATACTATTGACTTTTAATATTGTTACTGTTTTCTTACCGGAATGTGTTACATCTGGTTCTAATACAGGCCCATCGTTGGAAAATCCTAATAAATCACCAATTGAGTTTGGTTGAGTGAAATCTATATAATATTTGGAAGTAATTTCAGCTTTCATCGTATTATTATTACCTTTTAATGTTATATTGTCTTTTCCCATTTTAGTTTGCAAAAATTCATTTATATGATCAATTTCATAAGAACCTGTGGGTAACCTGCACTCTTGTAAGTCTGTAAATTTTCCACCGGCATCCTTTCCCTTATAATAATGCAATATGTTATTTTTACCTTCCGTAACATTGGGAATAGAGTTGTACGTTGTAAAATCCAATAGTGCCGCCTCCCAAAACCTTCCTTTTTGCAAGCGTAACGCTGGAAAAAGGATACTTCGTAAAGTGGACGATTTTCCTGTTAATGATACCGTATAGGAAGACATCTCAATAGTGACTGATACTTTTAGCTAGAAATTCCAAACATAAATGGCCGCATATTGAAGTATTATCAGGTTGTTCTCTTTTATAGTTATAATATATGTTTTTAGCAGATTTAAAGTAATTTTGAAGTTCTTTTGGTGGTGGCAAATTACCGAAACTATCAAAATAATATACGTTGTTATTTAGTTTCTTATAACAAACCCAATGGGTGCCAGGCCCTTCAGTATTATCCAAATTTACAATTCCAGTCTCATTTTGCCACATTTTCTTTGGTAAACTGTCTTTCATAAACACACCGCGAAAAAATGGTATTTTTAAACAGGAAATATATTTAAATAATTCAATATTGGTTAATGCTTTATGTGGTATGACCAATTGATTTCTTTCATTTAATATGCACGATAAGGTCTTAGGTAAAGACCTGCCCCGTTTTTTACCATTGACCATACGGTGGGCTTCTTCCTGCCTTTTCTTGTAGATCGTCGTCTTCTTTTTATATTTCCTCCATGTTTTCTTGTGGTTGACCTCCTTTTTACTCTCCTTCTCCTCCTTCTTCCACCTCCTACCGCTGTTTTAGCCTTCATACCTGCTGTTACTGCTAAAGCTGCTGCTTTTTCTGCTATGCTAGCGTCACTTGATTTTACTCGTTGCCAAGCTATGTCCGCAAGCTTTTTGTCAGCTATTGATCTATTTTTTGAATCGGCAAACGTGGAATATGCGATATCGTGTTCTTTACAAGCCTGATCTAACTTGTTTATGCCAGGATCGCCTCTTTCCAGTCGTTTTTTCAATTTAGTTCCTGGTCCGCAATACTGATAACCTCCTGGTATATGAAATTCGTATGGTAATGCGTCTATTGCTCTATTTACTATGGATCCTACTGGAATTTGTTTTAAAGCTTTACTTAACAGAGAAACCGCTGTGGACGTGATCCCACCTCCTTTTCTTGCAGTGTCTCGATATGGACTGATGTATTTGAACGTCATTATTGTCCTTTTATAATGGCAATGTGCAACTCATGTGTTAACTCTATGACAGGTTGCACATAAATGAAGTCATTTATTAAGTTATTTACTTAAATATCAATATCACCCCAATCTGATGATCTAAACTGTTTCGTTTTAGGGTTAATAAAGTATTTATTATAAATTTCTCGTTTAATATACTCACCTCTCATGGATTCATCATAAGTATTATGACCTGATTTTCCTTGAAGAATATCTGGTGTAAAATGATTGTGTAAATCAAATATCGCATTACCTAAAACTTTTACAAGAAAATTAACAGTGACAGCATTATCTACATGTTCAGGGTCTTTAAGGTTTGTTATACGTTTATTATTACAATTATACACTTTACTATCCTTTAATGATGTTGTAATGGTCTGTCCTACAGTTGCAGCATCATTTGCTTCTCTTCCTTGTCCCAAGTCTCTTATCACTCTATTATTACATGTAAACCATCTAAAATATTTATCTGGATCTAGATGTACGGTTTGTGATAAAGCAGCTGCATCATGTTTTTCATAACCCCATCCCATATTTGATAACTTTTTATCCATGCAATCCCAAGCATCATTTTTGTATGTTAATAAATTAAATTTTTCATTACCTTGAATAAATTCATCCCCTTGCTTCGATACTACTTGATCTTGTTTTACAAAAGAGGTTGTTTCTTGTTTTAAGGTTTCCATCATTTGACCCACTGTTGCACCATCTGATGGCGCCGAACCATCTTTAACATTTGCTAAACAATTATTAAAACAATCTATAACCCCTACATCACGTATGATGCAATGATCTTTAATATATTTTAGATTTACAGCATCGTTTTCAGTTTTTGGATAGCCTATATCATTAATAACAAATTTATAAAAAGAAAATCCATCTTTTGTCTTTTCAGGTATCAAAGAATGTAAATAGCGTCTATTTACGCTGTCTTTTGCATCTTTAGGGTCATCTACGTTGGATATACGTTTATTGTTAGCACTATACGTTTTCCCATTGAATTTTAACGTATTTTTTAATTCAGATAACAAATAACCTTTGTTTATTGCATCACCGTTTTGATTTGGTTTACCAACGTTGATGATTCTATGATCTTCTGCGTCATATGTGTTATTTTGTAGTCTTAATGTTGGCGATATCTTTTCCTTTAATATTTTTAGATTTATTGCATCGTTTTCATCCGTAGGATCTTTTATGTTTTTTAACCTTTTATTACTCATATCATAATCTCCATCAGGTGTTTGTGGTAAACCAGCACTTCTTTTTAAACTATTGGCATAATATAACCCATCCGAGGAGTAACGTCCGAACTTGTCGACACTCATGGTGCAACTGAATAGTATTCTAGGGAGTAACGCATTTTTATGAGATTACCCCACGGTTTCGGAGTTCATCCACTAAAGCCACCCACTCGTTTTCCAATCCAGTATGACCCGCTTCTTTAGCTTCATGTATTAGTTTCATTCTATCCACCAATTTATTGATATTATTGTAATAAATCACATTTGTGTTATATAGTTCCTTCATTAAACCTGTACCCGTAACGGACTTACTTCTTTTTCTTCGTTCCTGAGCACTTACATCCAAAGTGGATGCCATAAATCTTCGTTTTACAGGTTTTCTTTGTGTTAACGGCATTGTTTGTCTTCTAGTTGGTATTAACTTGGATACAAATTCTTTATATTTTAAAGACTTAGATCTAAAAGGAGGCTGGTCAGGTAAATACTTTCTTCTATATGCATTTGTCTGTTCCAAAATATTTTTATATGCTTCCATGTCTTTTTCTTTCACTACCGATACTGAAGGCTTATTTTCAAATAATAATTCAAATAATCCTTTTGTGCCCTTATACCTTTGATCACCAATGACAATATTATCATGTTCGTCAACGTTTAACGGGCTATTACCTATCATTAAACCGTCTTTTGTTAATCTCGCTCCATAACTATGGTAATTCTTATTAGGAATTGTTCCGAGTAACATTTTTACCATGTATTTCCTTCCTAAAGGTCCTTTGTTATGAATGTTTTCACCCAACAAGCTTATGTTTGACGGACCTTCCCTTGTCTCTTCTTCTTTTTCCTCTTCACTAGCAGTTGATACAACTTCATGTCCTCTTTTGGCTTTTACTTCATATAATTCTTTTATTCCACTATAGTCCGGTGATTCTAGCTCTCTTTCGGGTTCTCCACCGGTAAAACCACTATACGTAGAGGATTCCAGGTCTTCATCACTAAAATCTTCTGATTTTACATTTTCTCTTTCAAACTTCGTAATAGGTGCAATCGCATCTCCTTCCAATACAGGTTTAGCAAATTTTTTGTTTAATTGTTTCAAGGGTTCAGTAATAGGTTTAAAAGTAGATTCAAGGAATTTCTCCCTCTCGCTAATACCTAGTTTCAATGCTCTGTTTTTAGCCCGAATAGAATCACTAAGTGATTTTATTTCTTTTACTAATTTTTCTTGGTTAACCATGTTTGTAGCAAGACGTGTTGTACAACAATGAATGTGTTATACCACGTTTAATGTATTAATATAAATTTATCAAATCCTATCCTGTATCGACCATTGTTTAGCGGTTGTTCCTTCATAATTGTTAGGAACCCATACTTTTCAGCCCAAGCCTTTCCACACAACTCTTTAAATCGTTCAAATGTCATATCCGCATTTACATGATCAAAATATATATGTTTTAGGTTGGTTTCGTCCTGTTTAAATACAATTAACATGTTTGCATTGTCTCTAATGAGTTGTTTAGGTATTTTGCTGTAAGTTTGGCCAATATAAATGCTATCTATGTTGTTATGTCGACCCATAGCGAAGTAATTCCTTATTGTGTTTTGGTTTTCACAAGATACATCGTCGAATATAAACACGGAGAATGGTTTGGCTTCTTGTGGCTGCATGACACTCTCGCTTGCATTAAACTTTAAATATTTAACTTCAGGCACATTAGTCAGTATTTTTTCCAATAATTGATACTTTGGTTGTTGTAGTGATTTTGAAAATACATATAGATTGTTAAATCGTAATCCTTTAGGGTTTGTAATCAAATTGAATACTACATTAGTTTTTCCACAGTTTGAAGGTCCGGTAACCAGACAACGAACGGTGTTTGGTAACAAATTGCCATGTTTCCCACTATTGAATTCTGAATTATCCACTGTGAGTTCATCTATATTATTAATAGTAAAACTCTCTTTTTGTGGTACTATCTCCATCCTTTGTAATGGTTCAACCTAAAATGATTCTCTATCGTTATATCAAATCCTTTTTAGGTATCCAAGAATCTTCCGTCTTATTAAATCCTAACCATCGTACTTTGACCTTATCTTTTTTCCGTTGCAACACCTTTTCAACTAAATATACATCGCCTACTGTTGATTTTAACATTTCATGTCCATAAAACCCTCCTTCAAGCAATTGTCCTTTATTATCTTTTAAAATAAATGTCTCAGGTACTGTAGGTTGTACTTTGAATACAGTAAAAACCTCATTGGTCCAATTTGGCAGGTATCTTTTACTGAATACACCTTTATATTTACTTATTCGCACTTTATCACCCACATTAAATTTTTTAGGCTTTAGTTTTTCAACTTTTGGTTTAGTATTCGTTTTTATACGTTTTAATACAAGGTTTTCATTTTTACTAGTTACTTGGTTTGGTTTCATCCCGATAGTCCTATGAAATTTGTTATTGTAATCGTTTATAAGTTTTGGTAACATATCAATCCATATGTGCGATCCTCTGTTGGAAAACATTTTATACATTGCACTTTTTAAAGTTCTGTTGAATCTTTCGATTATTGAGGCTTTTACTTCTGAATTGGTTGAATAATGGTTTATATTGTGTTTTTTCATTAAATTTGCAAATTCCTTATTAAAATATTCTTTTCCATCATCTGTTTGTAAATGTTTAATAGTATGTTTGTCTCTTTGTATAGCTGTTTCCATTGCTTTTGTAACACTTTTGCCACTTTTATCTTTTAGTGGTAAAGCATCTGCCATTTTTGAAAAACAGTTAATAACAGTCAATATGTATTTATATCCTTTATTTTGTTTGCTATAAGGAATCATTTCGATTAAATCCGCTTGATACAAATCATTAATTCCTTTTATCACCGTATTTCTTCGTGGAAACTTTCTTCTTGCAGGTTTATGAAGTTCGTTGACAATTTGTTGCTTCAAGTCCTTCATATTGCAGGTTTCAATGTTTGTTGTATCACATGTATAATCACAATGAATGTTGTCTTAAATATTCACATCATTTATATGGGTCAAGGTCATCCAAACTTGTGTAAAAAAATGGGGAACACGGCGTTGGACTTGCCGTGTTCCCCATTTTTTTACGGAAGGAGAAAGGAATAAGGTCGTAGTTGTAGAAGGACGAAGAATAGGTTACTAGTTGATAGGGTTTAGAGAGTAGTGGCCAAAAGGAAGAGTGTGGATTTTGTCGGGCATAATGTATCTTTTATCATCCCGAGCTGACAACGCTTTTTTAATTTCGGTGACACTGTAGACTTGATGCTTGAAGCTTCGGATATTGTTGAATGTTGCTGATATCGTAGTATCTTCAAACAAACAAGTCTTGTAGTGGTCAAATGTCACGTGTTTTTTCAAATAAGATGTCTTCACTCCTTTTGCTTTCTTCACTGTCGGTGTGTTGTTCTCGTGGTACATCTTAAATGAATACAATTTCGCCATCAGCGCCACTATTTCTTCTAAAGGCATTCCATTTGCTTCATCTTTGAATTTTCCAATTACTTTTTTATATTTTTCATTAAAATTTGGATGGTTCTTCGGATAGTCAGAAAAATCGAAATCTTCTTTGTATGGAAAAGTCCTTAGGTCTTCATACATGTCCAAAGTCTTTATCCAGTAGATAAACGCGTCCGTATCCATGTATGCGACTCCAATGTTTTCCCTTCCGTAATGTTTAACCATTTTGTTATAATGGAAATCATACATCAGGGTTTTACTTATATCCAAAATCGACATACCTATGTATAACGGACGGTCCATGACTATTGTTGTTTTCTTCATACTGACAGCGACTAGATTTTCGTTTATAATCATGGATGTTCCAAAATTTGGTTTTTGCACTAATTTTTCCAATTTCCTAGGATCACTCACTAATTTTACATTTTTGTGTTTTCTTTTGTTCTCCAAGGTCTTCCCAAAGATGGCATTGTTCATTAATTTATAGAAGTCCTTTTCAAATGCTGTTGTCGCTGCAGCTCTTCTTGCAGTGTTGGAATCAATATATGGTTTCAACCAACAAGACTGGGTGAATTCAATTGCTCTATGAATTCTCACTATACGTAGACCCAATTCAAGAGCCTGTTGAACTACCCAGTAGTGAGCCACATAGCGATCCTTATTCTCCAAGGTCATCATCAATTTTGGCCATCTTCCTGTCGGTGAAACTTCAGTCTTGGCTAGGAGAGGCAAGTCGTAGTGATGGTCATGAAGGTGCTCTGGATATTCGAAATCACAGTCCAAAATATAGCCTTTTGGACCATTCTTTGGAATCTGTGAGATGTCTCCAATGGTGGCCGGGTCGATCCATTTGAAGTCAGCGTAGGGAAGCGGATTTGACATTGCCCAACCATAAAGGTTGTTTGCGTCAAAGTAGCCAAGGTAGACCGATGGTTGTTGCTCGTCGAAGCCGGGGATGTACTTGTTGTTGGCTTTGACATGACGTGTTACAGCTTGTGTCAAACCGCCCCGTACACCAGATTCCATCATGAGCACCATATCAATATCCGTTAGAAGTTCCAGTCGACAGTTGGTTGACTTTAGCATAGCTTGCCATGCTAATCCTGGAGATGTGTACGAGTGTAGAGGGTCCAGTCCATAGGCGGAGAAGCAGGTGTTTCGGAATTCTTCCATCACATCGCACAGCAGAGTTACGTCCAATTTTATATAAAAGTCAGAATATTCCCCTAAGGTTTGAATGTTTAGTTGGTTCCAAACATTACAAGCATGATTGTAGTCTTCAACGGAGATTTCACTTTCGTTTAATTTGCTGTTGAAGGCTTCGATCGGTGGTAGACTGGTTTCTTCAAATTTTTCTGTAGATGTTATGTAGTCGTAGGGGAACACTCCTTTACGTAATACTAAGTCCAATTTATCTTCAGGTACAATCTTGCTGGTTTCTTTTAGGTCTTCTCTTCGTAGATTCTCAGACAATCTGCTCAAACTAGATGCCATAAATCTATAAGAGTCTACAAAGCGAAGTTTAATTTTACCTACGGTTTTTGAGAAACTGATGTATTTTTCCAATGTTGTAGCAAGAACATCAATTTTACCATCATCTCTTCCTAACTCTGGAATAATGAAGTGGGAGTCGTAGCCGCTAAGATTGTGTAACACGACAGGGATAAAGTGGGGCAGTTTGTAATTTATATTGCATGAATTACAAGCAGCTCCTCTGTATAAACCTGTCAGGTGATCGTGATCTCTTACTTTTGGATTTTCTTCACTGAAGCTCTTCTCGCATAGATAACATCTTGATGCCATATTGTATTCTTCTTGTTGATTCTCATTCAAAGGTTCCATAAGTACGACATTACCATACAAGCGTTGTACCTTTTCAGCAATGTCATACAACTGGTCTACGAAATACTTAGCGGCTTCTTCACCACGGTAAAGTATTGGAGTGGATGTTAAACCATAGTTTTGCAATTGGTTTTCAGACAAGGTTGATTTCACTATTAGACAAAAACTGTTGGGTTGATGCAACTGATATTTTGTTCTTCTAGTCACTTCACCGTCCGGCAGCTCCTGTGGTACTAACGTAGATTCAAAATCTGCGTAGATGACTACTGGAATCCGATATTGGTGAACTGTTTTGTTAAATTGGATACACGCTCGAGATGGTGGTGGCAGACTAATCTTCACTTCATAATTTTCATTACAAAGTCTTTTGTGTTCTATCAACCACTCTAATCCTCCTTGTCTTATTTCTTTATATGTGAAACAAAAACATCTTTTACACACTGTTAACCTACGCCTCTGTTTTGATAATTGATTTCGAATCAAGGATGCAAAGTCCTTTATCCACACATAATGTGAAATTTCACCCTTAGTGATCAGTAGCAAATCAGTGTGGTTTCTTTGCTCAACTTTTACTACCCGCAAAGGATAAACGTTGTTCGAATCATCCAGACCAACGCCAGGATTTTTCTTTTCAAATTTGTCTATGTCTTTCAATGTAACTGGGTAGGTGAGGCCTTGAAAGTTGTAGCGGTGTTCATTTTCGTAATATTCTCTACCAACTCTTTCAGGATGATCTTTAACATACTTGGTTAACATTGCATACTTAAAACATTCATTACCTTCATTTTGCACATTCCTACACGATTTAGTGTTTTGGATTTTCTTTGGTAAAGGGATAAAACTACTACCCCTTAAACCATATCCATGCTTGTGAACCCTTACATCCATACCTTCAATTGATGACAAAGTCCATCCAGATCCTCTTCCTTCATGTTCTTGAAGTTTTGTTATAAGTTCTTCCAAGCATTCTTCAATAATATCATCGATGTTGGAGGTGAAGGTAAGGGTTCGGTTTTTGGTAATGAACGCTCTCAATGCTGTTTCACCATCAGTATTGTTAAACATAGCCTCTAACACCATTCCAAATTTAATAAAATTTAATCTTTGTAGTTCTTCCCTCAAGGTTCCACCAACAAGTTCCTTAGCCTGGGTTATAAATGTTTCCAGTTCCAATTGAACATTATTAATTTTGAAATGTGTTACAACTCGTCCTGGCAAGGCCGTGGTGCGCAGTTGTCTTACATCTTCCAGTTCTTCTTCTTCCATATCCTCTTCTTCGGTGTCCTCTTCTTCGGTGTCCTCTTCTTCAATAGGTCTTGTAGCAGTAGATGGTCCAGCACCAGCAAATTGGATCACACTAGGTCTTCTTCTTTGCATTTGCTGTAGATAGCTGTCCCAGTAGTCCGTCTGCTTCTGGTGCTCTTCCAAAAACCGGTCAATTGAGTCTAAGTCTATTTCATCCATGGTAATATCTTCTTTTCTATCTTCGTCTTCATGTAATTCTCTGTGTATGGTGAAAAGATCTTCGTCTTGAAAGATTTCCCCACAAATGTCGCAAAGAGCCATTTCAAACAGTTTGGCTTTGAATGCACACTCTGTGAATGTCCACGCAATAATGAGCAGCGCACTCCACCGGGACCCTTTATATCCGAGGCAGATAGGTGGGGAAAGTGACGTCATATGGAAACAGGTTATCACTCATGTGCTAAATTTAGCCTTTACACAACCGTTTGTAATACATTTATCAGTAGGCTTGATAAATTGATGATATTTGGTCTAGATTCAATAATTTGTACAAGTTTTTTCAAAGACGTCTGTTTGAGCAAGTTTATGTAGGTCAAGGTCATTTGGAATTATTATTTTGAGCGGGGGATAGAGCACTAAGCAGCATCATTTACTACAAAGTGCTCTATCCCCCGCTCACATTCTTTTTTTTAACTTTTTGTTTAAACTTTTTACAAGGGTGAAACATCACCATCAGAGTCGGAATCATCCTCATCACGGAATAGGCAGCGATGACAATACATAATTCTTCTGGCAACTAACATCCTATCCATTGAACGATGGGGAGTGTCTTGTTCTTGTTCTTCTTCTTCGATTTCCAATTGGAATTCCATTTCCGACTCAGATGACGACTCTAATGTTTCGTAGGCGTGCAAGTCCACTTCATTGTCCGTTGAACCAGCTTCGTCAGAGTCCGTTTCAATATCCATTATCTCTTCCTCCTCCTCTTCTTGATCAACCGCAGGTAGTTGGTCCTCTACTTCTATAATTTCTAGAGGTATTACCTCCAGAATAGAGACAATTCTGTTGCGATGGAACACGGTGTTGTCAAGTGGAGCCATGGTATGGAAGTGTTGTATCCATCCAATTTGCTTACCCTTTTTATACCCCCACCAACTATACAATTTATGTGGGTCAAGGTCACGTAAAGATACCCTTTGAGCGGGGGATAGACCACTAAGCAGCATGCTAGTCCATTGCCGCAAAGTGATCTATCCCCCGCTCTGTTCTACAAAACCTCAATCAAGTCCAAGTCCAAGTCCTGTTTAACACATTTTATTCTAATTCCATATCCAATTTAAAAATTTCAATTTCACATGGTTTACACTCCTGATGTATCAAACACTCCAGCTCCCTAAACATATCGTCCAGTTCGTCCAAATTATGATGTCCTACTTTTAACACATGAAGGTGGTTCATGCTTTGCATTGTAGCATGACCATCAACAAACAAGTTTCTTTTCCACGCTAACATAAATTGGCAGTTTTCTTGAAAGATTTTTCTCACCAAACAATCATACACAGCCGTCAACATGTCTCTACAATCTTCATAGTGTACCATCACAGAATACCTGTCCAAGTTAGCACCAAGCAGCGATCCACTCATTGTTTCTAGCGTTCCACTGGAAGGTCCAAAGCAGAATGAAGTCGAGATGTATAGACCCCCTCTTTTATACCAGTTAACCGGTTGTCCTTGCTGTAAAGTGGGTCAAGGTCATCCAATGCTACCCTTTGAGCGGGGGATAGACCACTAAGCAGCATGCTAGTCCATTGCCGCAAAGTAGTCTATCCCCCGCTCTGTATTCTACACACACACACACACACACACATGTCCCTGTCCAAGTCTTTCATTACATACCCAATATATATTCAGTTCCTTCATCATCACTATCACTCATCACTGCTTCCACAAACTCCACAGGATTAAAGTTAAATTGTTTCAATTGTTCTTTTAAGTTTTCAATTTGTTGGTCCTTTACTTCTAAAACACTGTGAAGGTGTGATATGTAGTCCGCTGCCTCGTTGATGCTTGCTACTCTCGGATCGCCTAACTTCAAGCTGGGAACTACACCCTGCAGCCTGTAGTACGCCATACGCCTTTCTTGCTCCTGCCGTTGACCAGGACTGAGCAAGCCTTGCCCGTCTTGGCTCACCTCCAGCAAGGTCCGTAGCATTGGAGCTTTGCAGGCGTTTGCCCGAGCAACAGTTATGCTGTGGAATGGTCGAGCAGGTCCACGAGTAGCAGGCAGGACGTTGGCAGCACGCCTTCTTGAAGAAGAAGAGGAAGCCTGAGAAGTTTTGCAGTTGGAAGCCATGTTGAAGTGAGGTATTCAGCTAAGCGATACAAAGCAGAATAACCAAACTGCACATCAATACCCGTATATATACACTTATCAGTGGTGGGGGTACTAGCTAGCCTTGGTAAAGTGGGTCAAGGCCATCCAAAAACATTACCAGAACGGGGGATAGATCACTAAGTGGCATGTTAGTCCATTGCCACAGAGTGATCTATCCCCCGCTCTGTATTTCACATTCACGCACACATTCATACATACACACAAGTCCCAGTCCAAGTCTTTACCCACACCTATCCACTCTCATCCTCACTATCATCACTGTCCAACAGGCTTTCACACTTCCTAATTAGTTTTTCCCATTTACTCCGGATATGAAGTAGCTCCCTGCGAGTATTCTCTAGCATTCTGTCCCTTTGCTCTATCACTTCGTCGTACCACTCGATGATGTTTGGTGGAGTCTGAGTTGATGCGTCCATCGTGGTTGGTTGAGACGCTCCGCTGCTCCGCAACTCCTTCCTCACAGGACCAAAGCCGGAGAATCGGACACGACTCCTTGACGAAGGCCCCGATCGGATTGGTCCAATGCTCGGGCTGGAGTTGGAGGCGACCGGGCCAGAGGTAGAGGCTGGGACGTTCATAGCAGACATGGTGGTGTTCAGCTTAACGGTGTAAAGCAGAATGAGAGGACGGTTGATCACCACTCCTATATATACCCATTTTTAGTGGTGGGGATAACACTGGGAGGGGGGGGGGTTAAAAGAAATTTTACTTAGTCTTCCCGGTCATCAGTTTTACATACCTTTAGCACACCCATTATTTTGGTTTCTTCAATAACTTTACACACCTCAAACACCCAAGCAAACAGCTCATCTATGTTGTTATAATTAATTTTTGTCCAGTGTTCATACTTATGAGTTTGGTTGTTTATAATACATAGATAAAATGTAGACCCGTCTTGTCTTATACAATACTCAACTTCCATTCTATGCTGGTTTAGCACTTCCCAAGCATTGTGTTGATCTATCAAGAAGTCACCACCTTTGTAATTGTACCGTGACATGTTTACCACGGAGCACAGAAACAGACTGAAGCAAATGAACGGCTCATACAAGCTTAGTAAGAGCGTTAGAGTGGGGGTATCACGTGATACACAACATTAGTTGTAAGGTAAGCACTTTACTTTAAACATTAATTTATATGGGTCAAGGTCATTCAAACTTTGAAAAATTTTTACCTCCAAACACTTGTAGCAAGCTACAAGTGTTTGGAGGTAAGTTTTTATTTGTTAATGATTTATTTGTAACTTAGTCTTCACCCTCAAGGACACGGTTTGAGATTGTCCCAGTGACTTTACATCACCGCCAGGTTAAAGTATTATACAAGTCAAGTATTTTTTTTTTATTAGTTGACTTGTATAATACCCCTCTCCCTTACTTTAAGAGGGTTAAGACTAAATTTGGAAAAATAATTTGGAAAAAGACTTTTAAATATTGTCCAACACAACCTAACAATTTAGAATTTATTTTGGTAGGCCTACATCCTAATCCATTTCCCACACAGATTGGCATCCTTCCCTTCGTATTAGATAGCCTTTTTTATGGATGAAAAATTGTCTTTGTACCGTCCGAACGGGTACTTTCATTGTATGAAGGCTGCCATCACCTTTTACAATGATTTCTACTTTGGCATCAAAAGCTCCATAAGTTTGAGCAATAAAATAATATTTTTCATCCACTTTAAGTCTTCTAATATCAAGCGGTTGCGGACTGTGGGGATGTCTGGGTTGGGATGTTTTAGACCTAATGTTGTTAAGACTGTAGGGTCTTACTCTCGGAAGATTGATATTTTTGTTCAAGTGCGTTTGGCAACGGTCTTTATCTAAAACAGCAAACTTCTGACAGCAAAGAACCCCAAAGTCTTTTGACATCCACACGTAATCGCATTTATTACCCTTGCCAGCAGGGAGTTTAACACGCTTACGTTTTTGTGTTGGACGCTTTACTGGAGTGTTTTGGAGCTCTTCCGGTTTAGGCTGGCTAGAAGGGATGGAGGTGGGAGGTGAAGATTTAAGAAGGTCAAAAGGTAGGCTGCAGACAATTTTAGGTGGGGTAGGTGAACGGGTTAGGTCGATTGAGGGAAGTTCGGGGGAGAAGATTGATTTACGGGGTGGTTTGGTTGGTGTAGGTGGCATGGGGGATATGGGTGAGGGACATTGGGATTTGGTGTAGGATAGGATTTTCTTAGTTCGACTGTAGGGGGTTATCCTCGACCTTGGCGCCTCTTCGAACACCGCAGACTCCGATCCCGAGTCCGATAGCAGAGAGAGTGCTGGAGAGGCTATCAGGACTCGTCCGCTGGGGTTCTTTGAAGATGCCGCGGGTGCGCCAGCCTCTTCCGAAGCCGAAGGTGCGCCAACCTCTTCCAATGTTGGTGGCAATGGTGAAAGGCTGGGCATCGAGGCAGGCTGCGGTGGCGGCGGCGGTGGCGGCATCGTCAGGCAGCTCAGAATCTGCGCTGTCATGAGGTATTCTAGGATCGGAGCGGAGGACGATGAGGGCTGAGGCGTGTTGGCCGAGGTTGAAGAAGCTGGTGGGTAATTCTTGAGCTTAAGACCCATCTTGATGAAGCGAATAAATGAAGAGTAAATATGAAAAGAGTAAATATGAAAAGAAGATTGAAATAAGTAAATAAAATCTCAGGAGCGAGAGAGGACCGTCCGGTACGGGAACCTGGACAGGAATGAGAAGTGCATGCCACCCGGCCGCCTTATATCCCCGCCGGGGCTGCCACGCCCAGGATATCAGGGGTGGGGGAGGGGGTGGGGGTGGGGGTGGGGGTGGGGGTGGGGGTGGGGGGGGGGGGTTCGCACTTTTTGTCGGGGGGGGGGGGGGGGGGGGTTCGCACTTTTTGTCGGGGGGGGGGGGTCAATTTAAAACAATAAGCCTCACTTAAGGCGTTTATGTTAACATCGCTGAAGCCTCCAAAAAAGACACACTTATAGACGAGTCAAACCTTGTGTGTTACTTGACTTGTACATTTTTTTAAAAGAGCTTAATATATTTACCTTGTTAATAAGACCTGACTGTTAAAGAATTTTGAAGACTTTTATATATTTAGGTCAAGGTCACGGAAAAACTTTAAAAAATTAAGCCCCACACCCCCGATGGGGGTGTGGGGCACTTGGGTTGTCATCGCTGTAGCCTCCAAAGAGACCCAACTATGACAACAAGGCAACATCCAATGTCGTGTTCCCTTCGCCACGCAAGACTTGTAAACATTTACTGCATTGTCTTTTCAATAGCTAACAAAACATTTACTTAATTTTGAGAGAGGTTGAGGACAGCCCTAGTGGCTTACGCCCTCGGTCCGAGTGCAGAGGCCACCGCAAATTGGCCACAGCTGTGGTCTGCATGTCAGCATACAAACGGACCGAGTCCCAAACCCAGCCGCAATATTGCATGCCTGAGAGGACCCATGCTAAAATTGGTTTAAAATTGTTTTACACGGGGGTCTACTCCCGTACCCTACCTTTACTATTTAACTTTATCAATGCAGTAAATTTTTATAAATCTTTGTGGGTCAAGGCCACACGGACATTAAAAAAATTTCGGCCCCCGTACATCCATGGCGAACCACGAATGTTCGGGGGCCTTGGGGACTAAAAACACAAATAGCTAACAAAGATTCATTTACATAATTTTGAGTTTCCAGAAGGGAAACAAGAGGTTGAGGACAGCCCTAGTGGCTTACGCCCTCGGTCCGAGTGCAGAGGCCACCGCAAATTGGCCACAGCTGTGGTCTGCATGTCAGCATACAAACGGACCGAGTCCCAAACCCAGCCGCAATATTGCATGCCTGAGAGGACTCATGCTAACGTTGGTATAAAATGCTTTTACACGGGGGCCTACTCCCGTTCCCTGACTTTACAATTTACTTTGAGCATTGAAAAAGCTCAAGGGGGGATTGCTAAAACAAGCGTATACACTTTAGAAACATATAACACACTTACAACACACAATTGAGCTCAACGTAGTCAATGCTGGAACAAGCACATACACATTAAACACATATAACAAACAAGACACAAAGGATAAAAGACACAGGAGACATAGGGTACAAGTAAAACACTCTCATATAAAACAATTCGCAATACCCAAACGCAAGCGCAATATCTTACAACTAATACAAGTCTTAAAGTTAGAGTAGACTTCGCTAAACACTGAAGGCGCCATTCAATGTTTAGTGATGCCTATGGCGGTCCGTCCCGATCGTTCACGTTCAACGCGCGGGAGCGGACTGCGAGCCGGCTCTGGCTGGGCCCCCTTATATCCCCACCGGGGCTGCCACGCCCAGGATATCAGGGGTGGGGGTGGGGGTGGGGGGTGGGGGTGGGGGGGGGGGGTCGCACTTTTTGTCGGGGGGGGTGGGGGGTGGGGGGGGGGTTCGCACTTTTTGTCGGGGGGGGGGGTGGGGGGGGTGGGGGTGGGGGGGGGGGGGGTGGGGGGGTCGCACTTTTTGTCGGGGGGGTGGGGGTGGGGGGGGGTGGGGGTGGGGGGGGTGGGGGTGGTCGGGGGTTCGCACTTTTTGTCGGGGGGGGGGGGGTCAGGTAAGTTAAGTGGGTCAAGGTCACCCACAACACTTGTACTCTAAGTGTTGGCTATACCCCCACCACAACTGGGTCCCTAGGCTGCACAACACCGCTTCGCCAGTATGTCTCCGGCTTCCATGCGGTGCGTCTCGCTGTTCTCTAGCTCTCTATATGTAAGTAATTTTACAAGTTCTGAATGTAGGTCACTACACTTTAACTCAGGGACGATATCGACTTGTATTATTTCAGTGTTTTGACTCAAGGTCATCACACTTTAACTCTAGCACATCGGTTATCGTACCAGAGGTGCTCAATAACCTAACTTGTAATGTTTAGGGTGGCGTTTGCACGCCACGTGGTATCGCCATGAGTGTCCAGTCCAAGTTTTAAGTTAAATTAATTTTACTGTAATCTTTTCCATTTCCGCTTCGTTTTGCCAAAGTATAAGGTGTCGCTTAATAAAGTGGTATTTCTCTAAAGTTATAGGAGATTGCAAGGATACAATTAGTTTATTTAGGAGACTCTTCATCTTGGAGTTTAACACAATTTCCACTTTGACTTTGCTTCCTCGGCTCTCACAGCCTAAGCTGTACAGAAATGTTTCTTCTAGTGCCAACTCGGGCCAAGAGAACAGTGTGTTGACTGTAGGACAGCTCATGGTGAAGTGATGCGATACTCCAGCGTACCACCTCACCTTCCCCCGCCACTGTGACCTTCCCCCACTCCTGCTGTTTCCCCCACCTCTTTTCCCTTGACTCATGCGCTACAAGCAGTCTCTCAGTATTGTGCGGACTTTTGTGAGGTGAAGCCATGTCGCAGGACACTTTAGGTAAGAAACTTAGCCGTGTTAGGACTTTATTAGTTGCTCACTGTCCACCACTCAAAGTTAAGAGAGTTTCAACTTTAGCTAAGTGGCGCAAACTGTTGCGCGGACACCCTAAGTTTTATACAAAACAGACTAATGTCAGTTTTACTGATGAGGATTTGCTTAAAATATTGGATGAAATGACTTTTCCTTGCAAAATTCAGTTAGTTACTCCCATTCCTGACAGTTTAGAGTCTTAGTCTCTCAAGCCGATATACCTAGCATACACAGAGCCTGACAGTCAGTCACTCGGTGGCTGTCGTGGGGTGCGCATCGGTGTCGGCGCTCCGTTGTTAAGTTTTCAAGGTCGCAGTAACATGAAATTGCGGGCGTTGTACTGGTTCAAGGTCACCTGAGGGATAACCGATTGCCCATTTAGGCAGAGTATGTCAGAAACTCGAGTTTAACTTGGCACTTTTGCCGTTTCTCGTCGAAAATTCGCTCCAAGTGGTCAAGGTCACGGGGACTCTGACTGAAACTCGGAGCGTAGTGCGAGAAACAGCAAAAGTGCCAAAAAATTTTAAGTTTCAGCATGACCTTGACCTCAGTGGCGTCGGTGACGTCATTTTGATGACGTAAGGGGTGATGACGTCATCAGCACGTCATTTCTGTGACGTCATGGGTGTGACGTCATCGAAATGACGTCATTAGTGATGACGTCATCGATTGCGTCATCGATGACGTCATCGGTGAGGTCATTGACCTCGATGACGTCATCCCTCAGGTGACCTTGAACTGGGCCAGCGGCCGCAATTTTACACTACTGCTACATCAAATTAAAATGGTGTATATACATATCAAACACCCTGTACCTATAAACTGACAATTGACACGAGATACAACTAGTAAATCACAATATATTTCCTTAACGACTATGAATAGATATTAATTTCAACTAAGAGTAGGAAGCGATCGTTTTTTGGTATTGTATAATGAATTATTATGAGAGAATTACGACAACTGACTTAAACATTGGGTATATCCAATATTTCCAATTTACGTAATAACGTACTGTTTTTTAACAGATATAGTGCAGTTCACGAATTGCACTTTATCTGAAATTCACCAGCCTACCTACTGCCCAGTGAGGTAAGTAAGCTGACGAATTGCACTTTATCTGAAATTCGCCAGCCTACCTACTGCCTAGTGAGGTGGGTAAGCTGACGAATTTCACTAATTGTGCAATTCGCGTACTGCACTTAGGATTATAAAGTGAGGTTCGCCAGCCTACCTACTGCCTAGTGAGGTAGGTAAGCTGACGAATCTCAGATAAAGTGCAGTTCACGAATTGCACTTTAGCTGTAGGTAGGCTGGCGAACCTCACTACCCGGTAATTATTAAATACGCTAAGTTTTTTAAATGTGAGATTCACCAGCCTACCCACTGCGTTGTGAAGTAGGTAAGCTAACGAATCTCAGAAATTGTGCAGTTCGGGAATTGCACAAAATCTGAGATTCGCCAGCCTACCCACTGCGTTGTGAAGTAGGTAAGCTAACGAATCTCAGAAATTGTGCAGTTCGCGTACTGCCCTTATTATCATTAAGTGAGGTTCTCCAGCCAACCGACTTCATTATGCAGTAGGTAGGCAAGCGAATTTCACTTAATGGTTATAAGTGCAGTTCGGGAATTGCACTATATCTGAGATTCGTCAGCCTACCTACTTCACAACGCAGAGGGTAGGCTAGCGAACCTCACATTTAAAAAACTTAAACCTACTCTCTTAAATGTGAAGGAGGTGGGCTAGTGAACCTCACTTCCAGTAATATGTGAAATTCGCTAAGTTTTTTTTTTAAGTGAGGTTCGTTGGCTTACCCTCTGCATTATGAAGTGGGTAGGCTGGCGAACCTCACTTTATAATAAGAGTGAGATTCGGTGGCCTACTTCCTTGATTGTGAAGGAGGTAGGCTAGCGAACCTCACTTCCCAGTAATATGTGAAATTCGTTTTTTTTATGTGAGGATTAACGTTGAAATTAATCCTATTATTCTTCATTACGGATTATACTTATTATTATTCTAACGCTTATTCTTCATTAACAATTAAAGAAGGCTCACGCGAGACTCGCCTACTATATTATTACTCTACCGCTTATTATTCAATAAGAATTAAAGAAGGCTCACGCGAGACTCGCCTACTATATTATTACTCTACCGCTTATAATTCAATAAGAATTAAAGAAGGCTCACGCGAGACTCGCCTACTATATTTTCACTCTACAAATTATTCTCCATTAAATATTAAAGAAGGCTCACGCGGGACTCGCCTACTATATTTTCACTCTACAAATTATTCTCCATTAAATATTAAAGAAGGCTCACGCGGGACTCGCCTACTATATTTTCACTCTACAACTTATTCTCCATTAAATATTAAAGAAGGCTCACGCGAGACCCGCGTACCATATGTCGAAGCCATCATTTCGACAATAGTACATTTAGTATAGTAATAGTCAGTTTTCGCTTATAAGTGACAATATACTGAAATAACGCCATCTTGAATTGGCCGTACTGAAATAACGCCATCTTGACTCGGCCGTACTGAAATAACGCCATCTTCAATTGGCCGTACTGAAATAACGCCATCTTGACTCAGCCGGTCGGTGACCATAATAGCGCTAACGCCATCTTTACTCAGCCGGTCGGTGACTATAATAAGCATGAAACCTTCTTCACTCGGCCGGTCAGTGACTATAATAAGCATGAAACCTTCTTCACTCAGCCGAACAGTCACTATAATAAGCGCCGGCAATTGCATTTGAATTGGCCGCCACTAAAATTGGACCAATCACAGTAAACGCCACTTAAACTGGCCCAATCACTGTTGCCGCCGCCGACACACCAAAAAATAGACCAATCACAAGGGTTAAAGAAGTGTCAGGTTAGGTTATTTAGGTTAAACTGGGATCCCCTTAAGAACTCTAGAAGGGATCCCTTTTCCGAGCAAATTTTTGGTCGGACAAAAAATTAACTTCCTTATCAGGCCTTTAAATGGACAATACCTATATCAGAAAAATTCTGCCAAAACGTAGTTCACGTCGATATGCGACTTGGTACGAACTAAATTCTATTTACGAAGATATTAACGTTTAAAGTCGCGAGGTGAGGAGCATTATTTCAGAAATTTCTAATTATCTCGGTAATTAAGCGTTTTTCAGCGTTTTGGCCCTTAACCTACCTCCTTAAATGGTTCCTCCCTAATGGACCACCTCGATTTGTAATGCTCCGCCGGATCGAATAAACATAAATTTGACACGAGTGCAGCTGGCGAATTGCACGTGCCGTGCAGTTCATTTTGCTTCAATTCGTCAGCCTCCTTCACCTCACCGGTGCTGAAGCTGGCGAATTTACCTCACTATTGATGAAGCTGGCGAATGTCACCAGTGCTGAAGCTGGCGAATCTCACTATCCTGACACACGAATGGCAGAGATGCAATGAAAACTGAAACCAAACATTAAACACCATAACCTTACAAAAGTTAAAAAAAGAAGAAACATGGTCCTGTACGACAGAGGGTTAGCTACCAACACTGACTATAAAAAACGATTGGATTACCTCATAAACGTGGAAAAAGAAGGAACATTATACTGTAAGACGAAATATTCGATACGTACTATGATTCTATATTGATTCGAATAAACATAAATTTGACACGAGTGAGGCTGGCGAATTGCACGTGCAGTGAAGTTCATTTTGCTGAGATTCGCCAGCCTCCCTCCCCTCACCGGTGCTGAAGCTGGCGAATTTACCTCACTATTGATGAAGCTGGCGAATGTCACCAGTGCTGAAGCTGGCGAATCTCACTATCCTGACACACGAATGGCAGAGATGCAATGAAAACTGAAACCAACATTAAACACCATAACCTTACAAAAGTTAAAAAAAAGAAGAAACATGGTCCGGTACGACAGAGGGTTAGCTACCAACACTGACTCTAAAAAACGATTGGATTACCTCATAAACGTGGAAAAAGAAGGAACATGATCCTGTAAGACGAATGATTCACTATGTACTATGATTCTATAATGATTCGAATAAACATAAATTTGACACGAGTGAGGCTGGCGAATTGCACGTGCAGTGCAGTTTATTTTGCTGCGAATCTCAGAATACGAGTAACTCGTCCTCCGACCACTCGTTGGGCTGCGCGTGACGCTACCACCGTACATCACATTAAACATGAATTAAAAAGATGACATTTATCGCGATTTTGTTTCACGATAAATGAAACGAAGGCACTACGAGAACCACCTAACCTGAGACACAAATCGCTTTGTAAATCGCTTTGTAAACTCAATATGACGCTTGGATAACCTTATAAACGTTAAAAAAAAAGAAGGAACATGATCCGGTACGACAGAGGGTTCGCTACCAACACTGACTCTTTGAGTCGCGTGGATAGCCATGTAAACGCGAAAAAAAGAAGGAACATTATCCAGTACGACGGATATTCGAAACGTACACTGTCTCTATTAGACGCTTGGATAACCATATGAACGTGTAAAAAGAAGGAAACTGATCCAGTACGACTGATGGTTCGCAACAAACACGGACTCTAAAAAACGCATGGATTACCTCATAAACGTGGAAAAAGAAGGAACATGATCCTGTAAGACGAATGATTCGCTACGTACACTGATTCTATAAGACGCATGGATAACCATATAAACAGCCCTACTCCAGATAAAGTAATTCAGGTGAACTGACAATTTAAAAGTTATCGTATGTCAGGGAGAACTTTATCATTCATAAAATCTACAAACGAACGCTATGCGGTCCGCCAGCCTACCTACCCTTAGATACTTAGATACTTTTAGATACTTAGATACTTTATCTGAAACACCGACGCACTCTGTGGTGCGTATTTTAAGGTGAGTATGACTGAAGGGGTGAGTGTGATGATTGTGATGGATCAGATGAGGTGTAGCTTTGTTACTGACAAATATCAGCTGTTTTATTTGTCAGGATCATTAATTAATAGCCCAATGACCAAAGGCAGCTGGGTCCAGTATCGAGCCATCAAAAAGCACTAACTTTTCTCAGGATCGAACCGGCTACCTTCAGATTCAAAGGCGAGCTCTTTAACCACTCAGCTACCCAGCCTCACTTAAGTGAGGTAGGTGGGCTGACGAATCTCAGATATAGTGCAGTTCACGAATTGCACTACATCTGAAATTCGCCAACCTAGCCACCAGCTAGTGAGGTAGGTAAGCTGACGAATCTCAGAAATAGTGCAGTTCACGAATTGCACTTTATCTGAAATTCGCCAGCCTACCTACTGCCTAGTGAGGTAGGTAAGCCGACGAATCTCAGATATAGTGCAGTTCACGAATTGCACTTTATCTGAAATTCGCCAGCCTACCTACCGCCTAGTGAGGTAGGTAAGCTGACGAATCTCAGATATAGTGCAGTTCACGAATTGCACTTTATCTGAAATTCGCCAGCCTACCTACTGCCCAGTGAGGTAGGTAAGCTGACGAATCTCAGATATAGTGCAGTTCACGAATTGCACTTTATCTGAAATTCGCCAGCCTACCTACTGCCTAGTGAGGTAGGTAAGCTGACGAATCTCAGATATAGTGCAGTTCACGAATTGCACTTTATCTGAAATTCGCCAGCCTACCTACTGCCCAGTGAGGTAGGTAAGCTGACGAATCTCAGATATAGTGCTGTTCGCGAATTGCACCGGCGATGAGATTCGCCAACCTACCGACCATCCATTCACAAACCTAGTACTACTTGAAATGCAATTCGCCAGCCTCACAAATTTCCGCCACACGCCTTTTATTTGACAAACGACTTACAACGTATTACCACATATATTTGGACTACTATCGGTCCGATTGACCATCCTTAAACGAAATATACCAGTTACCTACATTAATTAAGTGAAAAATTAGAATTATCACTTTACGCACCGGTTGGAGACGATTTTATGGCAAGTACTGAGGGTTATACGGCGATTTAGTTGACTACGAGAGATCATTTTGAAACAAATCGATCCCGTATTATATTAATTAATTGATTTTTTTTTAAACAGCCCTACTCATGATAAAGTAATTCTAGTGATACTAGCGTCTACACACATGACCATGCCCGTGGCTACCTTATTCGGACGACGCGGAAGCGACTTTAATGCGGCGACAAACTGCTTCGCATCACTCTGATTCGCGTTCCATCCACACGATAACGGCTACACTCCCGAAAATAAATGTACTATAAATCGAAAGCCTTTATTCTAGTTAACTAATTAAAGTTATGCACAAGTCAGGGTGGACGTTGCTATGGACGTAGTGAATTATTAGATAAACGGAGATACGACCTCGTAGCGGCATACACGCTTACGCATAAGTAGAGCTAGGATACCGCCACCACCTACGCGACTTCCCTCCCCGAAGTATATGTATTTTTTTATGATTGCCCTAGATCCATTTAACGATTTGGAGTTATAATAACATCTGGGAGAAGGTTACCTTAAACGTACGGGCTTATATGAGAACCGCTTACAAAAGTTTCTAACGACACCTCTAGGACTATCGCTTAACTCTACTTCGGACGACTTCCGCACCTATACGGCTACCCTCCCCGACATAAAACTAATACTACTAGATAGACCTACTAGTGTTAAACATTTTAAAAGTTATAAAACGTCAGGGTGAACGTTACCTTGGGCGTAGTGACTTTCATACGCTACGCACGCACGCCTGCGATTCCGGTGCGATCGGAACCGCTTGAACACAGGTTCCGGAGCACCCCATTCATCAACGGCAACCCGCCCGGAGGTAAATCTATTTTTTCCTGATAGACCTAGTTCCGTTTAACAATTTAAACTTATAATTACATCTGGGAGAAGATTACCATTTACGTACGGGCTTATATAGAAAACGCTTACAAAACAGTTAATCGACATCTATGGCAAACGCATTACTCTACTTCGAATGATTACCGCACCAATACGGCTAACCTCCCCGAGGCAAAACTATTACTAAACGATAGAACTACTACTGGTTAACAACTTAAAAGTTGTCGTACGTCAGGGAGAACTTAATAAATCGTAAAATGTACATACGAACGCCATGCAATTCGCCAGCCTACCTCACCACGAGTGAGGTTGGTAAGCTGACGAATCTCAGATATAGTGCAGTTCACGAATTGCACTTTATCTGAAATTCGCCAGCCTACCTACCGCCTAGTGAGGTAGGTAAGCTGACGAATTTCACATAAACAGCAGTTCACGAATTGCACTTTATCTGAAATTCGCCAGCCTACCTACCGCCTAGTGAGATAGGTAGGCTGACGAATTGCACATAAAGTGCAGTTCACGAATTGAACTTTATCTGACATTCGCCAGCCTACCTACTGCATAGTGAGGTGGGTAGGCTGACGAATTGCACATAAAGTGGAGTTCACGAATTGAACTTTATCTGAAATTCGCCAGCCTACCTACTGCATAGTGAGGTGGGTAGGCTGACGAATGCACATAAAGTGCAGTTCACGAATTGCACTTTATGTGGAATTCGCCAGCCTACCTACTGCATAGTGAGGTTGGTAGGCTGACGAATTTCACTAAATGTGCAGTTCACGAATTGCACTTTATCTGAAATTCGCCAGCCTACCTACTGCATGGTGAGGTGGGTAGGCTGACGAATTGTACATAAAGTGCAGTTCACGAATTGCACTTTATCTGAAATTCGCCAGCCTACCTACTGCATGGTGAGGTGGGTAGGCTGACGATTTGCACATAAAGTGCAGTTCACGAATTGCACTTTATCTGAAATTCGCCAGCCTACCTACTGCATGGTGAGGTGGGTAGGCTGACGAATTGCACACAAAGTGCAGTTCACGAATTGCACTTTATCTGAAATTCGCCAGCCTACCTACTGCATGTTGAGGTGGGTAGGCTGACGAATTGCACTGCACATAAAGTGCAGTTCACGAATTGCACTTTATCTGAAATTCGCCAGCCTACCTACTGCATAGTGAGGTGGGTAGGCTGACGAATTGCACATAAAGTGCAGTTCACGAATTGCACTACATCTGAAATTCGCCAACCTAGCCACCAGCTAGAGAGGTAGGTAAGCTGACGAATCTCAGACATAGTGCAGTTCACGAATTGCACTTTATCTGAAATTCGCCAGCCTACCTACTGCCTAGTGAGGAAGGTAAGCTGACGAATCTCAGATATAGTGCAGTTCACGAATTGCACTTTATCTGAAATTCGCCAGCCTACCTACTGCCCAGTGAGGTAGGTAAGCTGACGAATCTCTGATATAGTGCAGTTCACGAATTGCACTTTATCTGAAATTCACCAGCCTACCTACCGCCTAGTGAGGTAGGTAAGCTGACGAATCTCAGATATAGTGCAGTTCACGAATTGCACTTTATCTGAAATTCGCCAGCCTACCTACTGCCCAGTGAGGTAGGTGGGCTGACGAACCTCACATAGCGGTAAGTAGTGAACTGCACTATTAGGGAGGTGGGTTGGCGAATTGCACCGGCGCTGAGGTTCGTCTAATTCTAATTATTTAGGTCCGCGAATTGCACCGGCGACGAGATTCGCCAGCCTAACGACCTTCCATTCACAAACCAAGGACTACTTAGAATGCAATTCGCCAGCCTCAGAAATTTCCGCCACACGCCTTACACTAAACATACAATGTATAAAGTGTTACCACGTATATTTCGGCTACTATCTATCTAATTAACCATCCTCTAACGAAATATAACCATTATCTACGTTAATTACGTATATAATTAGAATTATCACTTTTCACACAAGTTGGAGACGAATATATGGCAAGTACTGAGGGTTCTACGTCCGTTTAGTTGGCTACGAGACAACAATTTGAAATGGAATGATCCCGTATTATATTAGTTTTTTTTTTAACAGCCCTACTCCAGATAAAGTAATCCAGGTGGACTGTTAAACAATTTAAAAGTTTACCGACCTTCCATTCACAAACCTAGGACTACTTAGAATGCAATTCGCCAGCCTCAGAAATTTCCGCCACACGCCTTACACTAAACATACAACGTATAAAGTGTTACCACGTATATTTCGGCTACTATCTATCTAATTAACTATCCTCTAACGAAATATAACCATTACCTACGTTAATTACGTATAAAATTAGAATTATCACTTTTCACACAAGTTGGAGACGAATATATGGCAAGTACTGAGTTTTCTACGTCCGTTTAGTTGGCTACGAGACGACAATTTGAAATGGAATGATCCCGTATTATATTAATTAATTTTTTTAACAGCCCTACTCCAGATAAAGTAATTCAGGTGAACTGTTAAAAATTTAAAAGTTTACCGACCTTCCATTCACAAACCTAGGACTACTTAGAATGCAATTCGCCAGCCTCAGAAATTTCCGCCACACGCCTTACAATAAACGTACAACGTATAAAGTGTTACCACGTATATTTCGGCTACTATCTATCTAATTAACCATCCTCTAACGAAATATAACCATTACCTACGTTAATTATGTATAAAATTAGAATTTTCACTTTTCACACAAGTTGGAGACGAATATATGGCAAGTACTGAGGGTTCTACGTCCGTTTAGTTGGCTACGAGACGACAATTTTAAATGGAATGATCCCGTATTATATTAATTAATTTTTTTAACAGCCCTACTCCAGATAAAGTAATTCAGGTGAACTGTTAAAAATTTAAAAGTTTACCGACCTTCCATTTACAAACCTAGGACTACTTAGAATGCAATTCGCCAGCCTCAGAAATTTCCGCCACACGCCTTACAATAAACGTACAACGTATAAAGTGTTACCACGTATATTTCGGCTACTATCTATCTAATTAACCATCCTCTAACGAAATATAACCATTACCTACGTTAATTATGTATAAAATTAGAATTTTCACTTATCACACAAGTTGGGAACGAATATATGGCAAGTACTGAGGGTTCTACGTCCGTTTAGCTGGCTACGAGACGACAATTTGAAATGGAATGATCCCGTATTATATTAATTAATTTTTTTAACAGCCCTACTCCAGATAAAGTAATTCAGGTGAACTGTTAAACAATTTAAAAGTTTACCGACCTTCCATTCACAAACCTAGGACTACTTAGAATGCAATTCGCCAGCCTCAGAAATTTCCGCCACACGCCTTACAATAAACATACAACGTATAAAGTGTTACCACGTATATTTTGGCTACTATCTATCTAATTAACCATCCTCTAACGAAATATAAGCATTACCTACTTTAATTACGTATAAAATTGAAATTATCTAGATTTTTAAGGGCAATGTTAAGAATTTTGAAAAAAAAAAATTAAAATGAGTGCTACTGGAAAGTGGATTGAGACGTAAGTGTCTAATTTGCGTATTTTTGTTGCATTTTGTGTGCATAATAACCCCTTAATTTTTTTGACACTGACAGCCAAACACCCTGTATAGTACTATATCGATGTACGTTTTCAATTATTGTATTATATTTTAGACGGTCTACACATTTGGTCCTCACACATTATTCCATATTACACCCCCTTCACCCTTACAAGGGGCGTACTTTCAAATTTCACAATTCTTTCACAATAATTAAATTATTTCAATATTTTTATTCACTATTGTGGCACATGGACGTCCAAAATTTAGTACATATTTATGACCTTGACTAGGTCATACTATAGTAGCAGCCATTGGCCAGTTTTAATCTAATTTCAGTCCAAAATAACTGTAAAACCACGACATTGCAGGTCATAACTTTTGAACGAGAGGCCCTACCTAAAATCCGAGGGAAAATGCATGGCATCAGAGCGACAAATAAGACGCTCTATATAAGTTATTCCGGCGTAGTTTTGCCATATCTCACTCCCTTCACCCTTAAAAGGGGTGTCCTTTCAAAATTTCTAAATTCATTTCCAAAAAATATGCTATTTTAATATTGATTGTTTACTATTATGGCAGATATGTGCCTGAACTTTAGTACATATGACCTTATCTAAATCTAACTATAGTAAAAGCCAGTGGGCAATTTCCATCAAAGTTGAGGCCTAAAAAAGTTTTAAAAAAACACGAAATCCTTAACATTTTTTCATGTATAGTGTTTGTAATTTACTTTAATCTGCCAAATATACTGCAATATCAATTTGAGTTTTGACATAATTACCTTCTATTCTATTCGCTCTACAAGTTTGGTCCAGTGAAACTTTGCCGTATCTCACCCCCTTCACCCTTTAAAATGGGCGTACTTTCTAAATTTTGAAATCTTTTCACAAAAGTCTTGTTGATTTAATAAGTTTTTTTACCATACTGGCACGTAGATGCTTGAAATTCAGTACATATTATGACCTCAACCGTTCTTTCAATAGTATCAGCTATTTTCCGATTTCATTCAAAGTTAAGTCCAAAAACATCGTAAAAACTTGAAGTTTTTTTTCATGTAAAGTGTTAGTAATTTACATCAATCTGCCAAATATACTGCAATATCAATACATGTTTTGCCAGTGTTACGTTTTATTTTAGACACTCTGAAAATTTAGTCTTATGAAATTTAGCTGTACCTCACCCCTTCACCCGTTAATAGGGGCGTACTTTCTAAATTGTAAAGTTCTTTCACCGAAAAGGTGCTATCCTAAAACTTTAAATTTACTATTATGGTACTTAGATGATTGAAATTTAGTACATATTATAACTTCAACTAGGTCATACTATAGTAAAAACCATAAGTCAATTTTAATACAAGTTTAGTCAGTAGGATACCCGGGGAATGAGAACCAAGATGGCGGCGCCCATGAATGTGCTGAGTCATGATGACGTCATCCAAGATGGCGGCGTCAGCTGTTTTGTGACGTCATCAAGATGGCGGCGTCAGCTGTTTTTTTGTGACGTCATCAAGATGGCGGCGTCAGCTGTTTTTTTTTTTGTGACGTCATCAAGATGGCGGCCTCCTAGGCCACGCCCCTTTTCCAAGATGGCGGCCTCCTAACCTCACTTTTACCACGTGTTTGACCACGTGGCGTCCGTAAACTTACTACGTGAGTCAAGATGGCATTATTTTTTTACGAATAAAATTTTCACTGTGCACTGCCGGGGTTTGAACCCGGGCCGCCAAGTTGGTGCGCCGCAACGCTGACCACTAGACCATCACACAGTTGAGCTGAGAGCGTTGTAATGAGTCTAGTGACGCTGTAGTCTGGTGATTCTGTAGCTGCAGAGCGTACAGTCTGTAGTCCAATGATTCTCCACCAGAGCGTGGCACTGCCATCGTGGGAAGTTTGAATTTCATCATGTGAGCTTTTTTTAGTTTTATAATTCTCCACTAGATTGAAGCACTAAACCAAGGACATGAGAACCAAGATGGCGGCGCCTATGAATGTGCTGAGTCATGATGACGTCATCCAAGATGGCGGCGTCAGCTGTTTTGTGACGTCATCAAGATGGTGGCGTCAGCTGTTTTTTTGTGACGTCATCGGCGGTGCCCATGTATTTTCGCGCCAATTTTTTTGTGACGTCATCAAGATGGCGGCCTCCTAGGCCACGCCCCTTTTCCAAGATGGCGGCCTCCTGGTGGCGGGAAATTTCCTAACCTCACTTTTACCATGTGTTTGACCACGTGGCGACCGTAAACTTACTACGTGAGTCAAGATGGCGTTATTTTTTACGAATAAAATTTTCACTGTGCACTGCCGGGATTTGAACCCGGGCCTCCAACTTGGTGCGCCGCAACGCTGACCACTAGGCCATCACACAGTTGAGCTGAGAGCGTTGTAATGAGTCTAGTGACGCTGTAGTCTGGTGATTCTGTAGCTGTAGTGTAGTGGGTGATTTTGAACCACCCCCGCCCCCCACCGTCACCACCGCCCCCACCCCGACCCCCGCCCCCGCCCCCGCCCCCACCCCCACCCCGCCCCCACCCCTGCCCACGCCCCCACCCTGCCCCCGCCCCACCCCGCCCCTGACCCCGCCCCACCCCCACCCCCCCACCCCCGCCCCCGCCCCCGCCCCCGACCCCCGCCCCCACCCCCGCCCCCGCCCCCACCCCCGACCTCCACCGCCATCCCCGCCCCCCGCCCCTGCGCCCCCTGCGCCCCTGTGCCCCTGCACCCCTGCGCCCGCCGCCCCGCCACTGCGTGTACCAATATGGCTGTTCCCAGCGGGTGACACCCACACAGCGGCCCGCCGCGGGTGACGCAACAGTTATGGCCGCGCGCGTCACGTCACCGTCCACGCGTTCTATTTTGGCACCGCCCCCAGTTCCCGATTGGCCCGAGCATATGATGGCAGCGTGTCGCCGGCCACGCCCCAAGTCTTTGATTGGGCCTATGTGCCCGGTCGTGTGTTCCTGGACCACTATGGCGTACGTGACTATTTGAAGGTAGCCGTGTAGCGAGGGCGCTAAGTATGATGGATGACGTAATTATAATGACAGCTGCTATTTTGTTGATTAATATTATTGGCCACATACTTGCTGCTGTTTAGCGGGAATTAGATGGAATGATGTAATCAAAAACATTACAGAGCGCCGAGTTGTATTTATAAATGCCAGGCCGCATGTTCCTGGACCGCTATGGCGTACGTGACTATTTGAAGATACTCGTGTAGCGGGGACGCTACGTATGATGGATGACGTAATTGACAGCCGCTATTTTGTTGATTAATATTATCGGCTACATACTTGCTTCCGTTTAGCGGAATTAGATGGGATGAATCAAAACATTACAGAGCACTGAGTTGTATTTATAAATAGATGTCACCGGCAATGTGCAGGTGAGCACGTAGGCCCTGCTGATTGCGCAATATCCGAGTCAGCCTCCACTCCTATAAATACCCTCCCCCACCTGAGCTGGTCTCTCATTCTGTGCCAGGAGTTTGTTGTGATAGGACGTCTTTTGAGTGTGCTCCGTGATATTTTATAAACTAGTTTGTGATATTCATATTTTATAACTAGTTTGTGATAGTGTTGGTTTTTTAAAATAGCGCGTAATTATTTGTATTTTCCTTTATATTTTACCATAGTGTGTGTGTATATTTGGGTGAGTCTTATTATTTTTATTGTACTCTGATAGGACGTCTTTTTGAGTGTGCTCCGTGATATTCATATTTTATAAACTAGTTCGTGATAGTGTTTTAGTGCCAGTTTTTTAACGTAGTGCATAATTATTTGTAATTTACTTTATATTTTACTATAGTGTGTGTGTGTATTTGGGTGAGTCTTATTATTTTCTTTGTACTATGGAGTCCCAACAGATTGTAGAGGAAACCCGTGAGCCTGTACAGGAAACCCGTGAGCCTGTAGAAATACTGAGTGATGAGCAGACTTATGTTAAGAAATTTAGAATTTACGGGAATAAGACTATTTTCAAATTTTCAAATCCTCCTCCTGAAACGAGCGAGATCGATTGGTTAAGACAGGGGTTTGCCAAAATTGTAAATGAGATGAAAGCGCAAGCAAATGCAGATGATCAATTAGGGTTTACGCTTCAATCGTTGAACTTAAAAAGTAAGGAGCCAGGTTATGTAAATTTTCGACCTGCAGAGGAAGTCAACGAGGATATTTTGTGGCAAATTTTCGGAGGCATTGTACAGAGTAACTCCGAATCCATCAAATCCACTGACACGTTTAAAGTAGAATGTACCAGAATAAACCTTCCTGTAGGCAAAGGAGGTAAAAGACGACCAGGGCTGTATAATACGTTTGCTGAGGAATGTAGAGCTAGGCGGGTAATAGTGGTGATAAATAACAAAGATAATTTGTGTCTGCCTCGTGCTTTAGTAGTGGCCGCAGCTAAGATTACGAATGACCCAGAGTATAAATCAATACGAATGGATAAAGGCCGTAGACAAAAAGCTAGGGCTCAGGAGCTACTTCGTAGGGCTAGAGTGGAGATGCCAGAGAACGGCGGGGGAATCCCAGAGTTGGAAAAGTTTCAAGCCTACTTGAAAGATTTCAAAATTACAGTCTACAATTATGACCACAAAGGGCGAGATGTGTATTTTGAAGGTAGCGTTGAAAAGCCAAAATTTAAAATTAACCTACTTTTCCACAATGGCCACTATAATGTGATCAACTCTTTGACTGCGGCATTTGCTTGTACTTATTTTTGTGAGGGTTGCCACGTTCCCTATGAACACAAAAAGGAACACCGCTGTTCAAACATTTGCCCGCAATGTCAGACCATTTCCCCTCCTTGTACAGAAGAACATGGTGGAATGCTGTGTCCAGAATGTAACATGAAGATGAAAAATCAGAGATGTTTTATAGCTCACCAGACCGATAAGTGTAAAGCTGTACATAAATGTCTTGATTTTGGAAAGTTGGTGATGATTAGAGAGCGGTCCACACCTCATAAATGTGGTGAGGTTTACTGTAAGATTTGTGATGAGTTTACAGACCCCAACCACAAATGTTATATGAAGCGTGATCATGGGAAGCCAAAGGGTAAAGATTTTCTATTTATTTTCTTTGACCTTGAGACACGCCAAGACGAGGCTTTGTCCAGTGACCCTGAGGTTAAGGTACACAAAGTCAACCTCTGTGTTTCACAGCAGTTCTGCTCTGAGTGCATTGATAGTGATTTTTGTATAAAATGTAAGAACCGCACACGAGTGTTCAACTCTGACCCAGTGAAACAATTCATGGAGTATGTGCTCCAGGTGCGAAGAGATTTCAAAAACGTCTGTGTGATCGCCCATAATGGACAAGGCTTTGACTTCCAATTTTTACTAAAACACATGATGGAAGAGACTAAATTCACTCCCGAGCTTGTTATGAGAGGCACAAAAATTATTCTAATGAAATTCGATAACGTCAGGTTCATAGATTCCCTCAGCTATTTTCCAATGGCCCTCGCTGCACTCCCCAAAGCGTTTGACCTGCCTCCAGAGAGAAAGAAAGGCTATTTTCCGCATCTTTTTAATACATTGGCAAATCAAAATTATGTAGGCCCTATGCCTGCCAAGCACTATTATTGCCCGGAGGCAATGTTTGAGAAAAGCTACAAGGATTTTGAGAAATGGTATGAAGAAAGAGTTGCTGAAAATTATGTATTTGATTTCCAAAAGGAAATTCTAGAGTATTTTCTATCTGATGTTGAGATTTTAGCACAGGCTTGCCTTAAATTTAGATCAATATTCCTCCAAGAGTGCAATGTCGATCCGTTTCTTGAAGCCGTAACCATTGCTAGTGCTTGCAATCTAGCTTTTCGTCGAAACTTTCTTAAACCCAAGACGATTGGTCTTATCCCCAAAAATGGTTACCGTTTTACAGACAATCAGTCTGCTATTGCTTTAAAATGGCTGTCTTGGGAGGAAGAAAAACGTGGGGTTAGAATAGCACATGCCGGTCGTGGCCAAGAAGTAAAGGTTAATGGCATGAAAGTGGATGGATTTGATGGTAAAATTGTGTATGAGTTCCATGGATGTTATTGGCATGGGTGCCCGAAATGTTTTCCTTATAGCCGAGAGGCTCCCTTGAAAGAGGACCCATCCGATAGCCTTCACCTAAGGTATGAAAGAACGAAATCTAGGATAGCAAAGTTACATGGATATGAGGTTGTAGAAATGTGGGAATGTGAATTTAGGAAAATTAAAAAAGACCAAAAGCTCAAACATTTAGACAGTCTGCCGATTTTAAACAGTCTGCCCCTTGACCCAAGGCAAGCTTTTTTTGGAGGTAGGACGGGGAACGCTAAAACCTATCACAAATGTGAGGAGGATGAAACTATCCAGTATGTGGATGTGTGTTCACTCTATCCTTATGTGTGTAAGTATGGGAAATATCCCGTAGGCCATCCAACAATTCACGTAGGCGACAGGGAGTGCAGAGCACGCGGCCTTGGTGTTGAGGGTCTGCTAAAATATAAAATTTTGCCACCTAGGGACCTTTATCACCCTGCATTCCCGGCTAAAATGAATGACAAGCTTATGTTTGTCTTATGCAGAACATGTGGAGAAACCTTAAACCAGGAGGAGTGTGATCATGAATGTGAACAGAGAGCTCTTGTGGGAACGTGGACGATGGACGAGATCCGTAAAGCTGTACAAGTAGGCTATATCATATTAGATATGTATGAAATGTGGGAGTATGAGGTAGCCACCTATGAAAAAGGAGGATTGTTCACAGATTTTATTAATAAATTTCTTAAAATGAAACAAGAGGCGTCAGGGTATCCTAGCAGGTGTGTGACCGAGGAAGACAAAGACAAGTATATAGCGGATTATTTTGAACACGAGGGGGTTAGATTGGAGAAGGACAAGATTGTGAAAAATGGAGGACTTAGATCACTGGCAAAATTGATGCTAAACTCTTTTTGGGGTAAGTTTGGTCAAAGGGAGAATCAGACTAAAGCTTCGATAGTGAGAGAATCAAAAGAGCTATTTAGAATGCTAACCAGTCCAGACATTCAGGTTAACAGAATTCAAATAATAAATGAAGAGGTGATTGTTGTTAGCTGGGAGTATATTGAAGAGATGGGTGATCCTTTGAGAAATGTAAACGTCGTAATTGCGGCTTATACCACAGCCCAGGCTCGGCTTAAGTTGTATGAACATTTGGAAGCCCTAGGAGGCCAGGTATTGTATTATGACACGGACTCGGTAATTTATTATTTAAGGGGCGGATTGTACAGAGTTCCGACAGGGGATTACCTTGGACAGATGACTGATGAGTTAACCGAGTATGGACCTGGCTCATTTATCGTTGAATTTGTCTCTGGAGGGCCAAAAACATATGCATACCTTGTTTGGTCAACGGACAGGCAAGCATTGATCCCAGTGTGCAAAGTAAAGGGGCTCACACTAAATATGAAAACATCTTCGGTTGTAAATTTTGAAAAACTTAAAGAAATGATCTTGTCCCCTGAAACGGAAGCATTAGAAATTAATGAATTCCGATTCCGGAGAACAAAGGACAAAGATATTGTAACTGTTAAGGAAACTAAATTGTTTAAAATGACAGGGCCCAAGCGGAAACGTCATGGTGAGTATGACACCCTACCCTATGGCTACAAACACCAAAAACTCGCCTAATCCATTATCCTATTCCGTGTACCTATATTATGGTGAGTATTTTTAAAATATGTTCAATAGCTGTCGAGCAGTGCAGCTGTAAACATGGATTGTTTTTCTAAACGTAAAGACGATATTTATTGTTGTAAATTAAAAATGTTTTGAGAGACCGTCGGAACAGGTTGACGGGTTGGCTTGTAGTAAATGTGAGAGCTTTGGCTACTGCAAGTGTAAATGTAAATCATATAAAGTCTCATATCCACCTAAACTGCTTAAAATTAAAAACTATAAAACGAGTCGTCTCTTTACATGCTGTCCTGATATGTGTATAAAATTATCGGCTTATGAATTTGCCAATCATTGCCCAAAATGCTATCTCAACGGATTTTGTATATGTATATTAAAGCATTGTAAAAACAGAAAGGATTGGTCAGAGTAAGGGGGCTATAATTTTTCCAAATTCTATATATTTCAATTATATTCAATCAATTCTGCACTTGTGGTACATTTTTTATAAATTTAGCGATGGGCATTGAGCGCGTACGTGTGTGTGTGTGTGTGTGTGTGTGTGTGTGTGTGTATGTGTGTGTTAGGGAAGCTAGTAAAGCCTAGTCTTGAACGCTTCGGGTCTGTGGATAGTCACCGGCGTGAAGGTTGGCTTAAAACACCGTAATTCCAAGCGCTGATGGAAGGGTTGGTTTAATTACCGTAGAAAATGATTTCCCTTGACTACCACGGACTACTGGGAGTTGCCTCGTCTTCTCCCGTGGTGAAGCCACCTACCAAGGCACTCTCAGGTAAGACCTGGTAGATGAGACGGTTGGCCTAAAAACCATAGAACATTGAGTTTCCGTCGGCCGCCACAGGTATGAACATAGCGTACGTGTTCAGACGCTTTGGGCCTGTGGATAGTCACCGGCGTGAAGGTTGGCTTAAAAACACCGTAATTCCAAGCGCTGATGGAAGGGTTGGTTTAATTACCGTAGAAAATTATTTCCCTTGACTACCACGGACTACTGGGAGTTGCCTCGTCTTCTCCCGTGGTGAGGCCACCTACCAAGGCACTCTCAGGTAAGACCTGGTAGATGAGACGGTTGGCCTAAAAACCATAGAACATTGAGTTTCCGTCGGCCGCCACAGGTATGAACTGCCCATAGCGTACGTGTTCAATACCCTATTTTTAATAATTGTATACTATAAGTGCAGATCGATTGTATAACGGTGGAGGTGGGGAACCTTCAGTTCGCCTACCACGGCGTACAGCGAGGCTGGGGCTGTACGTGTATCCCGTTTGAAGAGTATCGGTAATCTAATTTACTGATAGTCTCTACGGAATACTGGAACACGGGGGTGGCAACTAAATTTTCTGGAAGGCCATCACGTTGCTGCGGCGGTGGTAGGGGCCGCAGCATCCCGAAAGGGATAAATTAAAAAGTAACACTTAATTTTCATCATTGTAAACATGGATGTCAGACGTGCTATAGCTGATGAGCTCCATAGACCAGCTCGAAAAAATTATCCGAGACGTAGAGTAACTCTTAAAGGTCTAAATGATTTGTATCAAGCCGATCTTGTTGAGATGCAGCCTTATGAAAAATTAAACAAAGGATATCGTTATATAATGACCATGATCAACTGTTTGACTAAATTTGCTTTTGCCATTCCATTAAAGAATAAATCAGGGCTCGAGGTGGCTAAGGCTCTCGAACCGATACTCGCTAAATACAAGATGAAACATTTTCAAACCGATCAAGGAACGGAATGGTTTAACAAATATATAAGCGCACTGATGAAAAATTTAAAATAAATCATTACGCGACGTTTTCAGACTTGAAAGCGAGTATTGTTGAAAGATTTAATAGAACGCTAAAGCAGCGCATGTGGAAAGAGTTTACCGCAAAGGGGACGTATGAATGGATAAGTATACTCCCGACTATAGTTAAAAATTACAATAATACAGTACATCGCACGATAGGTATGAAACCGAAAGACGTTAAGCAAAAGCATGTCAAGGATATCTTGGCAAGAATTGGCAGGCGTAAGGTGGTCAGATATAAAACGAAATTTAATCTAGGTGATAGTGTGCGAATAAGTAAATATAAAAAAGTTTTTACTAAAGGATATCTTCCCAATTGGACTAATGAAGTGTTTAAAATATACGCTATTAAGCCTACAAAACCGGTCACGTATGTTTTGCAAGATTCTTCCGGTGACGTGTTGGATGGAGGCTTTTATGAACAAGAGTTGAGTAAATCAAACACCGGAGACGTATATCTGGTGGAAAAGGTGCTCCAACGCAGGGGAGATAAGGTTAAGGTCAGGTGGCTGGGGTTTGATAAGAAACAGGATAGCTGGCTAGATAAAAGCAATATTTTGCTTTAATCTATTTAAGCACACGCACGTGTGCATTTCACTCAGTTTACATTTAACGATGCACGTGACAACACACAGCCCCCGCCTTGCTATAAGGAATTTTGACGAGTTTACGGGTTCCGGTGTAGCTTCCCAAAATAAACATGGGCCGTTACTACCCGATTCCATTCGTTGCATAATATCTGGGCCGTCAAATTGTGGTAAAACCAATGTGCTTTTTAATCTTTTATTTGATCCCAACGGATTGCGATTCGAAAATATATACATTTTTTCCAAATCTCTGTATCAACCAAAGTATCAGTTTTTACAGAAGACTTTACCAAAAGAAATCGGTTATTTTGCTTTCGATGATAATGGTAAGGTGATTCACCCGGATGGGTCGAAATTAACTCTATAATGATATTTGACGACATTTCTTGCGAGAAACATAACAATATACGAAGTTATTTCACCATGGGGAGACATAAGAATATCGATGTTTTTTATTTAGGACAAACCTACAGTAGTATCCCCAAACAGCTGGTTCGAGATAATTGTAACTTGATAATAATTTTCAGACAGGACGAGATGAACCTCAGACACATATACAATGATCACGTAACGACTGACATGTCTTTTGAAAAGTTTAAAACCCTCTGTTCTCTGGCTTGGAAGGACAACCATGCGTTCTTATTGATTGATAAGACTCGCGATCTTAATAAGGGGAGGTACAGGATAAATATCGACAGTTTTATTACAGAGTTGTAATGGTGCGCATCTACACGTATAACGACCTGCGACAGGTGGAACTGCCTTAAAATAAGGGTACTTTGAGATTGTAGTTCAGTATTCATCATGAAGCCGACTGATAAACAGCTAATGCTTAAAGTAGCCGCTCTCAAGGAGGCTATAAAGCGTAAATATAGAATGTTTAAGGATGGTATGATGGAAACAGAGAAGGTGCTGGAAAAGCAATACAAACCCATCATTCAAGAACTACGCAAGACTTCTCACAGTTCGATTAAATCCGAACCAGAGCCCATCAAGAAGGAGGAGGATGTAATGGACTATGATACGAGTGAAACCGAGATTGATGACGTATCGAGTGATGATATGACTATTGACGAAGCTGGTAATGAGTTTACACCTCCGAGTGTATCAACGCCGAAGAACGAGACCAGTCAACTAATAGATATTGTATCCTCCCCGTCTGGATTGGAGACTGCATCACGCTACCTTGAAACTGAATTTAAAAACCCATTGACGCAGAAGTATATGAAACTACTCATGGAGGATACAGGCGGAAAGACAAAGGTTATTGATCACGATTTCGGACCGAGATACAACGAAGAGGGAAACAAATTGATGATTGGTGATAAGGATTTAGATTTCAACGCCGATGGAGATATACGCTGAAGCCTCCAAAAAAGACACACTTATAGACGAGTCAAACCTTGTGTGTTACTTGACTTGTACATTTTTTTAAAAGAGCTTAATATATTTACCTTGTTAATAAGACCTGACTGTTAAAGAATTTTGAAGACTTTTATATATTTAGGTCAAGGTCACGGAAAAACTTTAAAAAATTAAGCCCCACACCCCCGATGGGGGTGTGGGGCACTTGGGTTGTCATCGCTGTAGCCTCCAAAGAGACCCAACTATGACAACAAGGCAACATCCAATGTCGTGTTCCCTTCGCCACGCAAGACTTGTAAACATTTACTGCATTGTCTTTTCAATAGCTAACAAAACATTTACTTAATTTTGAGAGAGGTTGAGGACAGCCCTAGTGGCTTACGCCCTCGGTCCGAGTGCAGAGGCCACCGCAAATTGGCCACAGCTGTGGTCTGCATGTCAGCATACAAACGGACCGAGTCCCAAACCCAGCCGCAATATTGCATGCCTGAGAGGACCCATGCTAAAATTGGTTTAAAATTGTTTTACACGGGGGTCTACTCCCGTACCCTACCTTTACTATTTAACTTTATCAATGCAGTAAATTTTTATAAATCTTTGTGGGTCAAGGCCACACGGACATTAAAAAAATTTCGGCCCCCGTACATCCATGGCGAACCACGAATGTTCGGGGGCCTTGGGGACTAAAAACACAAATAGCTAACAAAGATTCATTTACATAATTTTGAGTTTCCAGAAGGGAAACAAGAGGTTGAGGACAGCCCTAGTGGCTTACGCCCTCGGTCCGAGTGCAGAGGCCACCGCAAATTGGCCACAGCTGTGGTCTGCATGTCAGCATACAAACGGACCGAGTCCCAAACCCAGCCGCAATATTGCATGCCTGAGAGGACTCATGCTAACGTTGGTATAAAATGCTTTTACACGGGGGCCTACTCCCGTTCCCTGACTTTACAATTTACTTTGAGCATTGAAAAAGCTCAAGGGGGGATTGCTAAAACAAGCGTATACACTTTAGAAACATATAACACACTTACAACACACAATTGAGCTCAACGTAGTCAATGCTGGAACAAGCACATACACATTAAACACATATAACAAACAAGACACAAAGGATAAAAGACACAGGAGACATAGGGTACAAGTAAAACACTCTCATATAAAACAATTCGCAATACCCAAACGCAAGCGCAATATCTTACAACTAATACAAGTCTTAAAGTTAGAGTAGACTTCGCTAAACACTGAAGGCGCCATTCAATGTTTAGTGATGCCTATGGCGGTCCGTCCCGATCGTTCACGTTCAACGCGCGGGAGCGGACTGCGAGCCGGCTCTGGCTGGGCCCCCTTATATCCCCACCGGGGCTGCCACGCCCAGGATATCAGGGGTGGGGGTGGGGGTGGGGGTGGGGGTGGGGGTGGGGGTGGGGGTGGGGGTGGGGGTGGGGGTGGGGGTGGGGGTGGGGGGGGTCGCACTTTTTGTCGGGGGGGGTGGGGGTGGGGGTGGGGGGGGTTCGCACTTTTTGTCGGGGGGGGGGGTTCGCACTTTTTGTCGGGGGGGGTGGGGGGGTGGGGGTGGGGGTGGGGTGGGGGTGGGGGGGGTCGCACTTTTTGTCGGGGGGGGGGTGGGGGTGGGGGGGGTGGGGGTGGGGGGGGGGTTCGCACTTTTTGTCGGGGGGGGGGGGGTCAGGTAAGTTAAGTGGGTCAAGGTCACCCACAACACTTGTACTCTAAGTGTTGGCTATACCCCCACCACAACTGGGTCCCTAGGCTGCACAACACCGCTTCGCCAGTATGTCTCCGGCTTCCATGCGGTGCGTCTCGCTGTTCTCTAGCTCTCTATATGTAAGTAATTTTACAAGTTCTGAATGTAGGTCACTACACTTTAACTCTGGGACGATATCGACTTGTAGTATTTCAGTGTTTTGACTCAAGGTCATCACACTTTAACTCTAGCACATCGGTTATCGTACCAGAGGTGCTCAATAACCTAACTTGTAATGTTTAGGGTGGCGTTTGCACGCCACGTGGTATCGCCATGAGTGTCCAGTCCAAGTTTTAAGTTAAATTAATTTTACTGTAATCTTTTCCATTTCCGCTTCGTTTTGCCAAAGTATAAGGTGTCGCTTAATAAAGTGGTATTTCTCTAAAGTTATAGGAGATTGCAAGGATACAATTAGTTTATTTAGGAGACTCTTCATCTTGGAGTTTAACACAATTTCCACTTTGACTTTGCTTCCTCGGCTCTCACAGCCTAAGCTGTACAGAAATGTTTCTTCTAGTGCCAACTCGGGCCAAGAGAACAGTGTGTTGACTGTAGGACAGCTCATGGTGAAGTGATGCGATACTCCAGCGTACCACCTCACCTTCCCCCGCCACTGTGACCTTCCCCCACTCCTGCTGTTTCCCCCACCTCTTTTCCCTTGACTCATGCGCTACAAGCAGTCTCTCAGTATTGTGCGGACTTTTGTGAGGTGAAGCCATGTCGCAGGACACTTTAGGTAAGAAACTTAGCCGTGTTAGGACTTTATTAGTTGCTCACTGTCCACCACTCAAAGTTAAGAGAGTTTCAACTTTAGCTAAGTGGCGCAAACTGTTGCGCGGACACCCTAAGTTTTATACAAAACAGACTAATGTCAGTTTTACTGATGAGGATTTGTTTAAAATATTGGATGAAATGACTTTTCCTTGCAAAATTCAGTTAGTTACTCCCATTCCTGACAGTTTAGAGTCTTAGTCTCTCAAGCCGATATACCTAGCATACACAGAGCCTGACAGTCAGTCACTCGGTGGCTGTCGTGGGGTGCGCATCGGTGTCGGCGCTCCGTTGTTAAGTTTTCAAGGTCGCAGTAACATGAAATTGCGGGCGTTGTACTGGTTCAAGGTCACCTGAGGGATAACCGATTGCCCATTTAGGCAGAGTCATGTCAGAAACTCGAGTTTAACTTGGCACTTTTGCCGTTTCTCGTCGAAAATTCGCTCCAAGTGGTCAAGGTCACGGGGACTCTGACTGAAACTCGGAGCGTAGTGCGAGAAACAGCAAAAGTGCCAAAAAATTTTAAGTTTCAGCATGACCTTGACCTCAGTGGCGTCGGTGACGTCATTTTGATGACGTAAGGGGTGATGACGTCATCAGCACGTCATTTCTGTGACGTCATGGGTGTGACGTCATCGAAATGACGTCATTAGTGATGACGTCATCGATTGCGTCATCGATGACGTCATCGGTGAGGTCATTGACCTCGATGACGTCATCCCTCAGGTGACCTTGAACTGGGCCAGCGGCCGCAATTTTACACTACTGCTACATCAAATTAAAATGGTGTATATACATATCAAACACCCTGTACCTATAAACTGACAATTGACACGAGATACAACTAGTAAATCACAATATATTTCCTTAACGACTATGAATAGATATTAATTTCAACTAAGAGTAGGAAGCGATCGTTTTTTGGTATTGTATAATGAATTATTATGAGAGAATTACGACAATTGACTTAAACATTGGGTATATCCAATATTTCCAATTTACGTAATAACGTACTGTTTTTTAACAGATATAGTGCAGTTCACGAATTGCACTTTATCTGAAATTCACCAGCCTACCTACTGCCCAGTGAGGTAAGTAAGCTGACGAATTGCACTTTATCTGAAATTCGCCAGCCTACCTACTGCCTAGTGAGGTGGGTAAGCTGACGAATTTCACTAATTGTGCAATTCGCGTACTGCACTTAGGATTATAAAGTGAGGTTCGCCAGCCTACCTACTGCCTAGTGAGGTAGGTAAGCTGACGAATCTCAGATAAAGTGCAGTTCACGAATTGCACTTTAGCTGTAGGTAGGCTGGCGAACCTCACTACCCGTTAATTATTAAATACGCTAAGTTTTTTAAATGTGAGATTCACCAGCCTACCCACTGCGTTGTGAAGTAGGTAAGCTAACGAATCTCAGAAATTGTGCAGTTCGGGAATTGCACAAAATCTGAGATTCGCCAGCCTACCCACTGCGTTGTGAAGTAGGTAAGCTAACGAATCTCAGAAATTGTGCAGTTCGCGTACTGCCCTTATTATCATTAAGTGAGGTTCTCCAGCCAACCGACTTCATTATGCAGTAGGTAGGCAAGCGAATTTCACTTAATGGTTATAAAGTGCAGTTCGGGAATTGCACTATATCTGAGATTCGTCAGCCTACCTACTTCACAACGCAGAGGGTAGGCTAGCGAACCTCACATTTAAAAAACTTAAACCTACTCTCTTAAATGTGAAGGAGGTGGGCTAGTGAACCTCACTTCCAGTAATATGTGAAATTCGCTAAGTTTTTTTTTTTTAAGTGAGGTTCGTTGGCTTACCCTCTGCATTATGAAGTGGGTAGGCTGGCGAACCTCACTTTATAATAAGAGTGAGATTCGGCGGCCTACTTCCTTGATTGTGAAGGAGGTAGGCTAGCGAACCTCACTTCCCAGTAATATGTGAAATTCGTTTTTTTTATGTGAGGATTAACGTTGAAATTAATCCTATTATTCTTCATTACGGATTATACTTATTATTATTCTAACGCTTATTCTTCATTAACAATTAAAGAAGGCTCACGCGAGACTCGCCTACTATATTATTACTCTACCGCTTATTATTCAATAAGAATTAAAGAAGGCTCACGCGAGACTCGCCTACTATATTATTACTCTACCGCTTATAATTCAATAAGAATTAAAGAAGGCTCACGCGAGACTCGCCTACTATATTTTCACTCTACAAATTATTCTCCATTAAATATTAAAGAAGGCTCACGCGGGACTCGCCTACTATATTTTCACTCTACAAATTATTCTCCATTAAATATTAAAGAAGGCTCACGCGGGACTCGCCTACTATATTTTCACTCTACAACTTATTCTCCATTAAATATTAAAGAAGGCTCACGCGAGACCCGCGTACCATATGTCGAAGCCATCATTTCGACAATAGTACATTTAGTATAGTAATAGTCAGTTTTCGCTTATAAGTGACAATATACTGAAATAACGCCATCTTGAATTGGCCGTACTGAAATAACGCCATCTTGACTCGGCCGTACTGAAATAACGCCATCTTCAATTGGCCGTACTGAAATAACGCCATCTTGACTCAGCCGGTCGGTGACCATAATAGCGCTAACGCCATCTTTACTCAGCCGGTCGGTGACTATAATAAGCATGAAACCTTCTTCACTCGGCCGGTCAGTGACTATAATAAGCATGAAACCTTCTTCACTCAGCCGAACAGTCACTATAATAAGCGCCGGCAATTGCATTTGAATTGGCCGCCACTAAAATTGGACCAATCACAGTAAACGCCACTTAAACTGGCCCAATCACTGTTGCCGCCGCCGACACACCAAAAAATAGACCAATCACAAGGGTTAAAGAAGTGTCAGGTTAGGTTATTTAGGTTAAACTGGGATCCCCTTAAGAACTCTAGAAGGGATCCCTTTTCCGAGCAAATTTTTGGTCGGACAAAAAATTAACTTCCTTATCAGGCCTTTAAATGGACAATACCTATATCAGAAAAATTCTGCCAAAACGTAGTTCACGTCGATATGCGACTTGGTACGAACTAAATTCTATTTACGAAGATATTAACGTTTAAAGTCGCGAGGTGAGGAGCATTATTTCAGAAATTTCTAATTATCTCGGTAATTAAGCGTTTTTCAGCGTTTTGGCCCTTAACCTACCTCCTTAAATGGTTCCTCCCTAATGGACCACCTCGATTTGTAATGCTCCGCCGGATCGAATAAACATAAATTTGACACGAGTGCAGCTGGCGAATTGCACGTGCCGTGCAGTTCATTTTGCTTCAATTCGTCAGCCTCCTTCACCTCACCGGTGCTGAAGCTGGCGAATTTACCTCACTATTGATGAAGCTGGCGAATGTCACCAGTGCTGAAGCTGGCGAATCTCACTATCCTGACACACGAATGGCAGAGATGCAATGAAAACTGAAACCAAACATTAAACACCATAACCTTACAAAAGTTAAAAAAAGAAGAAACATGGTCCTGTACGACAGAGGGTTAGCTACCAACACTGACTATAAAAAACGATTGGATTACCTCATAAACGTGGAAAAAGAAGGAACATTATACTGTAAGACGAAATATTCGATACGTACTATGATTCCTATATTGATTCGAATAAACATAAATTTGACACGAGTGAGGCTGGCGAATTGCACGTGCAGTGAAGTTCATTTTGCTGAGATTCGCCAGCCTCCCTCCCCTCACCGGTGCTGAAGCTGGCGAATTTACCTCACTATTGATGAAGCTGGCGAATGTCACCAGTGCTGAAGCTGGCGAATCTCACTATCCTGACACACGAATGGCAGAGATGCAATGAAAACTGAAACCAAAAATTAAACACCATAACCTTACAAAAGTTAAAAAAAGAAGAAACATGGTCCGGTACGACAGAGGGTTAGCTACCAACACTGACTCTAAAAAACGATTGGATTACCTCATAAACGTGGAAAAAGAAGGAACATGATCCTGTAAGACGAATGATTCACTATGTACTATGATTCTATAATGATTCGAATAAACATAAATTTGACACGAGTGAGGCTGGCGAATTGCACGTGCAGTGCAGTTTATTTTGCTGCGAATCTCAGAATACGAGTAACTCGTCCTCCGACCACTCGTTGGGCTGCGCGTGACGCTACCACCGTACATCACATTAAACATGAATTAAAAAGATGACATTTATCGCGATTTTGTTTCACGATAAATGAAACGAAAGCACTACGAGAACCACCTAACCTGAGACACAAATCGCTTTGTAAATCGCTTTGTAAACTCAATATGACGCTTGGATAACCTTATAAACGTTAAAAAAAAAAGAAGGAACATGATCCGGTACGACAGAGGGTTCGCTACCAACACTGACTCTTTGAGTCGCGTGGATAGCCATGTAAACGCGAAAAAAAGAAGGAACATTATCCAGTACGACGGATATTCGAAACGTACACTGTCTCTATTAGACGCTTGGATAACCATATGAACGTGTAAAAAGAAGGAAACTGATCCAGTACGACTGATGGTTCGCAACAAACACGGACTCTAAAAAACGCATGGATTACCTCATAAACGTGGAAAAAGAAGGAACATGATCCTGTAAGACGAATGATTCGCTACGTACACTGATTCTATAAGACGCATGGATAACCATATAAACAGCCCTACTCCAGATAAAGTAATTCAGGTGAACTGACAATTTAAAAGTTATCGTATGTCAGGGAGAACTTTATCATTCATAAAATCTACAAACGAACGCTATGCGGTCCGCCAGCCTACCTACCCTTAGATACTTAGATACTTTTAGATACTTAGATACTTTATCTGAAACACCGACGCACTCTGTGGTGCGTATTTTAAGGTGAGTATGACTGAAGGGGTGAGTGTGATGATTGTGATGGATCAGATGAGGTGTAGCTTTGTTACTGACAAATATCAGCTGTTTTATTTGTCAGGATCATTAATTAATAGCCCAATGACCAAAGGCAGCTGGGTCCAGTATCGAGCCATCAAAAAGCACTAACTTTTCTCAGGATCGAACCGGCTACCATCAGATTCAAAGGCGAGCTCTTTAACCACTCAGCTACCCAGCCTCACTTAAGTGAGGTAGGTGGGCTGACGAATCTCAGATATAGTGCAGTTCACGAATTGCACTTTATCTGAAATTCGCCAGCCTACCTACTGCCCAGTGAGGTAGGTAAGCTGACGAATCTCAGATATAGTGCAGTTCACGAATTGCACTTTATCTGAAATTCGCCAGCCTACCTACTGCCTAGTGAGGTAGGTAAGCTGACGAATCTCAGATATAGTGCAGTTCACGAATTGGCACTTTATCTGAAATTCGCCAGCCTACCTACTGCCCAGTGAGGTAGGTAAGCTGACGAATCTCAGATATAGTGCTGTTCGCGAATTGCACCGGCGATGAGATTCGCCAACCTACCGACCATCCATTCACAAACCTAGTACTACTTGAAATGCAATTCGCCAGCCTCACAAATTTCCGCCACACGCCTTTTATTTGACAAACGACTTACAACGTATTACCACATATATTTGGACTACTATCGGTCCGATTGACCATCCTTAAACGAAATATACCAGTTTACCTACATTAATTAAGTGAAAAATTAGAATTATCACTTTACGCACCGGTTTGGAGACGATTTTATGGCAAGTACTGAGGGTTATACGGCGATTTAGTTGACTACGAGAGATCATTTTGAAACAAATCGATCCCGTATTATATTAATTAATTGATTTTTTTTTTAAACAGCCCTACTCATGATAAAGTAATTCTAGTGATACTAGCGTCTACACACATGACCATGCCCGTGGCTACCTTATTCGGACGACGCGGGAAGCGACTTTAATGCGGCGACAAACTGCTTCGCATCACTCTGATTCGCGTTCATCCACACGATAACGGCTACACTCCCGAAAATAAATGTACTATAAATCGAAAGCCTTTATTCTAGTTATTAAAGTTATGCACAAGTCAGGGTGGACGTTGCTATGGACGTAGTGAATTATTAGATAAACGGAGATACGACCTCGTAGCGGCATACACGCTTACGCATAAGTAGAGCTAGGATACCGCCACCACCTACGCGACTTCCCTCCCCGAAGTATATGTATTTTTTTATGATTGCTCTAGATCCATTTAACGATTTGGAGTTATAATAACATCTTGGGAGAAGGTTACCTTAAACGTACGGGCTTATATGAGAACCGCTTACAAAAGTTTCTAACGACACCTCTAGGACTATCGCTTAACTCTACTTCGGACGACTTCCGCACCTATACGGCTACCCTCCCCGACATAAAACTAATACTACTAGATAGACCTACTAGTGTTAAACATTTAAAAGTTATAAAACGTCAGGGTGAACGTTACCTTGGGCGTAGTGACTTTCATACGCTACGCACGCACGCCTGCGATTCCGGTGCGATCGGAACCGCTTGAACACAGGTTCCGGAGCACCCCATTCATCAACGGCAACCCGCCCGGAGGTAAATCTATTTTTTCCTGATAGACCTAGTTCCGTTTAACAATTTAAACTTATAATTACATCTGGGAGAAGATTACCATTTACGTACGGGCTTATATAGAAAACGCTTACAAAACAGTTAATCGACATCTATGGCAAACGCATTACTCTACTTCGAATGATTACCGCACCAATACGGCTAACCTCCCGAGGCAAAACTATTACTAAACGATAGAACTACTACTGGTTAACAACTTAAAAGTTGTCGTACGTCAGGGAGAACTTAATAAATCGTAAAATGTACATACGAACGCCATGCAATTCGCCAGCCTACCTCACCACGAGTGAGGTTGGTAAGCTGACGAATCTCAGATATAGTGCAGTTCACGAATTGCACTTTATCTGAAATTCGCCAGCCTACCTACCGCCTAGTGAGGTAGGTAAGCTGACGAATTTCACATAAACAGCAGTTCACGAATTGCACTTTATCTGAAATTCGCCAGCCTACCTACCGCCTAGTGAGATAGGTAGGCTGACGAATTGCACATAAAGTGCAGTTCACGAATTGAACTTTATCTGAAATTCGCCAGCCTACCTACTGCATAGTGAGGTGGGTAGGCTGACGAATTGCACATAAAGTGGAGTTCACGAATTGAACTTTATCTGAAATTCGCCAGCCTACCTACTGCATAGTGAGTGGGTAGGCTGACGAATGCACATAAAGTGCAGTTCACGAATTGCACTTTATCTGAAATTCGCCAGCCTACCTACTGCATAGTGAGGTGGGTAGGCTGACGAATTGCACATAAAGTGCAGTTCACGAATTGCACTTTATGTGGAATTCGCCAGCCTACCTACTGCATAGTGAGGTTGGTAGGCTGACGAATTTCACTAAATGTGCAGTTCACGAATTGCACTTTATCTGAAATTCGCCAGCCTACCTACTGCATGGTGAGGTGGGTAGGCTGACGAATTGTACATAAAGTGCAGTTCACGAATTGCACTTTATCTGAAATTCGCCAGCCTACCTACTGCATGGTGAGGTGGGTAGGCTGACGATTTGCACATAAAGTGCAGTTCACGAATTGCACTTTATCTGAAATTCGCCAGCCTACCTACTGCATGGTGAGGTGGGTAGGCTGACGAATTGCACACAAAGTGCAGTTCACGAATTGCACTTTATCTGAAATTCGCCAGCCTACCTACTGCATGTTGAGGTGGGTAGGCTGACGAATTGCACTGCACATAAAGTGCAGTTCACGAATTGCACTTTATCTGAAATTCGCCAGCCTACCTACTGCATAGTGAGGTGGGTAGGCTGACGAATTGCACATAAAGTGCAGTTCACGAATTGCACTACATCTGAAATTCGCCAACCTAGCCACCAGCTAGAGAGGTAGGTAAGCTGACGAATCTCAGACATAGTGCAGTTCACGAATTGCACTTTATCTGAAATTCGCCAGTCGCCAGCCTACCTACTGCCTAGTGAGGAAGGTAAGCTGACGAATCTCAGATATAGTGCAGTTCACGAATTGCACTTTATCTGAAATTCGCCAGCCTACCTACTGCCCAGTGAGGTAGGTAAGCTGACGAATCTCTGATATAGTGCAGTTCACGAATTGCACTTTATCTGAAATTCGCCAGCCTACCTACTGCCCAGTGAGGTAGGTGGGCTGACGAACCTCACATAGCGGTAAGTAGTGAACTGCACTATTAGGGAGGTGGGTTGGCGAATTGCACCGGCGCTGAGGTTCGTCTAATTCTAATTATTTAGGTCCGCGAATTGCACCGGCGACGAGATTCGCCAGCCTAACGACCTTCCATTCACAAACCAAGGACTACTTAGAATGCAATTCGCCAGCCTCAGAAATTTCCGCCACTCACGCCTTACACTAAACATACAATGTATAAAGTGTTACCACGTATATTTCGGCTACTATCTATCTAATTAACCATCCTCTAACGAAATATACCATTATCTACGTTAATTACGTATATAATTAGAATTATCACTTTTCACACAAGTTGGAGGACGAATATATGCAAGTACTGAGGGTTCTACGTCCGTTTAGTTGGCTACGAGACAACAATTTGAAATGGAATGATCCCGTATTATATTAGTTTTTTTTTTTTTAACAGCCCTACTCCAGATAAAGTAATTCAGGTGGACTGTTAAACAATTTAAAAGTTTACCGACTTCCATTCACAAACCTAGGACTACTTAGAATGCAATTCGCCAGCCTCAGAAATTTCCGCCACACGCCTTACACTAAACATACAACGTATAAAGTGTTACCACGTATATTTCGGCTACTATCTATCTAATTAACTATCCTCTAACGAAATATAACCATTACCTACGTTAATTACGTATAAAATTAGAATTATCACTTTTCACACAAGTTGGAGACGAATATATGGCAAGTACTGAGTTTTCTACGTCCGTTTAGTTGGCTACGAGACGACAATTTGAAATGGAATGATCCCGTATTATATTAATTAATTTTTTAACAGCCTACTCCAGATAAAGTAATTCAGGTGAACTGTTAAAAATTTAAAAGTTTACCGACCTTCCATTCACAAACCTAGGACTACTTAGAATGCAATTCGCCAGCCTCAGAAATTTCCGCCACACGCCTTACAATAAACGTACAACGTATAAAGTGTTACCACGTATATTTCGGCTACTATCTATCTAATTAACCATCCTCTAACGAAATATAACCATTACCTACGTTAATTATGTATAAAATTAGAATTTTCACTTTTCACACAAGTTGGAGACGAATATATGGCAAGTACTGAGGGTTCTACGTCCGTTTAGTTGGCTACGAGACGACAATTTGAAATGGAATGATCCCGTATTATATTAATTAATTTTTTAACAGCCCTACTCCAGATAAAGTAATTCAGGTGAACTGTTAAAAAATTTAAAAGTTTACCGACCTTCCATTTACAAACCTAGGACTACTTAGAATGCAATTCGCCAGCCTCAGAAATTTCCGCCACACGCCTTACAATAAACGTACAACGTATAAAGTGTTACCACGTATATTTCGGCTACTATCTATCTAATTAACCATCCTCTAACGAAATATAACCATTACCTACGTTAATTATGTATAAAATTAGAATTTTCACTTATCACACAAGTTGGGAACGAATATATGGCAAGTACTGAGGGTTCTACGTCCGTTTAGCTGGCTACGAGACGACAATTTGAAATGGAATGATCCCGTATTATATTAATTAATTTTTTTAACAGCCCTACTCCAGATAAAGTAATTCAGGTGAACTGTTAAACAATTTAAAAGTTTACCGACCTTCCATTCACAAACCTAGGACTACTTAGAATGCAATTCGCCAGCCTCAGAAATTTCCGCCACACGCCTTACAATAAACATACAACGTATAAAGTGTTACCACGTATATTTTGGCTACTATCTATCTAATTAACCATCCTCTAACGAAATATAAGCATTACCTACTTTAATTACGTATAAAATTGAAATTATCTAGATTTTTAAGGGCAATGTTAAGAATTTTGAAAAAAAAAATAAAATGAGTGCTACTGGAAAGTGGATTGAGACGTAAGTGTCTAATTTGCGTATTTTTGTTGCATTTTGTGTGCATAATAACCCCTTAATTTTTTTGACACTGACAGCCAAACACCCTGTATAGTACTATATCGATGTACGTTTTCAATTATTGTATTATATTTTAGACGGTCTACACATTTGGTCCTCACACATTATTCCATATTACACCCCCTTCACCCTTACAAGGGGCGTACTTTCAAATTTCACAATTCTTTCACAATAATTAAATTATTTCAATATTTTTATTCACTATTGTGGCACATGGACGTCCAAAATTTAGTACATATTTATGACCTTGACTAGGTCATACTATAGTAGCAGCCATTGGCCAGTTTTAATCTAATTTCAGTCCAAAATAACTGTAAAACCACGACATTGCAGGTCATAACTTTTGAACGAGAGGCCCTACCTAAAATCCGAGGGAAAATGCATGGCGTCAGAGCGACAAATAAGACGCTCTATATAAGTTATTCCGGCGTAGTTTTGCCATATCTCACTCCCTTCACCCTTAAAAGGGGTGTCCTTTCAAAATTTCTAAATTCATTTCCAAAAAATATGCTATTTTAATATTGATTGTTTACTATTATGGCAGATATGTGCCTGAACTTTAGTACATATGACCTTATCTAAATCTAACTATAGTAAAAGCCAGTGGGCAATTTCCATCAAAGTTGAGGCCTAAAAAAGTTTTAAAAAAACACGAAATCCTTAACATTTTTTCATGTATAGTGTTTGTAATTTACTTTAATCTGCCAAATATACTGCAATATCAATTTGAGTTTTGACATAATTACCTTCTATTCTATTCGCTCTACAAGTTTGGTCCAGTGAAACTTTGCCGTATCTCACCCCCTTCACCCTTTAAAATGGGCGTACTTTCTAAATTTTGAAATCTTTTCACAAAAGTCTTGTTGATTTAATAAGTTTTTTTACCATACTGGCACGTAGATGCTTGAAATTCAGTACATATTATGACCTCAACCGTTCTTTCAATAGTATCAGCTATTTTCCGATTTCATTCAAAGTTAAGTCCAAAAACATCGTAAAAACTTGAAGTTTTTTTTCATGTAAAGTGTTAGTAATTTACATCAATCTGCCAAATATACTGCAATATCAATACATGTTTTGCCAGTGTTACGTTTTATTTTAGACACTCTGAAAATTTAGTCTTATGAAATTTAGCTGTACCTCACCCCTTCACCCGTTAATAGGGGCGTACTTTCTAAATTGTAAAGTTCTTTCACCGAAAAGGTGCTATCCTAAAACTTTAAATTTACTATTATGGTACTTAGATGATTGAAATTTAGTACATATTATAACTTCAACTAGGTCATACTATAGTAAAAACCATAAGTCAATTTTAATACAAGTTTAGTCAGTAGGATACCCGGGGAATGAGAACCAAGATGGCGGCGCCCATGAATGTGCTTAGTCATGATGACGTCATCCAAGATGGCGGCGTCAGCTGTTTTGTGACGTCATCAAGATGGCGGCGTCAGCTGTTTTTTTGTGACGTCATCAAGATGGCGGCGTCAGCTGTTTTTTTTTTTGTGACGTCATCAAGATGGCGGCCTCCTAGGCCACGCCCCTTTTCCAAGATGGCGGCCTCCTAACCTCACTTTTACCACGTGTTTGACCACGTGGCGTCCGTAAACTTACTACGTGAGTCAAGATGGCATTATTTTTTTACGAATAAAATTTTCACTGTGCACTGCCGGGGTTTGAACCCGGGCCGCCAAGTTGGTGCGCCGCAACGCTGACCACTAGACCATCACACAGTTGAGCTGAGAGCGTTGTAATGAGTCTAGTGACGCTGTAGTCTGGTGATTCTGTAGCTGCAGAGCGTACAGTCTGTAGTCCAATGATTCTCCACCAGAGCGTGGCACTGCCATCGTGGGAAGTTTGAATTTCATCATGTGAGCTTTTTTTAGTTTTATAATTCTCCACTAGATTGAAGCACTAAACCAAGGACATGAGAACCAAGATGGCGGCGCCTATGAATGTGCTGAGTCATGATGACGTCATCCAATATGGCGGCGTCAGCTGTTTTGTGACGTCATCAAGATGGTGGCGTCAGCTGTTTTTTTGTGACGTCATCGGCGGTGCCCATGTATTTTCGCGCCAATTTTTTTGTGACGTCATCAAGATGGCGGCCTCCTAGGCCACGCCCCTTTTCCAAGATGGCGGCCTCCTGGTGGCGGGAAATTTCCTAACCTCACTTTTACCATGTGTTTGACCACGTGGCGACCGTAAACTTACTACGTGAGTCAAGATGGCGTTATTTTTTACGAATAAAATTTTCACTGTGCACTGCCGGGATTTGAACCCGGGCCTCCAACTTGGTGCGCCGCAACGCTGACCACTAGGCCATCACACAGTTGAGCTGAGAGCGTTGTAATGAGTCTAGTGACGCTGTAGTCTGGTGATTCTGTAGCTGTAGTGTAGTGGGTGATCTTGAACCACCCCCGCCCCCCACCGTCACCACCGCCCCCACCCCGACCCCCGCCCCCGCCCCCACCCCCACCCCGCCCCCACCCCTGCCCACGCCCCCACCCTGCCCCCGCCCCACCCCGCCCCTGACCCCGCCCCACCCCCACCCCCCACCCCCGCCCCCGCCCCCGCCCCCGACCCCCGCCCCCACCCCCGCCCCCGCCCCCACCCCCGACCTCCACCGCCACCCCCGCCCCCCGCCCCTGCGCCCCCTGCGCCCCTGTGCCCCTGCACCCCTGCGCCCGCCGCCCCGCCACTGCGTGTACCAATATGGCTGTTCCCAGCGGGTGACACCCACACAGCGGCCCGCCGCGGGTGACGCAACAGTTATGGCCGCGCGCGTCACGTCACCGTCCACGCGTTCTATTTTGGCACCGCCCCCAGTTCCCGATTGGCCCGAGCATATGATGGCAGCGTGTCGCCGGCCACGCCCCAAGTCTTTGATTGGGCCTATGTGCCCGGTCGTGTGTTCCTGGACCACTATGGCGTACGTGACTATTTGAAGGTAGCCGTGTAGCGAGGGCGCTAAGTATGATGGATGACGTAATTATAATGACAGCTGCTATTTTGTTGATTAATATTATTGGCCACATACTTGCTGCTGTTTAGCGGGAATTAGATGGAATGATGTAATCAAAAACATTACAGAGCGCCGAGTTGTATTTATAAATGCCAGGCCGCATGTTCCTGGACCGCTATGGCGTACGTGACTATTTGAAGATACTCGTGTAGCGGGGACGCTACGTATGATGGATGACGTAATTGACAGCCGCTATTTTGTTGATTAATATTATCGGCTACATACTTGCTTCCGTTTAGCGGAATTAGATGGGATGAATCAAAACATTACAGAGCACTGAGTTGTATTTATAAATAGATGTCACCGGCAATGTGCAGGTGAGCACGTAGGCCCTGCTGATTGCGCAATATCCGAGTCAGCCTCCACTCCTATAAATACCCTCCCCCACCTGAGCTGGTCTCTCATTCTGTGCCAGGAGTTTGTCGTGATAGGACGTCTTTTGAGTGTGCTCCGTGATATTTTATAAACTAGTTTGTGATATTCATATTTTATAACTAGTTTGTGATAGTGTTGGTTTTTTAAAATAGCGCGTAATTATTTGTATTTTCCTTTATATTTTACCATAGTGTGTGTGTATATTTGGGTGAGTCTTATTATTTTTATTGTACTCTGATAGGACGTCTTTTTGAGTGTGCTCCGTGATATTCATATTTTATAAACTAGTTCGTGATAGTGTTTTAGTGCCAGTTTTTTTAACGTAGTGCATAATTATTTGTAATTTACTTTATATTTTACTATAGTGTGTGTGTGTATTTGGGTGAGTCTTATTATTTTCTTTGTACTATGGAGTCCCAACAGATTGTAGAGGAAACCCGTGAGCCTGTACAGGAAACCCGTGAGCCTGTAGAAATACTGAGTGATGAGCAGACTTATGTTAAGAAATTTAGAATTTACGGGAATAAGACTATTTTTAAATTTTCAAATCCTCCTCCTGAAACGAGCGAGATCGATTGGTTAAGACAGGGGTTTGCCAAAATTGTAAATGAGATGAAAGCGCAAGCAAATGCAGATGATCAATTAGGGTTTACGCTTCAATCGTTGAACTTAAAAAGTAAGGAGCCAGGTTATGTAAATTTTCGACCTGCAGAGGAAGTCAACGAGGATATTTTGTGGCAAATTTTCGGAGGCATTGTACAGAGTAACTCCGAATCCATCAAATCCACTGACACGTTTAAAGTAGAATGTACCAGAATAAACCTTCCTGTAGGCAAAGGAGGTAAAAGACGACCAGGGCTGTATAATACGTTTGCTGAGGAATGTAGAGCTAGGCGGGTAATAGTGGTGATAAATAACAAAGATAATTTGTGTCTGCCTCGTGCTTTAGTAGTGGCCGCAGCTAAGATTACGAATGACCCAGAGTATAAATCAATACGAATGGATAAAGGCCGTAGACAAACAGCTAGGGCTCAGGAGCTACTTCGTAGGGCTAGAGTGGAGATGCCAGAGAACGGCGGGGGAATCCCAGAGTTGGAAAAGTTTCAAGCCTACTTGAAAGATTTCAAAATTACAGTCTACAATTATGACCACAAAGGGCGAGATGTGTATTTTGAAGGTAGCGTTGAAAAGCCAAAATTTAAAATTAACCTACTTTTCCACAATGGCCACTATAATGTGATCAACTCTTTGACTGCGGCATTTGCTTGTACTTATTTTTGTGAGGGTTGCCACGTTCCCTATGAACACAAAAAGGAACACCGCTGTTCAAACATTTGCCCGCAATGTCAGACCATTTCCCCTCCTTGTACAGAAGAACATGGTGGAATGCTGTGTCCAGAATGTAACATGAAGATGAAAAATCAGAGATGTTTTATAGCTCACCAGACCGATAAGTGTAAAGCTGTACATAAATGTCTTGATTTTGGAAAGTTGGTGATGATTAGAGAGCGGTCCACACCTCATAAATGTGGTGAGGTTTACTGTGAGATTTGTGATGAGTTTACAGACCCCAACCACAAATGTTATATGAAGCGTGATCATGGGAAGCCAAAGGGTAAAGATTTTCTATTTATTTTCTTTGACCTTGAGACACGCCAAGACGAGGCTTTGTCCAGTGACCCTGAGGTTAAGGTACACAAAGTCAACCTCTGTGTTTCACAGCAGTTCTGCTCTGAGTGCATTGATAGTGATTTTTGTATAAAATGTAAGAACCGCACACGAGTGTTCAACTCTGACCCAGTGAAACAATTCATGGAGTATGTGCTCCAGGTGCGAAGAGATTTCAAAAACGTCTGTGTGATCGCCCATAATGGACAAGGCTTTGACTTCCAATTTTTACTAAAACACATGATGGAAGAGACTAAATTCACTCCCGAGCTTGTTATGAGAGGCACAAAAATTATTCTAATGAAATTCGATAACGTCAGGTTCATAGATTCCCTCAGCTATTTTCCAATGGCCCTCGCTGCACTCCCCAAAGCGTTTGACCTGCCTCCAGAGAGAAAGAAAGGCTATTTTCCGCATCTTTTTAATACATTGGCAAATCAAAATTATGTAGGCCCTATGCCTGCCAAGCACTATTATTGCCCGGAGGCAATGTTTGAGAAAAGCTACAAGGATTTTGAGAAATGGTATGAAGAAAGAGTTGCTGAAAATTATGTATTTGATTTCCAAAAGGAAATTCTAGAGTATTTTCTATCTGATGTTGAGATTTTAGCACAGGCTTGCCTTAAATTTAGATCAATATTCCTCCAAGAGTGCAATGTCGATCCGTTTCTTGAAGCCGTAACCATTGCTAGTGCTTGCAATCTAGCTTTTCGTCGAAACTTTCTTAAACCCAAGACGATTGGTCTTATCCCCAAAAATGGTTACCGTTTTACAGACAATCAGTCTGCTATTGCTTTAAAATGGCTGTCTTGGGAGGAAGAAAAACGTGGGGTTAGAATAGCACATGCCGGTCGTGGCCAAGAAGTAAAGGTTAATGGCATGAAAGTGGATGGATTTGATGGTAAAATTGTGTATGAGTTCCATGGATGTTATTGGCATGGGTGCCCGAAATGTTTTCCTTATAGCCGAGATGCTCCCTTGAAAGAGGACCCATCCGATAGCCTTCACCTAAGGTATGAAAGAACGAAATCTAGGATAGCAAAGTTACATGGATATGAGGTTGTAGAAATGTGGGAATGTGAATTTAGGAAAATTAAAAAAGACCAAAAGCTCAAACATTTAGACAGTCTGCCGATTTTAAACAGTCTGCCCCTTGACCCAAGGCAAGCTTTTTTTGGAGGTAGGACGGGGAACGCTAAAACCTATCACAAATGTGAGGAGGATGAAACTATCCAGTATGTGGATGTGTGTTCACTCTATCCTTATGTGTGTAAGTATGGGAAATATCCCGTAGGCCATCCAACAATTCACGTAGGCGACAGGGAGTGCAGAGCACGCGGCCTTGGTGTTGAGGGTCTGCTAAAATATAAAATTTTGCCACCTAGGGACCTTTATCACCCTGCATTCCCGGCTAAAATGAATGACAAGCTTATGTTTGTCTTATGCAGAACATGTGGAGAAACCTTAAACCAGGAGGAGTGTGATCATGAATGTGAACAGAGAGCTCTTGTGGGAACGTGGACGATGGACGAGATCCGTAAAGCTGTACAAGTAGGCTATATCATATTAGATATGTATGAAATGTGGGAGTATGAGGTAGCCACCTATGAAAAAGGAGGATTGTTCACAGATTTTATTAATAAATTTCTTAAAATGAAACAAGAGGCGTCAGGGTATCCTAGCAGGTGTGTGACCGAGGAAGACAAAGACAAGTATATAGCGGATTATTTTGAACACGAGGGGGTTAGATTGGAGAAGGACAAGATTGTGAAAAATGGAGGACTTAGATCACTGGCAAAATTGATGCTAAACTCTTTTTGGGGTAAGTTTGGTCAAAGGGAGAATCAGACTAAAGCTTCGATAGTGAGAGAATCAAAAGAGCTATTTAGAATGCTAACCAGTCCAGACATTCAGGTTAACAGAATTCAAATAATAAATGAAGAGGTGATTGTTGTTAGCTGGGAGTATATTGAAGAGATGGGTGATCCTTTGAGAAATGTAAACGTCGTAATTGCGGCTTATACCACAGCCCAGGCTCGGCTTAAGTTGTATGAACATTTGGAAGCCCTAGGAGGCCAGGTATTGTATTATGACACGGACTCGGTAATTTATTATTTAAGGGGCGGATTGTACAGAGTTCCGACAGGGGATTACCTTGGACAGATGACTGATGAGTTAACCGAGTATGGACCTGGCTCATTTATCGTTGAATTTGTCTCTGGAGGGCCAAAAACATATGCATACCTTGTTTGGTCAACGGACAGGCAAGCATTGATCCCAGTGTGCAAAGTAAAGGGGCTCACACTAAATATGAAAACATCTTCGGTTGTAAATTTTGAAAACCTTAAAGAAATGATCTTGTCCCCTGAAACGGAAGCATTAGAAATTAATGAATTCCGAATCCGGAGAACAAAGGACAAAGATATTGTAACTGTTAAGGAAACTAAATTGTTTAAAATGACAGGGCCCAAGCGGAAACGTCATGGTGAGTATGACACCCTACCCTATGGCTACAAACACCAAAAACTCGCCTAATCCATTATCCTATTCCGTGTACCTATATTATGGTGAGTATTTTTAAAATATGTTCAATAGCTGTCGAGCAGTGCAGCTGTAAACATGGATTGTTTTTCTAAACGTAAAGACGATATTTATTGTTGTAAATTAAAAATGTTTTGAGAGACCGTCGGAACAGGTTGACGGGTTGGCTTGTAGTAAATGTGAGAGCTTTGGCTACTGCAAGTGTAAATGTAAATCATATAAAGTCTCATATCCACCTAAACTGCTTAAAATTAAAAACTATAAAACGAGTCGTCTCTTTACATGCTGTCCTGATATGTGTATAAAATTATCGGCTTATGAATTTGCCAATCATTGCCCAAAATGCTATCTCAACGGATTTTGTATATGTATATTAAAGCATTGTAAAAACAGAAAGGATTGGTCAGAGTAAGGGGGCTATAATTTTTCCAAATTCTATATATTTCAATTATATTCAATCAATTCTGCACTTGTGGTACATTTTTTATAAATTTAGCGATGGGCATTGAGCGCGTACGTGTGTGTGTGTGTGTGTGTGTGTGTGTGTGTGTGTGTTAGGGAAGCTAGTAAAGCCTAGTCTTGAACGCTTCGGGTCTGTGGATAGTCACCGGCGTGAAGGTTGGCTTAAAACACCGTAATTCCAAGCGCTGATGGAAGGGTTGGTTTAATTACCGTAGAAAATGATTTCCCTTGACTACCACGGACTACTGGGAGTTGCCTCGTCTTCTCCCGTGGTGAAGCCACCTACCAAGGCACTCTCAGGTAAGACCTGGTAGATGAGACGGTTGGCCTAAAAACCATAGAACATTGAGTTTCCGTCGGCCGCCACAGGTATGAACATAGCGTACGTGTTCAGACGCTTTGGGCCTGTGGATAGTCACCGGCGTGAAGGTTGGCTTAAAAACACCGTAATTCCAAGCGCTGATGGAAGGGTTGGTTTAATTACCGTAGAAAATTATTTCCCTTGACTACCACGGACTACTGGGAGTTGCCTCGTCTTCTCCCGTGGTGAGGCCACCTACCAAGGCACTCTCAGGTAAGACCTGGTAGATGAGATGGTTGGCCTAAAAACCATAGAACATTGAGTTTCCGTCGGCCGCCACAGGTATGAACTGCCCATAGCGTACGTGTTCAATACCCTATTTTTAATAATTGTATACTATAAGTGCAGATCGATTGTATAACGGTGGAGGTGGGGAACCTTCAGTTCGCCTACCACGGCGTACAGCGAGGCTGGGGCTGTACGTGTATCCCGTTTGAAGAGTATCGGTAATCTAATTTACTGATAGTCTCTACGGAATACTGGAACACGGGGGTGGCAACTAAATTTTCTGGAAGGCCATCACGTTGCTGCGGCGGTGGTAGGGGCCGCAGCATCCCGAAAGGGATAAATTAAAAAGTAACACTTAATTTTCATCATTGTAAACATGGATGTCAGACGTGCTATAGCTGATGAGCTCCATAGACCAGCTCGAAAAAATTATCCGAGACGTAGAGTAACTCTTAAAGGTCTAAATGATTTGTATCAAGCCGATCTTGTTGAGATGCAGCCTTATGAAAAATTAAACAAAGGATATCGTTATATAATGACCATGATCAACTGTTTGACTAAATTTGCTTTTGCCATTCCATTAAAGAATAAATCAGGGCTCGAGGTGGCTAAGGCTCTCGAACCGATACTCGCTAAATACAAGATGAAACATTTTCAAACCGATCAAGGAACGGAATGGTTTAACAAATATATAAGCGCACTGATGAAAAATTTAAAATAAATCATTACGCGACGTTTTCAGACTTGAAAGCGAGTATTGTTGAAAGATTTAATAGAACGCTAAAGCAGCGCATGTGGAAAGAGTTTACCGCAAAGGGGACGTATGAATGGATAAGTATACTCCCGACTATAGTTAAAAATTACAATAATACAGTACATCGCACGATAGGTATGAAACCGAAAGACGTTAAGCAAAAGCATGTCAAGGATATCTTGGCAAGAATTGGCAGGCGTAAGGTGGTCAGATATAAAACGAAATTTAATCTAGGTGATAGTGTGCGAATAAGTAAATATAAAAAAGTTTTTACTAAAGGATATCTTCCCAATTGGACTAATGAAGTGTTTAAAATATACGCTATTAAGCCTACAAAACCGGTCACGTATGTTTTGCAAGATTCTTCCGGTGACGTGTTGGATGGAGGCTTTTATGAACAAGAGTTGAGTAAATCAAACACCGGAGACGTATATCTGGTGGAAAAGGTGCTCCAACGCAGGGGAGATAAGGTTAAGGTCAGGTGGCTGGGGTTTGATAAGAAACAGGATAGCTGGCTAGATAAAAGCAATATTTTGCTTTAATCTATTTAAGCACACGCACGTGTGCATTTCACTCAGTTTACATTTAACGATGCACGTGACAACACACAGCCCCCGCCTTGCTATAAGGAATTTTGACGAGTTTACGGGTTCCGGTGTAGCTTCCCAAAATAAACATGGGCCGTTACTACCCGATTCCATTCGTTGCATAATATCTGGGCCGTCAAATTGTGGTAAAACCAATGTGCTTTTTAATCTTTTATTTGATCCCAACGGATTGCGATTCGAAAATATATACATTTTTTCCAAATCTCTGTATCAACCAAAGTATCAGTTTTTACAGAAGACTTTACCAAAAGAAATCGGTTATTTTGCTTTCGATGATAATGGTAAGGTGATTCACCCGGATGGGTCGAAATTAACTCTATAATGATATTTGACGACATTTCTTGCGAGAAACATAACAATATACGAAGTTATTTCACCATGGGGAGACATAAGAATATCGATGTTTTTTATTTAGGACAAACCTACAGTAGTATCCCCAAACAGCTGGTTCGAGATAATTGTAACTTGATAATAATTTTCAGACAGGACGAGATGAACCTCAGACACATATACAATGATCACGTAACGACTGACATGTCTTTTGAAAAGTTTAAAACCCTCTGTTCTCTGGCTTGGAAGGACAACCATGCGTTCTTATTGATTGATAAGACTCGCGATCTTAATAAGGGGAGGTACAGGATAAATATCGACAGTTTTATTACAGAGTTGTAATGGTGCGCATCTACACGTATAACGACCTGCGACAGGTGGAACTGCCTTAAAATAAGGGTACTTTGAGATTGTAGTTCAGTATTCATCATGAAGCCGACTGATAAACAGCTAATGCTTAAAGTAGCCGCTCTCAAGGAGGCTATAAAGCGTAAATATAGAATGTTTAAGGATGGTATGATGGAAACAGAGAAGGTGCTGGAAAAGCAATACAAACCCATCATTCAAGAACTACGCAAGACTTCTCACAGTTCGATTAAATCCGAACCAGAGCCCATCAAGAAGGAGGAGGATGTAATGGACTATGATACGAGTGAAACCGAGATTGATGACGTATCGAGTGATGATATGACTATTGACGAAGCTGGTAATGAGTTTACACCTCCGAGTGTATCAACGCCAAAGAACGAGACCAGTCAACTAATAGATATTGTATCCTCCCCGTCTGGATTGGAGACTGCATCACGCTACCTTGAAACTGAATTTAAAAACCCATTGACGCAGAAGTATATGAAACTACTCATGGAGGATACAGGCGGAAAGACAAAGGTTATTGATCACGATTTCGGACCGAGATACAACGAAGAGGGAAACAAATTGATGATTGGTGATAAGGATTTAGATTTCAACGCCGATGGAGATATACTCATCAATAATACAAGATTTCGTCCAACTGAAGGTCTTTATGAGCTGCTCTTCAAAAGACTTCCCGACGATGAAATATACTCAAAGGACGATCTACAAGTGTATAAAGATATACTTATTGCAACAAACGCTCACAAAAAAGGCTATAGCTTTTACAATCCGATAAGAAGGGATAATAGTTTAAAATATAGACATATCATCAAACATCTGTTCCCGCTTTCCAAAGGAGGTAGTGGTCTTAGCTGGAAATCGAATAAATCACGTGACATTATATACTGGGATAACCCGAATGAACTGGTTAGTAGGCTCAAACTCTTAGCAATGTCGACAGAGACGGGTAACACTTCCCATAGTAACGAGATACTTAACATTGTAGAGGAGCTTAGGGAGGCTGGGTACATAAAAGGGGGAGGCAATAGTAGATTCAAGTCACTTTTACGATGAGCGTAGACAAGTTCGGACGTTACTCGGATAAGAAGGATAAGGGTGGGAGGGGACCCAAGGGCGAAGGGTTCAACCTTACCACCAAAGGTGATTATGACATGCAAGACAAACGTTTAGTAAATGTAGGAGATGCCGTAGAAAATCGAGATGCCGTCAACTATATAACTCATGTGCAGACGTTTCGTAACTGTATCAGTTTGCAAAATAATGTATTTGACGCGCAAAGTACAAGGATATGTAATATAGGGAGTCCTATTGAAAAAGACGATGCTGTAAATAAACATTTTATGGAATCACAAATTCCTATTAAACTAAACGATTCGTATTCATTTCATCAGTATCGTCTACAAGATATAGCTCAACCAGTTAATGACGAAGACGCTGTAAATCGGGCATATGTTCGAACAAATGCCATCAGTAAAACAAATGAAGGGGTCTATAACGCCAACAATTCCATAATAAGAAACGTAGCACCACCCGTAGAAAATAACGATGCTGTGAGTCTTTCTTTTTTTAAAGGTAATACCATATTTAAAAATATAAACGGGGCTTACGATGTACATAATACTATAATACAACATGTGGCTCCACCCTCAAAGGCGGGCGATGCAGTAAACAAACACTATTTAGACCATCGTACTCCCATTCCGGGTACGCAAACTTGGAACTTTAAAAATAAAAAGATTTCTCAGGTTGCAGATCCGACACACATACACGATGCGGTAACATTAAAATACTTGCAAGAAAATGCTATTGTACTGGTTGATCCCGGTAAAGGTAAAGTGCCAAGGACAGAGGAACCTCACTGGAATGCTGGGAATAATCGGATTAAAAAGCTAAAAAAGCCTCAAGGACTGACTGACGCTGTAAATAAAGAGTACCTTAAAGAAGCCCTCGCCGAACTGGCATACTCGATATACAAGCAATTAAAAGCGAAAGATGGAGCCAGGGCTGGTTTACACGACGAAAAAGATTGGAAAACTGAAGTTGTGCAAGAGTTGACCTCGTGGGATGATTTGTTCAATGACGAAATAACTATTGATGCGTTAGAGCTGGTGAACCAACCAGGGATTCTCGAAACTGCGGAGGAGAGGGCTAGGAGGCTGGGTGGAGGCTCCTAAATCGTCAGTTGTTAGTGTGAAGTCTTGCGGTGAACATCGACGATGGAGCAGTACTGTTGTGATAAAAAGTGTTTTATACTACCGAAAAGCCGGGTAGACGGGATTGCTCACAGAGTATGTAATAACTTTGGTTATTGTCGTTGTAGATGTAAGACTTATATAGAAGACTGCATGCAGCCTAAGGAGAGAATACTAAAATTGTATAAATTGGAGCATTTCTATACATGTTGTCCTTTGAAATGTGTCAAATTTCCCCTCACGCTGTTATAGATACATATTGCGATGACTGCCCTCACAACGAGTTTTGTACGTGTATTTTTAAAAAATATTGCGAAACTAGGAAAAGTTGGGATTAAGTGCGCGCCCTGTGCACCACGCTCTCTGTAGGTATTTAACTAGATACGACGTCGGCACGTCATCAGTATTAAAATGGCGGGGCGCAAAGCAAGATCGGTCAGACGTGGTCAAGCTGTCGTACGAGGTGGTGGTATCATCTCCTCTGTAGTTAACAAAGCTATTGACTTGTTACCTTTTGAAGCACATCTCCCGGGGTATAATTACTGTGGTCCTGGGACCAGGCTCAAAAAAAGGTTAGCTCGAGGTGATAAGGGCGTGAACGGTCTCGACGAAGCGTGCAAAATTCACGATATTGCTTATTCAAAATATAGCGATAACACGCGTAGAAGACAGGCGGACAAAGAGTTGGCTGAGCGGGCCTGGCAGAGATTTAAGGCGGCCGACGCTTCTGTTGGGGAAAAAGCAGCTGCTTGGGCTGTAACAACAGCCATGAAAGCTAAAACGAAATTTGGTGGGGGTAAAAAGGCATCTAAGAAGCCTAAAGCCAAACGCAAGGCGCAGGGCAAAGGGTTATACCTAAGACCTTACCCGAAGCGAGGAGGTGGTAAGAAAAAGCCAAAGGTGACTAAAAAAAAAAACGTCGATCCCGATAAAGCCTTTAACAAACTACGATTTATTGTACTACGCCAAAGAGCTAAAAATACCAAATTTTAGGGGAATCTATATGAGAGACGCTCTGCCACAGTCTGTCAGGCGGTACGAATCCGCTATTGTAAATTTGGACTCTAGTAGTGGGGGTGGTACACACTGGGTATGCTACAGAAAACTTGGTCGTAAAGTATTTTATTATGATAGTTTCGGTAACCCCAGGCCTCCAGTGGAGCTGTTACGATATTTTGGTGATTGTGAAATTTACTATAACTACAAGCGAGAACAGAATTTCAACTCAGTCGTGTGCGGACACTTGTGCTTAAAGTTTCTTTGCGACAATGTTTTGCTTAAACGGTAGAGGTTCTTTCCTCTCGAAAGATTATTTTCCTACAGTGGACGTGAGCCAGGGGGAGTGGGAGATTGGTCTAATTGACTTGATGACCTACCATTCAATTCCAAATATCGAAAAGGGTTTAAATGACAAATTTTACTATGGAACAAATGAATGTGTCACGATAGACGAGGGGGCGTACGAAATTGAAGACTTGGAAACATTATTAAAGGAGAAAACCGGAGACGATTTGGGATTAAGTTTAAAAGCGAATAATAATACGCTAAAGGCTGAAATCGAGTGTAAAAAAGAAATCGATTTTACAAAGGAGGAAACTATCGCTTCGCTGCTGGGATTCAATAGTAGAAAGCTACCCCCAGGAGTAAAGCACATATCTGATAGGCCAGTCAATATTATGAAAGTCGATGTGATACGCGTAGAGTGTAATATCGTTCGAGGATCGTACAACAACGGTGAAGAGGGCCATGTGATCCACGAGTTCTACCCAAATGTCGGTCCGGGGTATAAAATAGTAGAGATACCCAACACAATCGTTTATTTGCCTGTGAACGTCAAGAGGATAAACAACGTTACAATCTGTCTAAAGGACCAGAACGGTGAGAGAATAAATTTAAGAAACGAGGCACTCTCTGTCAGACTACATATAAGACGGAAGGATGGGGCTTGTATTTAGGGAGGTTACAAACACGGTTAAGGTCAGTAGGAGTGCGAACACCGTAAGGTTAACATCGGCAAACGTAAAATTTTTACGCTCTCTAGGATTCAAGGTTCAAAATGTTGGACATAGAAAATAGCGCTGAATACAGTGATGTAGTCACTGGGATGGAATTCCATATCCATAAACCATATGCGTCTTCCACGTATAAAAATAACGATGAGATTCGCATACCCATAAGTCAGCAGGATATTATAACGGCACCGTTTGATAGTACTCTGTACATTTTAGGATCACTTAGTGGGAAAAAAGCCGATAATACTGCGGCTGATGTAAGTTTTGTAAATAACGCTATAGCGTTTCTATTTGACGATATACGCTATGAAATTGGGGGTGTTGAGGTGGATCGAACCAAAAATGTCGGTATAACGACAACTATTAAAAGTCTTTTATCGGTTCAGCCGAGCGAGCTGCACGGCTTGAAAAATGCTTGTTGGTTAGGTCCCGGCAAAACACAAGTAGTTGATGGGGATTTTTCATTCTCCATTCCCTTGCGTCTCCTGCTCGGGTTTGCAGAAGACTACCGACGTATTATTGTAAATACAAGACAGGAACTCGTTTTACTCCGCTCATCGAGTGATAATAACGCGGTAATTAGTGCGAACGCTTCTCAAATATCTCTCAATATTAAAAATATATATTGGAGACTCCCGCATGTCACTGTGTCTGATGCGTATAAACTCAAACTTTTTAAAATGATTGAAAAAGATACAAAAATACATCTACCGTTTCGCTCTTGGGAGATACACGAATATCCCACTTTAAATACATCCAAAATACATTCGTGGACTGTGAAATCATCGTCTCAGCTCGAGAAGCCTCGTTATGCGATATTGGCTTTTCAAACGGGGAGGAAAAATGATTTAAAAAAGAACATGTCATCGTTCGACTCTTGCGGTCTACAAAACGTGAAACTATTTTTAAACTCGCAATATTTCCCCTACGATAACATCCACGGTGACATGTCCATATTTTATGAGATGTTTTATCGATTTCAAAATAGTTATTACAATAGGAACTCAACCCCAACGGTCGAGCTGGACAAATTTAAAACTGAGACCCCTCTATACGTAATCGATTGTTCCAAACAAAACGATACAATCAAGTCTGGACCTGTAGATGTTCGAATTGATTTTGAAACCAAGGACAACGTGGATGCAGATACTACGGCATACTGTCTTTTCTTACACGACTGTCACATGACATACTCACTACTCACTGGCACCGTAAATAAAATGACTATATAAATGAAACGTGTCAGTCGATCGCCTGTCATCGTAGCGTCAACATGGGTTTCCACGGTTGGATCAAGGTTGAATATTATAACGGTGGGGTTTTCATTAAAAGAGATTATGTCAACTGCTATAATGGGGAAAATGAAGAAGGTTTGTTTAATATTCCTGCCGGGGCTGATAAAATAGTAGTAAAATGGCGTACCGAATACGATTATTCCGAAGATGAGGAAGAAGAAGAATTTTCAGATGAGGAGGGACAGCTGCTGTAAAATGGTCAGTTGTGAAGATGGAGTCGTCAAGTGAGGATCTCATCCAGGTAATTCCTAAGCCCAAAGAACCCATTAACATATTAACCGGGGTATTTTTAAAAACAACACACTTTCTCGATCACGAACTAACTAAATGTGTCATAACGGGGATCGTTAAAAATAGAAATAACAGTTTGGGAGTTTTATTTAAGGGGAAAAGGGGGTGTGTTTACTGGCCCCACGATGTTTTTAATCGATTTGGCATTTCCAATTTTAACAATGTCACTGTAGCCGTAGAAGAGAGAAAAAAATTCAATTATATTTTGGGTAGCGGTGAGGGCATCAAAGTCAATACCGTATTTGGCAAACAGCACGTGTTCCTGCACGATGGGGAGCATACTTTAGCGCTCAACAGCTCGGAGTGGATTCAGTTTATAAATAGCCTTCCTTTGATCTACATCCGTTTGGCTGACGTGTCCCTTCACGAGCCTGCTATAAAAGAATTTATAGCGGAAGTGTTAAAAATAGACAAAGACACTGTAGACGTTGACAGTAATCTTCCGCAACACTTATCGACATACCTTTTCAATGAGCTACAGTTATACAGACGTTGGCCCTTCTACAATAGCGGTAGTTGAATTCCAAGCTTTTAAAGATAACGATAACAAGTTTATTATAAAAGAGTTTGCCATCGTCGGTGATTCAATATGCAGCCATTTAGTATTTCGCCCCCCTTACAGCATTAAAAATTTAAATGAAAAGATGCAGCGTACTGCACGATGGCTCACACGTCACCATCACCACATCCGATGGTGTGATGGCAAAATTAAATATGATGGAAATTTAATACGTACTTTATGCAAGCCATTTGACATCATCTACACTAAAGGTTTGGAAAAAGTAAAGTTTTTAAGACGTTTTCATCCAAACATCTTGGAATATGACGGAACCGAGGAACCTGTCGAATATTCATATTGTCTCCTACCCCAACACGCTGGGGGCTTTGACAGATGCGCACTCTACGCTGCGCATAAAAGGTACAAGAGCTTAACTCGCTGATTCAGTCTGTGTTCAGCCTCCGTCATGGCAACATTTGTATGGAATCTTCTCTCGGTAGAGCCCAAAGAACCCGCCGGGGTCATGACTGACAACTTTATCATGAAGTTTGATCGGTTCATGAACTGGGATCTTTTATCCTCTCATTATGATTTCTCTATCGATATGTTGCGGATCTATGCTCATAGAGTCAATTGGGCCAAGGTTTTGAAACGAACTAAATTCTCTGAAGAATTTCTAAGAGAGATGGTCCCGAATTTTGAAAATTGCTGGTACGTCCTGTGTAAATATCAAACATTATCCGAACAATTTATCCGTGACTTTGCTAATAAAGTCGATTGGGACTATGTAGCCTTATATCAAGATGTAAGTGGTAGATTTCTAGATGAACATAAAAAATATTTCGATTAAAATTGTGGATTATGGTGAATGTTACCTGCAGAGGAAGCCACTCAACAGGCAGGCGTAAAACCCATAAGTCCAGGAGTGAGCATGATGGTTGGCCTAAAAACCTCCCATCGGTGTGTGTTAGTGAGGGCCTAGTAAATTGAGGCGCCCCGACCCGCGGAGGGTTTGGGCTACTCCTTGGAACGGTCCTGAGGTCCCTGGCGCGGCTGACGAAAAGGCCCGTAAACCTCTGTATGAATGTGAGGGTCTAGTAAATTGAGGCGCCCCGACCCGAGGAGGGTTCGGGCTACTCCTTGGAACGGTCCTGAGGTCCCTGGCGTGGCTGACGAAAAGGCCCGTAAACCTCTGAATGAGCCGGTCAACGTCACCACAATCCACACCAAAAACATTAAAAAATATAAAACCCCTCCGTTAATCTTGAAACGTCAATGGTTAAAATAAACAGACTCTGTCTTAGTAAATGACCTGATGACCAGGATTAGCGGAGGAGAAAAAAAAGTAATGGGAGGTAGCAATATTTGTTAAGGAGTGGCTACCACCGTAGACTGCGATGGATGGGGCAGTCTACCCCAGAGGTTAGGCCTCCAGGGGATGCTCTGGGTTAACAAAAAGAACGCGCCGAGGCTCCTACCCCTTGGGTGGTGTGGAAACGCTGAGCCCCCACAGGTAACACCATAGACTGTAATGGTCTACCCCAGAGGTTAGGCCTCCAGGGGATGCTCTGGGTTAACAAAAAGAACGCGCCGAGGCTCCTACCCCTTGGGTGGTGTGGGAACGTTGAGCCAATTATCCCACGGCCTACCTTCAAGCGTAGGCCATTGCGGTACAGAAACACGCGATCGGTGACGTTTATAAGGTCGCGTAGACCAAAGCGGTCCAGAAACACGCGGGCGGTCTCGTAAGCTATTGCGTTATCGGTCCAGAAATAGAACAAGCGGCCGGTGACGTTCATACGGTCACATAGGCCAAAGCCCTTGACCACTACACTCTTCTTAGTCTTAACAAATACTTAGAGACTCAAAGGAACAGTCATACACCAGCGGGGGATAAAAAATTAATAGTTGTATGTTTTTTTATTTTTCACAGTCGTGACCTTGAATCTGGGAAGTGATGCTTCGCATTTTATTACATACTAACACTACACATATACACATACGAAGTTTAAAGAAAATCCGTAGTGCCATTCTCAAGATAAAAAATAAAACTTTTTTGCGCCTTCATTTTTTGGATACCTCGTGCCATGCATTTTTAAATACCAACTAAGTGTACACACATACCAAGTATGAAGTTAATACATGAAGCCATTCCCAAGATATGATTTTTCAAAGTTTTGCCCCTTCATTGCCCCTTCATTTTTTTGGATGCAACCCGCAACATTTTGGTTAATTTTGTTATTTTAGGGTACCTACCCCCCAGGGGCACCTCTACTTCGTAGAAGGTGGGTTTTTGAGGTCCCCGGACCCCTAGGACACACCGTTTTCGAGATATTTGCGATTTTTAGATTTTTTAAGCCAAAATTTTCATGTTTTTCACTTTATATAGTATAATATGCACTTTATTTGGGTGTTGTACATCATTTTACATATTCTACACTTTATATAGTATTGTGTACACTTTATATAGTATGACCCCAGCGATCCATATGGTCTTGTTCCCCATGATGACGTCACAGAAAAAAAACGGCTGACGATTGGCGCAAAAATTAGGCAAAATTGGCGCAAACGCCGCCATCTTGATGACTTCACACAAAAAAACAGCTGACGCCGCCATCTTGATGACGTCACAAAAAATTGGTGCGAAAATACATGGGTGCCGCCATCTTGGCAAAATCACCAAACTACAACGTCACTAGACTCATTACAACGCTCTCAGCTCAACTGTGTGATGGTCTAGTGGTCAGCGTTGCGGCGCACCAAGTTGGCGGCCCGGGTTCAAATCCCGGCAGTGCACAGTGAAAATTTTATTCGTAAAAAATAACGCCATCTTGACTCACGTAGTAAGTTTACGGTCGCCACGTGGTCAAACACATGGTAAAAGTGAGGTAATTTCCCACCACCAGGAGGCCGCCATCTTGGAAAAGGGGCGTGGCCTAGGAGGCCGCCATCTTGATGACGTCACAAAAAAACCGCTGACGCCACCATCTTGATGACGTCACAAAAAAACAGCTGACGCCACCATCTTGATGACGTCACAAAAAATTGGCGCAAAAAAAATTGGCGCCGCCATCTTGGTTCTCATGTCCTTGGTTTAGTGCTTCAATCTAGTGGAGAATTATAAAACTAAAAAAAGCTCACATGATGAAATTCAAACTTCCCACGATGGCAGTGCCACGCTCTGGTGGAGAATCATTGGACTACAGACTGTACGCTCTGCAGCTACAGAATCACCAGACTACAGCGTCACTAGACTCATTACAACGCTCTCAGCTCAACTGTGTGATGGTCTAGTGGTCAGCGTTGCGGCGCACCAACTTGGCGGCCCGGGTTCAAACCCCGGCAGTGCACAGTGAAAATTTTATTCGTAAAAAAATAATGCCATCTTGACTCACGTAGTAAGTTTACGGACGTCACGTGGTCAAACACGTGGTAAAAGTGAGGTTAGGAAATTTCCCGCCACCAGGAGGTCGCCATCTTGGAAAAAGGGGCGTGGCCTAGGAGGCCGCCATCTTGGTGACGTCACAAAAAAACAGCTGACGCCGCCATCTTGATGACGTCACAAAAAAACAGCTGACGCCGCCATCTTGATGACGTCACAAAACAGCTGACGCCGCCATCTTGGATGACGTCACAAAACAGCTGACGCCGCCATCTTGGATGACGTCATCATGACTCAGCACATTCATGGGCGCCGCCATCTTGGTTCTCATTCCCCGGGTATCCTACTTTAGTCATTGTCATAATTTAGTAATTATCGTATTTGTTACACCTATAGCTAGGAATCCTGCCAATAATTCTCCCTAGATTAACCTTAGGGATTTTGTTATCTTAGGACCAAACCCTACGTTGAGACAAAATTTGAACTTTGATCTGTATTTTTTCAACCCATGAGACGTTAATGAATTAGGGGGAACGAACTAGGGGGCATGGGGGCGGAGCCCCCATCGAGCCGTAGGCGAGTAACGTCTTATATATTTGTATTCTTTCAGATTAAGCAATGAATAAATAATTGCAACGAAATTTAATAAATTATAAGTAAAACGCATTAAAATTGACTCATGATATTCCATTGTTTTGATGTCGAACTAAACCCCACAGTGAAGGTGCGCGCGGCAAACGCATGAATATGTTAACCTTCATGTGGAGGGGGCGTCACCGGCAGCGACCGCAACACTGCAGACTAAAGGGCAATGCAATCACAGACACGTCACTCCACCTTGTTGGTTTGCTGAAATATAACTGTCAGTTATTTTATAAGCAGGACGTGGAAAATTTAATATTTACTTTAGCGAATTTTAGGAATAATACAGATAAGGCAAATACAGGAACGATCAGATTGGTAAAAACATTCTTCGATACTTATAGACAAAAAACTTTGTTTTTTTGAGTATTTTTCATTTTATTTAAGAAAATGGTATTTTTGAAAATGGTATTTTATTTTAGGCAATTACAGTTTGCCTAGGGTTATTCTTATGGGTCTAAAAATGATATTTTTTTTATATATATTTTTTTTAGATATTTTATTTGAAACACCGATGCACTCTGTGGTGCGTATTTTAAGGTGAGTATGACTGAAGGGGTGAGTGTGATGATTGTAATGGATCAGATGAGGTGTAGCTTTGTTACTGACAAATATCAGCATGACTAGGTTTTGTCTGTTTTTTACAAATTGCATGTAAAATTGGTATACAAGAGACAATGTAAATAATACTACTCTTAGGATGGTACTTAAATAATATAATAATACTTCCAAAAATAGGTTACAAAACAAACAACGAAACTTAAAATATAGAGGACTGTAACACACTCTTGATACTAGCTAGATATGCTCCGGTCAGAGAGTAAGTGTGGCTTGTCTTCTGATTTGTGAGGTGGTATTGAAGCAGAGGTCGCAATCTTGAACGACATGATTCCCTAATCGAATGAGACGAGCTATTGGACCAATAAAGGCAAAGGATGTGGCATGGTATTTACAGCCGGAGACTTATTAGCCGGAGTTTATTCGTGGTTCATAAATAACAAAATAGTTCCGAAAATCGTAGTCACGAAACCAGCTCAACAAACCGCATATCCAAACTGTTCCCGGAGGATCGGCGAGACCTTGATTAGCAAAGGTTAAATCGTCCTATCTCACTTATTTATGAACCGATTAGTTTCCTTTTTATATCGTTTGAGTTTAAATTAAATTTGCTTAAAACAAATAATAACATAAATTTGAGAGTTCAGGGACACCCTGCTTTTATAAAATTGTGTCGCCGTCAATGCGAAATAATCCAGACCCTTCAATACTATAAATATTAACCAATAATTGTGTGTGTACCGTTATTCAGTATATGAAAACAACATTTTTTAGGTTTTAAGTAGTGTGAAATTGGGGATGCTGGGCCAGTTCAAGGTCACCTGAGGGATGACGTCATCGAGGTCAATGACCTTACCGATGACGTCATCGATGACGTCATGGATGACGCAATCGATGACGTCATCACCAATGACGTCACTTCCATGACGTCACACCCATGACGTCACAAAAATGACGTGCTGATGACTTCATCACCCCTTACGTCACCAATATGACGTCATCGACGCCACTGAGGTCAAGGTCACGACGAAACTTAAAATTTTTTGGCACTTTTGCCGTTTCTCGCACTATGCTCCGAGTTTCAGTCCGAGTCCTCGTGACCTTGACCACTTGGAGCAAATTTTCGACGAGAAACGGCAAAAGTGCCAAGTTAAACCTGAGTTTCTGACATGACTCTGCCTAAATGGGCAATCGGTAATCCCTCAGGTGACCTTGAACTAGCACAACACCCCCAATTTCATATTACTGTGACCTGGAAAACCTAACAACGAAGCGCCGACACCGATGCGCACCCCACGACAGCCACCGAGTGACTGACTGTCAGGCTCTTTGTACTCTAGGTATATCGGCTTGAGAGACTAAGACTCTAAACTGTCAGGAATGGGAGTAACTAACTGAATTTTGCAAGGAAAAGTCATTTCATCCAATATTTTAAACAAATCCTCATCAGTAAAACTTACATTAGTCTGTTTTGTATAAAACCTAGGGTGGCCGCGCAACAGTTTGCGCCACTTAGCTAAAGTCGAAACCCTCTTAACTTTAAATGGTGGACAGTGAGCAACTAATAAAGCCTTAACACGGCTAAGTTTCTTACCTAAAGCGTCCCGCGACATGGCTTTTCCTCACAAAAGTCTGCACAATACTGAGAGACTGTTTGTAGCGCATGAGTCAAGGGAAAAGAGGTGGGGGAAACAGCAGGAGTGGGGGAAGGTCACAGTGGTGGGGGAAGGTGAGGTGGTACGCTGGAGTATCGCATCACTTCACCATGAGCTGTCCTACAGTCAACAAACTGTTCTCCTGGCCCGAGCTGGCACTAGAAGAAACATTTCTGTACAGCTTAGGCTGTGAGAGCCGAGGAAGCAAAGTCAAAGTGGAAATTGTGTTAAACTCCAAGATGAAGAGTCTCCTAAACAAACTAATTGTATCCCTGCAATCCCCTATAACTTTAGAGAAATACCACTTTATTAAGCGACACCTTATACTTTGGCAAAACGAAGTGGAAATGGAAAAGATTACAGTAAAATTAATCTAAATTAAAACTTGGACTGGACACTCATGGCGATACCACGTGGCGTGCAAACGCCACCCTAAACATTACAAGTTAGGTTATTAAGCACCTCTGGTACGATAACCGATGTGCTAGAGTTAAAGTGTGATGACCTTGAGTCAAAACACTGAAATACTACAAGTCGATATCGTCCCAGAGGTAAAGTGTAGTGACCTACACTTAACACATCTTGTGCGAGTGACGGGCGCGCCCGTCATGTGCAGTCGGCAAAACACTGAAATACTACAAGTCGATATCGTCCCAGAGTTAAAGTGTAGTGACCCTACATTCAGAACTTGTAAAATTACTTACATATAGAGAGCTAGAGAACAGCGAGACGCCACCGCATGGAAGCCGGAGACATACTGGCGAAGCGGTGTTGTGCAGCCTAGGGACCCAGTTGTGGTGGGGGTATAGCCAACACTTAGAGTACAAGTGTTGTGGGTGACCTTGACCCACTTAACTTACCTAACCCCCCCCCCCCCCGACAAAAAGTGCGAACCCCCCCCCCCCGACAAAAAGTGCGAGCCCCCCCCCCCCCCCGACAAAAAGTGCGAACCCCCCTCTGGGTTTCAAGGTTGCGACAAAAGGTTGCGGCGGCCTCTGCACTCGGACCGAGGACATAAGCCATTAGGGTGTCCTCAGTTTGTTTCCTCATGGAAACTCTAAATTATTTAAACAAATCTTTGTTAGCTATTGAAAAGACATTGCAGTAAATATTTACAAGTCTCGCGTGGCGAAGGGTACACGACATTGGATGTTGCCTTGTTGTCATAGTTGGGTCTCTTCGGAGGCTACAGCGATGACAACCCAAGTGCCCCACACCCCCATAGGGGGGTGTGGGGCTTAATTTTTTAAAAGATTTTTCGTGACCTTGACCTAAATATATAAAATTTTTCAAAGTCTTTAACAGTCAGGTCTTATTAACACAGTTAATACATTAAGGTCTTTTAAAAAATGTAACAGTTAGGTATTAGTAACACACAAGTTTGGAGTTGTTTATAGTTGGGTCTCTTGGGAGGCTTCAGCGATGGCAACATAAATGCCCCAAGTTGGGCTTTTTTTTTAAAAAACTTAGAGTAGTCTTGTGCGAGTGACGGGCGCGCCCGTCATGTGCCCCCTGACCCCCCCCCCCCCCGACAAAAAGTGCGAACCCCCCCCCCCCCGACAAAAAGTGCGAGCCCCCCCCCCCCCGACAAAAAGTGCGAACCCCCCCCCGCCCCCACCCCCACCCCCACCCCTGTTATCCTGGGCGTGGCAGCCCCGGTGGGGATATAAGCGGCCCGGCTGCATGCACTTCTCATTCCCGTCCAAGCTCCCGTACGGACAGGTTCTCTCTTGTTCTTGAGATTATTTATAATAACTTCACTTTTCTATTCTCATCTATTCTTTTCATTAAGTCCATTCATTAAAATGGGTAAAATGGGCCTTAAACTGAAAAACTACCGCCAGCTTCAACCTCAACCGACACGACTCAACCTCCATCATCCTCCACCTCGACCCCGATCCTGGAATATCTGATGACTGCAAATATCTTGAGCTGCCTGACGATGCCACCACCACCGCCGCCGCACCACAGCCCGCCTCAATGCCCAGCCTGTCGCCATTGCCGCCGACAGTGGAAGAGGCCGGTGCAACTCCACCATCGTCAGGAAAACTCAGCGGTCGAGTCCCGGTATCCTCTCCAGCACTCTCGCTGCTATCGGACTCAGAATCGGAGTCTGCAGTCTTCGAAGAGACATCCAGGTCGAGGATAACCCCCTACAGCAGAACCCGAAAAATCCTATCCTATACCAAATCACAATGTCCCTCACCCATATCCCCCATGCCATCCACACCAACCAAAGCACCCCGTAAATCCATCTTTTCCCCTGAACTTCCCTCCATAGACCTAACACGCTCTCCTACCCCACCCAAAATTGTTTGCTCCATTCCTTTTGACCAATCTTTGCCTCTTCCACCCCCTTCCACCCCAATTTCTTCTAGCCAGCCTAATTCGGAGAAGCTCCAAGACACTACAGTAAAGCGTCCAACACAGAAACGTAAGCGCGTTAAAGCCCCTGCTGGCAAGGGTAAGAAATGCGATTACGCTCGGTTTTCAAGTGTGTTCGGGGTGTTGTGTTGCCAGAACCTTGCCTGTGCAGAAGGGGATCGCTGCCAACGACACCTTAAAAGTACAGTCAAATTTCGGCAATTCAAACCCTACACTCTTTATATTAGGGCCTAAAACGTCCAAGTTCAGACATCCCCACGGCCCGCAACCGCGTGATATTAGAAGGCTAAAGGTTGATGAAAAATATTACTTTATTGGTCAAACCTATGGAGCGGGTAATAAGAAAGTAGAAATTGTTGTAAAAGGTGAAGGCCGCCTTTGTACAATGCAAGTACCACCTCGGATGGTACAAAGAGAATTTTTCATCCCTAAAGCCTATCTAATACGACGGGAAGGATGCCAAACCGTGTGGGAAATGGACTAGGACATGGGCCCACTAAAAAAAAAACAAAAAAATCAAAATTGTTAGGTTGTGTTGGACAATATTTAAAAGTCTTTTTTCCAAATTATTTTTCCAAATTTAGTCTTAACCCTCTTAAAGTAAGGGAGAGGGGTATTATACAAGTCAAGTAATAAAAAAACACTTGACTTGTATAATACTTTAACCTGGCGGTGATGTAAAGTCACTGGGACAATCTCAAACCGTGTCCTTGAGGGTGAAGACTAAGTTACAAAAATCTTTAACAAATAAAAACTTACCTCCAAACACTTGTACCTTGCTACAAGTGTTTGGAGGTAAAAATTTTTCAAAGTTTGAATGACCTTGACCCATATAAATTACTGTTTAAAGTAAAGTGCTAACCTTACAACTAATGTCGTGTATCACGTGATACCCCCACTCTAACGCTCTTACTAAGCTTGTATGAGCCGTTCATTTGCTTCAGTCTGTTTCTGTGCTCCGTGGTAAACATGTCACGGTACAATTACAAAGGTGGTGACTTCTTGATAGATCAACACAATGCTTGGGAAGTGCTAAATCGGCATAGAATGGAAGTTGAGTGTTGTATAAAACGAGATGGGGCTACATTTTATCTATGTATTATAAACAACCAAACTCATAAGTATGAACACTGGACAAAAATTAATTATAACAACATAGATGAGCTGTTTGCTTGGGTTTTTGAGGTGTGTAAAGTTATTGAAGAAACCAAAACGATGGGTGTGCTAAAGGTATGTAAAACTGATGACCGGGAAGACTAAGCAAAATTTCTTTTACCCCCCCCCCCTCCCCCTCGTGTTACCCCCACCACTAAAAATGGGTATATATAGGAGTGGTGATCAACCGTCCTCTCATTCTGCTTTACACTGTTAAGCTGAACACCACCATGTCTGCTATGAACCTCCCAGCCTCTACCTCTGGCCCGGCCGCCTCCAACTCCAGCCCGAGCATTGGACCAATCCGATCGGGGCCTTCGTCAAGGAGTCGTGTCCGATTCTCCGGCTTTGGTCCTGTGAGGAAGGAGTTGCGGAGCAGCGGAGCTTCTCAACCAACCACGACGGATGCATCAACTCAGACTTCACCAAGCATCATCGAGTGGTACGACGAAGTCATAGAGCAAAGGGACAGAATGCTAGAGAATACTCGCAGTGAGCTACTTCATATCCGGAGTAAATGGGAAAAACTAATTAGGAAGTGTGAAAGCCTGTTGGACAGTGATGATAGTGAGGATGAGAGTGGATAGGTGTGTGGGTAAAGACTTGGACTGGGACTTGTGTGTTTGTATGAATGTGTGCGTGAATGTGAAATACAGAGCGGGGGATAGATCACTCTGTGGCAATGGACTAACATGCCACTTAGTGATCTATCCCCCGTTCTGGTAATGTTTTTGGATGGCCTTGACCCATTTTACCAAGGCTAGCCAGTATCCCCACCACTGATAAGTGTATATATACGGGTATTGATGTGCAGTTTGGTTATTCTGCTTCGTACCGCTTAGCTGAATACTACATTTTAACATGGCTTCCAACTCTAGGTCTTCCTCTTCTTCAAGAAGGCGTGCTGCCAACGTCCTGCCTGCTACTCGTGGACCTGCTCGACCATTCCATAGCATAACTGTTGCTCGGGCAAACGCCTGCAAAGCTCCGATGCTACGGACCTTGCTGGAGGTGAGCCAAGACGGGCAAGGCTTGCTCAGTCCTGGTCAACGGCAGGAGCAAGAAAGGCGTATGGCGTACTTCAGGCTGCAGGGTGTAGTTCCCAGCTTGAAGTTAGGTGATCCCAGAGTAGCAAGCATCAACGAGGCAGCAGACTACATATCACACCTTCACAGTGTTTTAGAAGTAAAGGACCAACAAATTGAAAACCTAAAAGAACAATTGAAACAATTTAACTTTAACCCGATGGAGTTTGTAGAAACGGAGATGAGTGATAGTGACGATGAAGGTAGTGAATATATATTAGGTATGTAATGAAAAGACAGGGACATGTGTGTGTGTGTGTGTGTGTAGAATACAGAGCGGGGGATAGACTACTTTGCGGCAATGGACTAACATGCTGCTTAGTGGTCTATCCCCCGCTCAAAGGGTAGCATTGGATGACCTTGACCCACTTATAAGCAAGGACAACCGGTTAACTGGTATAAAAGAGGGGGTCTGTACATTTTGACTTCATTCTGCTTTGGACTTTCCAGTAGAACGCTAGAAAAATGAGTGGATCTCTTCTTGGTGCTAACTTGGACAGGTATACTGTGATGGTGCATTATGAAAACTGTAGAGACATGTTGACGGCTGTGTATGAGTGTTTGGTGAGAAGGATTTTTCAAGAAAACTGCGAATTTATGTTAGCGTGGAAAAGAAACTTGTTTGTTGATGGTCATGCTACAATGCAAAGCATGAACCACCTCCATGTGTTAAAAGTAGGACATCATAATTTGGACGAACTGGACGATATGTTTAGGGAGCTGGAGTGTTTGATACATCAGGAATGTAAACCTTGTGAAATTGAAATTTTTAAATTGGATATGGAATTAGAATAAAATGTGTTAAACAGGACTCGGACTTGGACTTGATTGAGGTTTTGTAGAACAGAGCGGGGGATAGATCACTTTGCGGCAATGGACTAGCATGCTGCTTAGTGGTCTATCCCCCGCTCAAAGGGTATCTTTACGTGACCTTGACCCACATAAATTGTATAGTTGGTGGGGGTATAAAAAGGGTAAGCAAATTGGATGGATACAACACTTCCATACCATGGCTCCACTTGACAACACCGTGTTCCATCGCAACAGAATTGTCTCTATTCTGGAGGTAATACCTTTAGAAATTATAGAAGTAGAGGACCAACTACCTGCGGTTGATCAAGAAGAGGAGGAGGAAGAAATAATGGATATTGAAACGGACTCTGACGAAGCTGGTTCAACGGACAATGAAGTGGACTTGCACGCCTACGAAACATTAGAGTCATCATCTGAGTCGGAAATGGAATTCCAATTGGAAATTGAAGAAGAAGAAGAACAAGACACTCCTCATCGTCCAATGGATAGGATGTTAGTTGCCAGAAGAATTATGTATTGTCATCGCTGCCTATTCCGTGATGAGGATGATTCCGACTCTGATGGTGATGTTTCACCTTTGTAAAAAGTTTAAACAAAAGCTAAAAAAAAGAATGTGAGCGGGGGATAGAGCACTTTGTAGTAAATGATGCTGCTTAGTGCTCTATCCCCCGCTCAAAATAATAATTCCAAATGACCTTGACCTACATAAACTTGCTCAAACAGACGTCTTTGAAAAAACTTGTACAAATTATTGAATCTAGACCAAATATCATCAATTTATCAAGCCTACTAATAAATGTATTACAAACGGTTGTGTAAAGGCTAAATTTAGCACATGAGTGATAACCTGTTTCTATATGACGTCACTTTCCCCACCTATCTGCCTCGGATATAAAGGGTCCCAACCGAGCGCGCTGCTCATTATTGCGTGGACATTCACAGAGTGTGCATTCAAAGCCAAACTGTTTGAAATGGCTCTTTGCGACATTTGTGGGGAAATCTTTCAAGACGAAGATCTTTTCACCCTACACAGAGAATTACATGAAGACGAAGATAGAAAAGAAGATATTACCATGGATGAAATAGACTTAGACTCAATTGACCGGTTTTTGGAAGAGCATCAGAAGCAGACGGACTACTGGGACAGCTATCTACAGCAAATGCAAAGAAGAAGACCTAGTGTGATCCAATTTGCTGGTGCTGGACCATCTACTGCTAGAAGACCTTTTGAAGAAGAAGACACTGAAGAAGAGGACATTGAAGAAGAGGACACTGAAGAAGAACTGGAAGATGTGAAACAACTGCGCACCACGGCCTTGCCAGGACGAGTTGTAACACATTTCAAAATTAATAATGTTCAATTGGAACTGGAAACATTTATAACCCAGGCTAAGGAACTTGTTGGTCAAACTTTGAGGGAAGAACTACAAAGATTAAATTTTATTAAATTTGGAATGGTGTTAGAGGCTATGTTTAACAATACTGATGGTGAAACAGCATTGAGAGCGTTCATTACCAAAAACCGAACCCTTACCTTCACCTCCAACATCGATGATATAATTGAAGAATGCTTGGAGGAACTTATAACCAAACTTCAAGAACATGAAGGAAGAGGATCTGGATGGACTTTGTCATCAATTGAAGGTATGGATGTAAGGGTTCATAAGCATGGATATGGTCTAAGGGGTAGTAGTTTTATCCCTCTACCAAAGAAAATCCAAAACACCAACTAGTGTAGGAATGTGCAAAATGAAGGTAATGAATGTTTTAAATATGCAATGATAACCAAATATGTTAAAGATCATCCTTGTAGAGTTGGTAGAGAATATTACGAGAATGAACATCGCTACAACTTTCAAGGTCTCACCTACCCAGTTACCTTGAAAGACATTGACAAATTTGAAAAGAAAAATCCTGGCGTTTCAGTCAATGTTTTTAGTCTGGATGATTCAAACAACGTTTATCCTTTGCGGGTAGTAAAAGATGAGCAAAGAAACCACACGGATTTGCTATTGATAACGAAGGGTGAAATTTCCCATTATGTATGGATAAAGGACTTTGTAGCCTTGGTATGGAATCAGTTATCAAAACATAAAAGTAGGTTAACAGTGTGTAAAAGATGTTTCTGCTTCACATATAAAGAACTAAGACGTGGAGGATCAGAATGGTTGATTGAACACAAAAGACTTTGTAACGAAAATTATGAAGTAAAGATTAGTCTGCCACCACCATCTCGAGCGTTTATCCAATTTAACAAGACAGTTCACCAATATCGGATTCCAGTAGTCATCTACGCAGATTTTGAATCTACGTTAGTACCACAGGAGCTGCCGGACGGTGAAGTGACTAGAAGAACAAAATATCAGTTGCATCAACCCAACAGTTTTTGTCTACTAGTGAAATCAACCTTGTCTGAAAACCAATTGCAAAACTATGGTTTAACATCCACTCCAATACTCTACCGTGGTGAAGAAGCCGCTAAGTATTTCGTAGACCAGTTGTATGACATTGCTGAAAAGGTACAACGCTTGTATGGTAATGTTGTACCTATGGAACCTTTGAATGAGAATCAACAAGAAGAATACAATATGGCATCAAGATGTTATCTATGCGAAAAGAGCTTCAGTGAAGAAAATCCAAAAGTAAGAGACCACGATCACCTGACAGGGTTATACAGAGGAGCTGCTTGTAATTCATGCAATATAAATTACAAACTGCCCCACTTTATCCCTGTCGTGTTACACAATCTTAGCGGCTACGACTCCCACTTCATTATTCCAGAGTTAGGAAGAGATAATGGTAGAATTGATGTTCTTGCTACAACATTGGAAAAGTATATCAGCTTTTCAAAAACAGTAGGCAAAATTAAACTTCGCTTCGTAGACTCTTATAGATTTATGGCATCTAGTTTGAGCAGATTGTCTGAGAATCTACGAAGAGAAGACCTAAAAGAAACCAGCAAGATTGTACCTGAAGATAAATTGGACTTAGTATTACGTAAAGGAGTGTTCCCCTACGATTATATAACTTCTACAGAAAAATTTGAAGAAACCAGTCTACCACCGATTGAAGCCTTCAACAGCAAATTAAACGAAAGTGAAATCTCCGTTGAAGACTACAATCATGCTTGTAATGTTTGGAACCAACTAAACATTCAAACCTTAGGGGAATATTCTGACTTTTATATAAAATTGGACGTAACTCTGCTGTGCGATGTGATGGAAGAATTCAGAAACACCTGCTTCTCCGCCTATGGACTGGACCCTCTACACTCGTACACATCTCCAGGATTAGCATGGCAAGCTATGCTAAAGTCAACCAACTGTCGACTGGAACTTCTAACGGATATTGATATGGTGCTCATGATGGAATCTGGTGTACGGGGCGGTTTGACACAAGCTGTAACACGTCATGTCAAAGCCAACAACAAGTACATCCCCGGCTTCGACGAGCAACAACCATCGGTCTACCTTGGCTACTTCGACGCAAACAACCTTTATGGTTGGGCAATGTCAAATCCGCTTCCCTACGCTGACTTCAAATGGATCGACCCGGCCACCATTGGAGACATTTCACAGATTCCAAAGGATGGTCCAAAAGGCTATATTTTGGACTGTGATTTTGAATACCCGGAGCACCTTCATGACCATCACTACGACTTGCCTCTCCTAGCCAAGACTGAAGTTTCACCGACAGGAAGATGGCCAAAATTGATGATGACCTTGGAGAATAAAGATCGGTATGTGGCTCACTACTGGGTAGTTCAACAGGCTCTTGAATTGGGTCTACGTATAGTGAGAATTCATAGAGCAATTGAATTCACCCAGTCTTGTTGGTTGAAACCATACATTGATTCCAACACTACAAGAAGAGCTGCAGCGACAACAGCATTTGAAAAGGACTTCTATAAATTAATGAACAACGCCATCTTTGGGAAGACCTTGGAGAACAAAAGAAAACATAAAAATGTAAAATTAGTGAGTGATCCTAGAAAATTGGAAAAATTAGTGCAAAAACCAAATTTTGGAACATCCATGATTATAAACGAAAATCTAGTCGCCGTCAGTATGAAGAAAACAACAATAGTCATGGACCGTCCGTTATACATAGGTATGTCGATTTTGGACATAAGTAAAACCCTGATGTATGATTTCCATTATAACAAAATGGTTAAACACTACGGAAGGGAAAACATTGGAGTCGCATACATGGATACGGACGCGTTTATCTACTGGATAAAGACTTTGGACATGTATGAAGACCTAAGGACATTTCCATACAAAGAAGATTTCGACTTTTCTGACTATCCGAAGAACCATCCAAATTTTAATGAAAAGAATAAAAAAGTAATTGGAAAGTTTAAAGATGAAGCAAATGGAATGCCTTTAGAAGAAATAGTAGCGCTGATGGCAAAGTTGTATTCATTTAAGATGTACCACGAGAACAACACACCGACAGTCAAGAAAGCAAAAGGAGTGAAGACATCTTATTTGAAAAAACACGTAACATTTGACCACTACAAGACTTGTTTGTTTGAAGATACTACAATATCAGCAACATTCAACAATATCCGAAGCTTCAAGCATCAAGTCTACAGTGTCACCGAAATTAAAAAAGCACTGTCAGCTCGGGATGATAAAAGACATATTTTGCCCGACAAAATCCGCACTCTTCCTTTCGGTCATTACTCCCTAAACCCTATCAACTAGTAACCTATTCTTCGTCCTTCTACAACTTCGACCTTATTCCTTTCTCCTTCCGTAAAAAATGGGGAACACGGCAAGTCCAACGCCGTGTTCCCCATTTTTTACACAAGTTTGGATGACCTTGACCCATATAAATGATGTGAATATTTAAAACAACATTCATTGTGATTATACATGTGATACAACAAACATTGAAACCTGCAATATAAAGGACTTGAAGCAACAAATTGTCAACGAACTTCATAAACCTGCAAGAAGAAAGTTTCCACGAAGAAATACTGTGATAAAAGGAATTAATGATTTATATCAAGCGGATTTAATCGAAATGATTCCTTATAGCAAACAAAATAAAGGATATAAATACATATTGACTGTTATTAACTGTTTTTCAAAAATGGCAGATGCTTTACCGCTAAAAGATAAAAGTGGCAAAAGTGTTACAAAAGCAATGGAAATAGCTATACAAAGAGACAAACATACTATTAAACATTTACAAACAGATGATGGAAAAGAATATTTTAATAAGGAATTTGCAAATTTAATGAAAAAACACAATATAAACCATTATTCAACCAATTCAGAGGTAAAAGCCTCAATAATTGAAAGATTCAACAGAACCTTAAAAAGTGCAATGTATAAAATGTTTTCCAACAGAGGATCGCACATATGGATTGATATGTTACCGAAACTTATAAACGATTACAATAACAAGTGTCATAGAACTATTGGGATGAAACCAAACCAGGTGACTAGCAAAAATGAAAAACTGGTATTAAAACGTATAAAAATGAATACTAAACCAAAAGTTGAAAAACTAAAGCCTAAAAAATTTAATGTGGGTGATAAAGTGCGAATAAGTAAATATAAAGGTGTATTCAGTAAAAGATATCTGCCAAATTGGACCAATGAGGTTTTTACTGTATTCAAAGTACAACCTACAGTACCTGAGACATATATTTTAAAAGATAATAAAGGACAATTGCTTGAAGGAGGGTTTTATGGACATGAAATGTTAAAATCAACAGTAGGTGATGTATATTTAGTTGAAAAGGTCTTGCAACGGAAAAAAGATAAGGTTAAAGTACGATGGGTAGGATTTAATAAGACGGAAGATTCTTGGATACCTAAAAAGGATTTGATATAACGATAGAGAATCATTTTAGGTTGAACCATTACAAAGGATGGAGATAATACCACAAAAGGAGAGTTTTACTATTAATAATATAGATGAACTCACAGTGGATAATTCAGAATTTAATAGTGGGAAACATGGCAATTTGTTACCAAACACCGTGCGCTGTCTGGTTACCGGACCTTCCAACTGTGGAAAAACTAATGTAGTATTCAATTTGATTACAAACCCTAAAGGATTACGTTTTAATAATTTATATGTATTTTCAAAATCACTACAACAACCAAAGTATCAATTATTGGAAAAAATACTGAATAATGTGCCTGAAGTTAAATACTTAAAATTTAATGCAAGCGAGAGTGTTATGCAACCACAAGAAGCTAAACCATTCTCTGTGTTCATATTTGACGATGTATCTTGTGAAAACCAAAACACAATAAGGAATTACTTCGCTATGGGTCGACATAACAACATAGATAGCATTTATATTGGCCAAACTTACAGCAAAATACCTAAACAACTTATTAGAGACAATGCCAACATGTTAATTGTATTTAAACAGGACGAAACCAACCTAAAACATATATATTTTGATCATGTAAATGCGGATATGACATTTGAACGATTTAAAGAGTTATGTGGAAAGGCTTGGGCTGAAAAGTATGGGTTCCTAACAATTATGAAGGAACAACCGCTAAACAATGGTCGATACAGGATAGGATTTGATAAATTTATATTAATACATTGAACGTGGTATAAAACATTCATTGTTGTACAACACGTCTTGCTACAAACATGGTTAACCAAGAAAAATTAGTAAAAGAAATAAAATCACTTAGTGATTCTATTCGGGCTAAAAACAGAGCATTAAAACTAGGTATTAGCGAGAGGGAGAAATTCCTTGAATCTACTTTTAAACCTATTACTGAACCCTTGAAACAATTAAACAAAAAATTCGCTAAACCTGTATTGGAAGGAGATGAGATTGCACCTATCACAAAGTTTGAAAGAGAAAGTGTAAAATATGAAGGTTTTAGTGATGAAGACCTGGAATCCTCTACATATAGTGGCTTTACCGGAGCAGAATCTGAAAGAGAGCTAGAATCACCAGGATATAGTGAAAGGGGACCTGAAGAAGCACCAACTGCTAGTGAAGAGGAAAGAAGAGAAGAGGCAAGAGAAGGACCGTCAAACATAAGCTTGTTGGGTGAAAACATTCATAACAAAGGACCTTTAGGAAGGAAATACATGGTAAAAATGTTACTCGGAACAATTCCTAATAAGAATTACCATAGTTATGGAGCGAGATTAACAGAAGATGGTTTAATGATAGGTAATAGCCCGTTAAACGTTGACGAACATGATAATATTATTGTTGGTGATCAAAGATATAAGGGCACAAAAGGATTATTTGAATTATTATTTCAAAATACGCCTTCAGTATCGTTAGTGAAAGAAAAAGACATGGAAGCATATAAAAAGATTTTGGAACAGACAAATGCATATAGGAGAAATTATTTACCTAACCAGCTTCCTTTTAGATCTAAGTCTTTAAAATATAGAGAATTTGTTTCCAAGTTAATACCAACTAGAAGACAAACAATGCCGCTAACACAAAGAAAACCTGTAAAACGAAGATTTATGGCATCCACTTTGGATGTAAGTGCTCAGGAACGAAGAAAAAGAAGTAAGTCCGTTACAGGTACAGGTTTAATGAAGAAGTTATATAACACAAATGTAATTTATTACAATAATATCAATAAATTGGTGGATAGAATGAAACTAATACATGAGGCTAAAGAAGCGGGTCATACTGGATTGGAAAACGAATGGGTGACTTTAGTGGATGAACTCCGAAACCGTGGGGTAATCTCATAAAAATGCGTTACTCCTTAGAGTACTATTCAGTTGCACCATGAGTGTCGACAAGTTCGGACGTTACTCCTCGGACGGGTTATATTATGCGAATAGTTTAAAAAGAAGTGCTGGTTTACCACAAACACCTGATGGAGATTATGATATGAGTAATAAAAGGTTAAAAAACATAAAAGATCCTTCAGATGAAAACGATGCAATAAATTTAAAAATGTTAAAGGAAAAGATATCGCCAACATTAAGACTACAAAATAACACATATGACGCAGAAGATCATAGAATTATCAACGTTGGTAAACCAAATCAAAACGGTGATGCGATAAACAAAGGTTATTTGTCATCTGAATTAAAAAATACGTTAAAATTCAATGGGAAAACGTATAGTGCCAACAATAAACGTATATCCAACGTAGATGACCCTAAAGATGCAAAAGACAGCGTAAATAGACGCTATTTACATTCCTTGATACCTGAAAAGACAAAAGATGGATTTTCTTTTTATAAATTTGTTATTAATGATATAGGTTATCCAAAAACTGAAAACGATGCTGTAAATCTAAAATATATTAAAGATCATTGTATCATACGTGATGTAGGGGTTATAGATTGTTTTAATAATTGTTTAGCAAATGTTAAAGATGGTTCGGCGCCATCAGATGGTGCAACAGTGGGTCAAATGATGGAAACCTTAAAACAAGAAACAACCTCTTTTGTAAAACAAGATCAAGTAGTATCGAAGCAAGGGGATGACTTTGTTCAAGGTAATGAAAAATTTAACTTATTAACATACAAAAATAATGCTTGGGATTGCATGGATAAAAAGTTATCAAATATGGGATGGGGTTATGATAAACATGATGCAGCTGCTTTATCACAAACCGTACATCTAGATCCAGATCATTATTTTAGATGGTTTACATGTAATAATAGAGTGATAAGAGACTTGGCACAAGGAAGAGAAGCAAATGATGCTGCAACTGTAGGACAGACCATTACAACATCATTAAAGGATAGTAAAGTGTATAATTGTAATAATAAACGTATAACAAACCTTAAAGACCCTGAACATGTAGATAATGCTGTCACTGTTAATTTTCTTGTAAAAGTTTTAGGTAATGCGATATTTGATTTACACAATCATTTTACACCAGATATTCTTCAAGGAAAATCAGGTCATAATACTTATGATGAATCCATGAGAGGTGAGTATATTAAACGAGAAATTTATAATAAATACTTTACTAACCCTAAAACGAAACAGTTTAGATCATCAGATTGGGGTGATATTGATATTTAAGTAAATAACTCAATAAATGACTTCATTTATGTGCAACCTGTCATAGAGTTAACACATGAGTTGCACATTGCCATTATAAAAGGACAATAATGACGTTCAAGTACATCAGTCCATATCGAGACACTGCAAGAAAAGGAGGTGGGATCACGTCCACAGCGGTTTCTCTGTTAAGTAAAGCTTTAAAACAAATTCCAGTAGGATCCATAGTAAATAGAGCAATAGACGCATTACCATACGAATTTCATATACCAGGAGGTTATCAGTATTGCGGACCAGGAACTAAATTGAAAAAACGACTGGAAAGAGGCGATCCTGGCATAAACAAGTTAGATCAGGCTTGTAAAGAACACGATATCGCATATTCCACGTTTGCCGATTCAAAAAATAGATCAATAGCTGACAAAAAGCTTGCGGACATAGCTTGGCAACGAGTAAAATCAAGTGACGCTAGCATAGCAGAAAAAGCAGCAGCTTTAGCAGTAACAGCAGGTATGAAGGCTAAAACAGCAGTAGGAGGTGGAAGAAGGAGGAGAAGGAGAGTAAAAAGGAGGTCAACCACAAGAAAACATGGAGGAAATATAAAAAGAAGACGACGATCTACAAAAAAAGGCAGGAAGAAGCCCACCGTGTGGTCAATGGTAAAAAACGGGGCAGGTCTTTACCTAAGACCTTATCGTGCATATTAAATGAAAGAAATCAATTGGTCATACCACATAAAGCATTAACCAATATTGAATTATTTAAATATATTTCCTGTTTAAAAATACCATTTTTCCGTGGTGTGTTTATGAAAGACAGTTTACCAACGAAAATGTGGCAAAATGAGACTGGAATTGTAAATTTGGATAATACTGAAGGGCCTGGCACCCATTGGGTTTGTTATAAGAAACTAAATAACAATGTATATTATTTTGATAGTTTCGGTAATTTGCCACCACCAAAAGAACTTCAAAATTACTTTAAATCTGCTAAAAACATACATTATAACTATAAAAGAGAACAACCTGATAATACTTCAATATGCGGCCATTTATGTTTGGAATTTCTAGCTAAAAGTATCAGTCACTATTGAGATGTCTTCCTATACGGTATCATTAACAGGAAAATCGTCCACTTTACGAAGTATCCTTTTTCCAGCGTTACGCTTGCAAAAAGGAAGGTTTTGGGAGGCGGCACTATTGGATTTTACATCTTACAACTCTATTCCCAATGTTACGGAAGGTAAAAATAACGTATTGCATTATTATAAGGGAAAAGATGCCAGTGGGAAATTTACAGACTTACAAGAGTGCAGGTTACCCACAGGTTCCTATGAAATTGATCATATAAATGAATTTTTGCAAACTAAAATGGGAAAAGACAATATAACATTAAAAGGTAATAATAATACGATGAAAGCTGAAATTACTTCCAAATATTATATAGACTTTACTCAACCAAACTCAATTGGTGATTTATTAGGATTTTCCAACGATGAGCCTGTTTTAGAACCAGATGTAACACATTCCGGTAAGAAAACAGTAACAATATTAAAAGTCAATAGTATAGACATAACTTGCAACATTATACAAGGAGCTTACAGGGATGGGGCTAACACCCATATCATACATACATTTTACCCAAGTGTACCACCTGGATTTAAAATTGTTGAAAAGCCACAAAACCTGGTATATCTACCGTTGAACACCACTTTCATTTCAGACATCGTGTTGAGCGTATTGGATCAAGACGGTAACTTGGTAGACTTCAGAGAAGAGCCTATTACGATTAGATTACATTTAAAATCGACACTTTAATACAAAACCATGGGTTTAACATTTAAAAGCGAACAACCTACGGGAAACCGCATTAGTAGCTCTTCAGCTGTGGAGGAGTTAACACGCGAGAACATTCGTTTCTTAGAGAGAGTTGGATTAAAATTAACCGATTATGGATATACTGGATATAGCGCAGGGTCCAACATTCGACGAAACCCTATGGGAAAAAGAATATCACACCCACAACCCTTACACTTCATCGAAATTAAACAATAACGATGAAATTCGTATTCCCATACAACATCAAGACATTTACACACTACCATGTGAAAGTTACTTGTATATTGAAGGAAAAGTTACTAAAAAGGACGGTACTACTGCTGGTACAACAGTTCCGTTTATAAATAATCCTATGGCTTTCCTGTTTGATGAAATTAGATATGAAATATCAGGTGTAACAGTTGATTCTACTAAAAAAGTAGGTATTACAACGACTTTAAAAGGACTAACATCTATAACACCCAATGAAACCAATTTACTTAAACCTGCCGGATGGGTATTACCTACAATTGACACGATAACTCCAAATTCAGATGGATATTTTGATTTTCATATTCCATTACGTTTGTTGCTTGGTTTTGCTGAAGATTATAGGAAAATAATATTAAACGTTAAACAAGAATTAGTTTTGTTGAGGTCTTCTAACGATAAAGACATTATTAAAGCTGCAGATAATACGACTGATGCAAACCTAGAATGGAAATTAAAATTAGACAAAATTGTATGGAGAGTTCCACATGTTAAATTAGCTGACGAACATAGAATGCTACTTTTAAGAAAATTAAAAGCCGATCGTGATATTGTTATTCCATTTAGAAGTTGGGAATTCCATGAGCATCCCAGTTTACCTACTACGGATCGACACACTTGGACTGTTAAAACATCAAATTATGTAGAACGAGCCAGGTATATTATATTTGGTTTACAAACAGGTAGAAGAGACGACATCACTAAACATGCAGGACAATTTGATCATTGTGACTTGAAAAATATTAAAGTTTATTTAAATTCACAATTCTTTCCATACGACAATTTAAATGTGTCATTCACTAAGAAGAAATACAGTATATTGTACGATATGTACGCAAGATTCCAAAGTTCATATTACGGTAAAGCAAATACACCTTTATTATCACCTTCAAAATATTTCGATGCCTACCCAATAGTTGTAATTGATTGTTCTAAACAAAATGAATCAGTAAAATCATCAAGTGTGGATATAAAAATAGAAATGGAATTTAACTCGGCTATACCGGCTAATACAACTGCATACTGTTTAATTTTACATGATAAAATTGTAACATACACACCTTTAACTGGAATTGTTAAAAATGTACTGTAAAAACCGGTTTTGTTTCATTCCGCGAGTATAAAAGCAGAGCGTACAGGCCGCTCCTCATCAGTTTGTTGCCTACCGTTGTATGGGTAGCATCGTATTCAATATGGCTTCTCCTAGTGGTACACCTGAAAATGTGGTAGATATTGAGAAGGAGATATCTGAGTTTTTAGATCTTCAAGGTCACCAGGAAGGAGGTGAACAAAACGTTTGCGGACAACTTCACGCCAGTAATAATGTTGAAGAAAAAGGTAAAAGAAGAAAGACTATACAAAAGAGAAAAAGGGATACTGAAGATAATATTTCTCCAAACATATTGAGTGAGGTATTTTTGCGAATATTTTACCCAATCTCTTCCAGTTTGGACAAAAGTGTTTTAATCGGTGTTATGAAATCGACAGATTATTCCCCTACTGTAATTTTAACTCATGGACCCAAAATGATTTTGTTTACGGACAGTGCTTGGGAATCGTTTATGAAACACTTGCATCTGCTAGAATGCTATTTAAGTAGTAACATGTTTGGAAGAAAGACAAGAGTAGGACTTTTGGATTCAAATGTGGAAATCGATATTATTAAACATCGTGGTGATCATCAGCTGCGGTTTAGAGACACAACAAGACATGATAACAAAATTCAACTTAATCGAGAGGAGTTTTTTATTTTAACTTGTGCAACTGAACCTATAACAAGATATTTGAGACAACTGGTGTTTTCAAGTTCGATTATTAAAGATTACCTGGAAGACACTTTGGATAAACAACCGGACGCACCTATATTATACGGACCTGTGGATACTTCTATATTTAATAGAGTTCCTCATGAAGTACAGATGTGGAGACAATTGGAAAAGTACGCTCAACTACATAAGAAATCAGTAAAACAGGAAGAAGAGGAAGATGGAGGAGAAGAATCAAGTGTTAGTGATGAAAACGAAAACAAGGAAAATATAAAGATGGAAACTTAAATGACAATGGTTAGTTTCTAAAACAATAACCAACATTTTGTGGGGTTAGGCCTATTGGGGACGGTGCCCACGTTAAATATACACCAACGCGCCAACAACTGTACGGCCTGGTATAAAAGCAGTACCTACCGTGGTGTGGAAATCAGTTGACCTCCTGACTTCATAATGAGCAGACGTGTGACCTTCAAAATGGACAAGGGAGAAGAAGAAGAACAAGTAAAGTCCAAGCCTGGTATTATTGAGTTTCAAGCGTTTCGTGGTAATGATGATAGATTCATTATAAAAGAACTTGTGTTTTTGGACATGAATACAAGTGTTCCTTATTCGTTTTTATTTAAACCGCCATGTTCTTATTCATCTTTAACTAGTAAAGCCGCTACTACCAACAGATGGATTTCAAAACACTTCCATCATATCGATTGGTATGATGGTTTTACTAGTTACACGGACTTGTATAACATTATGCATCACTTTTCAGACAAGTTTACCAATATTTACACAAAGGGGCTGGAAAAGAAACGATGGATCGAAGGATTTACTCATGTTCCGGTTAATGATGTGGAATTTTATAAAAATTATCAATACATGCTGGAAACGATATGTATTTGTACAAAAAGCCCAGAACATGATAAAGATAGACATTGCGCTTTGAAAAATGCCTATAAACTCGCCTCTTACCTTCAAAGTGGGGGTAACGGAGAGTATATAAGTGAGGAGCAGACCGGGACCTGGCATGAGTATTACTCGAGATTCCGAGACGACAACATCTCCGAGCAAGAAGACGATCTGTAACCTGACCATGGCATCTCACCAGTTCCTTCAGACTTTGGTCGAGCAGTTCAATGCTCACTCCAAGTCAACAATATTACCTGTGAAGAAGTGCTCTGAACTAAAAGATGAAAAGCACTACATAATCCATGCTATGAAGAAGGTGGAGACTACAGTTGGGGAGGCCATCTGCTGCAGTCTCAGCGAGGCACCGTTTACTCCGGGGGATGAGCCCAAGTTCCAGGTGTACCTGCCCAAGAGATTCGTCCATCTTCTACAAAACGAGGACCTTCGCTCTATTCAACCCGGCTGTCTATACCTGGTGTCCCACGGCTGCACGGGTAGCAACTCTACAGAGTTGACCATCCACATTGCCGACAAGCAGCAGTGTTAGATTTAAGTTTTAATGTTGTACATATGTTATTGTAATGTTTTATAAATAAATCGTAAAAGACAAAAAAAAAAATAAAAAACAAAAAAAAATGCAACATATCAATATGTGAAGTCTGTCACGTATTGATATGTTGCATTTTTTTTTAAACTTCGCGGGTGACCTTGACCTTTGACCTTTGCATTTCACAATTACCCCCACTACCGTAATTACCCCCACTACCGCACTAGGATTCAAACCTGCTTGGATGCGAAAAACGGTCAGTCTGTTGCCAACTAGCAAACGATGAGCACCTTGTACGAGCTTTGCTTACAACGAGTTATAACTGACGCATCTTTATTCCAGACGGCTTTACAAGATAATATCCCTATAACAGTAAAGCAGGATATCGAAGAGTACAAGAAAGATAATAGAGGGTATTCGGGATACTCCTGGTATAGGTTCCAAGACGGGGAAAAGTTTTGTAGGCCTTGTGGCGATGCTGCCGTCAGAGACCTTCGACGGTTCGTACAGGAAGGTGGTAGAAAACAGTTTGGATTTCTAGCACCAATGTTTAGATTTGAAAACTACAAGGACACCTGTGCTATTTGTTCCATCCCTTTGTATCGATGGAAAAAGTTTAGAAGTGTTTAATTGGATCTTCCATACCCCCACCACCATTACCCCCACCACTATTACCCCCACCACTTTTCCATGTACCTCCAAACGCTGTGCCTCGGCTTCATTTCTACTCCAGCGGCCAACCTAGAAACATCAGGATGTCTCTCAACGTCAGTTGTGCGAGTTACGAGGAGGTGAGCATCAAGACTCAGCAGGAGCTAAACGACTTATACAAGGAGTTGCAGCTGATGGTGGCACGAGGCTACCGTATAAATGTGCAAGTTTACGCTTGCAATATACGGAACACCCGGCAGTCAAAGGAAGAGCCTGGACACTCCTCGACGGCTTCCTCACCAGCGTCCATGAAGACCGAGCCAGACAACTTGGACTACTTCAGCTGACTAGCAGTTGTATTTCTTGTCCTAACCATTGTAGAATATGTATATTTTTTCATTATATTAAAGAAGTAAAAGAGCGAAAACACCTATCTTGTTACTGACATATAAGCTCAGTAACAAGATAGGTTTTTTTAAAACGCAATTTGGATGACCTTGAAACTTCCCCCTCCACTGCTTTGCTACCCCCACCACTTGGCTATTGGTGTACATGGCACATCGCAATTGGAAACCTCATTCTATCTTCAACAGCCACACCGACAACATCAACAATGGCAAACCTACCAACAGATGAAAGATGTCCTCACGCATGTTGTGACTTCGTCCACGAGTTGGAGAAGAGGATGCAGGAGAGGGCGATAAGAAGGAAGCAGATCCACTCAGAAAATATTATGATAGTGAACGGCTATCTTTTATTGTTCGGCCTTATTATGGTTGTACTGTTCATCCTGTACGGTATAGTTACATGTGTCGGCAAGGTTGCGGAAGAAAACGCCCGCCACCATCAATTGGAAGGTTTCAATGTTACTTTGTAAGTTTTCCCTTTTTTTTTAAAACTCCGTTTGGATGACCTTGAAACTTCCCCCACTACTACACCACGCCCCCCACCACTTCACCATGTTCCTGCATGAGCATCACATCAACCGTCATTCCTTGTCCGACAAGCAACCATGGCAGACAACACCATCAGCCAAGCTGATTCAACTACTGATGTTGAAACGAGTACAGGTTGGACACTGTCGATTGATAATGTACACTATTTGGAGACGATTTGCGAACGTATGAAGGAAATACTGCGGGACAACCCTGGGATGATAATTCAAATGAATTTACAATATGATTGGTCCCAAGTTAGAATGCAAGGGGACGACAACAACGGTCAACAATCTCCACAATATTCGCCCATGTCCCCGATCTACCCTTACGGCGAGTCTGACGTCGATGAAGATGAGGTTGATGAAGATGCAGGGGACAACGAGGCTGAAGAGGAGTAAGCTTCATTCCTTTTTTTTAAAACCTAAATTGGATGACCTTGAGAATTCCCCCTCCACTATTTCCTTTTTTTTAAAACCCAAATTAAATGACCTTGAAAATACCCCCTCCACGTACTTTTGGTTTACCCCCTCTACTTTTCAATACTGTTACCACAGTCTGTAGCTCACATCATTCCTTGCTTAGCTATCATGGCGGACAGCACTCTTTCTCGAGTTGACTCCACTACAGATGAAGAATGGCCATTTTCCTGGAATGTTCATCTGCAAGACTCGGCGGAAGTGGATATGTTGCATGAGAAATTGGTGTATGTATTAAACGAAAACCCCAACATTGAATGTAGAATGACTATGGATTTCGATGCGACAGGGGTCCACACTCAACCTTCCACTTCAAGCCAGCCTGGGCCTCAGCTTCAGCCAAAGAACTTTACACATCTTTACACTCCAATACGGCCGGAGGATGTGGTTATCAGCGAGGCGGACTCTACTACAAGTTATATTGAGCCAACAAATTGGAAGCTTGTTGTTGACACCTTACACAAGGTCGACTTAGTATGTGACAAATTAAAGGAATTGATGATGCAAGATCCTGGTCTTCGTTTTAAAATTGATTTGTTTTTTGTCTGGGGAGCACCTGCACGGGGCTCTTCATCTGACAGCTCTCCAAGTACAACGGACGAGGAGGAGGAGGAGGAGGACAACTAGTTATCTTTTTTAAAACTCCGTTTGGATGGCCTTGACCTTTCCCCCTCCACTAGGTTTATTTAAGGTGCACTCTCAATGACTGCAGCATCATTTCATCGCGCACCTTCACCACAACAACATGGAGAGTCAACTCAACTACTGTTGTGGACAGAAATGTTTTTCATGGCCAAATGACATTGATGTTGCGGATGGGCTGGCGTGTAGAAAATGTGAAGCTTTTGGTCAGTGCATGTGTAAGTGCAAGTCTTGGAAGAAGCCAAAACCAGAGTTGAAGACGTTCCATGTGTACCAGATGAGAGGGCATAAGTACACTTGTTGCCCTGAACGTTGCATGGAATTCACACTAAGACAGCTAACTGGATGCAAAATGTGCAACAATCATTTTGCAGGTTTTTGCAAACATTATTTAGAAGCGTGTCAGTACAGATCAACTTGGCATACAGAAGCACTCACTATCAATGAAATCGCTATAGACTCACAAGAGTAGTCTTTCTACTCTTTAACTTTTTTTAAAACTCCGTTTGGATGACCTTGACCTTTCCCCCTCCACTCACCTTAGTTTATATAAGCTCCATTCACGCTGACCGCGGCATCACTTCATCTTGCTCCCTCGCCGAAGCAACATCAAGTATGGAAACTAAGCGTGTCTCATGTTGCGAGCATAAGTGTTTGGAGATACAAGGCGTCACATATTGTGCAAAGAAGCGTTGGGAGGAAGAGACGGGGACAACCTATTGCTGTGAGGATAAGTGTTTCCTCTTACCAAAGTGGCAAGTGGATGGGCTGGCCTGCCGGCAATGCGAATGCTTCGGATGTTGCAGGTGTAGATGCAGGAACCAACAGCTGCCACCACCGGTACTACAAACTTTCAAAATCTACAAATCCAACTACTTTTACACTTGTTGTCCGCAGCGGTGTATTAAGTTCCACTTCTCCAATCTTACCAATTGTCGGAAGTGCTACGGACAACCAGATGGGTGGTGCACCTGTGTTCTGGACTCCTGCCGCTACAGATCGGATTGGTTTACAGATCCGTTAGAAATTGATGAAGTCGCCCAGGAAGCACAAGAGTAGTCTTTCTACTCTTCAACTTTTTTAAAACTCCATTTGGATGACCTTGAGATTTCCCCCTCCACTTCACCATATACCTAGAATACACAGAGCCTGACAGTCAGTCACTCGGTGGCTGTCGTGGGGTGCGCATCGGTGTCGGCGCTCCGTTGTTAGGTTTTCCAGGTCACAGTAATATGAAATTGGGGGTGTTGTGCTAGTTCAAGGTCACCTGAGGGATTACCGATTGCCCATTTAGGCAGAGTCATTTCAGAAACTCAGGTTTAACTTGGCACTTTTGCCGTTTCTCGTCGAAAATTTGCTCCAAGTGGTCAAGGTCACGAGGACTCGGACTGAAACTCGGAGCATAGTGCGAGAAACGGCAAAAGTGCCAAAAAATTTTAAGTTTCGTCGTGACCTTGACCTCAGTGGCGTCGATGACGTCATATTGGTGACGTAAGGGGTGATGACGTCATCAGCACGTCATTTTTGTGACGTCATGGGTGTGACGTCATGGAAGTGACGTCATTGGTGATGACGTCATCGATTGCGTCATCCATGACGTCATCGATGACGTCATCGGTAAGGTCATTGACCTCGATGACGTCACCCCTCAGGTGACCTTGAACTGGCCCAGCATCCCCAATTTCACACTACTGTTTTATAGAATTAACTCATTCAAGGCTGTAAATATACCGAGCGAGACCTGTTGTAATAAAAGTATCCAATTAAATACAATTATTTTGGGTGTAAACTTTCAGATTTTTCAACTTTTGAGCATTTAGCTTATTCAAAATATTAATTTGAAATGAATAAATCGCTTTTATTGATTACTTGGTATCTTATAATCCACAATAGGCTGACCCTCTGCAGTAATGATATTCCCCTATTGTTGATGCAACAGGTATTATGTAGCAGCATTGCATGTAATCCCGCCCCTGCTGCTGCAATATCTTACTGCAGCATCAAAACCCGATGTCAAACTACATGCATGCGATATCGAACAACAATTTGTAATACGGTATCAGTGTTATGCTGAAGTTAACTAAGGAATATTTATTGCTCGAACTAAAACCCACTTTATTGATTTCAAACGATATTTAACAATATTAGGTGATTTTTTGTCTCATCTGAATTTGATTGTTTTTGGACTAAGTCTACACCAAAGTCTTGCACTAGAGTTATGAACCTTTGTACCAAATATTCCGCCTATAACAAACAGCAAGCTTACCATATGTGACGATGGACAACGAGTGTATTGCCTATTCACTTATCTGGTTTAGTCGGCCTACATATCATTTTCTTAACCATAAATTTACCTCCATTATTTTTTATCCTTTCTTCTGGTTAAAATGGTAACCATAATATGTACATAACATAATAACATCACACATTTCCTAACACTCTTACACGATTATTTATTTATTTTTAATGTTAAAATTAACAATAAAAGTAATAGTATTGACCAGTCATAGTATCTTATTGTTAATCGTTCTTATTAACTAAGTCGTTGTCTGTGAATTGATAACATTTTATCCAGTAACTGGCACGTTACACATCCGTTAACTGTTATAACTGTTAGTCTTCGACAACTGTTACTAAGTAACAGCTACAAAAATAAAGCTCATCAAGCAGCCTTGTCCGCCATCCAGCATATCTGATACATCCGATTCCCGCCGCTGAGTTTCGTGTCCTCCATAACCCCGAGATATTTGGCAGCCAGAGTAGTTTGGACCACTTCATTAGCCAAGTTCAGCGTAACAATGATGTCAACCTGATTCTTCGTAAGGACGACAATCTCTGTCTTCCTCAAGGCGTGAGACAGCCCATGGTCACTCATCCGCTCTTTGACAACGCGTATGACTTGATTCACATCCGGCTGAGAAAACTCAACATTTCGTGCAACCATGAGCGCTGCAACATCATCGGCATACCCAACTAGAACTGTCCCTGCAGGATCTCGGATCTCAAAAAAACTGTTGTAGGCGACATTCCAAAGGTCCGAGTCGATTATCAAGCATAGCGCGCCACTGGATGTCCGCCACTCATATCAATGTTCTTGCCTGCAGGTACGGTAATTTAAAATGAACTGCATTCGATACATCAGAACGCGGAAGGTGTTGCTTAACGCGTTCAAAATATCGACCCATTTTGCCGAGATGAAGGCATTATTGACAGGAAGCGTAAAAAGAAGCAAAACGCTGGTAGAGAAATGGCTGTGGCTCTCAGCACTTTGTACTTCTGCGATTGCATGCTTGGTTGATCGCCCCTTTCTAAAGCAATAATGTCAGGGAGATGAACTATCGGAAGCTTCCACGCCATAGTTCAGGCAAGAGCAAATTAACTTTTCCAAAACTTTCCTGGCCGGCATACATAAAGCTCTGTAGGATGAAGGCTTGTCCGGGTTGTCTTTCTGTTTGTTGGTGGGAACAAGCCAAAGGGATGGAAAATCTCCTATGAAAAAAGCTAAGCAAAATATATTAAAACGATTGTTCTTAAATGCGGCATATTATTGGTTTAAATACTTTAGACTGCGATTACGAGTCAATAGTCAATGGAAGTTTTTTTTAAACGTTGCACTTTTCTGAAAATGAAATTTTCTCTATTAACAAACGTTTATTACGCTGTATCAAGTTTTCCTCCTTTTCTAAGTACTATTGCTTTGGAATTGTTAATCAAATCACAAGTGCAGTAATTACTTTGCAATAAAGCAGGACATAGGTGTTTAAACTGCTCGGCCTTTGTATTTGCTGTGTGATTGTGACGTCGTCACTCAAGTGTATTGGAATCGCCACAACAATGGACTCAACCTGTGTACTCGCCGCTTGCTAATGTTTACACTGACTCCTCACACTCTGACAACTGTTATCCGTTTAACTATAGATAGTCACTAGACTGTTATCGTGTTAAATATTCATTACAATTGGTTATAATAATAAAGAGTTCTGTGTTATTTACAATAAAATTGAAATTTTAACTGGTTGAATATGGGTTAAGAAAAATCAAATTAGGTTATGCAGTTCCTTCTCGCGAAGACGGAAACTGCTGCGGTGATACAATATAAGATGAAGTACCTCTTTTACTCAATGAATAGCGTCTATTAATAATATAGTGTGTGTTAATTAACACCTTCAATCCCCTAAATGGACCCCAAAAGATATGGCATTGACTGATTTCTCAAATTAACCCTTCAGTCATACTCATAATATAGAACGAGCACCTTACAGTGTGTCTATGAATTAAATTAATCACCATAACTATAATTAAAAATATCTCTATTTGCCGATATTTTAGAATGACCGATTAATATGCAGGCATAACTTAAGAAATCACTAATGTATGAACATGTATAAGTAAATAATTCTGATACAAATGGATAGTAACGCTGGGAACACTTTAAATACTGAGTTACTAATTCCATATCATATCTGGATATTCACTTTATCTCTGCTTCTCTCCGGTAAGACCTAAGCCCAAGATACTTTTTCGTACATTTGTCTGTTAAATTTCGAAAGACTTAATACGAATTTAAGTAAGATAAGAAATGAAATGAGAAAGTTTTTGCTAATTTAGTTTTTAATATAAAACTTCGTCAAACATTAAAGAGAGGATGAATCAATTTATATCTATAAAAGAGCAAGTATATATATATGTATATATGTATGTTGCCTATGGCCTCCGAAACCGCTCGACAGATTGTAAGGAAAGCTCCAGGCATTATTAACTCATCATTCAAGGATGGTTTCAGTGAAGTTTTGGTGCAAATCTGTCCAAAGGGCTCTGACCCAAGCATACAATAGTTTGTAAAAAATCTGAAAATCTCTATTTTATCTATTTTTATTGGTTGCTAAGAGACAAATTCAATGAAAAATTCTAATTTTAGGTATTCTAGCGATTTATTATACATAAGGCGAGCGTGACAGTGAGTGAGCGTAGCAAACGAGCTTTATTACCTATAAAATCAATTCAATCACGGACGAAGCCATGGCCGGAAACAGTTAGTTTGAATAATAAATAAGCAAATCTTAACATATGGTTATGGGCTATTTGGAAATTGTTTTGACAAAAACTAAAACAGGATGGAATAAATCTCATGTATCGATTCTTAATTATTAAGAGTCTGATTATCTCAGAACTAATTGATAAGCCAATCTATAATTTCTTAATGCCAATTAGTTACTTTTTTATGTGGTTTATTTTATGTACTGAATTGAGCACAAAAAACTTTTGTCGTGATGAACAGCGATGTTTGGTTTCCTGATATCTTTATTTACCACATAAAAACGATGGCCACTCATACGTACTCGTAGAGAGTTGGATGTGTGACCAATTAGGATTTTGACCACAAAGTAGTGTTTACGAGATAGTCCGTAGATCATATTGTTAGTTTCACAAGTTGATCTACCATCTATAGAGTAAATTCTGTTCGTCACACTACTTTAGAAGCCAGTGGAAGCACTCACAATTTTGCAAATGCTACAGCTAGTTTTATGGCAAGGTTTACTTAATGTGGTCTGACTTATCTCCAACTTTTCACATAATTTTAAATAAATAATCAAAATGTGTTTATAATTTTGGAAACATTACCATTCTATTAAATAACTGTTCAGAAAATTCAGTAAGTTACAGCATTTTTATATTAATTTCAAACTGTCCATATACTCAATCAGATGAAAAATTTATACAATACAAATTTTGAAATTTTAAATTACGGGTTTCAAGAAATAAAAAACATTGAATGGCCTACATAAAATAATTTTAGTTTGATTAAAAATCCTAGTACTTTAGATATTTTTTGTTGGCCTAATTGACTTTAAAAGAATAGGCTCTGAGCTTGAATTTCTTTAAAATTACAATGAATAAAAGAAAACACAAAAATAATATTGATTTAACCTTCTAACATTATTAATAAACAAATAATCATGCCTACTGTTTTGTGTCATATTTACGGAGCAACCTGCTAAAAGGTTTTAACCTCACACGAGGGTTTATTTTCGCAAGCGTATCCACGTTTTTAGTAAACTCGTCCCCTACAGAAGTAAATACGTTATAAATCTGTGTATACGGATTCGTATAAAATTAGTTTTCCTACCACTGCATAGAAATAATCGTATTGCCACACCTGTAACCCCTATGCAAAACAGTTCATATCCGGTTTCCGTTTCTTTCCCGCTCTAGAGCGGCAATGATTCTTTACCGCACGCTAGATCAAAAAGCAATTTTAAGTCAGCTGTTATTACAGGCCATGCTTTAGCTGTTATTCATTGTTGTCGTTTAGTAATTGCTTCTTTTTTAGTTGGAGGTTATGATTGATAGTTAACAGTGTGTTCTAACAGAAACAAATCAAAAGTAATCTAAATGACATTTTGTATACAATAAAACATGTAATCTGTAGCAATTATGTTGGTAGGAAAAATGTTGTGTGTATTACGAGCGTAAATAGTCATTGCCGCTCTCGAATTGTTTGGCCGCACTCAGCTCACGCTTCGTGTGGCCATCTACAATCCTCGAGTGGCAATGACGTATTTTACGCTCTTATTACACAAATAGCTATTTTATCAACATTCTACGAGAAATTCATTCGGAATTATTTAATTGACAGTTTGTTCGGTTCAAGAATAAAAAATTAACATCATGATTTAAAATGTTTGTCGTTCGCTACGCTCACTCGCCATCACGCTCACGCGCCATCAGGTTTAGCTCGTTCGCTAAGTTCATTCTATAATATAATAAATTGCTCAAATACCAAAAATTGTAATTTTCATTGAATTTGTTTCTTAGCAACAAATAAATGGTAGTATTTATTAAATTATTTTTATGAATATATATTAAACATTTGTTTACCCTCGTAAACATTTTTTTCAAAGTATCCTATGTTACTTCTGATATCTCCATGAATATGTGTACTAAGTTTCATGATGATTGGTTGTGTAGTTTTCGCTTGAAAGCGTAACAAACATACTTGCATTTAGATTTATTTAGAACTAGCTTTTACCCGTGGCTTCGCTCGCATCGACTGCATTAAATAAGTCTCAGAAATAACTATAATTGAAATATATCAATATGATAACTTTATTTTATTGCTTGGTTAGGATAATCGATTTAAAAAAATACTACATTCAACGAAGTTTCAAAACATGCTTTATTTTAATACAATAACAAATGTTAAAATATATTTTACTGTAAAAAAATAAATAGTTTTGAATTCTAACAATTAAAAAGATAAAATGCTGATTATTAATCTAGAATATTTTCTAGATATGTAGACTATGTTATAAGTTTTTTCTTTGGGTGCAAATATGTGTAAATTCCGGGCATTAGATACACGTGTTCACACTTCATATAGTTGGCCATGAGAGAAGCATGGCTTTTCTAAATGCACTCCTGCTACCTGTAATGTCTGCCCTTGTGCTGTTTTTTAGTAACAGCAAAGATAATCTTGATCGGAAACTGAACTCTTTTAAATTGAAAAGGAAGGTCAGTTGGAGTAATTGGAATTCGAGGTATGATTACACTTTCTCCCTTGCCGACACCTGTTACAATAGTAGCACCAAGTATATTCTGCCCCAATATCGTTATGCGAAGCCTTGTTCCATACATAGCCGAGGAGCATCTTGATTGCGCATCAGCATTACTGGTACACTTAGTTTTAATTTAAGTTTATGTGACGGTACACCTGACAGTTCAAGGGAATTTAAAAACTCGACAGGATATGAAGTACTTAGTTGCTTATCCATAATTGTATCCATTGACAAATATTCCTTCATTTCTCCTTGCATATCTTTTAAAATGTCAATGTTAATCTTATTAACCAATTTATTTTTTTGGTGCTAATATTGCTCTTGCGCATAACCACTGATCACTACTCAAATTATGGTGAAATTCTGGAAAAAAACATGAGCGATGAGATCCACATAATTTTCTACTAGATTACTAAATTCGCTTTATAGTGATAGATAACCTTTAGCGTCAACATCTAAACAACCATCACCAATTTTTAACAACATTTCTGCGTCCCGGATCCACGTTATTATAAAGATGCACTCTCACATTCGTTTTCAGGCTGAGTTTTTCAACTCTAGTCCATAAGCTTGATGATTTAATGCATACTTGAATTTCGTCTGCTGGTGTTCCCCTCCGAATGACTGGAAGGCTTTGTCGGAAATCACTAGCTAGTAAAACTACCATTCCTCCCATTATATCTGTACTATCTCGCAAGTCCTGAAGAGCTTCTATAGCTTTATTGTGAGACTTTGTACTTTCATCCCACACTAAAAGCCTATATTCTCGCAGCATTCTACCTCGTGGACTGTTTTTACTGAAATTATAGATTACTGGAATCTTCTTGTGCCAGATTCAATAGTAATTTTAAAACGAAATGTGCTGTACGGCTGCCGTATAATAGCATCGCACAATAATATTGGCGTCTGCATAATATTGGAACAGCACATTCCAGGAGTTTCATCTTTCCATTTCAGTGCATTACAATATTGAAATTTTTTATTCATTGAGCCAATAACAATTAGAGGATGACTGAGATATTCCATTGTAGGGTCATATTGACATCCGTATCATTAAATACGGAGCACTCCTGACAAATGAAATTTCGACGGCGCGTGGTATCTATTTCTTCTCGAGCAATTCTCCTAGCCCTTGAATGTTCTGGCGTTTCTATCGCACTTCTAGCTACCCACTGCTGAGCTTGTCTTTCTAAACAACGTTGGGTCTGAAGAGGTGTTTCAGCAGCTCTCAAATCATTTTGTCGCCTTGCTTGATGTTGTCGTCTCAACTCTGCATGAACCGAATAGTCTTGATCTCGTGCAATTTCGTGCAACTTTTGATACACGGGCCCGTGACGAGTTTTTATATAAATTAGATTTACCCTTCCGAGGCATTTTTTAGACATACGCTTTCAGTGACAGTTGAAAACAACCATGATACCTAACCTAAAAGATTCGAGACATCTGAAACTATAGTCAATCGAAGTTGATGTGTCATTTCATTTGTTTCTTATCAACCAATTAAAAAAAATCGATTTTCAAATTTTTATACAAAATTTTTTATCTTTTGAAAAAAATAATTCTTTTTAAATTAAATGTATCCTTTATTACTTCTAGTACCTCCCAGAATATGTGTACAAAGTTTCATGATGATTCGTCGAGTAGTTTTTGCCTGAAAGCGTAACAAACACCAACGCTTTCATATTTATAATACTAGTAAGGATATTAGTAGGGATAATATTAACCCAAAATTAGTTTAAAAGAATATTTAATTTTAAGTTAATATAAAATACACCAAGAGAATCCGGATTGAATCAAATCTGTCACACGCAGACCGTGGTTGTTACAGTCGTTCTCAACAACTGTCAACGGGTTTTCTATATACCAAGGTGAGAATGGAAGCTTTGAAAATATATCTTCATCTGCGGGAGCAGGGTGCATGTACAAGGGCAGGTCGATATGATTTTCATATTATTCAACTTTTCATTGCAGGGTTGTTTCGACGACTGATTTTAAAAAGTATTCCCAGACGGTAACGTAGAGAATTACCCTCGTAAGGTTATTCCTCTTTACCATACTAATTACTAAATCAACAAAGCAATGCTTTAATTATTTTCTCGTGGACACATTAAGCTACTTTTGTGAATGTTGATTAATAATATATAACAAATGACAGTTGTCCCAGCACTCATTTTAAAATTTCAATAATTAATTGTTACCAAAAAAGTAATTAATTTTACCGTTAAAGGTAAAACGGTTAGGCTCGATCGATTTGGCTGCACAAGTCGCCGTGTGCAGACAAATGGACGGGCTTTTATTTGTCCGACCAATGTGAAAGCTCCCATGCTGCTGCTGATCAAGCGGCGACGGTTTTTTATCCGCCACATTACTTTAATACACAACTCTTAGGTTTTTAAACAGCCCTTACACATATATTAAAAATTAAAGGGTTAACCGAGTCATGCTCGTTGGTTTTAATTCGTTTTTGTTATACGATACACCTACATCACGCAGCTGCTCGCCGACGGCCGATACACATACATCACGCAGCTGCTCACTGACGGCCGATTCACCTACATCACGCAGCTGCTCGCCGACGGCCGATACACATATATCTCGCAGCCACTCACCGACGGCCGATACACCTACATCACGCAGCCGCTTGCCAACGGCCGATACACATACATCACGCAGCCGCTCACCGACGGCCGATACACCTACATCACGCAGCTGCTCACCGACGGCCGATACACATACATCACGCAGCCGCTCACCGACGGCCGATACACATACATCACGCAGCTGCTCACCGACGGCCGATACACATACATCACGCAGCTGCTCACCGACGGCCGATACACATACATCACGCAGCTGCTCGCCGACGGCCGATACACATACATCACGCAGCCGCTCACCGACGGCCGATACACATACATCACGCAGCTGCTCACCGACGGCCGATACACATACATCACGCAGCTGCTCGCCGACGGCCGATACACATACATCACGCAGCTGCTCACCGACGGCCGATACACATACATCACGCAGCTGCTCACCGACGGCCGATAACCTACATCACGCAGCTGCTCACCGACGGCCGATACACATACATCACGCAGCTGCTCACCGACGGCCGATACACCTACATCACGCAGCTGCTCACCGACGGCCGATACACATACATCACGCAGCTGCTCACCGACGGCCGATACACATACATCACGCAGCTGCTCACCGACGGCCGATACACCTACATCACGCAGCTGCTCGCCGACGGCCGATACACCTACATCACGCAGCTGCTCCCCGACGGCCGATACACATACATCACGCAGCTGCTCACCGACGGCCGATACACATACATCACGCAGCTGCTCACCGACGGCCGATACACCTACATCACGCAGCTGCTCGCCGACGGCCGATACACATACATCACGCAGCTGCTCACCGACGGCCGATACACCTACATCACGCAGCTGCTCGCCGACGGCCGATACACATACATCACGCAGCTGCTCACCGACGGCCGATACACATACATCACGCAGCTGCTCACCGACGGCCGATACACATACATCACGCAGCTGCTCACCGACGGCCGATACACCTACATCACGCAGCTGCTCACCGACGGCCGATACACATACATCACGCAGCTGCTCACCGACGGCCAATACACATACATCACGCAGCTGCTCGCCGACGGCCGATACACCTACATCACGCAGCTGCTCGCCGACGGCCGATACACCTACATCACGCAGCTGCTCACCGACGGCCGATACACATACATCACGCAGCTGCTCACCGACGGCCGATACACATACATCACGCAGCTGCTCACCGACGGCCGATACACCTACATCACGCAGCTGCTCGCCGACGGCCGATACACATACATCACGCAGCTGCTCACCGACGGCCGATACACCTACATCACGCAGCTGCTCGCCGACGGCCGATACACATACATCACGCAGCTGCTCGCCGACGGCCGATACACATACATCACGCAGCTGCTCACTGACGGCCGATACACATACATCACGCAGCTGCTCGCCGACGGCCGATACACCTACATCACGCAGCTGCTCACCGACGGCCGATACACATACATCACGCAGCTGCTCACCGACGGCCGATACACATACATCACGCAGCTGCTCACCGACGGCCAATACACATACATCACGCAGCTGCTCACCGACGGCCGATACACATACATCACGCAGCTGCTCACCGACGGCCGATACACATACATCACGCAGCTGCTCACCGACGGCCGATACACATACATCACGCAGCTGCTCACCGACGGCCGATACACATACATCACGCAGCTGCTCACCGACGGCCGATACACATACATCACGCAGCTGCTCACCGACGGCCGATACACCTACATAACTCAGCTGCTCACCGACGGCCGATACACATACATCACGCAGCTGCTCACCGACGGCCGATACACATACATCACGCAGCTGCTCACCGACGGCCGATACACATACATCACGCAGCTGCTCACCGACGGCCGATACACATACATCACGCAGCTGCTCACCGACGGCCGATACACCTACATAACTCAGCTGCTCACCGACGGCCGATACACATACATCACGCAGCTGCTCACCGACGGCCGATACACATACATCACGCAGCTGCTCACCGACGGCCGATACACATATATCTCGCAGCTGCTCACCGACGGCCGATACACATACATCACGCAGCTGCTCACCGACGGCCGATACACATACATCACGCAGCTGCTCGCCGACGGCCGATACACATACATCACGCAGCTGCTCACCGACGGCCGATACACATACATCACGCAGCTGCTCACCGACGGCCGATACACATACATCACGCAGCTGCTCACCGACGGCCGATACACCTACATCACGCAGCTGCTCACCGACGGCCGATACACATACATCACGCAGCTGCTCACCGACGGCCAATACACATACATCACGCAGCTGCTCACCGACGGCCGATACACCTACATCACGCAGCTGCTCGCCGACGGCCGATACACCTACATCACGCAGCTGCTCACCGACGGCCGATACACATACATCACGCAGCTGCTCACCGACGGCCGATACACATACATCACGCAGCTGCTCACCGACGGCCGATACACCTACATCACGCAGCTGCTCGCCGACGGCCGATACACATACATCACGCAGCTGCTCACCGACGGCCGATACACCTACATCACGCAGCTGCTCGCCGACGGCCGATACACATACATCACGCAGCTGCTCACCGACGGCCGATACACATACATCACGCAGCTGCTCACTGACGGCCGATACACATACATCACGCAGCTGCTCGCCGACGGCCGATACACCTACATCACGCAGCTGCTCACCGACGGCCGATACACATACATCACGCAGCTGCTCACCGACGGCCGATACACATACATCACGCAGCTGCTCACCGACGGCCAATACACATACATCACGCAGCTGCTCACCGACGGCCGATACACATACATCACGCAGCTGCTCACCGACGGCCGATACACATACATCACGCAGCTGCTCACCGACGGCCGATACACATACATCACGCAGCTGCTCACCGACGGCCGATACACATACATCACGCAGCTGCTCACCGACGGCCGATACACATACATCACGCAGCTGCTCACCGACGGCCGATACACCTACATAACTCAGCTGCTCACCGACGGCCGATACACATACATCACGCAGCTGCTCACCGACGGCCGATACACATACATCACGCAGCTGCTCACCGACGGCCGATACACATACATCACGCAGCTGCTCACCGACGGCCGATACACATACATCACGCAGCTGCTCACCGACGGCCGATACACCTACATAACTCAGCTGCTCACCGACGGCCGATACACATACATCACGCAGCTGCTCACCGACGGCCGATACACATACATCACGCAGCTGCTCACCGACGGCCAATACACATACATCACGCAGCTGCTCACCGACGGCCGATACACATATATCTCGCAGCTGCTCACCGACGGCCGATACACATACATCACGCAGCTGCTCACCGACGGCCGATACACATACATCACGCAGCTGCTCACCGACGGCCGATACACATACATCACGCAGCTGCTCACCGACGGCCGATACACCTACATAACTCAGCTGCTCGTCTTTGCTTGATGAATGACAAAACAACGGATAACATACTTAAAAAAGGTTGGTCCATGGTTTATTAGATCATGTTTTACAAAGGTCTTTATACATATATAATTACAGCGGCCGTAGCTCAGTGGTAGAGCTCTGGGTTAACACCCAGCGGGCCCGGGTTCAATTCCCGGCTCGGGGACAAAAAGATCGTTCGGCCGCTCCCGTGGTTCGGAAGTCACGTTAAGTCGTTGGTCCACCTGCATAGAAAACAAAAAAGTGCAGGCATTTCAGGCGAGGAGAACTATCAGTTAATTGCTGGTCTCCCTCCACTAAAAGCCATACGATAATTAATTTTTATTTACATATATAATGTTACGCCCAGTTCCGTTCTATAAAAAGGTTTTGAAAATATCAGAGCCGGCCTAATTTAAATAAGTGTTACTGTTCAAAATCGTAAAAAGAAAAAAACTTTTCTTAAAAAAAAAGTATAAGATGGGAATGTGTATAATATTAATATTCTTACTAAATATTGCAAAAACTGACCAACCGTTCGTAACTGAAGCAGTCACATTGAAAAATGCTTACAGTGAGTACATTACGTACGGAGTGAGTCGGTGGCGTAGTGGTTAGCCCACCGGATTTTGGAATCGTGGTAGAGAAATGTTGTGGGTTCTAATCCGCGTTCTGCAACGAAGTTTTTATCAGTACCATTCTATAACGGATCACCATTATGTTCCATTATGTCTATTATGATCCATGCACAGATGCACAGTCTATATGGGGGAAAAGTAAAGCAAAAAGAGGCTAACAATCAATTTTAAAATAAAAGATATGGATTCAAAAGTTTTATTTTTTAATTAAAATAAATTTACAAACTCTGTTATGTGCGTACTATGTGACTACAAAACATCATAGTAGTTTATTTTTTTAAATATCTTTGTAGTCGACTACTGAGTAAAAAATAGTCGACTCCCACCTTTTCCATACTTTTTAATATTCATGCATTTTTTTTTAACTTAATTAACATGAAAATTTTATTTTATTTATTAATTAAATAACTTATTTAGTATCCCATTTCAGTTTACTCAGTGGTCAAACTTTTAAAAAAAAATTTAAGTTAACAAAATTTGTGGAATTTGGAACTTTAGATGTGTAAAATAGTTACTAGAACAACGTTGTTGTTTTGTGGTGACTATTATACATACCGTATTATGTTTGCTATTTCAACTTCTTTTCGCGCATTTTTAGGGTAAGCGTCAGTGGATTTGGAAGTTACCACAAAGTAGTCACTTACTGACTACTTACTTACACAAGACATTACACTGGTTGAGCGTCTGCAACCATTTAGCACCTACAAAGAAGTCGAGGGTGTAGTCGATTACTACGTAACTCCGACTACAGTAGTCCTAGTCGATGTGGCACATTCCAGAGCACCACCAGTGAGCAACTGTTCCGGCCTTTATGACTCAAACAACTTTCAAACCCCCACAGGGTTGGAGGTAGGGTATACTTTTATTTTTGCTGATTAGGATCGTCTATCAAGTAGCATATCATTGTAAAGAGTGATAAAAGTTAATATCGCAAACCAAACTTCAAATGGATGAATCAGTTAAAAAATTACAGGCAATCAGACTGTGGATTACAATCTAAAAGACAAAATTTGAAATGCAATAAATTCTGACATATTCACAAACTACACCCTTTGACGGGTTAGCGTCAAATTGTTCAGCATATTATTACTTTTTAAATCATGTGTAAAATACTATGGGCTTAAAATATTGTTCAAGACCTTCTCTTAGGGACATTCCTTCGCGGAAGTAAAAGAATGATTTCTAAAAATTTAGTCATATTACACACAAATTTAAAGGTCTTCATATTCTGAGAAATTGGCCTTTATCTTAACATCAAGTGGATGTCCATACCTAAATAAATTTAATGCAAAGTTTAATCAGTTTTTTTATTTATTTTTACAATAATATGATATTTAATATGTTAGAAGGCCACAGTTAATGCCAAAACAACATTTCTCTATCTCCTTTAATTTAAAAACTATATTGGTTTCTACATTACACAGTAGTTTGTGGTGCTAGTTTGTGTAATAGCATTGTGCAGATTCATTGATAGAGTAACCCTGAACTTTAGTTCCATTTAAAAATAATTATTTTAAAAACAAAATCCCAGATTATTTTTCCCTAATTTTTTTGCAAAACTACTTTTGTTAATGACATAAAACTGAAACATACTTCATGTGTTATATATTGAGTTTGGTGAAGTTCATTGATTATATTTAAACAATAACGGATTTCTTTTGCATTTTATCTCACAATAACTATTTAGTCTTGATTACATTAAAACAGTTTTTAATTTACACATATACATTTTAACAGAAGATGTTTAACGTAGAAAATTAAATGATGATTTTTTTGCTAGATCGTGAAATAAACTTTAAAAAAGAAGATGTTAATTGAACCAAAAAGTGGCAGTATCGCTCCAGCTTGGATTGTCAAAACCAAGTGAAATGTCAGCCTCGGAATATTAGGATCCTGAGAACAAATATAATTAGAAAATAATTTGGTAAAAACTTACTCATTCTGTCAACTATATTTTTCATAACTACTCGTTTATTATTAAAAAGATTAGATCGATATCAAGCTTAGACAAACTTACAAATCGTTTGGTAGTGTATTAAAAACCAAATAATCATTTTCTCGATTGCTCTAAACGATGATGTTGCTATATACAAGTGATATAATCCCAAAGATCTTGTCCCAATTCTCTTCCAGCATGGCATGAATGTTAAGTGGTGTCTGGGATAACCTGGCTGTCTCGCCAAGATGTATGGGTTTACGCAGCGAATATCAAGGCGTTTGTACTCTCACACTTCTACCGTGAATGCTGGATATAAATCATGTGATTGATATTGTTCAAGTTATGTAATACACACAGATATGTGTTTTATACAAAATCCATTGTACATTATTGATTTGGGACGTATGAATAATATAAAACTTCTCATTTATCGTACTATATTTAATAAATATAATAGCTTACAAAAAATATTTATTTAATTATTTTTCTTAATATTAGTTAACAATTTGGGCCGATTACATACGTGTCATTAAATTCCATATTTTTAGCTTTTAACAAGGCACAAACATCATGGTTCTTTTTTTAAATAATGGAAGTCGATGTGACTTCAAGAATAGAGCGTGGTTGTTACAGAATGTAGCGTTGCGTTGGCCCCAATTAGTCATACCTTATAATTGCGACCGGTGTGCAATGACCTGGAGCGAGGGAGGCAGGCAATATCGCACCACGTGTGGACCAGATCACAGTGCGGTGTGAGGTTGGGACACCGCAGACCGCGGCGGCGGCGGAGTGACGTCATCACAGTCGACTGGATACGACCGACACTACCACACCGCACCGGCCCAACTGATACGTACTACGCAATCCGTGTGAAAATACCTTCCCTCCTAACTGATTCAATGTAAGGTTAAGCGAGGAAACAATTTATGAGATAGAAGACATCAAAAATAAGAAAACAACACTTTACAAAAAAATTCTAAATGGTTGTATTTATTTAGCTATAAGTTGCCTATGAATTTTTCTTAGCTTGTCAATGGTGTTTAAATAAACAAAACATAAAGACAGTTAGTATAACTTGTAGCATATTCTTACTATCGGAAGTGTGTATTCCTCAATTTAATCTTAAATACTTACATTCCGAGAAAACAATCAAGCGAAACGAATTTTCAAAGTATTTTATTTTGAATTTTCTTGGTTTAAAGTTACGGCAGTGTGTAAATAGTTGTAAATTCTAATGCGATGAAAATATAATCAACAAACACAATATTTCTTGAATATAATGGGATACTGTTGTTTTTAGTTTATGAAAGAAATCGTTAAATCTAATATTATTTCATTATTTCATATTATATATATCGTAGTGAAAATATAAACCAATAATATAAAATTTCAATTATTAAAAAAGTTATTTAAGAAAATTAAAAATGTAAAGAAAAGTACTAATTTAACGATAATTAAAGATTCGAAACTTACAAAAATAAATAACACATTAAAACAATATTTTTGCCAAGTTTACAAGAATTCTTATTCCTTAGAGCTGAAAAACCGTTTATTACATTAAGACGGTTTAAAGGTGAACATGAAATACACGTTCACCAATATATGTTATAAGAGGATTATGGGGGATTTATAACTTAGTAGAAGCGTTGGTTTAAGAGATATATCCTTCTCATTGGAAAAACGTGTTATCCAGTTATTTTAACAATTTTATGTGGTGATTGATAATTAAATCAGAAAAAGGTGATTTTAAATTAAGTTTGGATGCATGAAAAATATTAAAAAATATATTAAAAAGCAAATTGTGAGAGGTAAATTTTTTAAATTTCTACATTAATTGTGAACGTTACGGGTATACTTTAACAATAATTAAATCTATGGATTTAATGGACGATTTTAGGGTTTATTTACTTAAATTACTTCGATCAGGACATTAATAACATAGTAACTAAATAATGTTGGTTGATCGCTGGCCTAACTATTAGCTTTTTTAATTTCAGCCAAAACCAAATAAATTTGATTGTTATGGGATTCATAAAGTGACCGATAGTTCCTCTTTAAATGTTTTGTTTTTCAAAAAATGTTAAACATTATCGGTAGGTAAAATACTTAAGGAAAACATTTTTTTGAGAACAATGGATTAACAAGCTGGGCAGCTTATAGTAGTTATAGTGCTCGCCTTTGAATTCAAAGGTTGCCGGTTCGATCCTGAGAAAAGTTAGTAGCTTTTTAAGGTTCGATTACGGACCCAGTTGCCATTTGTCATTGGGCTATAATTAATGATGCTTTCTAACAACTGGTCGATGTTAGATAGAACGAGACTGGGGTTGGGACCGTCGCCAGTCAAAACGTAAAAAAATGCCACTGGCGTAAATACACACACAAAAAAAATCATAACTTAAAACATTATTTAATTAGAGTGACTGGTAGTTTAAAATAAGTTAAAGTTCATTGTTATAACAAAACATTTTTATCAAGCAATAATTTAAAGTATAAAACACAAACATTGCCATAATAACTGTCACGCTTTTAGCTGCTTGTAAGCAAGATTATCAGAAGAATGTAAATTAATATGAGGATTCCCAACTTACTTTGGGAGGAGTAAAAAGTAGTTAAAAGTTGCAGAAGCTGATTGGACCGCACCTGTCACCAGCAGCCCAACTTGTTACAGCCGCACTTCACAAATCGAAACAAACTTTCTATACACTGAGATGAGATTGGAGGCTCAGGGCATAAACTCGCAGACCTAAGTGGTTTGTCTCAATCTTGTGTGTTGGATAGAGACTTCACAAGTAATAAATGTTCAGTTTGGAACAAAACCGAATAAAAAACCTTTTAGCCAAGGCCATAATGAGATTTTGGAAAAAAACTATAGTTTCTGAGATTCCAGTGGTGACAGTATTATATAGTGTGATAAAATAGTCTCGGGACGGCTTGATAATTTTTAAACCGATTGAAAGTAATACAATTTTAATTTGTATGTAAAACTTATAAAATGTACTTTTTCACACATGTATAAGATTTTTACCTCTCCAGTGGATCGACCTATAAGAGCAAAAGAAAGTCTTAAATGTAAGCTTGTTAATTAAAGGTTCAATAAATAGAGAACAATGCAACACACCCGACCTTATAAGGACAAGCAAGTAAGAAATGGTCGGTGATCAAACTTTATATGAAGGCAATATTGTCAAAAACAAAAAGTGTAATAACTCTCTATACTTCGGCTTTTTAGGTCGGGTTTGTTGCATAGTGTTTAGAATGCAAAGCCCTTTATGTTTAAGAATCAGATGACATAGGCCAACAAAGTTTACTCCCATTTTGTAATGCATATTAGTATTTACATTATGCTCTACTTTCATTTCATATTTACAAAATTGGAATCATTGATTAGATCATTTAATTTTTTTACTTTTTTTCCTCATGTAATCTTTTGATAAAATTCTCAGTTTTATTAGAAATTGCAGTATAAAAATGTAAAATGGCCAACAATTTGAAAAAAAAACATACATCGAGAAACATATTTTTCCCCTGAAAAATGTCATTACACCAAAATGATAAAGATACAAATAAATACGGACCCGTTGCAGGGATAAAAGTTAGGTGTAAAACATAAAATGGCGGTTAGCGGCTTGACGAAGCATTTTAGGAAGTATTTTATAGGTATAATCTTTTTAGATTATTTTGGCTTGCTGAATAACCTGGAAAAGTTTGTAAATGTTGAAGCTGGACACAGTGCATACCAGTTGTTTTAGTTTAGGATGTTCAAATCAGGAAGGAAGTCAAATATTGAACGAAAATAAATCTTAAAATTTCAAATAAACCGTGTTTAAATTATTTATTATTTTTATATATTTGCAGTAAGATGAGAAATATTGTTCATCACTCTTAATTGTAATTAACAGGAAGTTTTTTTCTTGGCTTAATCGTATTTCCAAGCAAGATTTGACTATTTATTTCCTAGTATTATATTTGAATGTCTAAATGAAAACACGCTATTATGTCTCGTTTTGTATGGTAATCGATGCTATTGTAGCTTATAATATCGTAAATAAGCACTTGTGCTTTAAAAGCTCAATATTACTGAGCATAAATGTGACCTTCCACAGGATATAATATCTCCAAAATGAACTTATCTTCCAAAAATCGATTTTGAGTATCGATTTGGTTTCCATGTATACAGTACAAAATTCTAAGCAATTTGGTTAAAAATTATTAACATATCTAGAGAATGGCTGAGTTATGATTTTTTGAAGTTTGAATATTGTAAAACCTAGTTTTTCGGGAAATCAGTGTCGAGTTTCACCAATGTTTACTACACAATAATTACAGTAATAAAGCAGGAATGTACTATAATATGATATTAATTTGTAGGTAATTTCTCCCCAAATTCGAATCTTATTTGAAACTATCTTTGATTCTCTAGAAACTGTAATTGAAAACGTTTAAGGTGTTCACCGAGTTATACGGTGTTATTTCACCCCTAAATTATACTATTATTTTTAATTTTTGCATAAGTTCCTTCCATTGTTAGTTAAACATACTACATACAAATGAGGCAAACACTAAACAGTGAAACAAACTTAATCGTTATTAACAGGTGTAAACAAACAATTGAATAGCTTGATCCCTTTAAAAACACCTGATTCTAGCACAGAGATTTAAAATCAAAAGGGACCTAAACTTCAAGCATAGGAATTGCCTGGGAAGATAAGGTAAATTTTCCTGTGGACGGTCACAAATGGTTATACGTTTTGGTTCTGTCGATGGTATTTTTAGGTTATTACAAAAAATACGAAAGCGAAGTTTGAAGACTTCATAAGTTTAAATTCCAGACGCGCTATAGAATGAAATGTACGGTAAGGTTAGTAAGGTCAACAATATATAGAAAAATTACTTTTCTCAACGCTAACCTTTTAATACTGAATAACCTTACTTCTGGTGGCTCAACATAACTGATCCAGTTTTTCCTCTGTTCATAGAATGGCGATTTTAACATCACAATAAGCTAACGAGATAATTATTAAAAATATAATTCATTATTGCCTTTATAATATCTTTAATGTATTATATTTATAGGCTTGTATATAGTTATAGTGTAAGTGTAAATACATCGAGTAGTGTTGGAAGACATTTTATTATTTCAACCTGAGTAATGATTTTACCATAATTATTCTAGCAGAAACAATGAAATAATATCGCTCATAATACGATACGAAATTTAATGGCTGTGTCATCTAGGCACTTGGTGGCCTCAAAACCAAAGGTCTAATCTTACCACACCGGCAATGATAAGGTTTTACTGATAGTCTTAATTCATTAAATTTATGTGTATGTTACCACAGTCCTACGACAAATATTCCATGAAACCTTTTATATAATATCTCATGTAATCGGTAAGAGCCTGTTTTTTATCTTTAAGACTGAAAGTAATAATTTACTTCACAACTTTTGTGACACATGTCTGTTATGCACATTTCAATAGAATGATGAACGCGCGGAGCACCAGGTGTGAACTCGGTGTTGACAGCTATGTTTGAATAAGTCTAGAAACGAGACTTCATAATGCTGGGCACACCACACCTCCAGATGTCACAAGAATGCCAACACAACTTTTTGAATCGAGGGTAGATTTTTGGGCAAAAGTTAATTTTACCACGGATTTTGATGTTTAAATATAAATGTAAATAATTCACATAAACCATCATGATTTACCTGCATTCTTGTATTCACTCAAGAAAAATATAACCAACATTTTTTTAATAATATAGTTTTGCCTTCATGACATATACAACGAAAATACAGGGTGGTTATAAAGTCCCTTCCCCCCTAGTAATTTTCTACAATTTATATTAAAAGTGATTTTCAATGACGGGATTCATTGTATAGGTACATACTCTAACTTTTGTAGTATTTTAAAATTTTGGGAGTTAACTGAGGTATAAGATGTAGGAGTCAACTTCAAAATTCCTTATGAGAAGCTAGTCATGCCATGCGACATGTCAAATAACACTGCCTTTTCCCCCTGGAAACAGTGGTGCAAACTAAATTCAAAAGGGTTATACCGTTTTCAAGATATCGTTAGGTTTAAGATGTAGGAGTCGACTTAAAAATTGTAACTAGAAGCTAGTCATGCGACATGTCAAAGAACACTGCCTTTTCCCTTTGAACACAGTAGTGCAATCAAAATTCAAAAAGGTTATACCGTTTTCAAGATATCTTTAGGTCTAAGATGTGTAGACCTAGCTTCTAGTTAAAATTGTTAAGTCGACTCCTACATCTTAGACTTACAGATATCTTGAAATCGGTATAACCCTTTTGAATTTAGATTGCACCACTGTTTTCAGGGGGAAAAGGCAGTGTTATTTGACATGTCGCATGACTAGCTTCTAGTTAAAATTTTTAAGTCGACTCCTACATCTTAGACCTACAGATATCTTGAAAACGGTATAACCTTTTTGAATTTAGATTGCACCACTGTTTTCAGGGGGAAAAGGCAGTGTTATTTGACATGTCCCATGACTAGCTTCTAGTTACAATTTTTAAGTCAACTTCTACATCTTAGACCTACAGATATCTTGAAAACGGTATAACCTTTTTGAATTTAGATTGCACCACTGTTTTCAGGGGGAAAAGGCAGTGTTATTTGACATGTCGCATGACTAGCTTCTAGTTACAATTTTTAAGTCAACTTCTACATCTTAGACCTACAGATATCTTGAAAACGGTATAACCTTTTTGAATTTAGATTGAACCACTGTTTTCAGGGGGAAAGGCAGTGTTATTTGACATGTCGCATGACTAGCTTCTCATAAGGAATTTTGTAGTTGACTCCTACATCTTAGACCTCAGGTAACTCCCAAAATTTTAAATTACTACAAAAGTTAGAGTATGTACCTACACAATGAATCCCGTCATTGAAGATCACTTTTAATATAAATTGTAGAAAAATATTAGGGGGGAAGGGACTTTATAACCTCCCTGTATAATATCAACATTAAATCTTGTATATTAATACATAGGGCAAATTATATTAAGTTTTCCATATTTGAATGGAGATCATTTGACTTTTTAAGTTACAATTGACAATATCGTAATTTTAACTCCTAATGCCACGTTATGTGTTGATCTAAAAGGTTCAAAGTTTTACACTATACTTAAAAATCGTACTTGCTAACACATCGAGGTCCAAACTGAACTTCTATTTAAGAAAAAAGTATATAAATCAATTTTTGTAGTTTAATGTATTTTACAGTGAAGTACAGCACTGCCAAAGTGAGACTCAATATGGTGCAAAGTATGTTTGCTTTATGCGCAGCGCAGCTTACGGCAAGCTCCATTCTGCGAGTGACAGGTGGCGTAAAATTACGATCGATTGGTGGAGAAAAGGAGAGAACGTATAAGAAATGTTGTGATTTACAGAAAGCCACTTTTAAACAAATATGTTTATTTCCTTATAGATGATTTATTTTATATTGAAGTCCTTTAACCCTATACTTTTCCTTTATGTCACTTTTAATGTTGTAACGGTTTATGAAGCTTCGTAGAGAATTCAGAGTTCTTTAAATTAACCATAAGTTATAACGGTTCAGGGTACTCCTTTAATTACTGTATCTAGGTTTGTATTAAGTTCATCGATGATTGTGATTTTATCATTGTTCACATTGATAGAAGTCATGGTTTTGATTTTATGTCTACCGTCATCGAATTTACGTCAGTCAAAACACCAGTTAAAATGCAAACGGCGTGACTTTTCAATTTCGATATTTGTAAATTTTATGACACTGAGATAACAAGTGTAACTGATGTGTGATATGTTAGGTTACTTTTGGCCTTGTTAAAGATTTAGTTTGCAACACTTTATTATAAGATTTTATATTTTATTCACTGCCTACGCAATTTTCCAATGAAGGCAAACTTAATTCTTAAGCATTTTTCAAATGTGATACAGTTTTGATATAACTTAGGATTCTACATTAAATGAGGAATAAAAAAGCACTTAAACTTAGCCTACAATACACATCTCTCACAAGTGTCGGTGGTTGATACAAAATATTTGTTAATGTTTAAGATGTATTTTAATTTTTTGCTTTGTAAACTACATTTTTACTATGGATCTGTCCTTCACCTTTCCATTACACGCAGTGTTTAGCAGAAGTGTAACTAGTTACTGCGATAATAATGCATGAAGATAGTATTAGGTAATATTGATACAAGGCTACAGACCGAACCAATAACACAAGGTAAGCAATCCCCGTCAGTCCCTGGATAATTCGGTCTTATAATCAGGGGCCCCAGGTTTACCTTTGGGATTCGGGCCATATTATATGTCAGTACTTTATATTTCATAGCTACACATATACAAAAAATTATATATTCAACATTTATCATACACAGAATATGCGTTAATACATTCCATAATGATGTTAATATGATCAATGTTTTTCACATTAGTCATTTGTTTAACTATTTATTTGGTACCATGGTACAATTAAGGACTTTAAATAATAAAAACATGTAGCTTAATTACCATAGTAATAATTAAACCCTTCTATATTTTACAATACCCCCCCCCCTTCTATCGTCAAGTCCTTCTATCGATCAGATATACAAATCAAACTTAAGACAACTAGACGTTATATGGAAAGTAAAGTTCTGGTCATGTAATTCTGCTCTATCATTCCTTAAGATAAATTAACGCAAATGAACATCAGAGGGAAGAATCACATTCCTTCACATCCAGGGGAATTTCCCCACCTACGTTGGAATGTTCATAAACTTTCTCATACATGAACTCAATAGGCAAGTTTTTAAACTTGCTTTTGTATAATTAGGTGGTTTAAAAGTAACTTGGATTTCATGCCTTTAAGTAGATACTAGGTAACAGTCCTAAATAAAATTACCACAGAGCTGAAAATAAAATAGTACAATTAAATTGATTAAATTTTATGATGTTCATTTTACGGTGTTTAACTTATCAACTTGCATGATAAATAGCAAGTACATTTCCTTTACATTAATTCTATAAGATAAAACATTAGGTACATTTTTTTCAGAAGTTACTCCCATAAACCGCATTATTGCTCCAAGAATTATTAATGGATGAAGGACATTTTTTTTTATTTCCTAGTTTTCATAGGTATATAATGTATACTTAATTATAAACTTTTAATGTAAATTTAAAGGCGATGGTTTGTGTTGTTCATTAATAAACAGGTTCTTAGTAAATCTATTCTTGAAATATAATTATCTGTTTAGTGGTCAATAATACATACGTTATTTATTATTATAATTATACATTCAAGGCATGAAGACTCGAAAGAAAAAAATGTAAGTTATGTTCCGAGCTTCATATTCTCATATTTTTGGAATAGCAACCATATATATACCCCTAAAGTACGTCTAGAGGACTTAGATGTCTTAAATCTGGAGATTTCGATTGAGACTTCGTTTATATTCTCATTAGTGTATAGCCGTAAGATTGAAATGCATAAGAAATTTACCCCCTGACATCTCCAGAATACAAGCCCTCTAGAGAATTTACTTTGGAAGAATATCTAAACAATAAGGCATGTGAAAACCCAAAGCAATATAAGAACTTAAGACGAGTATTATGGATGTAATAAGCGGAATTACAAGTGCCACTATAAAAATGACTTCCAATTTTTTACTAAATAAAATATAAATTGAAAAATTGTTAATGGACGTCTATTTCAACACCATAAGTAAACCAAATATAATTAAAATCTCGTAAAGAGTCTTAATAAATGTGATTAACAAAATATGCACCCTAAATGTTATGTTCCCAATTTTCATTATTTTCAAGTTCTAGGGTGCGTTGTAAAAGAAACATCCTGTGTAAGTGTAAGTTGGGCTAATAGCCAGTGACAGTTGAAAGATCCGCCGAGAGAGTCGCTAATGTCGTTGATTAAGCCGCCCGTGGTGTTGGCGAGCCCGCCTCATTTGATTAACGGATATCGGATTATTCGCTGAAAGGGAAACGAAATGGTTTCTCTGCGAAATGGTATCATGTTTCAGTCTGATTTCAGATTTGTATTACCTTCCTCCTAAATGTGAGATTCTTGTGTATTATTAAATGTAAAATAAATATCTTCGACGCAGCAGATCTGCGTACTTAGCGTATTTCCAATGGAATTTCAAGATTTCTTGATTTTTTACGGAAATATTCAGGTATAAGCGCAGGTCAATTGCTTTGAAATCAAATTTATTCGGCAATAAAGGCAATAATTTACACCAAAATATTCCCACAAGAGCCATGACTAGTCCTTACATATAAAAATTAACGCACCTTAAACTATAATTAAGTTAATAAAAAGGATTGAAACTAATTGACCTAAATAGGAATTTTAATAATAGAAAAAATAGGCAGGCATAAGAATTTAGACATTACATACTTATTCAGAAATTAAAGTAAAATAAAGAAAGTATATAATACTTGTTTTCAAACCAACAAAGAATGGCTTAAGATACGTAAACCTCTTAGATTTTAAAAATTGACAAAATTATACTAAAATGACATATAAAGACTAATTTATTCCTCGAATAAAACTTAACCATTACCGTAGATGAAGGATAAAATCAACTACGTGGATTGCCACTTTCAAGATAGTATAATATGAAAGTTTTACGAATGTACTGTGTCCAATAGGTCCAGAGAGCAGTTTCACGCTGTATGTTGAGGGGCAGTCAGGAGGGACAAGTTTGTCCTTATGTGGTGGAGATGCATACTAACTGCTGTCTAAGGATTTTTCATCTTCCTCATAACTGACTGGGTACCTGAGTGGTTATAGTGCTCGCCTTTGAATCCAAAGGTTGCCGGTTCGATCCTGAGAAAAGTTGGTGGCTTTTTAAAGGTTCGATTCCGGACCCACTTGCCATTTGTCATTGGGCTATTAATTAATGATGCTTTCTAACAACTGGTCGATGTTAGATAGTAACAAGACTGGGGTTTGGACCGTTCCCCTTCAAAACGTTAAAAAAAGCCACTGGCGTAGAAACACCCAAAATAAATAAATAAGCAGCATGAGAATGAGTTTGAGGCCAAAACAGGTTTCCCATTATATGAGTGTTGTAAGCAAATATAAGTTTAAGAATGCCTACTAAAGATGCAAACACAAATTGATAAGGTCATATCGTAGCCTATTCGTGCTTATTCTATTCCTTCTCGGTCCTGTTCTGAGTTGGTCCGTGAGAGTGATTCACTCATTCAAATCAACTCAGAACAGGACCGAGGGAGAAAAGAAAGTTGGGTCATGTTAAAAGGCTATAAAGGATGCTTAAATGGGATTATATCGCCTTAGGGGACCATAGGAGCCTTTACGAGCTTAAAATCGGCCCAAAAATGATAAAAATCTCGATAGAATCAGCTTAAATGTATTTTAAATGACTTTTAAGGAGCCTGTAGCAATTGAAAATACTTAAAATAGTTAGTTTTAGAGTGCCCGTATTGCATAACATCATCAATTGTCGTTTAGACAGAATAGGAAAATTGGGAAAAAATGTAATAAACTTTTTTGGCTTAAAAAATTAGTTTTTCGGTATTTTTTCTATTAAATCAACGGGGTTTTTCGGGGAAATCAATCAGAGGGTCTTTCATACCCATAAACCAATCTGTTTTCACCATAAAACCCAGTATATACATTTAGCGACACTACCTCAGGTCTCGCTCCCCCCCTGTGTGGCGGCCCCACGGCTGCACCGGTGACGTCACCGCCTATGACAAACTACCTTATATCGCGAATAACTTTTGTGTTTATAGCTCGATTTGGATGGTGTTTGCGTATTTCTTTTCTCCATTAGACGCCCGACAGGACAGTACAAATTCCGATCCTTAGTTCCTTACAGGTAAGACGTCAGAGCTCGTTTAAAGTGCGAATTCATCTAAAACCTAGGAAAAAAGTATGGTTTTATTGCGAAATAAAGGTTTAGGCAATTCAATACTGGTCCTAATCATGTCCAATCGATTCTCCTTACTGGAATGTATCGTTTAAGTCAATAAAATAACAATATTGAACAGCCACCTGAGCGACGTAAATGATTAATAATATAAACTTGCAATTTTTAACAACGCGCTAAAAGGCGACTTTAGAGGTTAATTTCTCACATTCCACGTGACGTGGAAGTATTATTTCTATCAATTCCTACTTATTCCAGTGCGTTCTCGGTTATTAAAATCATTAAACCATCATTCGGAATTGTGTTAGCCCTAAAACTACTGTTAAACATGGCTTTTCGTACAGTTGAGAAAGATTGTTTCGGCCCGACATTTACCTTCTGTATCGGGTTAAGCCGTATTTATATGCAATAGAAACGTTGTTAACGCTTTTATTTTCACATTATAAAGTAGTTTGCAAGTCGTTAGGATACTCTTTATGCTCAGATAGTAATATAATTTAGGAAAAATTTAGGAAAACAGAGAGTTTTCTTTGTCTAATGAACAAAGGAATTGCGTATAGTTGTGAAACTTAAGTTATATTTCGTATTAGGAAAATCCAAAATGGGATTTTAAGTAAGATTACTACGGTAAGAACAGTCCCCAATTTGTTAACCTCATTTTCGGAAATGGGCAACAACGAAATATTGTATTCTAAGCAGAACTCTACTTGTTAGTTGTAATCTTAACTTAAACCAAATCTAACAAAGAAATCAGTTTTTATTCGCATCGGACCATCATTTTTGGTTTCACATAGGCATTACCCAGCATTGGTATCTATCATTTATGTATTAGACACAGTATTTGAGCTGTTACAACTTAAATATTAGAGAAATATAGCCCGCAGTGACGCCTTGGACCCGCTTCGCGGACAGTCTAAGACGTGCGCTCTTCGACGACGTTCGGCGAATAATAAAGGCATTTTAAACAACGCACTATTTTTAAACTTATAAACACCTTTAGAATAAAATGCCGAATACACCAGTACAAGTCTGATGTCCGTACGATGATTAGTTCATTAGTAAATCAAGTTTATTCACTGGTTTCTTTGTTCCGCGAGAGCGGGATTTGAAAACTGCTTTATCGCATTTTATTTTGGATTACACTGTTTAATTTCGTGATTTGTAGTAAAAAGGCCATTTGCGTAATCGAAAAGAATATAATAATGGTCTAAAAAACAATTGAAATCCTTTTATTAGCTCACTAAAGGCAAAACATCTCCTTTATCTCTAATAATAATCAGCTAGCTATTTTCATCAAAAATCATTAATAAGCCTTTTTTAGGGATAGTTATCATGTTAACCCAATATTAAAAAATACCAGGTTGAAGATAAACGCCATAATAGTTCACAGAACAGTACATACAATTTGTTTTATCCAGTCTTAAGCTGATACAGGGCGCGCCACGGGATATTTCGGGGTCCCAAAAGCCCACTGCCGCTACAGTAAGGCCATGTAATACGTCTTTAAGCATCCTTTATAGCCTTTTAAAATGACCCAACTTTCTCCCCTCGGTCCTGTTCTGAGTTGATTTGAATGAGTGAATCACTCTCACGGACCAACTCAGAATAGGACCGAGAAGGAATAGAATCGTAGTTGCCTAATCGTAGCTGCACGGTGCTGAAAAATGCACTATCAGACTAGCCTCAAGATCGTGATTGAGCCGCTCCATGAAATTTTCCCGGTCCAGTTTGGGCAGATTCCAGCCAATTGTGTTTTGGGTACCCTGAGACAGAGGCAATTCGTTTCCTCGCAATTAGGAGGGGATAATCAATGGCGGTGTCCATCACTCCCCATTCGCCGCAATGAGTAGACTGTTGTACAATATAAGATCATTTTTAAGACATCGATGACTCTGTAGTGCAAATTTTAAGGTGAATATGACTAAAGGGTAAGTTTGATAAATCAAATGAGGTGTTACTTTGTTACTAACCAGCATCAAAATTGTCACAAGCGGTCTCAAAATCCATTAGCATATCCCCAAACTGACTGAGCTAGGCAGGCGAGGGATGTTTGAGGAGGTTTCGCTTGCATTTGTCGGCCTAGGGCCACGGGAGACGGAGCGCGATCGGCAATTCTCCAAATTTATGGGAGACCTGTCATAGCCACAATGAACTCTTGAGAATGTCTTGTCTCATGTCTTGAGAATGAAATAAATCACTGGAGGCGATTTAAAATGGCGGTCAAGATTAAATATAATTTAGAATAGCTTTTAAGATATTTGGGCAATTGAAATTAGGCATACACTTTACAATCGTTCAAGATAATATCTTGATTAAAATTTACATCAGTCACATGGTTTATATAACGGATAATATTTGCTTTAAACGTTACTATACATCCTCGTTAAAGTGATACCCATTTTAATGTACTAAGCAAATCATTCAAATTTTCTAGGTATATTTTTAAGTCCTCATGGATCTATTGCCACATTGTTATTCCCATAACGCCTGATTTTTTTAACTTGCAACTTATTTCGCTTACCATGACAAGTCATTAATATATTATGAGGTAACCATTTATTAGGTTAAAACAAAGATAGTGTCCGGTATGACTTTATTAAACCACAAATCTTAGAATCAAATAAATGTGGTTCTGTCATCCAATATTCAATCAGTGCGGTCTCTAGTGGTACAATGAATCTCCTCGTCAGTGGATGTAGCCATTGTAGGCCAGCCAACCGGACAACCTCATCTGAGCCTATTGTGACCTGATAATTAATGACAGAGGTTTAGAGAAACGATTGCACAGTAGTATTGTGATGGGACTTAGTTCAAAGAGTAAACCGTATTACCATTACACTGTGTATTGAGCACCAATCGTAATTTACTACAAGTTTAATAATAAAAATAACATCATAACGGGGTGTATTAAGGCAACGGAATGAGAAACTATGAAAAGTTTTCAAGATACCAAATTTTTGTTATGGACACCATGACGATCAAGTTTTGCAAATATTTTTGAAAAATTAGACATTTTTAATAGAGGTAACAATAACAAAGTCAGGACCTGTATTCTTATCAGGAAATGGGGGGCGGGGGGGGGGGGATTAATCAATAGCTAGCCTGTTGAATAACTAAAAAAGTCACATTATAGCGCACTTTTCTAGGCGTTCATTGAAAGTTTATTTATTTAGTTTAATAGATTTGGTACCCGTAGGTTTTAACGATTTGCTTCGTAGGTACATTTGAAAGGGATATCGTCCTGTACAATCTAAATACTCCTTCGCTCTTTCTCCTACGTAAACTAGTAATTCTTTCTCATAATTCTTATATTTTATCAGACAAATGTTTATGTTTTCTCCTATTTCATTTTGCGAGATTCGGTTTTGTAACTTTTTTTATTGGTCTCAACTAGTTTGTCTCTCCCCCTCACCTCTTCAAGCTTGTGAGGTCTTTCAATGTGATTCAAGCTTCTCCTTTCAAATTGATTTATTTAATTCGGTATATTGTTTTGTATCGAATTCCACCATTGAAGTTTCATCTTTAACTAGACTGCACAAACTTAAATCGTTTTGTTCTATATGGTGTCTCTTAAAATATTCGTCCTCTCTTCACGCGTGACCATACCAACGCGCTCACTGGAGTATAAGTCGATGTTTTGACATTACTACAGTCCAAAAGCCTTAAGTAAAAACAGCACTCCTTTCAATTTCGTGCATGACAATATTTGGTTAAGTTGCCTACTAATTTTATCAACATGGACTAGTTGAGAACAGCGTATTTATAGAAAAATAAAGGTTATCGAAGGAAAGTAATCAATATTAAGCTATGATAATTAATTTAATATGTTATGATGATTTGGTTTTACAATAATTTGAAAACGCTGAATAAAGATACAATTACATATTTAAAGTATTTACGGCGACATAAATATGGGGGTTTACATTAAAACCAAATATTACATTAAACATGCTTTATTTTAATACAATAACAAATGTTAATATATATTTTACTGTAAAAAAATAAATAGTTTTGAATTCTAACAATTAAAATGATAAAATGCTGATTATTAATCTAGAATATTTTCTAGATATGTAGACTATGTTATAAGTTTTTTTCTTTGGGTGCAAATATGTGTAAATTCCGGGCATTAGATACACGTGTTCACACTTCATATAGTTGGCCATGAGAGAAGCATGGCTTTTCTAAATGCACTCCTGCTACCTGTAATGTCTGCCCTTGTGCTGTTTTTTAGTAACAGCAAAGATAATCTTGATCGGAAACTGAACTCTTTTAAATTGAAAAGGAAGGTCAGTTGGAGTAATTGGAATTCGAGGTATGATTACACTTTCTCCCTTGCCGACACCTGTTACAATAGTAGCACCAAGTATATTCTGCCCCAATATCGTTATGCGAAGCCTTGTTCCATACATAGCCGAGGAGCATCTTGATTGCGCATCAGCATTACTGGTACACTTAGTTTTAATTTAAGTTTATGTGACGGTACACCTGACAGTTCAAGGGAATTTAAAAACTCGACAGGATATGAAGTACTTAGTTGCTTATCCATAATTGTATCCATTGACAAATATTCCTTCATTTCTCCTTGCATATCTTTTAAAATGTCAATGTTAATCTTATTAACCAATTTATTTTTTGGTGCTAATATTGCTCTTGCGCATAACCACTGATCACTACTCAAATTATGGTGAAATTCTGGAAAAAAACATGAGCGATGAGATCCACATAATTTTCTACTAGATTACTAAATTCGCTTTATAGTGATAGATAACCTTTAGCGTCAACATCTAAACAACCATCACCAATTTTTAACAACATTTCTGCGTCCCGGATCCACGTTATTATAAAGATGCACTCTCACATTCGTTTTCAGGCTGAGTTTTTCAACTCTAGTCCATAAGCTTGATGATTTAATGCATACTTGAATTTCGTCTGCTGGTGTTCCCCTCCGAATGACTGGAAGGCTTTGTCGGAAATCACTAGCTAGTAAAACTACCATTCCTCCCATTATATCTGTACTATCTCGCAAGTCCTGAAGAGCTTCTATAGCTTTATTGTGAGACTTTGTACTTTCATCCCACACTAAAAGCCTATATTCTCGCAGCATTCTACCTCGTGGACTGTTTTTACTGAAATTATAGATTACTGGAATCTTCTTGTGCCAGATTCAATAGTAATTTTAAAACGAAATGTGCTGTACGGCTGCCGTATAATAGCATCGCACAATAATATTGGCGTCTGCATAATATTGGAACAGCACATTCCAGGAGTTTCATCTTTCCATTTCAGTGCATTACAATATTGAAATTTTTTATTCATTGAGCCAATAACAATTAGAGGATGACTGAGATATTCCATTGTAGGGTCATATTGACATCCGTATCATTAAATACGGAGCACTCCTGACAAATGAAATTTCGACGGCGCGTGGTATCTATTTCTTCTCGAGCAATTCTCCTAGCCCTTGAATGTTCTGGCGTTTCTATCGCACTTCTAGCTACCCACTGCTGAGCTTGTCTTTCTAAACAACGTTGGGTCTGAAGAGGTGTTTCAGCAGCTCTCAAATCATTTTGTCGCCTTGCTTGATGTTGTCGTCTCAACTCTGCATGAACCGAATAGTCTTGATCTCGTGCAATTTCGTGCAACTTTTGATACACGGGCCCGTGACGAGTTTTTATATAAATTAGATTTACCCTTCCGAGGCATTTTTTAGACATACGCTTTCAGTGACAGTTGAAAACAACCATGATACCTAACCTAAAAGATTCGAGACATCTGAAACTATAGTCAATCGAAGTTGATGTGTCATTTCATTTGTTTCTTATCAACCAATTAAAAAAAATCGATTTTCAAATTTTTATACAAAATTTTTTATCTTTTGAAAAAAATAATTCTTTTTAAATTAAATGTATCCTTTATTACTTCTAGTACCTCCCAGAATATGTGTACAAAGTTTCATGATGATTCGTCGAGTAGTTTTTGCCTGAAAGCGTAACAAACACCAACGCTTTCATATTTATAATACTAGTAAGGATATTAGTAGGGATAATATTAACCCAAAATTAGTTTAAAAGAATATTTAATTTTAAGTTAATATAAAATACACCAAGAGAATCCGGATTGAATCAAATCTGTCACACGCAGACCGTGGTTGTTACAGTCGTTCTCAACAACTGTCAACGGGTTTTCTATATACCAAGGTGAGAATGGAAGCTTTGAAAATATATCTTCATCTGCGGGAGCAGGGTGCATGTACAAGGGCAGGTCGATATGATTTTCATATTATTCAACTTTTCATTGCAGGGTTGTTTCGACGACTGATTTTAAAAAGTATTCCCAGACGGTAACGTAGAGAATTACCCTCGTAAGGTTATTCCTCTTTACCATACTAATTACTAAATCAACAAAGCAATGCTTTAATTATTTTCTCGTGGACACATTAAGCTACTTTTGTGAATGTTGATTAATAATATATAACAAATGACAGTTGTCCCAGCACTCATTTTAAAATTTCAATAATTAATTGTTACCAAAAAAGTAATTAATTTTACCGTTAAAGGTAAAACGGTTAGGCTCGATCGATTTGGCTGCACAAGTCGCCGTGTGCAGACAAATGGACGGGCTTTTATTTGTCCGACCAATGTGAAAGCTCCCATGCTGCTGCTGATCAAGCGGCGACGGTTTTTTATCCGCCACATTACTTTAATACACAACTCTTAGGTTTTTAAACAGCCCTTACACATATATTAAAAATTAAAGGGTTAACCGAGTCATGCTCGTTGGTTTTAATTCGTTTTTGTTATACGATACACCTACATCACGCAGCTGCTCACTGACGGCCGATTCACCTACATCACGCAGCTGCTCGCCGACGGCCGATACACATATATCTCGCAGCCACTCACCGACGGCCGATACACCTACATCACGCAGCCGCTTGCCAACGGCCGATACACATACATCACGCAGCCGCTCACCGACGGCCGATACACCTACATCACGCAGCTGCTCACCGACGGCCGATACACATACATCACGCAGCCGCTCACCGACGGCCGATACACATACATCACGCAGCTGCTCACCGACGGCCGATACACATACATCACGCAGCTGCTCACCGACGGCCGATACACATACATCACGCAGCTGCTCGCCGACGGCCGATACACATACATCACGCAGCCGCTCACCGACGGCCGATACACATACATCACGCAGCTGCTCACCGACGGCCGATACACATACATCACGCAGCTGCTCGCCGACGGCCGATACACATACATCACGCAGCTGCTCACCGACGGCCGATACACATACATCACGCAGCTGCTCACCGACGGCCGATACACCTACATCACGCAGCTGCTCACCGACGGCCGATACACATACATCACGCAGCTGCTCACCGACGGCCGATACACCTACATCACGCAGCTGCTCACCGACGGCCGATACACATACATCACGCAGCTGCTCACCGACGGCCGATACACATACATCACGCAGCTGCTCACCGACGGCCGATACACCTACATCACGCAGCTGCTCGCCGACGGCCGATACACCTACATCACGCAGCTGCTCCCCGACGGCCGATACACATACATCACGCAGCTGCTCACCGACGGCCGATACACATACATCACGCAGCTGCTCACCGACGGCCGATACACCTACATCACGCAGCTGCTCGCCGACGGCCGATACACATACATCACGCAGCTGCTCACCGACGGCCGATACACCTACATCACGCAGCTGCTCGCCGACGGCCGATACACATACATCACGCAGCTGCTCACCGACGGCCGATACACATACATCACGCAGCTGCTCACCGACGGCCGATACACATACATCACGCAGCTGCTCACCGACGGCCGATACACCTACATCACGCAGCTGCTCACCGACGGCCGATACACATACATCACGCAGCTGCTCACCGACGGCCAATACACATACATCACGCAGCTGCTCGCCGACGGCCGATACACCTACATCACGCAGCTGCTCGCCGACGGCCGATACACCTACATCACGCAGCTGCTCACCGACGGCCGATACACATACATCACGCAGCTGCTCACCGACGGCCGATACACATACATCACGCAGCTGCTCACCGACGGCCGATACACCTACATCACGCAGCTGCTCGCCGACGGCCGATACACATACATCACGCAGCTGCTCACCGACGGCCGATACACCTACATCACGCAGCTGCTCGCCGACGGCCGATACACATACATCACGCAGCTGCTCGCCGACGGCCGATACACATACATCACGCAGCTGCTCACTGACGGCCGATACACATACATCACGCAGCTGCTCGCCGACGGCCGATACACCTACATCACGCAGCTGCTCACCGACGGCCGATACACATACATCACGCAGCTGCTCACCGACGGCCGATACACATACATCACGCAGCTGCTCACCGACGGCCAATACACATACATCACGCAGCTGCTCACCGACGGCCGATACACATACATCACGCAGCTGCTCACCGACGGCCGATACACATACATCACGCAGCTGCTCACCGACGGCCGATACACATACATCACGCAGCTGCTCACCGACGGCCGATACACATACATCACGCAGCTGCTCACCGACGGCCGATACACCTACATAACTCAGCTGCTCACCGACGGCCGATACACATACATCACGCAGCTGCTCACCGACGGCCGATACACATACATCACGCAGCTGCTCACCGACGGCCAATACACATACATCACGCAGCTGCTCACCGACGGCCGATACACATACATCACGCAGCTGCTCACCGACGGCCGATACACATACATCACGCAGCTGCTCACCGACGGCCGATACACATACATCACGCAGCTGTTTACCGACGGCCGATACACATACATCACGCAGCTGCTCACCGACGGCCGATACACATACATCACGCAGCTGCTCACCGACGGCCGATACACATATATCTCGCAGCTGCTCACCGACGGCCGATACACATACATCACGCAGCTGCTCACCGACGGCCGATACACATACATCACGCAGCTGCTCGCCGACGGCCGATACACATACATCACGCAGCTGCTCACCGACGGCCGATACACATACATCACGCAGCTGCTCACCGACGGCCGATACACATACATCACGCAGCTGCTCACCGACGGCCGATACACCTACATCACGCAGCTGCTCACCGACGGCCGATACACATACATCACGCAGCTGCTCACCGACGGCCAATACACATACATCACGCAGCTGCTCACCGACGGCCGATACACCTACATCACGCAGCTGCTCGCCGACGGCCGATACACCTACATCACGCAGCTGCTCACCGACGGCCGATACACATACATCACGCAGCTGCTCACCGACGGCCGATACACATACATCACGCAGCTGCTCACCGACGGCCGATACACCTACATCACGCAGCTGCTCGCCGACGGCCGATACACATACATCACGCAGCTGCTCACCGACGGCCGATACACCTACATCACGCAGCTGCTCGCCGACGGCCGATACACATACATCACGCAGCTGCTCACCGACGGCCGATACACATACATCACGCAGCTGCTCACTGACGGCCGATACACATACATCACGCAGCTGCTCGCCGACGGCCGATACACCTACATCACGCAGCTGCTCACCGACGGCCGATACACATACATCACGCAGCTGCTCACCGACGGCCGATACACATACATCACGCAGCTGCTCACCGACGGCCAATACACATACATCACGCAGCTGCTCACCGACGGCCGATACACATACATCACGCAGCTGCTCACCGACGGCCGATACACATACATCACGCAGCTGCTCACCGACGGCCGATACACATACATCACGCAGCTGCTCACCGACGGCCGATACACATACATCACGCAGCTGCTCACCGACGGCCGATACACATACATCACGCAGCTGCTCACCGACGGCCGATACACCTACATAACTCAGCTGCTCACCGACGGCCGATACACATACATCACGCAGCTGCTCACCGACGGCCGATACACATACATCACGCAGCTGCTCACCGACGGCCGATACACATACATCACGCAGCTGCTCACCGACGGCCGATACACATACATCACGCAGCTGCTCACCGACGGCCGATACACCTACATAACTCAGCTGCTCACCGACGGCCGATACACATACATCACGCAGCTGCTCACCGACGGCCGATACACATACATCACGCAGCTGCTCACCGACGGCCAATACACATACATCACGCAGCTGCTCACCGACGGCCGATACACATATATCTCGCAGCTGCTCACCGACGGCCGATACACATACATCACGCAGCTGCTCACCGACGGCCGATACACATACATCACGCAGCTGCTCACCGACGGCCGATACACATACATCACGCAGCTGCTCACCGACGGCCGATACACCTACATAACTCAGCTGCTCGTCTTTGCTTGATGAATGACAAAACAACGGATAACATACTTAAAAAAGGTTGGTCCATGGTTTATTAGATCATGTTTTACAAAGGTCTTTATACATATATAATTACAGCGGCCGTAGCTCAGTGGTAGAGCTCTGGGTTAACACCCAGCGGGCCCGGGTTCAATTCCCGGCTCGGGGACAAAAAGATCGTTCGGCCGCTCCCGTGGTTCGGAAGTCACGTTAAGTCGTTGGTCCACCTGCATAGAAAACAAAAAAGTGCAGGCATTTCAGGCGAGGAGAACTATCAGTTAATTGCTGGTCTCCCTCCACTAAAAGCCATACGATAATTAATTTTTATTTACATATATAATGTTACGCCCAGTTCCGTTCTATAAAAAGGTTTTGAAAATATCAGAGCCGGCCTAATTTAAATAAGTGTTACTGTTCAAAATCGTAAAAAGAAAAAAACTTTTCTTAAAAAAAAGTATAAGATGGGAATGTGTATAATATTAATATTCTTACTAAATATTGCAAAAACTGACCAACCGTTCGTAACTGAAGCAGTCACATTGAAAAATGCTTACAGTGAGTACATTACGTACGGAGTGAGTCGGTGGCGTAGTGGTTAGCCCACCGGATTTTGGAATCGTGGTAGAGAAATGTTGTGGGTTCTAATCCGCGTTCTGCAACGAAGTTTTTATCAGTACCATTCTATAACGGATCACCATTATGTTCCATTATGTCTATTATGATCCATGCACAGATGCACAGTCTATATGGGGGAAAAGTAAAGCAAAAAGAGGCTAACAATCAATTTTAAAATAAAAGATATGGATTCAAAAGTTTTATTTTTTAATTAAAATAAATTTACAAACTCTGTTATGTGCGTACTATGTGACTACAAAACATCATAGTAGTTTATTTTTTTAAATATCTTTGTAGTCGACTACTGAGTAAAAAATAGTCGACTCCCACCTTTTCCATACTTTTTAATATTCATGCATTTTTTTTTAACTTAATTAACATGAAAATTTTATTTTATTTATTAATTAAATAACTTATTTAGTATCCCATTTCAGTTTACTCAGTGGTCAAACTTTTAAAAAAAAATTTAAGTTAACAAAATTTGTGGAATTTGGAACTTTAGATGTGTAAAATAGTTACTAGAACAACGTTGTTGTTTTGTGGTGACTATTATACATACCGTATTATGTTTGCTATTTCAACTTCTTTTCGCGCATTTTTAGGGTAAGCGTCAGTGGATTTGGAAGTTACCACAAAGTAGTCACTTACTGACTACTTACTTACACAAGACATTACACTGGTTGAGCGTCTGCAACCATTTAGCACCTACAAAGAAGTCGAGGGTGTAGTCGATTACTACGTAACTCCGACTACAGTAGTCCTAGTCGATGTGGCACATTCCAGAGCACCACCAGTGAGCAACTGTTCCGGCCTTTATGACTCAAACAACTTTCAAACCCCCACAGGGTTGGAGGTAGGGTATACTTTTATTTTTGCTGATTAGGATCGTCTATCAAGTAGCATATCATTGTAAAGAGTGATAAAAGTTAATATCGCAAACCAAACTTCAAATGGATGAATCAGTTAAAAAATTACAGGCAATCAGACTGTGGATTACAATCTAAAAGACAAAATTTGAAATGCAATAAATTCTGACATATTCACAAACTACACCCTTTGACGGGTTAGCGTCAAATTGTTCAGCATATTATTACTTTTTAAATCATGTGTAAAATACTATGGGCTTAAAATATTGTTCAAGACCTTCTCTTAGGGACATTCCTTCGCGGAAGTAAAAGAATGATTTCTAAAAATTTAGTCATATTACACACAAATTTAAAGGTCTTCATATTCTGAGAAATTGGCCTTTATCTTAACATCAAGTGGATGTCCATACCTAAATAAATTTAATGCAAAGTTTAATCAGTTTTTTTATTTATTTTTACAATAATATGATATTTAATATGTTAGAAGGCCACAGTTAATGCCAAAACAACATTTCTCTATCTCCTTTAATTTAAAAACTATATTGGTTTCTACATTACACAGTAGTTTGTGGTGCTAGTTTGTGTAATAGCATTGTGCAGATTCATTGATAGAGTAACCCTGAACTTTAGTTCCATTTAAAAATAATTATTTTAAAAACAAAATCCCAGATTATTTTTCCCTAATTTTTTTGCAAAACTACTTTTGTTAATGAC